>JASEVX010000009.1:62278665-62396266 GCA_031761405.1 Serripes groenlandicus | reverse complement strand
TTCTCTTTTATACCCCAAATATGCTCACTTAATGTTGTTAATGCGATATCTTGTGAACGAATGAATGGTCAGATAATATTGAAACTTTGAACATAGATAGATGTGCAATGTGAAGTTTGTGCACCTTGCAAGAATTATAACTCTGAGGCGACTTTGTTGCAAAGTTTATCTCCCCTTGAGAGTGGGGAAATCGTTCGTAACTGTTGCTACAGTTACAATGTCTTGTTATTATTATTTTTATTATTATTATTATTATTATTATTATGTATTTGTTCGAGTACGCTTGAACATGATGGCTGCCGACATTCGACGCCGTCTCTTCAGACGACTTTGGAAACACTTTTGTAGATTTCTCTTCACAATGGACAATTCTCAATTTCAACAATAGTTTTCTAATGTCAGTATCCGTTCTCTAAATATAGTAACGTTTTCTTCCGAAATGTGTATTCGCTTATAATAGATTATAATTAAAACATCTTGAAATATGTATATGAAAACCCTCAGTGACGGCGGAAAAATGAAAGCGATGAAGCCTGTGCCACATGTGTTACATATAATTACATTCTGTAAGAAAGCTAAACAAAATCAAGAAACAGTCTAGTCTCAATCTAATTCGTCGAGTCGTAAACACAGTCGGTTACAACGTGGGCTATCAATCCAGGGGTCGTCAGTGCGAAACCCCCGGCTGGGCCATATTTACGATGATTGTCAAAAGCCTTATGACTAGCGTCATTCGCTTTCCACTAATGAGCTATATTGTCATTATGGGATGGTAGACACTTGACATAGGAAGAATTGTGTGCGGAACAGCAAGTGCGAGAAAGACAAGAATCACACGTATGGTGAACTAGTTAACGTCGTATAAATGAAAAACTGCCAAAACGACGTTTAACTCGAATCAATCAATCACTCAATCAATCAAATTGAATATACAATATAGCATTATACACAATCAATCAATCAAATTTAATATACAATGAGTAGCATTATACACAATAAATCAATCAAACTTATTATACTATATAGCATTGTACACAATCAATCAGTCTAACTTATTATACTATATAGCATTGTACACAATCAATCAGTCTAACTTATTATACTATATAGCATTGTACCTAATAAACCAATCAAACGTAATATCCTTTATAGCATTATACACAATAAATCAGTCAAACTTATTATACTATATAGCATTGTACATAATCAATCAGTCTAACTTATTATACTATATAGGATTGTACCTAATAAACCAATCAAACGTAATATCCTTTATAGCATTATACACAATGAATCAATCAAACTTAATATACTATATAGCATTATACACAATCAAGCAGTCAAACTTATTATACTATATAGCATTGTACACAATCAATCATTCTAACTTATTATACTATATAGCATTGTACCTAATAAACCAATCAAACGTAATATCCTTTATAGCATTATACACAATGAATCAATCAACTTAATATACTATATAGCATTATACACAATAAATCAATCAAACTTATTATACTATATAGCATTGGTACACAATCAATCAGTCTAACTTATTATACTATATAGCATTGTACCTAATAAACCAATCAAACGTAATATCCTTTATAGCATTATACACAATGAATCAATCAAACTTAATATAGCTATATAGCATTATACACAATCAAGCTGTCAAATTTAATAAACTATATCGTTGTACCTAATACAAATCAATCAAACTTAACATATTATATAGCATTATACACACTCTATCAATCAAATTTTAATGTACTATATAGCATTATACACAATAAATCAATTCAACTTAATATACTATTTAGCATTGCACAAAATATATCGGTCAAACTTAATATACTATATAGCATTATACACAATCAATCAGTCAAATTTAATATACTATATCGTTGTACCTAATGAAAATCAATCAAACGTAATATACTATATAGCATTGTACACAATCAATCAATTCAACAAAATATACTATATAGCATTATACACAATCAATCATTCAATATTATTATACTATATAGCATTATACACAATCAATCAGTCAAACTTAATATACTATATATTGTTGTACCTAATAAATAAATCAAACTTAATATATTATATAGCATTTTACACACTAAATCAATCAAACTTATTATACTATATATAATTATACACACTCAGTCAATCAAACTTAATATACTAGGACGTCGTTGTACCTAATAAATCAATTAAACTTAATATATTATTAGCATTATACAAAATCAATCAGTCAAACTTAATATACTATATAGCATTGTACACAATCAAGCAGTAAAACTTAATATACTATATAGCAGTGTACACAATCAATCATTCAACTTAATATACTTTATAGCATTATACACAATCAATCATTCAAACTTAATATACTATATAGCATTGTACAGCAGTCAATCAATCAAACTTAATTAATATACTATATAGCATTGTACGCAATCAATCAGTCATACTTAATATACTATATAGCATTGTACACAATCATAGCAAGAAGTAAGTAGAATCCGGAAGTATTAAGTTCATTGATAAGTGTGGCAATGTTATTCATACAAGGTTAACATCAATGGTTAGTCCGTTACTCGGCGTACTATAGTAAATTAGAAAGTGTTGTATAGAGCCAACACTGGCGCTTAGATTGGTCGACTATCGCATATACAGTAAATTAGTAAATATACATAACCAGAGATCTAGATAAGGAGCGTTTTGTATGTGGATAAAATCCTTATTTGATCCGCTAACCCTATGTTGTGAGTACTTCAGAAAGAATCGTCTCAGTGAGACGATTCTTTTGAGTACCAACATCATAGGGTTCGCGTTAACAATAAGAGAGAAACGGGGGGAAAAAAAGCTGAATGAAAGCGATGAAGCCTGTGCCACATGTGTTACATATAATTACATTCTGTAAGAAAGCTAAACAAAATCAAGAAACAGTCTAGTCTCAATCTAATTCGTCGAGTCGTAAACACAGTCGGTTACAACGTGGGCTATCAATCCAGGGGTCGTCAGTGCAAACCCCCGGCTGGGCCATATTTACGATGATTGTCAAAAGCCTTATGACTAGCGTCATTCGCTTTCCACTAATGAGCTATATTGTCATTATGGGATGGTAGACACTTGACATAGGAAGAATTGTGTGCGGAACACAAGTGCGAGAAAGACAAGAATCACACGTATGGTGAACTAGTTAACGTCGTATAAATGAAAAACTGCCAAAACGACGTTTAACTCGAATCAATCAATCACTCAATCAATCAAATTGAATATACAATATAGCATTATACACAATCAATCAATCAAATTTAATATACAATATAGCATTATACACAATAAATCAATCAAACTTATTATACTATATAGCATTGTACACAATCAATCAGTCTAACTTATTATACTATATAGCATTGTACACAATCAATCAGTCTAACTTATTATACTATATAGCATTGTACCTAATAAACCAATCAAACGTAATATCCTTTATAGCATTATACACAATAAATCAGTCAAACTTATTATACTATATAGCATTGTACATAATCAATCAGTCTAACTTATTATACTATATAGGATTGTACCTAATAAACCAATCAAACGTAATATCCTTTATAGCATTATACACAATGAATCAATCAAACTTAATATACTATATAGCATTATACACAATCAAGCAGTCAAACTTATTATACTATATAGCATTGTACACAATCAATCATTCTAACTTATTATACTATATAGCATTGTACCTAATAAACCAATCAAACGTAATATCCTTTATAGCATTATACACAATGAATCAATCAAACTTAATATACTATATAGCATTATACACAATAAATCAATCAAACTTATTATACTATATAGCATTGTACACAATCAATCAGTCTAACTTATTATACTATATAGCATTGTACCTAATAAACCAATCAAACGTAATATCCTTTATAGCATTATACACAATGAATCAATCAAACTTAATATACTATATAGCATTATACACAATCAAGCAGTCAAATTTAATAAACTATATCGTTGTACCTAATACAAATCAATCAAACTTAACATATTATATAGCATTATACACACTCAATCAATCAAATTTTAATGTACTATATAGCATTATACACAATAAATCAATTCAACTTAATATACTATTTAGCATTGCACAAAATATATCGGTCAAACTTAATATACTATATAGCATTATACACAATCAATCAGTCAAATTTAATATACTATATCGTTGTACCTAATGAAAATCAATCAAACGTAATATACTATATAGCATTGTACACAATCAATCAATTCAACAAAATATACTATATAGCATTATACACAATCAATCATTCAATATTATTATACTATATAGCATTATACACAATCAATCAGTCAAACTTAATATACTATATATTGTTGTACCTAATAAATAAATCAAACTTAATATATTATATAGCATTATACACACTAAATCAATTAAAACATAATATATCATTAATATTATTACATATTAATTCAATATAAATATTATTAATAAATCAATTAAATATTTATATTATAAGTCATTATTTACATTAATCATTAATTATTAATAAATTTAACTAATTCATTATTCATAATCATTCAATTAATTAAAACATTTATAGCATTGTACACAATCATTCATTAAAATTAATATACTTTATAGAGTGTACAATAATCAATTATTCAATTATATCATTTATAGCATTATAACAATAATTATTAAACTTAATATACTATATAGCATTGTACAAGTAATATTCAATTAATTTAATTTAATAAGCGATTTATTAAATTTAATTAATAAGTCATTTTTTGATTTTATATTATTAAATTTTTAATTCATTATTTTAATATTAAATTTTTTTTTCATTTGAGTTCATTGATAAGTGGCAAGTTATTATTAGTTAATCAATGGTTATTCATTAATCATTTAGTTATAGTAATATTAGAAATAGTTTTTTTTTTTAATTTTATTGCATTTTAGTATTTAATCAATTAATTATTCATTTTTATTAATTTAATATAATAAGAGTTTTATTTGATAATTATTTTGATTCATTATCTATTTTGAGTAATCATATGTTTAGTTAAATTATTTTTTTAGAGTTAATTTAGTTTTAGTTACATTATTTATTAAATTTTCATTTTTATTTTAATTTTTTTATTTTATTAATTATATTACATTTTTTAAGATTATTATTTGTAGTAAAGTAAATTTTTTGTTATATTATTTTAATTTTTTATTTATTTTAAGAAGTTATATTTTGTTAATCAATTTTTCATAAGTGAATCGATTATTTATATGATTTTATATATTATTTTAAATACATTTTTATTTTATTAAACATTTTTTATTATTAATTTTGTTAATAATAGTTTTTTAATCATTTTTTTTTATTTAATTTTTAATTTTTAAATTTATCATTAATAATTATTAATTTACATTTTAATTATGAAATTATATTTATAATCAATATTAAATTAATATTTCATTAGCAATTCATTAAATCAATTTAATCAATATAATTTAGCATTATACAATAATTCATTCTAAATTTCATTTACAATAATCATTTTCAATATTTAATATTCATTAAATAATAAAATATTATACTATATAGCATTGTACAATAAATCATTGTAATTTATTATATTATTATACATTAAATCATTATAATTCATTATCTATATAGCATTGTACTAATAAATAAATCAGTTAATTATTATCTTTATAGATTTTACATTAATAAATTCAATAAATTATTATACTATATAGCATTTTTTAAAAATTAATCATAGTTAATTTATTTTACTATTATTTATAATTTAGTTTTTAATATTAGCATTAACAATTAATTATTTAATTATTAATTATAAATTTTCATTTTAATTATTAATAATATTATTATATAGTATTAGTTCACATTAATTCATTAATTTTATAATTTAATATTTTTAATTTCATTTAAAATTATAATAATCATTTATATCATTCATATTTTCATTTATATTATTTCATTAATCAATTATTATATTATAAATAGCATTTTAAATCATTCAATTTTAATAATTATTTAATATTAAGTCAATTTTATCATTAATTATTCATTTTAAAATAATCTATTATAGTTTGTATTATACAATTAATCATTTTAATTATAAATTATACTATAATTAGTTAATAATTCATATTTTTTAATTTTTATTTTTCAGCATTTTAAAAATTATTCAATATTTAATCAACTTAATATTATATAGCATTATACACATAAATCAAATATTAATTGTTAATTATAAAATCATTAATTACAAATTTAAATCATTTCATATTTAATATTACTATTTAGCATTTAAATTATATTAATTAAACTTTATTTTTTTATTTAGCATTATTTACAATTTTTAGTCAATTTTATTATTTTTTTATTTAATTTTTTATCAATCAATAGTAATTTATATTTATATCATTTGTACTAAATTTAATTTAATATTTAAAAAATATTTATATTTATTATCATTAAATTATTCATTTAATTTTTAATTATTCATTTATTATTATTATTTTTATATCATTATTAAATTTTTATCATTAAATTAATATTACTATATATTGTTGTACCTTTAATAAATTAAATATAAATTTATTAATATTAGATTATACACACTAAATCAATCAAACTTAATATACTATATATAATTATACACACTCAGTCAATCAAACTTAATATACTAGACGTCGTTGTACCTAATAAATCAATTAAACTTAATATATTATATAGCATTATACAAAATCAATCAGTCAAACTTAATATACTATATAGCATTGTACACAATCAAGCAGTAAAACTTAATATACTATATAGCAGTGTACACAATCAATCAATTCAACTTAATATACTTTATAGCATTATACACAATCAATCAATCAAACTTAATATACTATATAGCATTGTACACAGTCAATCAATCAAACTTAATTAATATACTATATAGCATTGTACGCAATCAATCAGTCAAACTTAATATACTATATAGCATTGTACACAATCATAGCAAGAAGTAAGTAGAATCCGGAAGTATTAAGTTCATTGATAAGTGGGCAATGTTATTCATACAAGGTTAACATCAATGGTTAGTCCGTTACTCGGCGTACTATAGTTAATTAGAAAGTGTTGTATAGACCAACACTGGCGCTTAGATTGGTCGACTATCGCATATACAGTAAATTAGTAAATATACATAACCAGAGATCTAGATAAGGGAGCGTTTTGTATGTGATAAAATCCTTATTTGATCCGCTAACCCTATGTTGTGAGTACTCAAAAGAATCGTCTCAGTGAGACGATTCTTTTTGAGTACCAACATCATAGGGTTCGCGTTAACAATAAGAGAGAAACGGGGGGAAAAAAAAGCTGAATACTCCCCCCCCCCCCCCCCCCCCCCCCCCCCCCCCCCTCCTTATCTGGACCTCTGTGAAGATAACTCTACATTACAACATGACTTTGTATTCAATACAAAAACAATAAAACAATGAAGCCAACTACTTTCAGAGGTTATAACCGGTTAGTCCTAAAACAGTTTGTCTGTAAAGCCTTTTGCTTGCTAAAGCATTTCATTACAAAGTGGGTATTCGTTATTGGTGTAAATCCCTGACACTATAATGTAATGCTACAAACTAAGTACATATCACTGGTTACTATAAAAGATATGACCAATATACAGTGGGACCTCTTATAAGGGTAGCTCTGCAGAGGAAACACCTATTTAGACAGACCGTTTGATTTGTTTCCCATTCTAACTGAAAGCAAAGGACCAAATTGAAAGTATTGTCACATGACGGGTTATTTTGGGGATTGATTGGAAATCATTAGGAGAAAAGGAAAAACTGTGAAGCCAAAGCCGATATCTGCTGAAAAGGGCGTCAACTGTCGTGTGTATCAGGGGATTTAACGCATGGAGTAATGATTCCTGAAACAGAAAATGCACAGGAGACGAAAAGTATCCGGGTAAGCCTTCACGGCATGCTTAGGCTGAACCGGGTCGATATTTTACGCAGAGTCAACAATGTTGGTTTTCTCGCGGGACGGCTCATTTGCTTGAATAAGAAGCTATTGAAACGTTTGATTTGAGCAGTGATTGTTGGTATTTGGACTTTAACTGATACTGAAAATAGAGTACGTGGAAAATCCTTTCGGGCCCAGCCTGGTTTGTGAAAAATGGAGGGAACCATCTTAGTAAAGCGATTTCTTTCCTATATAATAAACAAGACGAATTTTGATGCAGAGCATCAAAGGACGCCGCGCATGATTTTGAAGCATGACTTAAAGGAAGCAGATGTAGTTCAGTACATTTAAATAACGTGTGAAAACAGACAGGATGTAAATATTTCGAACAAGAAGGCCAAATGTCCCTTTATCATAACCAAAAAGGCCAAGATGTGCCTATATTGCTCACCTGGCTACCATAGCCTATAATAAAAGGTTACCATACAACATGAAGTTTCTTAATTTTTTACCAATACACGGTTTCAAATCTGCTCTAACTAGATCAATTAGATAAAAAAAACATCACATAGGTGCTTAAATATTAACATGTAATGTCTCTAGTTATAAATTAAGTGTGACACAAGCTTTGGAAGGAGAGGGTGAAGTATATTCTCCTTCGTGTTTATCAGAAGTATGATAACAACAAGAGGCCCAAGAGGGCCAGTATCGCTCCACTGCCAATTAAATCTTCAAACAGCCCCGCGCCCTGGTTGCCATGTTTTTTACCAATCAACATGGCTTGAAGGAATCTGATAGAGAGTCATATATATATATATAAAAGATTTTTCACTATAACCATATTATAAGGCAAAAATAGCTCTGCCCTCTGGCGGCCATAGTTTTCGACCAATCAACTTGGCTCGAAAAAATCTGAAAGAAGGTCACCCAAGCAACATTTCTACACAATTATTTGAAAATCGGCCTGATACCTACGGAGGAGAAGAAGATTTTTTAAGTCTTCACTACTACACAATTATTTGAAAATCGGCCTGATACCTACGGAGGAGAAGAAGATTTTTTAAGTCTTCATTGTTTTTTCTTTCGGAAACCAGAATTTTGCATGGATCCCAAACAGTTTGAGGAACTAAAACGAGATCATTGAGAGGATACTTCCTATGAAGTTTCATCCTAATTGGTCCAGTGGTTAGGTACATGTAGGAGAAACAGTTTGAAGCAAAACGTTTACGGACGGACGGACGCACGCATGCACGCACGCACGCACGGACGCACTCACGCACGAACGAACGCAGGACGGACGATTCCCCATGACATAAGCTCGACTGGCTTTCAGCCAGTGGAGTTAAAAACGGAAGTATATAAACAAAAAATACGATATAGCAAATTTCTGAGATAACGAGAAAAAAAATTTATAAAAAAAAATAATCGAGAAATCGAAATGTTCGAACATATTGATATCTCGAACTTTCCGATATCTCGAACTTTTCGAAAAAGAAAATTATATTTGTTTCGATATCTCGAACTTTCCGATATCTCGAAATTTTCGGTATCTCGAACTTGTCGATATCTCGTACTTGTCGATATCTCGAACTTTCCGATAAAGTTCGAGATATCGAGATTTTTTTTTTTAAAGATATCGAAAAGTTATTGGAAAGTTCGAGATATCGAGAAGAAAAAAAAAAAAAAAAAATAAAATAAAAAAATAAAATAAAAATCGAGATATCGGAAAGTTCGAGATATCAAAAGTTCGAGATATTGGAAAGTTCGAGATATCGAAAGTTTCGAGATATCGAAAGTTTCGAGATATCGATATGTTCGATTTGTCAATAAATGTTCAATTTAAAAACATTCGTTTTATCAATGTATTCGAGATATCGATGTGTTCGAGTCATCGGTATGTTCGAGATATCGATATGTTCGAGTTATCAATATGTTCAAGTTATTTGACCAATAAGACATTCGTTTTTTGCGTGTACAATGACCTCAGACAAATTTCGTACCTAAACCTCTTAATTTGCGAATGTCTAATCGAATGTCTAATGTCTAACTGATCAATTAGACATTCGTTTTTTTAATGTACATTGATCTCTGATTAATTTGGTACCTAAATCTCTTAATTTGCGAATGTCTAATCGAATGTCTAATGTCTAACTGATCAATTAGACATTCGTTTTTTGCATGTATAATGACCTCCGACGAATTTGGTACCTAAATCCCTTAATTTGCGAATGTCTAATCGAATGTCTAATGTCTAACTGACCAATTAGACATTCGTTTTTTTAATGTGCAATGACCTCCGACGAATTTGGGTTATAGATCTTGTAATTTGCGAATGTCTAATCGAATGTCTTATGTCTAACTGACCAATTAGACATTCGTTTTTTTAATGTACATTGATCTCTGACGAATTTGGTACCTAAATCTCTTAATTTGCGAATGTCTAATCGAATGTCTAATGTCTAACTGACCAATTAGACATTCGTTTTTTGCATGTATAATGACCTCCGACGAATTTGGTACCTAAATCCCTTACTTTGCGAATGTCTAATCGAATGTCTAATGTCTAACTGACCAATTAGACATTCGTTTTTTTAATCTGCAATGACCTCCGACGAATTTGGGTTATATATCTTGTAATTTGCGAATGTCTAATCGAATGTCTAATGTCTAATTGACCCATTAGACATTCGTTTTTTGCATGTACAATGACCTCCGACGAATTTGGTACCTAAATCCCTTAATTTGCGAATGTCTAATCGAATGTCTAATGTCTAACTGACCAATTAGACATTCGTTTTTTGAATGTACAATGACCTCCGACGAATTTGGGTTATAGATCTTGTAATTTGCGAATGTCTAATTGAATGTCTAATGTCGAATTAGACATTCGATATTTAACATTTGCGATTTTTCTGAATGTCTAATTGAATGTCTAATGTCTAATTAGACATTCGATAATCAAAATTAGCGAATGTCTAATCGAATGTCTAACGTCTAATTAGACATTCGAATATTTTTTTTGAATGTCTAATGTCTAACGTCTAATGCTCTGCCAACTTCACACACTTTTATAAATAGGCAAAAACATCCGGCGAATTTTGGGCCCGTAAACTAAACAATTAAAAACGCGTAGCCTAGAAAGTTTGGGAAAAGTGAACTTTTTCTCTGAGCTTTGATGAATTGGGTCAGGGCCGTAAACCAAACAATCAAAAACAGCGTAGCCTAGACAGTTGGGGAAAAGTTATTAAATACAAATTAAATGTGTATAAAGTTTTGTAATAACGGTAGAAGACAAACGTATTTTGTATCTTGTTGTTTCTTAAATCAGTTAATACAATTTATTGATTCATAAAGGTTGTTTTTTTCAATCAAACAACAGAGGTTTTTTTAACAATGATAACATTGGTTTCTCCCTTTTCGATTACGTCACCCCATGGTACAAAATTAAAACCTATCCCATACTGACGCCGCGCTCCCACGCGGCGTCAATGAATCCACATTTTTGGATTATTTTACAGATGAGAGGAAACGATATAGGTTGTTCCACATGCAAAATAAAGCGTGACAATTTTATTTTGAAATTCGTTGATTCACATAAAAAATAAAGAAGGATTTTAATTGCTAATCTTTGACCTCCGCAGGAGAACGTGTGCTTGGCGATGTATGTGACAATTGTATTGTATCCGGAGGTATGGGGTTCAACAATGACCCGGAAGACTGTTCGTGTTTCTATACTTGCACCCGCGGTTTGCCAGTTAAGGTACGTATGATATATCATTCCCTTTTTATACATGCTCTTTAGTGGATTATTGACAAATAAAATTCGAATTTAACATGATAAATTCACTGTTTTACAAAAAGGTGAGTTATATCAAGTAATGGTTTTACCATTTAATGACTTTTTGGGCCACCACTACATGTTATTGGTGATCAAAAGCGTGCAATTGTTATTTTGTTTGTGTGTTTGTTTAGATTTAATATCAAAATATATTTCCCGCTAGTGAAGACTAAAAGAGCTATTTTTAATCATAGCATAGTCATTCATGAAAGCATTATAGTATGTGCTCAAAAAAAGAAGGTATATCCTTTTATCATATACCTGCACATTTTCCGGCGCAAATGCGCAGTTCAAACACAACATATTAAAATTCCGTATATGACTAGTTAAAAGACTATACCAAATATGGTAATCGTACATCACTGTCAATAATATGATCTGACGTCATTGAAATATGCTTTCACTTCATTCCAAAGGTAGTTTTGTTTGTTTGTTTGTTTGGAGTTTAACGCCGCTTTCAACAGCTTTGGTCATATCACGGCGGTCAGTGCACCTACCCATGTTTTCCTGGCTTTCCCACACCAGTACTTACACAACATTCTTTCGAAGCCACTGACTACTTTCTCACATAGATCAGAGGTGAGAGGCAATGGAAAAATCGCCCGAAAGAATGTCGCCGCAACCGGGTATCGAACCCGTGACCTCCAGATCACGAGTCAGATACGCTACCAATTGAGCTACCCGGCCGGGCTCTCCAAAGGTGGTAGTTAGGTGTGGTTCACACGCCAATCATAAATAGAATTTAGACTATAGAAACTTGTATTTTTTCTTCATTCTCTCTTAAAAGTTATAAAAGGAAAATTGTGTTGCAGTTGCGATATAGGTTTAATTATTGTCTATTCGGGAAGTGGAGAGTGTGACATTTCTCTCGACCTTAGGTCTCGCGAGATATACATTGTCCACGCCCTTCATTGTACAATTCTAAAATGTGTTTAAAGTATCTCCTTATATTACAGCAAAACACACACATATTCACTATATGTTACATATATTACCAATGTTTAATGTGTTTAAAGTATATCCTTATATTACACCAAAACAAACAAGTATCCACTTCATGTTACATATATTACGTATGTTTATTGTCCATAAAGTATATCCTTATATTACACCAAAACAAACAAGTATCCACTTCATGTTACATATATTACGTATGTTTAATGTTCAAAAAGTATAATCATATATTACACCAAAATAAACAAGTATCCACTTCATGTTACATATATTACGTGTGTTTAATGTCCATAAAGTATATCCTTATATTACACCAAAACAAACAAGTATCCACTTTATGTTACATATATTACCAATGAATAATGTTCATAAAGTATAATCATATATTACACTAAAGCAAAAAGGTATCAACTTCATATTACATATTTTACGAAAGTTAAATATTCATAAAGTATCTCCTTTTATGTTATGCTAAATGATGAGATACTGTGTTCTATCAGTGAAATAAAATACATATCACTCAATGATATCAACCACACTGTGAGTAATATAGGTATGCAGGAACTACTTTTTTACTTAAATTAATACACTTATCTTGACAAATGTATAATTCCGTATTCCGTAAATTTAACAAATCGAACTTATAGTCATTGTTTGACATTGTGTAGTAAACAAATAAATCCAATAGATGTGTTCCATATTTTTTCTCGTTACAACTTTTCAATAAGGCGTACAAACTGTGATTGAATAGGACATTCACACATATTCGTCTGCGTGTGAACAGGTACGAAGACACTAAATAGTTCCATTCTTTCGTCATCAACGCTACGCGCTCGTGAAAATATTAAAATTGTATAACTTCTCGATGATATACATTCCATATCCACTCAAAACAAACAAATATCCTCTATTTATTTTATGATAAATGATGAGATACTGTGTTCTATCAGTGAAATAAAATCCATATCACCCACACTATGAGTGAAAAAGGTATGCCGGAACTACTTTTTTGATTATAAAGGGAGACCACTGTGTTGATGTATAGCCTTCCAGTATAAACGAGTGTCCTCACTTGGTTTACCTATAAGTTCAAGCTGACAACATTTTTAAATGAAAATGGATCAAAATCAAAAATGATTTTGTTTTAAGAAAATGAACGAGGAGAATTTAACGGTTTTTTTAATACTGATTTTGGTGATTTTACCTTTTCTTGTAATGATGGAAATGACGAAAATGTGGTAAATTTGGAGGTGACCAGAACACAGCAAGCAGCAGCAAAACAGGATAGATTTGGTGAGGTGTTTTCAATAGATGTCCTGTACTTTCCTGAAAACAAAGAGAACAAAAGAGTACCGGAAAATGGAGTTAATACCCCCACTCAGCTAAATGAATATTAGTCAGCATTTCTGGGAAGAAGAAGGATTGAGGAGAATATGAGCCATGTACGCTGCAGAGTTTTATTTCATCTGTAGAAAGGTATTTAAAGTCAAAGGGCTACACAGCAGCTTTAAGGGACAATGTTGACTTTATAAGAACAAGAGCAGTATTGAAAATGAAAACGAAGGACTTGAAAAATAAACCAAAGGCTGCTGACCCACTGAAAGACGGTTCTCATGGCCATCAGTCATTCAGAAGAGATTAGTCAATTCGTCAACTCGTCAATTTTGTTAACGAATTGACGAAAAAAATATTTTTCTAAAAACTAAGCATACATAGGCTAACACGGATATACACTTTTCGCTTCCTGTGGATTTTCTGTTTCAGGAATCATTTGTCTATACCTCTATCACCCTGAGACGGAATGTGTCGGCCCGGATCAGTATGTGCGGACTGCACTGGATGATCTGGGTCGATACATTACGCAGAGGGACGGCTCATTTTACGAATCGATGTTTTCCGTACGAGGTCGGTGTTCATTGACAGTATAGTAGTCTATAGGCTGAACGATTTCACTACACGTCGGTCATTTCCGACAAACCCCACGAACAATACCGATCCCTAACGACCTGTTATGGACATCACCCACCCTATGTCTAGGTATTAGATGTATCAATGAAGAGCACACATTTTGCGCTTTAATCACCTTTCCGTCGTCTATCGATCTGTCTGACATCTTTCTCTAACTGAACAGTGTTGTTTCCTTTAGCCGACCGATGCCAGTGACTGGGTATCCTACAAAAGGTGTTGTGCTTGCCACCAAAGTTTTTCGAAGAAACTTCTGACTTGCGTTGACTACACAGACAAACGATCCGACTGCTACGATGAGGCTCTTGAAAACAGTAAGTATAAAGTTAATCATTTTCAAAGTCGTCTTCATCTTAGTTTAAACAATGTTAAATCTGGAGAAATAATCTTTTGACTTGAACATATAATGGGAAAAAGAGAGAACCAAATGTTAAATTTGAGCAAAAATGTCTTATTAAGTTATTTAGGTTGCAAGGGGACAAAGTTCCAGTTGGTTTAACCAGTACTTGCGCCGTTCGTGTGGAAATAATCCGAAGTTAGAACCCGCTCATCACGCGATTCGAACCAGGGACGCTCTACATCTGCACCACTGTCTTCCACGTTTCAGTTGATTTATGTGTTTTCGTTTTGAATTAATTTCGAAACAACAATAGGTAAATTTCACATGAGACTTCACAAGTGGCAGCAGGACAATCAGTAGAAGTGCATATTCCAAGAACATGCAACTCTAACTTAACTCTTTATTATTTCAATATCGAGGGCTTGGCGTAAAACGGTTGTATCTAAAATTGGTATTTTTTTACCAAGGTAATAAAGTCTTTATAAGCATTAACTAATTTTTCTTGGTAAACAAGGGAAATTTAGGTGTCATTGCTCGTTCTGAGCAATGGCATCTAAATTGCATTGTTTACAAAGGGGTCAAAATTGCCCCTAAACCAGGGTTTTCAAAATAGGTTTTTAGTTACAACCGTTTCACGTCAAGCCCTCGATATGATCTAGAAGTAAAAGTGAACGTCGCTCTGCACAATTAAACTGTAATTCGTTTGCGAGAAATGTAGATTTAGATCAGCCATTGACTCCGCCATGTCTCATCTGACTCTGCGCTGTTCGCCAATTAGTCATGGACAGTTTCAAGAAACTTCTGTACCACATGATCCATTTGGATCATAAACATTGATGTGCACGTGAATGCACACGTGTAATACTTGTGTTAATGTCAGTGTTTGTGGAGTATACCGCCAGACTATTGCTTTCCCGTTTCTTGTCGAAATAAGTCTGATTCTGAGGGGACAACATACAGCAATCTCGTTCCATAATGAATAGATGTGCATACTTAAATCCGTCGACTGACATTTTGTGTGAGACCAGTCTTGTATAATGGACCAGTGGTACTGGTAATTTACCAAAGAAACGTCGTGATATAGCTGGAAATAGTTGAAAGCGGCGTAAAAACCACAAATACGTTACAATGTTTTGCAGACCCATGCGATGGCCAATCAGATAATGCCATCCTCCCAAGATCTGATCCGGATAATGCAGCTGCAGGTTCAATCCTTTGCAGCGGGTATATAGATTGTGAGCAAGTATGTTAACATTGTTATTATGAAGGGGGTGTCTAACTGATATCTAAATGACGTATTATTCAATTGGCGTGAATGCTGATAAATTGTCAAATCTCTCATGTCAGTTCGGTCGTTTAATATGTACCCCTAACCTAGGTCAAGTTCTTATAGCTTATTTAAGACAATGTGTACGCAGCTGCCTACTTTGAATGCAACCAGCTACCAGCGCCTGCAAGGGATATGTTTACTCTATCCCTACCAATAACATGATGCTCGACAAGGCTCGCGGCATCTCGTAATAAAAAGACACTCATGACGTTTCCTCTATTTATGTCTAATTGAAAAGATGGCTAAGGAAGCACATGGATTTCGTATGAGAATATAACATTCGACAGTTTACGGGATTCAATTTGTAACCAGCTACATGACTGTTGCACATTTTCGTAGCCTATTATGATATAGGTAGGAGTTTTCGGAATTCTATAACGTATCATACAAACCCTTCGCCTTCCTATACCATAGCAACGTACAGCAATGTGTAAAGGTTATGTTAGACATTTCCAAACATCCGTCTACCGTTTGTATATTGAATATAGTGGGACTATACAGTTGAAACGAGCCGCTTTCGAATTTTAAATTATTTTCATAATTTTTCCGTGGCAGGCAAAATGGGATCATCTAGCACGTACGAACTTTGGGGACTCGGTCTTCATTTGGAAGAGTAAGATCCATCTTATTAAAACTAGACCTTACTATTTCGATGTACGTATATTTTATATGACGACATCGTATAAAAGGTCGTTTTAAACTTTGAGCAATTTCTCCCTTTGTCACACTATTTATTTTCATGCGTAACGGTAAAGCTAAATGTCTAGCGAGTTAACACCAGGACGATGGAACACAATATTGAACATGACTCGTTGGTGTCAGGATAAACAGACCTGCAGTACTGGTATGTTACCCAGGAAACGAAATGACATAACTGAAATTAATGGTTGAAAGCGACGTTAAACACCATACAAATCAACAAACAATTATAGCGGCTCTTTTTATTTTTACTTCAAGGTAGGGGATGTGCTGGTTCCAAACCAGATATGTTGTGACGCTGGAAATTGCTTCGCCGACACCAACGAAGCATGTAACGAACAGAACTGTGGCGTTGGCTATTGCGACACTCTGCCGTCTGGTCATAAGGATGACTGTGACTGCGAAATGACGCAAGCTCCTTTATCAGGTAATGTAATTGGTGTATTAAACTTAGTTCCAGGAACTACAATAATTACCTCCAATTGGGGCCATCTTGACAGGAATATATGATAAGAATAAATTGAGTATATCTAACAAATAAATGTCACAATAAGGTTACACGAACGAATTTGAGTTTGAATTTTGTTTTATCTGATAATAACAGCTTCTTCATTTACACGTTGTGTACACACCGTCTTTAGTGACAGTTTATTTGGCACATCTCTTTTAATAAATAAAAAATATGCCAATTAAAATGGCTGCAAGGGGAGTTAGTATATTTGTTCAGGGAAATATGTATTGAAAATGGCTTAGCTTGACTGAACACGGTGTTCGCCAAGCTCTAGTAGAATTACACCTTTTGTTTTCGTCAGAAGCTAAATTTAATGTTTCGGCGAAAAGTGAAGACTCTGATGAGACAATGCAAATTCACAGGCTCATCCGAGTCTTCGCTGTACGCTGATGCACTCAGGCACTTATTGCACGGAGATGTTTGGAACCAATACATAAATAATGAAGTAAATTACTTTTGGAGTTTGAGAGTTAAACCTGTTGGTCCACAGAAGGGTTGTCTCAATAGCCTTTTGGCTTGCTACACCGTTTCCTTAGGGCGCCGCCATTATTGGTGAATACCTGACCGGGAAATG
Source organism: Serripes groenlandicus (assembly GCA_031761405.1). NCBI lineage: Eukaryota > Metazoa > Mollusca > Bivalvia > Cardiida > Cardiidae > Serripes > Serripes groenlandicus. The sequence continues at coordinate 62,378,001 of JASEVX010000009.1, read as the reverse complement.
TATTGCAAGGGACAGGTAACTCCAAACTACTGGTGGCACTGTACAGGCAGCAGGACTCGATACCAACAAACTGTTATCAATGATTAATTGATCAACATTTTGATGATATACATGCTTACATGATTACACTTTATTTTAATAAATTTACAATTCAGACATAGAAAATACTACTTTAGTTTTAAATAGCTATAGTACCAAATACTGTTTATGCTTTTACACATGTATGCATATTGTAATGTATATTTGATTAAGAGGGATGCAACTTAAAACTTTCACAAAAGATTTATTGTATAATGTGTATTTTGGGCCGGAGGCCTTTATTACGTTGAATTAATATCTTGAATCTTGAATCTCGATAGCACGTGTCGGCTTTCATTTATACTGTCGCTGTTACTAAAAATAGAAAAAACGGGTGAAACTCAATTATTTAGTTACAGTATACATTTATTATAACTAAACATCGAGGGCTTGGCGTGAAACGGTTGTAACTAAAATTGGTATTTTTTTACCAAGGTTAATTACCTCGCCATCAAGTCTTTATAAGCGTTAAATCATTTTTCTTGGTAAACAATGGAAATTTAGGTGCCATTGCTCGTTCTGAGCAATGGCACCTAAATTTGCATTGTTTACAAAAGGGTAAACATTGCCCCTAATCCAGGGTTTTCAAAATAGGTTTTCACGCCAAGTATGGTATGTGACTGTTCCTAAATTGAAAATCATAGTTTCTTCATTTGGCATGCTCTTTTAATAACACACAACATTCAACACAGAAGCTTAAAGGGACTGAACACCATAATGGTCCAAAATCGTTATATTTTATACTTATTCTAATTAATCCAAAATACGTCGATATATATATGTAACGGAATGTTGTAGAAGGTTGTACAAGTCTTATTTTTCATTATTTCATAGGAAATAAGCAGTTAAAAAAACGTCCGCTCCGTGTTTTCCCGTTTAAAAATACCGTGGAATTTCCTCTTGCTCATTTGAATTTGTGGATTCAATTCGGCATTCTCTAACACTATCGACTCATTACATTCATGTATGCGTGAGTGTAAGGAACAACAACTCTGGAAAGGAGATTGTCAATTCGGTTGTAGTGATCACATGATAAATATACAGCGATATTTTTAGATTTACTGGGTTACTAACCCAGTAGATTTTACAATGCAAAATAACGAAAAATCTCCGCAATATTAATAGTGTGCATATATTGTAGTACATCAGTCAGCAAATCTCAATGCCGTACATGAAAAAACATCAAGGTAATAGCAATTTTTAACAATTTTCTTTTTTTTTTAGCTTTTTTCTCATATGGGATTCAGTCCCTTTAATTATAATTCTCAATAACACAGCTGTAGATTTTCTGGCAAAAAATGAAAATACGGTTATCGTCGCATTGCTGCGTTTCTTGCTGTTTGTTTATCTGACTAAAACTACAGAGGATATTTGGCGCCGTTGCAATAAATGTCAATGTGTTTGCAAATGTTATCAAGACCATGACATATTTTCGCCCGTAAAATACAATATAATACAACATTTTATTTTGAAGCGGAGTATGTTCATACTGCAAAGAATCCAGCTATGCAATATATATTTTAAGCGCGATCAGACGTCAACATAAATTAAAATTATTAATACAATACAAAGGAAGAAAGAATAATCCGCTGACGTCACAGTAAAAAACACATAGCTATAAACGCTGCAACTGCCTTATTTGACGTTGTAACTCGACGTACAGTCGCAGCGGCATTATACGAGACGCTTTCGTCCTTAAATGTTTCGGTCTTATCATTACATGGGACAGCATTGTCATCAATGTGGTGGGGTCAACATTACTGTGATAGTTTTACCTTGATATGTGAACATTTTATTCATAAATGTAACGACACCTTTTATATGTGTGACGGAATTATCATTGCATGTAACAGAAAAGTATTTTGTGTATTGGAGTCAACATTATGTCTGGTAGTGATATGTGTCACTATTATTCATGCACGTGACGATATTTATAATAAGTGTGACAGCAGTTTTACTAAATGTGAAGGTTTCATAATTATGTGTGACAGAATCGTCAGTCCATGTGGTGGCGTCAACATTAAGTGTGGCAGTTTCCGTTTGAGATGTCACACTTTTCTTTGCATAGAACGTTACATTCCTCAAACGTATTGTGAATATTTAACCCTTTCCCTCATACGACAATTCTGCAGCAGACGACTTTGAAAGTATTTTGTCAAAAAATAGAAAATCTCCATAATTGAATGGATAACCTATGACTAAAAGGGGAAAACATTGTGGCAAATGGAGAAATTGCACGTTATGTGCAATATTAGGGAAAGGGTTAAGAAAGATACATTTCTATCACACACAGTGATGAACTATTCGAATTTATTATAGGTGTCAACACATGTATGAACAAAAGTGTCACATATCAAGGTAAAACTACCACTTGTAATATTGACTCCACCACACGGAATTACGATTCTGCCACATATATAGTGATAAAACCGTCACATGTAATAATGGTGTATTCACAAGTATGAATAAAACTGTCACATCTCAAGATGAAACTATCACACATAATGTTGACTCCATCACACACAATTACTTGTCTGTTACATGTAATGACAATACCGTCACATGTATTGAGAATGCCTTCACATGTATAAACAAAAGCGTCTGATATAAAGGTGAAAGCGTGACATGTAACGCTGTTACGACAGAACATTAAGTTGTAACGTCGCTTAATGCAGTTGTGGCGTTTCATACATAGCCATGTAAAATGTTAGTGTTGTTATATCATTAATTGTTATTCAATTATTGTTTAAAGAATGTGCATTTGTTGCTGATGACACTGACGTCACTCGATTTATGGGCACGGAAAATATGTTTACCTACAAATGTGCGGCTGGAACCTGTTGGGATCAAGATCAATGCACATGCGTCAGGACAAACAACACTGGATATAGTAATATCAACCTATTTTTGTTTATATAGTTTCCTTCAATGAATTGGTTTGTTGGTGTTTTACGCCGCTTGCATACTTCTTCAGTTACATCACGGCGTTACCTGGGTAAGTTACCAGTAGTACTGGTCCATTTATACTGACACCATCCAGTCAGTCGAAATGCTATTCCCACGACACTAAGCGCCTAGGCTCTTCAATTGAATTTTGCCAGGTCCGAAGAGCAATAGTTCTACAAATATCTTGTAAGAACTGGCTAACAATGCTTTCAAGGCTTATATGTAATTATTAGTACGTCAAGTTGTCTGTTCGTTACTAACGAGGCCTTTCAATCAAGGAGTCCTGGGTTCGAACCACTGCTCGTTCATTCATTCTTTCCGATTATTGATAACAGTCATGGTGATGAGCGTCATGGTGATGAACGTCATGGTGATGAGCGTCATGGTGATGAGCGTTATGGTGATGAGCGTCATGGTGATGAACGTCATGGTGATGAGCGTCATGGTGATGAGCGTCATGGTGATGAGCGTCATGGTGATGAGCGTCATGGTGATGAGCGTCATGGTGATGAGCGTCATGGTGATGAGTGTCATGGTGATGAGCGTCATGGTGATGCGCGTCATGGTGATGAACGTTATCGTGATGAGCGTCATGGTGATGAACGTCATGGTGATGAACGTCATGGTGATGAACGTTATCGTGATGAGCGTTATGGTGATGAGCGTTATCGTGATGAGCGTCATGGTGATGAGCGTCATGGTGATGAACGTCATGGTGATGAACGTTATCGTGATGAGTGTCATGGTGATGAGCGTCATGTTGATGAACGTCATGGTGATGAGCGTCATGGTGATGAACGTCATGGTGATGAGCGTCATGGTGATGAACGTCATGGTGATGAACGTCATGGTGATGAACGTCATGGTGATGAACGTCATGGTGATGAACGTCATGGTGATGAGCGTTATGCTGATGAGCGTCATGGTGATGAACGTCATGGTGATGAGTGTCATGGTGATGAACGTCATGGTGATGAACGTCATGGTGATGAACGTCATGGTGATGAACGTCATGGTGATGATCGTTATCGTGATGAGCGTCATGGTGATGAACGTCATGGTGATGATCGTTATCGTGATGAGCGTCATGGTGATGATCGTTATCGTGATGAGCGTCATGGGGATGAACGTCATGGAGATGATCGTTATCGTGATGAGCGTCATGGTGATGAGCGTCATGGTGATGCGCGTCATGTTGATGAGTGTCATGGTGATGAGCGTCATTCGTCTTCCATGAATGGGAAAACATGTCTATGTGGGAAGGTACCCTTTTTACTATAGGGAAATGTTGTTTGGACTACTGGTGCGAGAAAGTCAGGAAATAAACACATTAGATGATCTGGTCGCTCTAATATAACAACGTTCAACTCCATTTCATCAATCAACTATTCTGTTTACAGCTGGGTGCTCACCATTCGCGAAACTGGACTTCCAAATCGACCTAAGTGCCCGCGACAATCTTGGAAACAGTATATACACGGTCAACGATAGTGTCGAGATAGTTGGGGACGCTGCAGTATTCAACAGCGTGGGTCAAATAAATGTTGCTGGGCTTGCAAACGTCTACTTGAGTATGTCTTTTAACCCTTTCCCACATACAAGAAATCTGCAGCAGATGACTTTGAAAACAAAGTAACAAAAACCTGAAAACTCCCCATTAAAGATAGCTTTATTGTTAAATAGGTTGAAAACATTGTGGCCAAAGAAGAAATTGCTCATCATGAGCAATTTCACCTTTGACCACAATATTTTCAAAAGTCGTCTGCTGCTATTGTGTCAAAATGCGAATGCAGGTGGGGAGTGGTTTAATGTTTTCGATTATTCCGTATGAGCCAGTGCATGCCGGCAGGTACAAGATGACATTTTTGAACAGGATATGTTCTGATCCCTATTCCACCTGCTCTGTCTTATAAGATATGAGCCGTTCCACGAGAAAATCAACATTGTGGACTCTGCGTAAAGTATCGATCCGGATCAGCATAAGCATGCCGTGCAGGCTAAACCGGCCATACGCTTTTCGCCTCATGTGGATTTTATGTTTCGGGAATCATTAGTCTATACCTCTATCCCCCATGAGACGGAATGTATCGGCCCGGACTGCGCAGGCTGATCTGGGTCGATACATTACGCAGAGTCCATAATAATTGTTTTCTTGTGGAACGGCTCATATTTGAATCTACAAAAGTTGACAGAATCTCCTTACAAGCTTGTGTAAGTAATTAGTGAACAGTGTACGGTATATCTTGTGTAAGTAATTAGTGAACAGTGTACGGTATATCTCGTGTAAGTAATTAGTGAACAGTGTACGGTATAACTCGTGTAAGTAATTAGTGAACAGTGTACGGTATATCTTGTGGAAGTAATTAGTGAACAGTGTACGGTATATTTTGTGTGAGTAATTAGTGAACAGTGTACGGTATATCGTGTGTAAGTAATTAGTGAACAGTGTACGGTATATCTTGTGTAAGTAATTAGTGAACAGTGTACGGTATATCTTGTGTAAGTAATTAGTGAACAGTGTACGGTATATCTTGTGTAAGTAATTAGTGAACAGTGTACGGTATATCTTGTGTAAGTAATTAGTGAACAGTGTACGGTATATATTGTGTAAGTAATTAGTGAACAGTGTACGGTATAACTTGTGTAAGTAATTAGTGAACAGTGTACGTTATAACTTGTGTAAGTAATTAGTGAACAGTGTACGGTATATCTTGTGTAAGTAATTAGTGAACAGTGTACGGTATATCTTGTGTAAGTAATTAGTGAACAGTGTACGGTATATCTTGTGTAAGTAGTTAGTGAACAGTGTACGGTATATCTTGTGTAAGTAATTAGTGAACAGTGTACGGTATATCTTGTGTAAGTAATTAGTGAACAGTGTACGGTATATCTTGTGTAAGTAATTAGTGATCAGTGTACGGTATATCTTGTGTAAGTAATTAGTGAACAGTGTACGGTATATCTTGTGTAAGTAATTAGTGAACAGTGTACGGTATATCTTGTGTAAATAATTACTGAACAGTGTACGGTATATCTTGTGTAAGTAATAAGTGAACAGTGTACGGTATATCTTGTGTAAGTAATTAGTGAACAGTGTACGGTAAATCTTGTGTAAGTAATTAGTGAACAGTGTACGGTATATCTTGTGTAAGTAATTAGTGAACAGTGTACGGTATATCTTGTGTAAGTAATTAGTGAACAGTGTACGGTATATCTTGTGTAAGTAATTAGTGAGTGTACGGTATATCTTGTGTAAGTAATAAGTGAACAGTGTACGGTATATCTTGTGTAAGTAATTAGTGAACAGTGTACGGTATATCTTGTGTAAGTAATAAGTGAACAGTGTACGGTATATCTTGTGTAAGTAATTATTGAACAGTGTACGGTATATCTTGTGTAAGTAATTAGTGAACAGTGTACGGTATAACTTGTGTAAGTAATTAGTGAACAGTGTACGGTATATCTTGTGTAAGTAATTAGTGAACAGTGTACGGTATAACTTGTGTAAGTAATTTGTGAACAGTGTACGGTATATCTTGTGTAAGTAATTAGTGAACAGTGTACGGTATATCTCGTGTAAGTAATTAGTGAACAGTGTACGGTATAACTCGTGTAAGTAATTAGTGAACAGTGTACGGTATATCTTGTGTAAGTAATTAGTGAACAGTGTACGGTATAACTTGTGTAAGTAATTAGTGAACAGTGTACGGTATAACTTGTGTAAGTAATTAGTGAACAGTGTACGGTATATCTTGTGTAAGTAATTAGTGAACAGTGTACGGTACATCTTGTGTAAGTAATTAGTGAACAGTGTACGAGTATATCTTGTGTAAGAAATTAGTGAACAGTGTACGATATATCTTGTGTAAGTAATTAGTGAACAGTGTACGGTACATCTTGTGTAAGTAATTAGTGAACAGTGTACGAGTATATCTTATGTAAGTAATTAGTGAACAGTGTACGGTATATCTTGTGTAAGTAATTAGTGAACAGTGTACGGTATATCTTGTGTAAGTAATTAGTGAACAGAGTACGGTATATCTTGTGTAAGTAATTAGTAAACAGTGTACGGTATATCTTGTGTAAGTAATTAGTGAACAGTGTACGGTACATCTTGTGTAAGTAATTAGTGAACAGTGTACGAGTATATCTTGTGTAAGTAATTAGTGAACAGTGTACGAGTATATCTCGTGTAAGTAATTAGTGAACAGTGTACGGTATATCTTGTGTAAGTAATTAGTGAACAGTGTACGGTATATCTTGTGTAAGTAATTAGTGAACAGTGTACGGTACATCTTGTGTAAGTAATTAGTGAACAGTGTACGAGTATATCTTGCGTAAGTAATTGATAAATAGTGTACGGTATATCTCGTGTAACTAATTAGTGAACAGTGTACGGTATATCTTGTGTAATTGATTAGTGAACAGTGTACGGTATATATTGTGTAAGTAATAACATGTTTGTACCTGTCATTTAATAATGATTTAATATCGCCAATTCGCTTAAACTGATAATTTCGAGTGCATTTGCATAGGACGGTAGGACTCGTAAATTACTGATAAAAATACCTCTATGAGGTAATGATAACCTGCATCAACATTCAGAAGTGCTTGATAACTGAAATAGGTAGCATCTATACTCATATTATGAAAATGTAAAGAAATTGAGTTGAAAACGTTATGGCAAAAGTAGAAATTGCTCAGGAAATTTCACATTTTGTCAAAATGCTTTCAAAAGACGGCTGCTGCAGGTGAGAACGGGTTAATGAGATGCATTGATACGTTTAATTTACTTTACGGTACAACATAAAGTATGGACTCGGCGATTTCCGTATGAAAGCGTTAGAGATCGATATAGTTCGTGCGCATGCCGGTCACAAGTTCACGAACAAAACCGGTCTTTTACGACTTACGATGGAAACATCCGAGTCTTTATACAGTTAATAAATACGGACGTCATGTGAAAATCGCTTAGCTAATTAGAGGTGTTTTTTTTTTTTAAATTTCAGGCAACGATTTTATTTTTCACTTTCAATTCACCCTGCGAGAGGATGGCTCATCGTCTAATGGTTAGTACATAGGCATCATATAACAACCCAGTGAAAAATACAAGTTGGGATGTATGGCATGGGGTCACATAGGGATCGCATTTCTGTGGTATGAACGCCACGCTTTCCCTATATAAAGAATAAGGATCTGACCTATTTCTGATAAAGACGTTAATTGTGTTTTCAACATTTATTATATTAAAAATATTATAATTGATACACGTCAATGCTCATATTCATAGAAGGTCCATGAATAACGGATATGAACAAAACCTGACTGTCACCGCTGTGAAGTGGTTAGAGTGACCGCATTTCGAAATCGAAACCAGGGTTCGATACCCGGTCTGATCATACAAAATATACTTAAAATGTCAGTAACGGCGTCCCTCCTTGGCGCTCAGGCTAGCGTTGAAGCATTACGGCCTTATTATTCAGTAACAGGATAAAGAAAACTAGTACTGAAAGTATGACTTGTAATTTCCCAAGGACGTTGTTACGTAGCTGATTTATTCCTTTCCAGCATACAGACGGGTAGACGGCTTTTAACAACCTTGTGACATAAGGAGAAATTAAACATAATGAGCAATGTCTCCTTTTGCCACTTTGTTTTCAATTTTATTCAATAATTGTTCTTTCATTTATAGAGAGATTCCATATTATTTACTTTTGTTCAGCTGCTTCTGTTTTTTCGTAAAGGGGGTTAATACTTATGGAGTGCTCTTAGAGTTTGTTTTAAGTGGATTTTACTCTTACTATTTGGATACGGTAGATTTGTGATTGTTTTGTAACTCGACTCATTTTACAATTCAGGGGAAACACAGTGCTTCGTTGGGAACTGTTTGATAAATAGTGTCGGTGACCCTCCGGGAGTGGATACGATAGCAGTCACTGTGGACAGAGATGGGATATCGGACGGGGAGGAAATCAACATCTATGTGACATATCAGGATAGACTTTTCATGGGAACAGACGGTATGGAATCAGAAATATACGAGATCCCTGGTGATTTCCAGGTAAATCATTTTCACCGTATCTCACATATAATAAATCTTTAGAGGGTGACTTCGAAAACATCTTGGCAAATATTTTGAAAATCTCTATAAATGAAAGAATAATATTTTAATGGAGTTCAAGACATTGAGGTGAAGGTAATCAAAGTACTGAAGGTACTGGTAACGAATAATTGTTTTACTTGTTTAAATAGTATTGTGTAATGATTGTCGGTGTTCAAATTGCTTTGATTTGTGCTTGCTTGCTATAATTGATATGTTAACAGACACAATTAAGGTTAAAATTGATCCATTGGCCCGTATTCACTAATGCACTTGTACATGCAAACGGCACAAGTTTGTCTCCACCTACCTGTTAAGTTAATCGGAATTCGTATTGAGTTACCTACCCTTTTTATTACCTGAAAGGGTCAGGTATATAACAATAATTGTGGCGCCCTTAAGACATGGTGTAGCAAGCTAAAAGAGACAACCTTGTTATGGACCAACCAGTTTTATCTTTCAAACTCCGAAAGGAGTTGGCGATATATGAGGGGAAGTGACCAATCTGGTCTCCATTGTTGGTTCGTGCAAGACGCGCTAATTGTACTTATAGCACGCTGGGTACCATTCTCAGATGGAATCTGTTGGTTTAATCAGTGAAACACTCAAGCTTTGTATTATATTGTTGAGTGAAATATACATGTACCTTCAGGTGGGCACTCCGTATGACTTCTGGTTGATTTACTGTGGGACTGAAGAGACACTGCTGGCCGGGGTGATAGATGGTACGGAATCCTTGGTCGGTAACGTAGTAGCTGAAGTACCAGGTAATTTATATTTGAGCCGTTCCACGAGGAAACCAATATTGTGGACTCTTTTTAAAGTATCGACCCGGATCAGCCTAAGCATGCCGCGCAGGCAGGCTAACCCGGTCAGACACGTTTCGCCTCCTGTGGATTTTCTGTTTCAGGAATCATTAGTCTACATCTCTTACCCCCTGAAACGGAATGTGTCGGCCCTGATTAGCCTGCGCGGTCCACGCATGCTGATCTGGGTCGATACATTACGCGGAGTCTATAATGTTAGTTTTCTCGTGGAACGGCTCATTTGTATGATTGAAGTTTTATGTCTTTTATAGCAAGGTGGCGAACTAAGAGTAGTACGAACGTACACTACTAGGGCTTTGTTTGCTCTTATCAATCACGGGGTACCATCCTTTATAGCAAGGTGGCGAACTAAGAGTAGTACGAACGTACACTACTAGGGCTTTGTTTGCTCTTATCAATCACGGGGTACCATCCTTTATAGCAAGGTGGCGAACTAAGAGTAGTACGAACGTACACTACTAGGGCTTTGTTTGCTCTTATCAATCACGGGGTACCATCCTTTATAGCAAGGTGGCGAACTAAGAGTAGTACGAACGTACACTACTAGGGCTTTGTTTGCTCTTATCAATCACGGGGTACCATCCTTTATAGCAAGGTGGCGAACTAAGAGTAGTACGAACGTACAATACTAGGGCTTTGATTGCTCTTATCAATCACGGGGTACCATCCTATGCTGGTAACAATAATCTGTTAGTAAAAAATACCGCGAATTGGTTAGTTTTATCAGAGACATATAAACACAGTGTTTATATGTCTCTAGTTTTATTTGGTAGTTTAAGAGGCAACTCAATCTAACACGAGGTCATTAATTCGGTTTAATCGACGTGGTTTATTCTTAGAAAGTGGTTGTGGATATGTGCACATCGATACTGGTTAATCTTTGTAGCATATCTCTGGCTTGACAAGCAGCAATAACAGACACTCCACTAAGATATAAGAAGCAACATTTAATGTCGGTACTTCTGAGTTTAAGATGCTTTAGAATGCTAAACGCTCAGCGGTAATTATTGCAGGCTTGAATAGCGCCGTATTTCAGTTATATCACGGTGTTAGCAGGGTAGATTACCAGTACTGCTGGTACGGTTATCCTGATACCAGCGCTGTAATTCAGCTACAGCACGGTGTTAGCTGGGTAGATTACCAGTACTGCTGGAACGGTTATCCTGATACCAGCGCTGTAATTCAGCTACAGCACGGTGTTAGCAGGGTAAATAACCAGTACTGCTGGAACGGTTATCCTGATACCAGCGCCGTATATCAGTTATATCACGGTGTTGGCAGGGTAGATTACCAGTACTGCTGGTACGTTTATCCTGATACCAGCGCCGTATATCAGTTATATCACGGTGTTAGCAGGGTATATTATCAGTACTGCTGGTACGGTTATCCTGATACCAGCGCCGTATTTCAGTTATAGCACGGTGTTAGCAGGGTAGATTATCAGTACTGCCGGTACGGTTATCCTGATACCAGCGCTGTATTTCAGCTTCAGCACGGTGTTAGCAGGGTTAATAACATGTAATACTGATAAATTTATCCTGATACCAGCGCCTTATTTCAGTTATAGCACGGTGTTAGCAGGGTAGATTACCAGTACTGCTGGTACGTTTATCCTGATACCAGCGCCTTATTTCAGTTATAGCACGGTGTTAGCAGGGTAGATTACCAGTACTTCTGGTACGGTTATCCTGATACCAGCGCTGTAGTGAGTATCCTGCCCCTACCATAACATTTACGGTCAGGCATGTGTTAATAATGTCGACGCCCTTTGGACATGGTGTAGCAAGCAAAAGGATTTCGAGTTAACCTTTTTGTGTTTTAAAATCTTTCAAACTCCGAAAGTACTTTGCTTAGTTATTGCACGGGTGCATCAGCACCAGCGCATATATTGGTTGTGAAAAAACTATCACTTGTGCAATGGGCTTGCGCATGCGCCGTGTTAATCGTCTTGATCGCGCATTTTTTAATAACACCCTCTGCTGCCACCATTTGTAACGTGTACCGGCGTTAAGCCATCGCGGGTCACCAATCCAGGTACTAACCGCGATGAACCTTGCTTAACTTTACACAAAGGTCAACCACTCTACCAACAAGGCTGTAGAAGTGATATTTATACATTGAACTTTACCCCGTTCCCGTTACATTATGAAATGGGAATATAATGGGAAAAAAGGACGCGCATGCGCAGACAAATGTTTACAATAATGTTGGGAGATCGAGGTCAACACGTTGGGAAAAGCTATTTTTGTTTTCGTACTACGTATTTAACTAAAAAACTATTGTTATCATATTTTATATCCTATATTTAAAAGCGGGTTTCGTGTTTTTCGAATCAAACAGTATTTCTAAAGCCATACAATGCTAATTCCCGCGCCATTTGCTGCATCTTGCAGCAACTCTTGTTTATGTATTGATTCCGAACATCAAGTTGTATAGCTCCGCTTTAGATGGTAGATCTACTTTTGTTAAAATATATATATATATATGTTTAAAATATATATATAGTACGCAGGGTTCAAGACAATTAATAAGACTATTAATAAATACCATATTATTGGCTCTATTATCAGGTTCTACACATCTGATACCTACCCAGTCGGGATTCCTGTTTGGCACCTGCCTCGTTGGAGAACAGTACGAAGGAGACCTCGATAATGTAAGTCAACCAGAATTTCAAAATATTTCATGACAATATCTTAATTCAACCACAGGCGTCTAAATTTTCATTTGCAAAATTTTAGATAAAAACTTAGGAAACCCTTGCTATTTTTAGAATATGACATAATGCTATTATTAGAAACGTGTTTTTTTCACAATTGAAAACTCTGACGCCTGTGATTTAAGCTTTATTTCGCTGTACGCGACCTAAAGAACAATTGCGTTTCCCGTTAAAACGTACACATTAAAACTGCAGTTGCGAACTATGTAAACCAGTATCATCCCGTACATTCGATGAGACACTGAATCATGCTCGACAGTTCAAACTAACTTGCTTAAGCATATATGCCCTTACAGTTCATGATCGGCAAATGATAATTCTTCAGGTCAAGATCGCGGTGACCGTAAGTTAAAATTAGCTTCAGTGAATTGATAAAACAATGTTCTGTCTTACGGTGTCAAGGCTTATGGGTTATTGTCAGTACCCGACCCTGTTGAATTTAAATATCTAGGACACTAGTTGCTTTGAAAAAGCAGACGATGTTTAATCTTGGTTGTCTGATTGTTAGTTTGTGACACTTGTCGATTTCGGAATCATTGAGTCAAGGCTTAAATGAGTTATGCAGGTAATAAGCTTTCCGAGATACACATTTTTTGTTGTAGACTATATGCACAACCAGTTTTAGTACTCATATATGCGGGGTGTAAGTGTCAATTTTAACAAGAAATATCTTTAAAAAAGATAAACGTCGATCAATATGAGAAAACACTAAGAAATGGAACATTCGCATATGATACAGAAAACAATAACGTTAAATATGTAATATTTGGTTTATAAATGTTTTAGTTCATATATATACTTTGGTTTTGATATAAATGAGAGAGAGAACAAAAAGAAGCTTGCCCCTGCAGGGAAGCGAACCACAGACCTTTCACTTGAAAATCCATGTCAACATCCATTACACTAGCGCGACATCACTTTAAATTCGTTCAAGGCCGAGAATTAATCACATGCCTGGAGATTACGCGAGGCTCCCAAGAGGTGTATTATGTAACACAGTTATAAGTTTCAATTGACGATAAATAACTGAAAACTTATTATGTTTCAAAAGTAATTTATATTTTGCTCTTAAATATTATATTTCATACGTTTTCACTGATTTTTTCACCGAAATTTATTTCTTAAGGAAAATAATTAAAGTTTAGTATGCAGAACATTTCATTTTATAACTTCACCTTATTGGTGCCTCTCGAAGGATCGCCAAATTAACTACGAACCAATACAAACGTTTAATTTCCTTTATTTCTTCGACATTATTCATTAAATACAACATTTGATTGGTCTACAATCTAGATCATCTAGGTCAAAACTGAGGTTATACGTCTATCGACGAAAAACACCGTGACTTTCTAAAAACCAGATGTCGACGACATAAAAAGCTAGACACGTACCTCAACACTCTTGTCTTGTGAACAAAATAAGCCAGACAACTGTATAGAGTGAACTTAATCTGTATATATCTAAAGGACTCCCTGAAAACTCATCCGAGCTACAAATGCCTTCAATATGTACAAAAAAGCTTGACATCGGTCACTTATTAAAATTCGTCAAGGTTTTTTTTAATCTAGCATATCAAGGGCTTGGCGTGAAACGGTTGTAACTTAAATTGGTATTTTTTTACCAAGGTTAATCACCTTGCCATAAAGTCTTTATAAGCGTTAAATCATTTTACTTGGTAAACAATGGAAATTTAGGTGCCATTGCTCGTTCTGAGCAATGGCACCTAAATTTGCATTGTTTACAAAGGGGTCAAAATTGCCCCTAAACCAGGGTTTTCAAAATAGGTTTTTAGTTACAACCGTTTCACGCCAAGCCCTCGATATATCAGCAAACAGCCGGACAAATAGACGGCTGACAATTCTAAAATCAGTATGTCTCCCAAAGAAGTCTACTTTATATAGATCAACCAGGTTAGGGAAAAAAGTTTTACATTGACAGTCATGAATATAAATATTTGATTGTTAACGACAAATCAATTTAATATACTTAATTCAGTTATTATCTTATGTGTGCTTCTTTCTTTATCATTTGTATGTTCTATTATATTATATTCTGGTCTGTTTTATTCTATTCTGCCACCTCGCTGGTGAAGTGGTAGAGCGTCCGCCTCGGGTGCAGGAGGTCGCGGATTCGATCCAAGGCCGGTTTTTACCAAATACTTTAAAATGGTAGTAATTACTTTTACTTCCTTGGCTCTCGGGATATTTGGGTTAGTATAACTACCGACTAGCTGGTGTCAGGAAAAATGAACCAGTAGAACCGGTAACGTTCAAAGGAAACGTTCGGATATAACTGAAAACTTGTTGAAAGCTGCGTTAAACACCAAACAAAGAAAATGATATATTTTATTCTATTCTATCTTATTTTCTATTCATTTATATTAAAGTCTGTGCTGTTATATTATATTATGATGTGTTCTATTATATTTCATTATTTTATATTATAGTCCGTTCTAGTCTATTCTGGTGCTATATGTAATGATAACATGATTTACAAAATAAATGACTTTCTTGCGCTGATAAGTATTGTAGTGTGTGACGTTTACGTGTATCCCATAAATATAGCAGTTTATTTCATTGTTTCATCTTGTTTTTCGCATGTAACGAATGCCTATCAGCACCACTAGGGTAGCGTAACAAAACGTATATATCCCAGACATTGTGAACATTTCGCACATTTTCTTCATAACATGTGAAAAAATTCGCACGTATTTCTCAGCACATGTGAACATTCGCACGTATTCCATTCTTCAGAACATGTGGAAAATTCGCTCGTATTCCTCAGAACATGTGAAAATTCGCAAGTATTCCTCAGAACATGTGAACAAATTCGCACGTATTCCTCAGAACATATGAACAATTCGCACGTATTCCTTAGAACATGTGACGAATACGTACGCGTGTGTGAATTAAGGCTCAACATGGCTCACTACCCGGTTGTTTTTGTTGTTTTTTTTCAGATCGAGATGTGGCGATGGTGTAAACCGTATGACAACGCGGACTTTGTGCAAGCTTATGGACTGATACGCGATGGAATATAGTCAAGTAGTTAATCAACCAGAATAACGGACTAAAGCCTAGTTGACCCTTGTCCCGCATACGGACGACTTCAAAACCCGCGAGATCTCGTCAGAAATGTGGAATACATCTATGAATGAAAGTATAATTGAACGGTGATCTGCGGAAAATGACCTTTATGTAATTATTACCCGTGTAGATATGCATGTACAGTCATGCTAATGGATCAAAATGGATACTGCTTCTTTCAGAAATTTCTTTGAACCCCTTAATGACTTTAAGGCCAAGTGTGCATTAACGATTAAGCTGATAGGATGATAAAGCAGTACTTTAGAACTTTGGACGACATACCACCTTCATTTTCACTTAAGGTCAACAGAACAAATCTGCAAAATTAGTATATGTTCAGAAACGTTATATGTATCTGACACTTCCCTGTTTCGGTGACTGACCTAAATTGTTTAACTTTTCATTTTGCATGTGATCTTAAATTTGAAGATTATTATGGCATCATCGGTTTTTGTTGTGTAAAGCCTAATCATATTGCTGTCAATAGCCTTTTAATCTTTTGTAAATTTGGTTCAAATACATAAATAAATAGTTTTAATAATAATCCAGTGAAAACAATATTAGTACCCTATTTCTTCTATATGAAAAGATCAACCAAAAAGTATATTTTTAACATATCATTTATTTGTTTCCTGAATGTGTGCTTTAAAGTGTACAACCATGTTATCTTTAAATTTTGAACAAAAAAAGAAGAGTCCGCTAGAAATGAAGCCTGTTGGAAGAAAACATTAAATTTTATTTGTTAAACTCAATACCCAACTGTGACATCATTTCTTTCAAACAATGAACACATCTAAGTCATGAAAAGGATGTCCTTCTGGTAGGAGGGTGTATGGCTTAAGACAGCATGTCTCCTATGGACGTTAGTTTGATATTTAACAGATTTGAGTTACTGTTATATTGAATTGAATTGTTATATTACTCTCCGATTTTCTTCAATGTACAAACAAAATCACAATGTTTGTGCTGTACTGTGAATGCCTAAAAAGCAGGGTGCACTTATTTCGGTCATTATTAAAGGTTAATTGGCTGTTAGTATGTGTATTTATGTATATTTTCTACATTAATATACGAGATAAAGGTATTTAGGTCTCTGAAACCGGGCAGTCGATGATATTTATTTTTTTATGTTTTTGTTTTGTTTTGTTTTGTGTTTTGTTTGGCCATGTGTGTTTTGTTTTATTCTGTCCGGTGTATATTTAGCTCACCTAAGCACTAAGTGCAAGGTCAGCTTTTGTGATCACTCACCGTACGGCGTCCGTCGTCGTCGTTGTCGTCGTCGTCATCTGTCCGTCTGTTAACAATTTCCTACAAATGACTTCTCCTTCTAAACCAATGGACATATTTCAAAATAACTTCACAGGAATGGTCCTTAGGCGGTCCTTTTTCAAAGTTGTTCAAAGAATTTAATTCCAAGTAGAACTTTGGTTGCTGCGGCATCAGAAAAGGGGAAAATTGCCAAATCTTAAAAAATCTTCTTGTCCAAAAGTACTGGCCCGATTTGATAATTATTTTGCACTAATGTTCCTTGGGGTACCCTCTACCATGATTGTTCAAATATTTCCGATCCGTTGAAAATCATGGCCGCCAGGGGGCGGAGCTTATTTTCCTTATATGTGCATTGTTAAAACTTTAAAAATCTTCTTGTCCAAAAGTACTGGCCCGATTTGAAAATTATTTTGCACAAATGTTCCTTGTGGCACCTTTTACCAGGATTGTTGAAATATTTCCGTTCCGTTGAAAAACATGGCCGCCTGGGGACGGAGCTTGTTTTCCTCATGTGTGCATTGTTAAAACTTTAAAAATCTTTTTGTCCAAAAGTATTAGCCCGATTTGAAAATTATTTTGCACAAATGTTCCTTGGGGCACCCTTTAGCAAGATTGTTCAAATAATTCTGATCGGTCAAAAAACATGGCCGCCAGGGGGCAGAGCTTGTTTTCCTTAGAAGTCCATTGTTAAATCTTTAAAAATCTCCTTGTCCAAAAGTACCTGTCCGATTTAAAGATAATTTGGCACAAATGATCCGTGGGAGACTTTCTACCAAGGTTGTACAAATTAATCCGATCTGATGAAAAACATGGCCAGTAGGGGTGGGGCTTGTTTTCCTTATATGTGCATTGTAACAACTTTTAAAATCTTCTTGTCTAAAAAGTCATTTGGTTCAAATGTTTCTTGGGTGAACCTCTGCCAAGTTTGTTCAATTTATACTAATCTGTTGATAAACATGGTCATCAGGGTGGTTGCTTGCTTTCCTTATATGTATAGAGTAAAAAAAAAAAAAATATTGAAGTTCTTTTAAATCAGATGAGCGATATAGGGCCATCATGGCCCTCTTGCTTTGTTTTGTATTTTATTTTGCCATGTATGTTTTGTTTTGTTCTGTCCGGTGTAGTTTTTCTGTTTTGTGTTTTATTTTGCAATGTATGTTTTGTTTTGTTTTGTTCTGTCCGGTGTATGTTTTTGTTTTGTGTTTTGTTTTGTGTTTTGTCTGGCCATGTATGTTTTGTTTTGTTCTGTCCGGTGTATTTTTTTGTTTTGACGATGTTTGATTTGCATGCGTTTGACTTATCATATACATGCACCATGGTAATGTGTCAACTATTCTTCCATTGAATGTGCTCTGTAAATGTTTAAAGACAAAGCTAGTAACATTGCAACATGAGTGGGAACAACTTGGATAGCTATGAAGTATTTCATGAAGTCAATGCTATTGATTTAAATTTCAAGCAAATGCATTATCAAATACTTGTCACTAAATATGTCTACCGTGTCTTTTTTTCTTCTTATTTGTGTATTCAGGTGATTGGGTCTATTTTCTTTCTGGTTTTCATAAAAGCATTTAAATTGGAACTCTTCGGCAACATATGTACTCGTGAATTCAATTTAGAAAAAGGACCTCGTTCACACATCGTAAATGTGGTTAGGGAATCGGTATACAGTGTCGTGATATGGTCAAAACGTCACTCAAAAGTAATCCCAAATTGACGAGGGGATAACATCCGAAACAGGCCGCATGATCTGTACACATCCGGATAATTACCTAACTAAACGTTTAAATGACGTAATGACAACTGCCTCAATATTGGCAGTGAATAGGTTCCGGAGTGTGTGATGCGGTCAAAATCAATCCTTTATTGATCTGAAATATTAAGTGAAAAATAGTCCACGTGACATAAACTCACTTTCAGTCAACTTGAAACGGTAAAACCTCACTACATATTTGATTTTCATCACTAAATTGTCGCATCTATCTATTCATTACGCCATAAATTCAGTTTTTGATGTAAACTATTGTCAAATTTTTGGTAGTGAATATGTTTCCGATTGCCTGATGCGGCTGCAACTAATCCCTTTTTGACGTTCATTGATATTCTAAACAACCTGCACAACCTCTTTTCATTCGGAGTTGAATCGAACTGAAACTTCATCATTGATACTTTTAAAAAGGTGAATTATTTATTAATCTCTTGGTCTATTTTGGGAAATTGACGAGTGTGGGTCAATTGATATGCATTTGTGGAATAAATTAGGTGACTTCAAACAGGTTTTTTTTGTGTTTTCTTCCCCAAAAATATATTTATAAATATTATAGACACAACTTCGACTAAGTGTCAAAACAATGTCATTTATTATTGCTGCGGAGTGTGAAAATCCGTTTGGGCCCAGCCTGGTCGTGTGAAAATCCGTCCCAGCCTGGTAGTGTGAAAATCCGTTTGGGCCCAACCTGGTAGTGTGAACATATTGTCGGGTAGGAAGATATTGTTCATTTTGGAGCATTTACACCATTTCGATAATGTATTCAGACACAGACATCAAGTCATTTACATCAGGAAATGGGCTAATCTTCAACCTTTCCAACATAAATCAAACCTGCAGCGGATGACTTTGACAATGTCGAGGTAAAAAAAGGAAAGTCAAAGTTAAATTGATGAATTATATTGGAAACATTGTGGCAAAAGGGTAAGGAAACTATTCCAATGAAGCCTTACATCATTGAGACATCAGGCAGTCAAGACATAATTCAGCCGAAATAATAGCGATGGATGATGACTGATAAACTCATTATCTGATATAATAATGAAATTCTTTCAGATTGAAATTATCTGTAAGAAATAATTCAAAATCTGGACAAAAGTTTGATTTTGAGATTCAGAAAATAAAGAAGAGAAGTTGCAGGACTGCATAGCTTGACAGTCCCATGTTTCACTTGTTTAAAGTTTTAAAGCCGTGATAATGTTATTAAAGAGAATTTCTTCAAATGTGAACCCTCAACCCAAAAGAACTTTAACGCCATCTGGGAATGACACCTTTTCAAAACATAGTGGAAAAGAGAGGATTTATCAATTTCTACCCTAAACGGTTTTTTTTGGCCTGGGGCTTTAGCCCCTGGTCATAGTAGTAATACCATTCTTTTCGGAGTTGGCAGCCTGCCAATTGCTGTTAGCACCAAACAACGCATGAGAAACTGCGCGAGAAAAATAGTTCATCATGGATTCAACAAAACTGCATTTAAAAGGTTAGGATCTCCACCATAAATATCATTTTAATGTTGTTGGAACATCAGTGAAAAACTTTAGGCGTGAGTACTTCAATATAAGAAATGCTTTAGAAACGAATGCGCCGAGAGGTCGAATATGGACGTTTGTTAACATTATTTACATTCGCGAAGAGGAACGGAAAAAGAGAAAGAAGTCACGTGAAAAATACAGTGGCGGATTATTAGAGGTGGGGGTGGGGCGTAGGGCACGTTCGTCGAAAATTTGATCGAAAACAAAGAAAAAGCGTGTCAAATGTAGTGGCGGATTTAGCGGGTGCCCGACCCCCCCCCCCCCCACCCCACGAAAGAAGTCACGTGAAATATACAGTGGCGGGTTAACTGGGGGGTCATAGGGCCCGTGCGTCGAAAAATCCAACCTTCCAGCAGCCCACAGGCCATCAACACTGCAGTTCTTTCATTTACTTAATGCTTTCTGCCTATGTTGATATATATATTATTTTTTTTCTTCTTTTAAACCTGTATACATTTTATGAATTATTTTTGCTTCATGGTTTTTGTTTTTATTCAAGTTGAGAAAGAATATAAAAGTGGTATATCAAAGAAAAAGGTCAATTGAATATATATATATATAATATATATAGGATCTGACATGAGTTGTCATTTAATATAAAGTTTTATTAAACGAGTTCAAGAAATTTGTAATTAAGCGAGCCTTTGGCGAGCTTAATAACACATTTCTTGGTCGAGAAAATCTTGGTCGCATCACACAATCCAAAACTATTTTAATTTCGGCAGCTAGCCTAACGGTTAACAATGCCGCCAATAATTATGCCGAGATTATATTTAGCTAATTAACGAGTTTATTAAAAGTGATAATTAATAAACACTCATGAGATCTTCTATTAATCACATAAAGTGATTTAAATCAATAATGTATACAGTCTAGCTTTCTAACTCTTCCAAGAGCCTGCTGATCACTTTATTCACATATTTTAAAAGTTGTGCGGCGATTTATAGCATATGTCAAATGTTTAAGAACAACTGTTTCAGAGAATAAACACATGTTTTTTAATTATAATCGATAAATTGAAGTGGCATAAAATTGGCTGCAAAGGTCCGTTATAACTGACATAACATACTAACACATGTTGAGACAACCAGACCTGGGGAGACAACCGACTGCCTACAACTTAACGTTTGACTGGCGATTCAGCGACCTATATTACCATGTGGACAGCATTTTAGGGTCATCCCGTATGACCTATCCCCCGAATTAAGTGCCCAAACGATAGACAGCTCTGGGCCTGGACCTCCCATCTATACATACATGTGGAGGGGGACTGCCACGTTACACTGAGTAGGCCCCCAACCTACCTGTACTAACACATATGTTAATACGACACTGATGAACCTGCAGCTTGTGAGCGTATCAGGCCAGGGTAAAGGCCAGGTTGATAACCCACTAAAAGCTTTATGTCTCCACAGAAACATGAAATTTGACCTTGCGCCTAAAATAATAAATATTGGAGTCCTATTAACACATATGTTTAAGTCTTATAAATGAAATATTTTTATGAAATATAATTTGTTTCTTTAGATTGTCCACTGAAAACACTGACTTGTTGTGGGTCTGTGTTCGCCGTTGAAGATGTTGTCCAAGGTTGTCCTTGTGTGGTCGTAATATCTTTTGCGGCATGTCATCCGACATCGCTCCATTCATTGACTATTTATATCTGAAAAGAGACTAAGCTTTGAAATTAGAAACAGTCTAAAATATTTGATTAGGGGATGGGAGGAAGGGAATTTTAATAAATTTTAGACTGTTATGCCCTTCAAGAGTTTCAGGAAAAAGGAAACTGACTTTGAATGGCTTTCTGGGTACCCAGACCCTATCAAGGGACATAATTCTGAAGCAAAACTTCGGAAATTCAGAGGCATTTATCTCCCCTGCTATGAACCTTTATTTATTTGAACTCATGACCCTGTGTTGTACATTATTTTAAATTGGATTATAGAATATACAATTCATATCATCTGTATTAAATCGAAATTGAATACACTCTAGCTTTCTAACACTTGCAATAGTCCGCATGGTTATATGTCGACCGTAATACTTCAATATAGCATGCGTCAAATATTTAAGAACAACTGTTTCAGAGAATAAATACATATTTTTAATTGTAATCGATAAACTGTAGTGGCATAATATTGGCTGCAAAGGTCCGTTATAACTGACATACATACTAACACATTGTGTGACAACCAGACCTGGGGAGACAACCGACTACCTACGACTTAACTTTTGACTGTCGAATCAGCGACATATGTTACCATACTATCGAAATCACACAAGTTAACACAATCTCATCTGGACAGCATTTTTGGGTTATCCCGTATTACCTATCCCCCGAATTAAATGCCCAAGCGTTAGACAGCTCTGGACCTCCCCTATATACATAAAGTTGGAGATGGACCCCCACGTTATACAGAGGTAGGCCCTAAACCTACATGTACTTACACATATGTTAATACGACACTGAAGGAAGAACCTGCAGCTTGTGAGCGTATCAGGCCAGGATAAAGGCCGGGTTGATAACCCCCTAAATGCTGTCTGTCTCCCCAGAATCGCCACAGTAAAATATCCAGCTATATTTTGCCGTTCCACAAAATGTTATTTTGCTCCTACTGACCAGAAGGGTACAGATTGCCATTACCTTTTAAAAACATGTTTACGGCTGCTTTCAAATTTTTTAGAAGAATTTTGTTTCCTAAATTTGACAGGTGGGTCCCATGATTCCCATCTGTCCTGTACATACTAGTCTCGTCTAACTTTATATAACTGTCATTATGGATTATTTTCCCACCTGAATGTAATACGAACGATCTAATGGCTCCATTTACCCTTTTCCTCTTTTTGTAAATCTGGGACCCCGAACCGATAGGAGTAAAATGAAAATATCTCCTAGTGAGCAGTGATGACCAAATTGTTGTTATGTCTTTGAATAATGCTTTATAGCGAAGGATTGAGGTCTTAATGTTCTCTATAATGTCCTTGCTTGAAACACCTTCTGTAGTTAGATCGTTCGTTCAACAGTTGATAAAAAGGAATTTCGGACACTTATTTTTTTGAACTGGTTGTCGAGCGTCGAATTCAGGGTGTCCAGTGTCATACCCCTTTCCCCCATCCACCTGATTTAAACCTCTGATAAGCCCAAGTGCTGGTCAAACGTCTGTCTTGCCGCCATGCCAACCAGGTACACAATAGACGAACCTACCAACCACAGACGCCGCATTCCTGGAAAACTTACAATTGTATTAATTTGTATGTGTAACCTTAAAGTCTTATGTATTTAGTATATGCATTTGATTTCCACCTGCCTGCTGCCATGATTCTACTTTCCTCTGTTCCTAAATTAGCTTTTCTGAAATTGTGTGATTTGAAGTGTCCGATTGTTTGGGTGAATTGTAGGGCTTTAGACATTATTGCTTTGAATTGATATTTGATGAGCGATTTCCCATTTAAGTGTATGAATAGGTTCGCATTTTCTGTTTTAGGGCGAAGATTAAAGTACTCGTTCATGCATAGAACTGGGCAGTATGACTTGCCGTTTGCTGGAATATAAAGGGTGACAGATTTTCCGCAGTGGTCAGTTTTTTACCATCTTAGTGTTAGGTTTATTTCTTTTTCAGACATTCTAATGTCTGAATATTGAATTACCATTTGGTCCTTTGACTTATTGTTGGTCTCTGTTCGAGTATGAAAAGAGGCCGAAATAAATATTGTTTCAATGTGGTTTGACAAATGCCTGCTAGGCTTGCTATCATCTTATGTAATGTGGTTAGGGACATCGGGGCTCTTCCATCCAATGTACTACCCTTAATTCGTCTTGCACCCTCCATTGTCTTAACTACTAGAAATGATTTTGTTGTATCATCTACTTGTTGGAGTTTATGAGCATAAGAGATACCTGACATGTAAGTCGATATTGACGAAACAGCTATATTCTGGTAGGCTAGATACGCGATGAAATGTAACAAGTCTTGATTTGGGACAGGCCATATCTCTTGCAAAGTATATAACTCTAAAATAGTAGAGTTTTCCTAGCGCTACTGAATAAGTATTTTTTGTATTTTGGGAAGTGGAATTGAATATTAAATATTTTGATATACCTTTTAAATCTTCCAAACTAGGGATTGGACCTTGATCGGGATTGAGATTAGCCTCTGGCGCTGCACTCCTGAACCTTCCCCACTGTGAATGAGAAAATGAGTCAGTAATAATGTTTTTTCTTTGGAAGGGATATAGACTGCTCTTACCCTTATATTGGTTTTCAGTATTGCAAGAACCATATGTCTGACCAGATTCACCACTCTCTCAAATTTACATGTTTGGGTATTAATAACTTGAACAACTGCTTGATTGTCAACATGGAACCCACCCATTGATTTCTTAAGCTGCCTGACCTAGTTAAAATAGCGGCTACCACTGGAGGGTCATATTCCTAGTTAGACCTTGCTTTACCCAATCTTCGGGCCATCTACCATGCGCCCATTGACGTGAGAAGTAAATTCCGAATCCCCCATAATTGCCACCCATTGCATCTGTGTAAAGTTCCACCTCATTATTTGTTAACCATGTTCTATTAGATATCAATGTTACCCCATTGTAATTTGTAAGAAAGGACAGCCAGACGTTTAAATCAGCTTTAATGGTTTAAGAGAGCCTAAATGTATGATAAGGCTTTTTGAGTCCTATTGTGGCATTGATTAGCCTTCTGCATAATGCTCTACCAGGGGAGACAACTTTGCATGCGAAATTGAGCAGACCCAGCAGTGACTGCATTTCTTTTAGAGTTATCTTTCTTGAAGATAAGACTGCATATTTGCTCTTTCATTTTTATGAGATTTTCCTTTGGAAGACGCATAACCATTCCCCTGAATCCATTTCAATCCCCCCAAAAAGTAAAACATGTTGTAGGTTGAACTGTTTTATCTTTAGCTAAAGGGACTCCGAAATTTGAAAACACTGATTGAAATTCTGTTAGCATTAAACCCGGCCTATAACTCGAAGTTTTTCCCTGACAGGCATGATTAAACCTGCAATTAGGCAAAAATGGACATTTAGCTCCTGTATTGAAAAAGTTACATAATGCGGAATGGGCTAATGTAGGTCTCCTAAACGATAGAGGCTTGCTACTATGCCTAGTATGGGTTGACTGTTCCGTGTAAATACTGCCAGCATTCACATACAACAACCAAAACTTGGAATTAATTGCACCCCAGGATGCGGATGGATTATTAGCAATTTGAAAACGGAATTGCTCATCGTATTTCCACCAGACAGGAGACTTACTGGCATCCATTATAATATCCCTTATATATTTAATCAGTTCTTGGTCCCGAGCTGGAAATTTTTCCAGCGTAATGCTTACATAAACAAGAAAGCCGGATGTCCACTGGTCAATTGATATTTAAGACGATTCAATTTTTGCCTGGTTAATGCATAATCTTCTATTTTGTATGGTTATCTCACCAGACGGACCAATGTCTGCAAATCATTCTTTTCTTTAAACATAGAAGGGGAAAAATAACAAATGAAGATATTTTGAATATATAATTATAATGTGTCCTTAATACAAGTGAAGAAGCCTTTCACATACAAACAATGGATATATGTCATTAAATCCTCAAGACAACTTTGTACTACTTAATTGTTATAAGTAATAATCAAACTGCATAACATTGCATTTTGATATTACCAACAAACCGCCTGTCAACCAATATTATTCTTTATCTTTACTGATAAATCTCAACTAGTTCAAATCTATATATATAACATTCCTTAAACAGGAAAGCATAGGTGATACATTATGAAGTTATGTACTCAATATTCATACCTAATAATCTAAATGATAAACTATGAAATAATGTACAACAAACATGAAACAGATAATGAAAAACAATTCATATAAGAAAAGTCAATTAAACTGTGATTCGTGTTGCCCATGATTTGTCATGCATGAACACAGTTTATACTAACCAATGACATCAAAGAAATCAATCAGAGAAATAATTGGTTAGGAGTTTTAACTAGTCCAATCAAATGTGTTTGACCAAATAAGAATATATACGCAAGACCAAATAAGGATATATACACAAGTCGTCTGCTAACTTATTATTTAACTAAAATAGATCGTCTGCAAATAATCATAAGTAACTATTTTTAAATTAATAAAAATATTCCTATGATTTGCGACTCTCTTGTGGACTTTAACAATGATGCAATATTAATATATTGCCCTTCCAAAATGTTCTCTTTAAATTTGAAAAGTATACTACTACCTACATTATTGAAAACACTAGGTTTCTGCACAGGTTGCCATGCATCATCGAATTCCATTTCTGGCGCCATTACTTCTCTTTGCAAATTTAACAAATTCTACACTTCACCTGAATGTCCATGGCTTGTCACGGGTAACTGGTCCTTCTCCGCCTACCTGGACCTCTTATGCTCCTTTCCAACCTTCTTTGAAGCTGTTCTCCTCTTGGGTGCCATTATTAACACGGATTGCTTGGATTTTAAATTTTAATAAATTTTAGACTGCTATGCCCTTCAAGAGTTTAAGGAAAAAGGAAGTTGACTTGATATGGCCTTCTGGGTACCCATACCCTATCAAGGGACATAGTTCTGAAGCGAAACTTCGGAAATTCATTCATTTCGACAAGCGTCATTCGTCTTCCATCAATGGGCTATCAGTCTATGTGGAAAAGCAGCCAGTTGCTTGGAAAGAATGTTGTATGAAGTATTGGTTTGAGAAAGCCAAGAAACATATGAGCAGGTGAAGTGGCCGCCGTGATATTACTGAACAATCGTTGAAAACGGCGTTAAACCCAAATCAATCAATTAAACTAAAAGATCATGCAATTGTGCCATATGTGTACCATGGGAAGAGTAAATCCAAATTCTGAGAGGTTGTGTGTTAGATTCCTGCAAATTAAAGCAGTCTGTAGAAGATAATGGAAAATCTCAAAAAGCATTCATACGCTTTTCAAAGAGAGCAATTAACATTACGAGAATATGAGAAATTACTCTCTAAGTGTTGCCTGCATGTTATGAAAATAGAAATTTCATTAATTTCTATAATTTCTCCTTTTGGCACAACTTTTTCACATAAAGTGATTTATGAGTCGTATTTCGAAAAGAGTGTACATGAAATTTGCCGGTTTTGGCGCCAAATTGACTAATGTTATAATGTCAAACAGCTGACGAGACATCAGTTTCATAGTTTTGTGTAACAAAGACTTGAGCGTTAGACTGAAATTATGAAATTGGACGTTGACACGGCGTTAATACACCTCATTTTTGCCCAACGCAATGCATTGAAAAGATCGTCTGCTGCAGAGTCGTCAGAAGGCCCTATGTTTGCAGGGCTCCAAGTCAGATAAGGGTAGTTTTGAATGTTCTAAAATTCTTATCTCCTACATTGTGGGTACTCAAAACGTCCGTCTCAGTGAGACATTGATTTTGAGTATCTGCCTCGTAGTGTTTGGTTGAACAATAAGAGAGATATTGTGGTGAAAAGAGTTGTCTACTGTCCCTACTGTTGACATCCGTGTGTGATTTAGCATGCTAGGCTCTGAAAACATTATCCCAGCATCAATCCCAAGGTTGTTCAGTGAGACAGACGTTTTGAGTACCAACATCATAGCGTTTGGTTGAATGATAAGAGAGATATTATGTGGAAAGGGTATTTTTTGTAGCCCTTTCCCAAACAATCCCCCAAAATATATATGAATGAAGTTTTCCACCATGTGCCGGGAATGAGGATCGAACCCTGGACAGCTACTCGCAATTGTTCGGTGCTAATACACACTCCCTCGGCCAAAATCAATGCATTGAAAAGGTCGTCTGCTACAGAGTCGTCAGCAGCGACGCGGTCTGTCAATCCGGGAGTTGTGAGTTCAAACCCCAGTTCAGCCAACATTCTTTCCGACGTTTGACAAAAGTCAATACGACAAGCTTCATTCGTCTTCCACCAATTGTTGAAAACGTCCTTAAACCCTAATCAATCAATCAAACTAAATTATCATGAAATGGTGTCATATTAGGTATACATATAAGCTGCTGAGTGTCTGTCTCGAAGTTGATTAAATGTATGCGTGTCTGTATATATTTATATATGTATGTATGAGGATGTGTAGCCTATGGGTGTATAAGTATATGTGTATGTATATATGTGTATGTATTTATGTATATGTAAGTGTGTGTATGGGTGTACGTATATGTGTGTGTGCATGAATGAATATAGTGATATATATATATATATATATATATATACGTTAAAGGCCATATGCTAGATAAGATTATTTTCTTTGAACATCAAAATACTTCTTAATTTGAAACTTTATTATTATTATTATTATTATTATTATTATTATTATTATTATTATTATCATCAGATGAGTGAAGTTTTGCATGGTTTTTTTTTTTTTTTATCTCCAACGTAAACGTCCGTCTCAGTAAGAGGGTGATTTTGAGTACCCACATCTTAAAGTTTGGTTGAACAATAAGTGAGATATTATGGTGAAAAGGGTTTTTACTGTCCCTTCGGGTGACGTCCGTTTGAGGTTTAGCATCAACTGGACGCAATTCATTAATTGTAATTTAAAACACAGTAAAACATACTCTTGGTTTGATAACTTAAAATCTATTTTTTTTTTGTATAAATCCTTCACTTATAATGTTTGAGCATAAAATGTATTAGAAAATAAAAATATTACCATATTAAAACACCCGTAGTTCGTTCTCTTTTGAATCCGTTTCAAAGCGATAAATACCTTTTTCATCCTAATTACTATATTTTAGACCAAGCATTATTAAATATATGAATAGACGCAAATATGCTTTGTTATCGAACATGAGACGAGCGTTTATGCAAATTCAATTTATAAAAGGGTATACCATCATTCCCATTGACTGTAGGACAGTTAATATAATTGATGTGTTTTGAAAAAATACCAACCTTAATATCTATCCTTGTAAAAGTAAATTTAAAGACTCGTTGAAAACGTAAGAAGTGCAAAATCAGATCTTATTTAAAAGAGAATAGCTTTGAATTAACCCTATCTTTGGCAGCGACTTCAGATTCAAGTGAGCCAGCTCATAATGAGCTGTCTTACACTGTTACACTGTTCGCCACTTAGACATTAGATACCAAATTCCCTGTTGAACAAAACATGGAGTGGTCGAATTCAACATGGATGAGGAGAATTTGTGAAATTCGGCAGAGAAAGAGTAAAAAAATATAAGAAAATAAAGAAGTAAAAAGCAGGTCTAATTTGTAATGAGAATGACTTTGAATTAAATAACCCATTCGCATCAACGGCGACTCCGCGGTGATATTACTTATGATCAGCGGGTAGCAAATTGGGATAATAATGCATCTGTTTACTGACTCAGACCCAGGTAAGTTTGTGCATCTACCCAGGTTACGCTCATAATTATATATGCTTTCATTTATGGGGCAATTTTTTCGTTTTACGTCCTTTCCTCATGCAGAGGCAGGTTATAAAACATTGTTGGGACAGTAAAATTGAGACGTCCCGCGAGGAAACCAACATTGCGGAATCTGCGTAAAGTATCGACCCGGATCAGCATAGGTATACCGCGAAGGCTTACCCAGACAGACACTTTTCGCCTCCTGTGGATTTTCTGTTTCAGGAATCGTTACTCTATACCTCTATCCCCCTGGGACGGAATATGTCGGCCCGGGTCAGTCTGCGCGAACTGCGCATGCTGATCTGGGTCGATACATTACGCATATACCATAATGTTGGTTTTATCGAGGGACGGCTCAATCTACTTATTTCTCCTACGTTCATTCATAGAGCTTTGCATGCGTTTAACGCCTTTTCCACATGCATTCATAGATATGTCTATATATGATGTCTCGATATGCTTTGAAAGTATGTTCATGCCTTGTCCTTATGTAGATACATCTTTGTAATATTGTTAAGAACATTATTAATGTGCTTTGAGGCAAATATGTATACACCTTTGAAAGATTGGTGCAAATTAAGAGGTTTTTTCATGACGAGCCAATTCTGCTAACTGTTACAATGTTTTAATAACTATACTTTCGTTAATGTATCTGTTTATATCTGATGTGTCGATATGCTTTGAAACTCGTGTTATGCCTTGACATAAAGCAGACTCGTCTTCGTAAGATGTTTAAGAATATATGATTTCCAAGTAGAGGTTTATGCATCAAGGCACTCCTGAAATACTGAGGCAAAAGTAGAATTTGTTCATGACGAACACATTGCCCCATTGTAACTGTCTACATATAATGTTTCGATGTGATATGTTAATAACATTGGTGACAGTTCACACATTATAAAAAAACATGTATTTATATGTCTTCCATTTATATCAAACCCCTGATACATTTATACTAGTGTTGTGCTACGATTTCTGTGTAAAAGAATGTTACGTAACTACACGAACAGTTCAACAAAGTTTAATTAACATGATCAATTAACATATTAGTCCTTGGATATAAATTTAACAAATAAGATAATCCATGCCAATCACTGCTTAAACAACTCAAGGCGACAAATGGCAGTGATAACATCTATTGTTAACTTTCCAGTCGAAATGTCTGAGAAAGGGGATATATTAAGTATGGTTGATTGGATAGAATTTACATATAAAAACTTTATAAACATCTTGACACGCCGTTTTGACGGCATGATGATAAGTTTGATAAGTGTTACGAACTATGATAGGGTGGACTAACTTCCTTTTCAAGGATGATTCTTTGTAAAGATTAAATAAAATGGACTCCCGGTTAAAATAAATAATAACTAAACGAATGACTCAGGTTTAACTTTACCTTTAAATAAATACTGCTCTCCTTTATAATACATAAACTGTAAATTCAATGACAAATAAGACTTAAAACTTACTAAGACAGATAAAGATAATGTAAATGAGTAATTTTGTGAGTAATGCCTAATGGGAGTCCCTGAAGAAGTTGTGCACAGCTGTTATATAGGTAAGAGCAGTGCACAGCTGTTATATAGGTAAGAGCAGTGCACAGCTGTTATATAGGTAAGAGCAGTGCACAGCTGTTATGTAGGTAAGAGTAGTGCACAGCTGTTATATAGGTAAGAGCAGTACATAGCTGTTATATAGGTAAGAGCAGTGCACAGCTGTTATATAGGTAAGAGTAGTGCATAGCTGTTATATAGGTAAGAGCAGTGCACAGCTGTTATATAGGTAAGAGTTGTGCACAACTGTTATATAGGTAAGAGCAGTGCACAGCTGTTATATAGGTAAGAGCAGTGCACAGCTGTTATATAGGTAAGAGTAGTGCACAGCTGTTATATAGGTAAGAGCAGTGCACAGCTGTTATATAGGTAAGAGCAGTGCACAGCTGTTATATAGGTAAGAGTAGTGCACAGCTGTTATATAGGTAAGAGCAGTGCACAGCTTTCCATGTACATTTAAAATAATGCGCCAATAAAACTGTTCGAAATTCAGTGGAAAACGCGCATTGTTCAGTGGCGCAGTCAAAACGCACATCAGACGCTGTGCACTGCACAAACAGTGCACAGCGGATCTTGTGCATTCCGACGTTTGACACTCACTGGCGAGAAATATGCCTCGGAATCAATAAAGAGAAATGGAAAATTACCCAAATTCAATATGATGGAAGTAATGTTTTCATAAGTTTGCCTTTAACCGCTGTCAACATCTTCGCTTTGAGATGTTTGAAATATGACAACAACTACAAAAATGTGACAAGAAGAGAAACCGCCTATTTGGACCAGTTCTCCTCTTTTCACAATGTCCCTATATCAGAGACAATTGATTTATATACGTTTCAATATGTCTAACACTAACGACAATAGACACAAACATTTATATATGTACCATTAACACCCAACGGAGACGACAGCAACCCGAAAAAACAAAACATATATATGTGTGCATACAATTGTGCGCATTTACTTATATAATTGGTAAGAATCGGCACTTTGAAAAATATATCTATGAACCTTAAGAGAAACGTAGTAAGCTATCCCCGACACGCTTTCTACCTTTTCCGTAATATCTCTTAATTATTATCCTAACTAATCACAAGGGCGCTCATCATAATATAATTTTAAAACATGAGTAGTTTGTTATTTTCATTATAAAAAAGGAAGGAAAGAATTACAATAAATTAACATGTTGTAGGGCTCAGTTTATGTTCGAAATTAAGTTTAAATGATACAACAATTTCAATGAGATTTAACTGTTTAGCTGATATTATATTTCAAAGGTGGTCTTATTTGTAAATATTGGATTACATTTCATCATTTGTTAAGGTATGATATAATTAGGATGCCCAGCTAATATCATTTTGAGAAAAAGAGAAAACTCATGTCTTCAGCGATTTAACCCTTATCTCATTGTTTTAAAAGTAAATTGCTGCAAAGGTGTCCAATGTTGACTTTAATAGGGGAAACATAAAATGACGTGCTATTGCATGCAAATCTTAAATTGTCTGTTTTGTGGTTTTATTGATAAATGATAGAATTCAAATATTCTGACAAACATCTTGAAAAGTGTATGTGGAATTCACAAATCTTATAAGTATTCCTTAATGAAAGCACTGTATACATACTAAGACTAATGATTGTCAAGATTACTCATTTCCATTACTCAGTCCCAAGTTTTTGCCCTCCAAACTTATCATTTTGATAAAGGCTATCCTGGGGTCAGTGTTTATTAACACCTCACTGCTAATGATCTAAAGCAAGCCGCAGAGTCATAAATACTGCCTGCCCCTATCAAATTCCCATCACATGTTTCTGAGAACAGATTTTTAGCAACAAATATCATGCTGTACATGTTCTTGTATTTACACTTGTCTTTGCCGTTCAGAACCATTTATTTAATTTATAGGAGCTATACGTAGACTTTTGTCAAAAGTTGCGCATAGAAAAGGTGAATTTAGTATACTTGACATTTCAAGTTGAAGAATTAATTCTGTTGTATTTCATAATAATTATATTAACAGTTAAGAATGAACTGTTTTTGTAAGATTTTTAAATAATTATAATAACTACAAAGTTTTCTGTGACAATAACATAAACAAATCAGGTGCATTGGTTTATAAACAAAATGAAAATTAACATTACCTTAACCCTTTCCCACCTGCAGACGCATTTTGACACAACTAAGCAGCAGACGACTTTTGAAAACATTGTGGCGAAAGGTGAAATTGCTCATGATGAGCAATTTCACCTTTCGCCACAATGTTTTCAACTTTATTTAACAATTAAGCTATCTTTTATGGAGATTATTCAGGTTTTTGTCACTATGTTGTTAAAGTCGTCTGCTGCTGATTGGTTGTATGTGGGAAAGGGTTAACACTCATAGCTAATACAGATTTTTGAATTATGTTATGATACTGAGTTATGCATATTCCACCCTTAATCAAAAACAAGAAACATAAAGAAAACATTGTGATTTCGTACAATAATTGCAGAAGGTGAGCTATTCTGATCACTTTTTGTCCGTCGTCCGTCCGTCCGTCGTCCGGCGTTAACTTTTAGCTTTAAACATCATCTCCTCCCAAACTCCAAGGACAATTTCTGTGAAACATCACAGGACTGTTCCCCTGGTTGGCCTCTTTCAAAGTTGTTCAAAGATTTAAATTCCATTGAGAACTTTGGTTGCTGCGGCATCAGAAAGGGGGCAAAATGTCCGAACTTTAAAAATCTTCTCCTCCGAATCTGCAAGTCAGATTCAAATATAATTTGGCAGAAATGTTACTTGGGTGACCCTCTATAAAAATTGTTCAAGCCATACTGATTGGTCGAAAAACATGGCAGTCAGGCGGCATCGGAAAAGGGGCAAAATGACAAAATTTGAAAATTCCATTTTTATGAAAGTGCCAGTCTGATTTTAAGAAAATATAATACGAATCTTACTTTAATGATCCTCTATTTAATTTGTTTAAGCCGTTTTGATTGGTTACACAATCATAGCAACCAGGCGTCATCACAAAAGGGATAAATTGAACTTTTAGCTACAAATGACAACCAACACCTACCATTCCAATAGACCAATTTCCACAAAACATCACAGGAATGATCCTTCGGTGGTCCTCTTTCAAATTTGTTCAAAGATATAAATTCCATTTAGAACTTTGGTTGCTGCGGCATCAGAAAGGGGACAAAATGTCCAAACTTTAAAAATCTTCTCCTCCGAATCTGCCTGTCAGATTCAAATATAATTTGGTAGAAATGTTCCTTGGGTGACCCTCTATAAAAATTGTTCAAGCCATACTGATTGGTCGAAAAACATGGCAGTCAGGCGGCATCAGAAAAGGGGCAAAATGACAAAATTTGAAAATTCCATTTTTATGAAAGTATTTGTCTGATTTTAAGAAAATATAATACAAATCTTACTGTAATGATCCTCTATTTAATTTGTTTAAGCCGTTTTGATTGGTTACATAATCATATCAACCAGGCGTCATCACAAAAGGGGTAAATTGAACTTTTAGCTACAAATGACAACCAACTCCTACCATTCCAATTGACCAATTTCCACAAAACATCACAGGAATGTTCCTTTGGTGGTCCTCTTTCAAAATTGTTCAAAGATTTAATTTCCTTTGAGAATTTTGGTTGCTGCGGCATCAGAAAGTGAGAAAAATACCCCAATTTTAAAATCTTTTTCCTCCATAATCTGCTTGTGCGATTGCAAGATAATTTGGTAGAAATGTTCCTTAAGTGACACTCTAAATAAACTGTTGAAGCCGTATTGATTTCGTTGAAAAACAGGGCAGCAAGTCGGCATCAGGAAAGGTGCAAAATGAGAAAAAATTTATAATTCCATTTTTATTAAAGTTCTTGTTAGATTTCAAGATATAAATGGCCTTTACTAATAAGCTGTTTCTTGAGAAGTGTCCACTCCTTGCAGTTGAATTTGCACTCCTTGATCAAATTTTCCCAGATATTTGCAGTTAAATATTTACTACTAATTTACTATCAATTAGGTGATCGATTTAGGGCCATTTTGGCCCTCTTGTTTAAAGAAATCATAATCTAACAATAGTATATCATAAATGTGAAATGAGCATCAAAGTATCGAAAGATAACATACCTTTTCTGTATTGGTAGATTTTCGTTTTAAGCCTTAGCAAGACAAACTCAATTTCAGAATATTTAGCTCACATACTGCAATAACGGTCAGTACAAGAAACATCTGTGATACACACAGTAAATAGCCCAGCAGGATGGCCTGCTAAGTGGTGATTAATTGACTGGTTCAATTTCATGGTGATTTCATGCACTTATAAGACTTTTTCTCAAAATGAGGAGTTTGGGAGGCAACTTCCCTGGACTGTACTGTGTATGATCAATAATTAGTTGGCTGTGTGTATGGTCAACCTACTTTGGAATGGAGATTGATCATAAACAATGAAAGGCTTCAATTATCATTCACTTCGTTGACAAAACAATGCAAGTTATGATACATTTTCACTTGACCCTGTCCCTAATGTTCCAATATGCTCCTCAGTTGATAACTGTTTATTCAACTACTATAATGTTAGTGTTATGCATAACTGCAGTATGCATTTCCGGCGACATTGATGCGTTGCATCAACTTTCTCTTGTACCATCTGATAGGGGATTGGAGTAATACAAGGAACACAACTCTAGTCTGCTTGTAGTCCATGGGATGAGGAGAAGGATGGAACAATGCGAGGTACATGTACTTAGATTTAGACTGCTTATTTGTAATGTTATTTTACTCGTGTATTCTTTATATTAGCCATTTATTTTGTTTCTTATCAACAGATTCACTTCAAGTGGCAACACGTGTACCTTGTGATTGGGGTAGTAGAGCAAAACCAATTAAATTATTCTAGCCTGAGGAAAATAACGGAAGCCTTATTATTTTTGGAGTTATGCCCCTTTGTTAACTTTGTTGTTCTACCATTTTCGCAATAGGATTTCACACTGTAATGTGTAAATAAAGTTTCACTTGAACGCAGATCTTTTTTTGCATCGTGTATGTTTCAACGATTTGAATTTTAACATGTTTATCAATTCATCTTTTATTTGAAAACCGTTTACGTTTCACTGGATCTAACCTGGCATTCTCGTCTAATGGTACAGTTACACCGTCTATTGATTGCTTTATTGGTGTTTTTACTCCGTTTTCAACATTATTGCAGTTATATCACGACAAAAATGTCATGATTCCTGGGTAAACAAACCAGTACTTAGCTAGGAAATGTGCCTTGCCCAAGAGTCGCGACTGGAGATCAAACCCGGTACGCCCGGGTCCAAATCACCGACGCTAACCACTCGGCCACGAGGGGATATTGAACATTTACATTGTACATTCACGTGTTCACAATAATCGAAATTGTGAACAACATTGCGAATCCCATCAAGAACTATAAAGTCCCCTTCACATTAAGAACTGCCAGTCTTTACATGTATTTGTTGATTGATTGATTGATTGGGGTTTAACGCCGTTTTTAACAATATCTCAGTTATATCACGGCGGCCACTTCACCTACTCATGTATTTCCTGGTTTTCTAACACCAGTACTCCACACAACAATCATCCCAAGCAACTGGCTGCTTTTCCACATAGACTTAGCCCATTGGTGGAAGACGAATGACGCATGTCGCATTGACTTTTGTCAATCGTCGGAAAAAAAATCACAGTGGGTGGTCGGCCAGACGCCGGCCTGTCATCTGTCAATTTCTGCCCGATTTCTGGCCGGGCTCTGAGCGGCGAATTTGGCCCGGCGCTCGCTCGATATATGTGATGCCCGGCCGGTCATCGGCCAGGTATCAACCGAGTTATGTTATCAGTTTGCGATGAGGTTTTAAGTCCGAGTTTAAAGTAACTCGATGCCCGCGAGGATTCCCGAAGGTTTTCGGCCGAACATGCCTAGAAATCCGCCGCAAACTACACGCAAACCTATCGCAAGGTAATTGTGACTGGGGTTTAACCCTTTCCATCATACAACTATTCTGCAGCAGACGACTTTGAAATACTTTGTCAAAAAATAGAAAATCTCTATAATTGAATGGATAACCTATGACCAAAAGTGGAAAACATGTGTCAAAAGGAAAAATTGCTCGTTTTTAGCAATTTCTTCTTTTGTCACTATGTTTTCAAAAAGTCGTCTGCTGCGGAGGCGTCAGAAAGCGTCTATATGAGGGAAAGGGTTAAGTGTTACTAGGTAGGCTGCGTTTTTAATTCATATATATGCTTTTGAAAACAATATAAATTTGCAGCAGAAGACTTTTGAAAACATAAATGTTGATATCCATATCTCTTTGTGTAGACCAGGGACACTATATTACACATAATTTAGTGTCCCTGTGTAGACATAAGGCACATTCCTGTAAGCATTTTCTTCGGCAGTGATGATCTTCAGTCGGACTTCACGAGGCCAATATTTGAAATTCTTTCTTCGAACTCGCATCTTGTCACCAACAATTAAATCGCTATCCAACGAATTGTGTGGACATTCGGATCGCTTGACTTCTTTAATCAAGTAGTCAATGTTTGACTTATCGGTAAGATAAGGGTGATACACCACCCCATTTGGGTCGGCACGCTAAATCTGCCACTGCATTTCTCACGCGACTTTCTTTTTTAATCAGTCCAGGGGATCTGAGTTCGTATCCCTGCCCGGCCAACAGTCATTTGACAAAAGTCACGGTGACATGCGACATTCGTCTTTCACCAATGGGCTGTTTAACAATATATGTTGAAACGCAGCCAGTTGCTTGGAAAGTATGTTGTGTGGTGTACGAAGAAGGGGTGAAATTCACAAGTCTGGCTGTGTGAAAAGGATATTTTAATGAATTTCAAAGAACTATTGTGGGTCATAAACTGACACACTTAGTCAATGATAAAAGAACATTCACTTCCCATTCTGGGCGGACAAAGAAGAAGCCGCCATGAGTAGCACGATGCCCGAGAACCCACGCATGGTCGATATAATGCACCTATCAATATTTTGCCCCAGGGGGGATGTGGCTGGCGGCGGGCAGACCCAGGGGAATTAGACAAGTTTTCCTTTTTGGGGTCTAATTCCCCACCCTAGAGCCAATACTTTTGTCTCATAGTGGAAGATGCTTTGTGTACTCCGGGTAGCGGGAGGTAAAATCCGGCCAATGTCTATTTCCCGGGACCCGTAATCATTCGGCGTGTCAAATTCCCGCCTGTCGGGAATCATCTTCTGTCTAAAGTCCCGTGTAATGCCCCCCCCCCCCCCCCCACCCCAGGGTAAAATATTGATAGGTGCATAAACGGAAGACAATGCAATTATCTTGGCTGCTACACTTAACTTTGAATGACATTTAAGAAAAAGCAAATAAGAACATTTACTAACTATTTATAACTCTGAATGTAGATGCGATAATGCAGTTTTATCACTGACAAACTGTTCTACCACACCCAGAAAAAAATGCACAACTTACAGAGTAACAACAGAAAAAAAATCTTAAAAACTAAAACCTACAAGTTGCAACTTGTCTCAAGCTACCATAGCTTACATTTATAAGGAATTAACTTCGACAGTACGATGATGATAACGCGATAGTACGATACTACGATATTACGATGGTGAAAACGCGACAGTACGATGGTGAAAACACGATAGTATATCGCACTATCATCATCGTACTGTCGTATTATCGCGTTTTCGTTATCGTACTGTCGCGTTATCATCATCGTACTATCGCGTTTTCACCGTCGTAATATCGTAGTGTCGTACTGTCGCGTTATCATCATCGTACTGTCGCGTTATCATCATCGTACTGTCGAGAATCGCGTTTCAGATCAACACATTCACAGGCAATGGTCTGTGATGGCCCTAACAGTAGTCCGTACGGTCACGCGTTGGAGGCACCGTCGTGTGTTTACCGTGGTAAGACAAACATTCTCTGCTTTACTACGTTCCGCAGAGAATCTATAATTATCACTTTCCTAAATATTACAATTCTGAAGCAGACAGATTTTGTAAATGATTGTGTTAAAAGCGATATTGCTCATTAAAGTTGTTTTAACTCTATTCAAAACATCTACTGTTATTTATAAATATTTGCCTTGTGTGTCTGTTACAGATTTGTTTGCTCATTACTTACAATTTCTCATTTTGCTACAGTGTTTCAAACTCTGTTCAATAACTAAACTATCATTAACTGAGTTTTTCCTTATGTTTGACTAAATGTTTATAAAGTCGTCTGCTGAAAATTTTGGGTATGTAGGAGTAGGTCAACCAAACAACGCCTTCCTGTGTGTATATCAATATCAATCCATTTTATAGATGTTAAGGGAAAAAGAACACTGAATCATGTCTGCTTCAACTGAAATATGTTAATTTAAAAATCTTTGAGCAACTACAATGTATAAAATGTTAATGACATGACAAGTCCAAACGCAAATGTGATATGCATCAATAAACACGGCTAACACAATCGTTAAAACGTTCATATTTCTATAAACAATTTAGTCGTTGTTATTCGTCATGCTCGATTATTTAGTCAATAGTTAGTAGAATAAAAAACAGTCATCTATGAAAGTATCAGTTACTGCTAGAAATATTAAGCTGACCCGGTTCTTTGTTTAAGTGTACACCAGTATCAACATGTCATCTATGCCTCGACCAAGATGATACGGTGTTACTATATAAAACCACAGAAAATATCCTAAATATATCACCCATAACAAAGTACGCAGACCATTGAATATTGAGTGTCACAACAATGCAGACCCAGATCAGCCAGCGCACATGTAGTACACACATTCTATTCAAGTGTATGTTTTGTTTTATGAAAGTTGGATTGAACTGCACCGTGAGAAAATCAACCGTTTGCCATTTAACATGAGCATGGATCAATCAGCGTATCAGCGCAGTCTTATCTGGATTTGCACTGTTCACCAATAAGTCACTGAAGGCTAAAGGAAACCTCAATTTGGATCCGTTAGCATCGATTCGCAGACAAGTATTTGTCCACACGCTCAGTCGGTAGCGACACGGGCTGTCAATCCAGGGGTTGTGAGTTCGAACCCTAGATCGACCAACATTCTTTCCGACGTTTGGTTAAAGTCAATGCAACAAGCGTAATTCGTCTTCCACCAATGGGATAACAGTCTATGTGGACACACATTTTCTTAGTGGTAGATAATGCAGATTTCTCGAGAGACAGCTCGTTTCGAACTGTCACTTCATTTTAATTGTTTTCAAAAGCCTGAAATGGCTTTGGCAACTCTTTCACTGCCGAGTTTCACAAAGTCGACTCTTCCATGTTGAAAATTAAACCATGACATTTATCATCCAACAGGAAATTTGGTAAAATGTAATGTCTAAGTGGCACATAATGCAGATGTATGGAGAGACAGCACGTTTCGTCGAGCTGTCTCACTTGAATCTGCATTGTTTGCAAAAGCCTTTAACCCATTACTTCACACAGACGACATTTGACACCTGCCATTGAACATAACTTTTGAAAACATTGCAATAAAAGGTGAAATTGCTCAAAACGAGCAATTTCATCTTTTATTGCAATGTTTTCAACTGTATATTAATATAAATTTTTCCGTTTTCTATATTGTTGAAATTGTTCGTCTGACGTTTGTAAAGCAGACGTCCTTTGAAAAGTCATGTGAAGTAATGAATGGGTTAATAGTTTTGTCAGTGATACGGATTTTGAAAGCATGATAAGGAAATGAACGTTGCTCATTATTTACCAATAATTGATCACACGCTGTGAACGGGGTATTAAAACAATTAACGCCTCGGGGATAGTCGTATCGGGTAGTTAGCCAAATAAACTAGTTTATAGCTTAATATCGATAAAACCAAAACATCTGTAAATTAATAGTATTTATTGACACACGTTCCATGTTAACCAGTATATATATATAAGCATATCCATGATGAAAACTAACAAATAGACTAATGATATACATATATAAGTATGCAAAATGATGGAAAATCATGGATGTTGAACTAAATTAAATAACAATTTAACTATTGATGCGTCAAAATGCGTATTTAAAGTCTGATATTTGTAAATTGCAGTCAACAGAGTTGATTGAATTTTAGTTTTTAATTCACAACATAGTAAGGTGGATTTTATAGTAACCTTTTCCCACATACAAACGCTTTCTGACGCGTCTGCATCAGACCATTTTGAAAACATTGTGACTAAAGCATAATTACTCAACACGAGCTTTTTCGCCTTTTGTCACAATGTTTTTAACTTTATTCGCAGTTAATCACATATTTAATTTAAGTATTTCAATAAGCTTTTCTTTTGTTCGCACTTTGGTTGCGATACCTCGATCCTTAAGCATTGTCTTTATTTCGGCAACATACATCGTTTCAGATGTGAAAGCTTGGATTGAAACACTTTTGTAATTTATATCGGCTGCTTTTATTTCTTCATCAATGCGTTTTTTCGCCAGATCGCGCTTCTTGAAATTTCAAAGTACATCATCATCTTTTTCATATTTACGTTTTGTTCGGATAGTATGTTTACTTAAATGATCTTCTTGTCTTTTCCGACAAATTAAGGCGTCGTGTGGAAACCAGAAACAGAAAAAAACACGCATTATATCATTTACGGCAGGAATGTTTTAGAGCAGTAAATTACCAATTTACGTTCTGTTACTAAATGTATAATACCCCTTCTATTCGCATTTGTTAAAGATACATCATTTCACATTGAAGATTATAGTATAGATCATGTATATATTATTAATGATACTCGACTCGCTTCAGACCCCCTGGTGATACTAATTGACTTTATGAGGGTCATTAAACTTCGGGTAAAATACGGAGCATTGCCGGACTTTAACGAACAAATCCGAAATCATGAAACTATAAATATATCTTATAAAAAAAGACCCATCTAAATCTAAATTTATTTTGATAAAATAAAAATTACATTGTAGATGAAGAAGTGCCGCATCCGAGACCGTTTGCACCTAAGAAATATATATAATAATATTTGATATACATCGATTATAAGTGAATGGATACTTTTATTTTGTTCTTTGTCTATATGATATTGACAACGTTTATTTAACCTAAAAAAAGACCATTTAAATCATACTTTTCTCGAAAAATAAATTACACATATTAAAGATAGATAATTATATTTTGTGGAGCCGTTTGCACCTAAGCGATAAATTATTTAATTAAAGAGTTATAGCGCGTTAAAGTTACAGCTACTCTTTATTTCCACATGGTAAATTATCCCTGATAGTAATTGCTGTTAAAAAAAATAAATGAACGTTGCTCAGGGTGGAGGAAATGAACGTTGCCCAGGTTGGAGGAAATGAATGTTGCTCAGGGTGGAGGAAATGAACGTTGCTCAGGGTGGAGGAAATGAACGTTGCCCAGGTTGGAGGAAATGACTGTTGCTCAGGGTGGAGGAAATGAACGTTGCTCAGGGTAGAGGAAATGAACATTGCTCAGGGTGGAGGAAATGAACGTTGCTTAGGGTGGAGGAAATGAACGTTGCTCAGGGTGGAGGAAATGAACGTTGCTCAGGGTGGAGGAAATGAACGTTGCTCAGGGTGGAGGAAATGAACGTTGCTCAGGGTAGAGGAAATGAACGTTGCTCAGGGTAGAGGAAATGAACGTTGCTCAGGGTAGAGGAAATGAACGTTGCTCAGGGTAGAGGAAATGAACGTTGCTCAGGGTAGAGGAAATGAACGTTGCTCAGGGTGGAGGAAATGAACGTTGCTCAGGGTGGAGGAAATGAACGTTGCTCAGGGTGGAGGAAATGAACATTGCTCAGGGTGGAGGAAATGAACATTGCTCAGGGTGGAGGAAATGAACGTTGCTCAGGGTGGAGGAAATGACTGTTGCTCAGGGTGGAGGAAATGACTGTTGCTCAGGGTGGAGGAAATGAACATTGCTCAGGGTGGAGGAAATGAACATTGCTCAGGGTGGAGGAAATGACTTTTGCTCAGGGTGGAGGAATGACTTTTGCTCAGGGTGGAGGAATGACTGTTGCTCAGGGTAGAGGAAATGAACGTTGCTCAGGGTGGAGGAAATGAACATTGCTCAGGGTGGAGGAAATGAACGTTGCTCAGGGTGGAGGAAATGACTGTTGCTCAGGGTGGAGGAAATGACTTTTGCTCAGGGTGGAGGAAATGACTGTTGCTCAGGGTGGAGGAAATTAACGTTGATCTTGGTGGAGGAAATGAACGTTGCTCAGGGTGGAGAAAATGACTGTTGCTCTTGGTGGAGGAAATGACTGTTGCTCTTGGTGGAGGAAATGACTTTTGCTCTTGGTGAAGGAAATGACTGTTGCTCTTGGTGGAGGAAATGAACGTTGCTCAGGGTGGAGAAAATGACTATTGCTGTTGGTGGAGGAAATGACTGTTGCTCTTGGTGGAGGAAATGACCTTTGATCAGGGTGGAGGAAATGACTGTTGCTCAGGGTGGAGGAAATGACTGTTGCTCTTGGTGGAGAAAATGAATGTTGCTCTTGGTGGAGGAAATGACTGTTGCTCAGGGTGGAGGAAATGAACGTTGCTCAGGGTGGAGAAAATGACTGTTGCTCTTGGTGGAGGAAATAAACGTTGCTCAGGGTGGAGTAAATGACTGTTGCTCTTGTTGGAGGAAATGACTTGCTCTTGGTGGAGGAAATGACTTTTGCTCTTGTTGGAGGAAATGACTTGCTCTTGGTGGAGGAAATGACTTTTGCTCAGGGTGGAGGAAATGACTGTTGCTCTTGGTGGAGGAAATGACTGTTGCTCTTGGTGGAGGAAAAGACTGTTGCTCAGGGTGGAGGAAATGACTGTTGCTCAGGGTGGAGGAAATGACTGTTGCTCTTGGTGGAGGATATGAACGTTGCTCGGAGTGGAGAAAATGACTGTTGCTCTTGGTGGAGGAAATGACTGTTGCTCTTGGTGGAGGAAATGACTGTTGCTCTTGGTGGAGGAAATGACTTTTGCTCAGGGTGGAGGAAAAGACTGTTGCTCAGGGTGGAGGAAATGACTGTTGCTCTTGGTGGAGGAAATGAACGTTGCTCAGGGTGGAGGAAATGACTGTTGCTCAGGGTGGAGGAAATTAACGTTGCTCAGGGTGAAAATTTAAGCTATTTTTGTTTAGTTTAAATTTATTTATTTTACATAGATTGCGAAACAAACCTTCAGCTTATATTAATCAAGCTCGATGATTGCTTCCTGGAGACTTAACCAGTACTCGCGCCGCTCATCATGGGACTCGAACCCGGAACGATAGGCCGACGCTCTACCTCTGCACCACTGTCTTCCAAATACAAAGTTTCTTTATTGCCCATTCAAGTGCGACACCTTTAGGAAATATACATCGC
This sequence comes from Serripes groenlandicus, assembly GCA_031761405.1. Taxonomy (NCBI): domain Eukaryota; kingdom Metazoa; phylum Mollusca; class Bivalvia; order Cardiida; family Cardiidae; genus Serripes; species Serripes groenlandicus. The sequence goes on along the minus strand of JASEVX010000009.1, from coordinate 62,333,350 downwards.
CAGGCCAGTCACTAGTAACGAAATCTGTTATAGTTAACGCTTTCCGCCCTTCCGGATCTCCGAATAGCATATATCCATAACTAAATAGTAGATCTACAATCTCCTGAAATGGTTCCCACTTGAAGAGTTCCATTTGAATGAATCTCACATCGACGTTCTTAAAGAATTCAGAGGCACCTTTTAGAACGTGTAACTGGTGGCCCTCAATATCCATTTTCATAAAAAACTGTTTCCCTTTCATCAACCACTGTAAGTCGTCTAATAAAATGGCATTTGTACTGATTTTGTTTTGTAATGTCATATTTACTTTTTCTACTTCTCCGATCCTTGAAGCACCAATGTTGCCCTTGACAATGTTAAAATCAACAGGACCACGTGTATCTGAAAGGGCATTCCAAATGAGCGTCACGTAGTCTTCCATATGCCCGAGATTAAGCGACTTAGAGACAAGTCTAAGATTGTCTTCGTTGGCATCGATACAGAACGTCTTGGTGCGTAACGAGGCTGCGGCGATCGTGTAAGCACCGATGTTACAACCTATGTCAACGAACGACAACTCAGGGTACGCTTTCAGTGTATTGACAAAAGTGTCAACTAACGGGGTCTCCCAAGCGTTATCTTTATGGATAACCCATGAAACAAAATCGTACGAAGGATCGTATGTACAAATGTTTCGTCTGATTTTTGTAAGATGTACACAGAACTTTGTGTTCCTATTCAAGAGCCACCGAGCTTGCTGCCTGCACACAGTGCGGACGCATCCCAACGGAAGTACACCATCAGGAGTATTCGGATCTTTTCCTAGACATGGATAGTTGTTAAAATCCTTCAATGATTCGATATTTTCTGTTCCTTCGTTTTCTTGACACATTTTTATTTTACTATTTTTATTTTGAGTCCTTCCAATGCTGCGTAATTCCATATATGGCCACAAATACAACATACGCGCAATGAAAATTGATATCAATATTAGCACAATTGCAATGTTTATCTTTTGTTGTAACCTCATACTTGCAAATTAATTACACGTATGTCTATGCCAATTTTAGTGAATACTCTGTGATTAAACAAACTGTAATATTAGCTATATGGACAAAAATCGAACAAATACGCATGCGCGAGAAAACGACAAATACGCATGCGCGGTCGTCGGGGGCGTGATTTACACCATTTCAGATGTGCATGGAAATACCGGAATAGACCAAAATCGGCAGAGATGGACCGGAAGGACTTATAGAAATACCGGAATGGACCGGAGTGGACAATGAAATACCGGAATGAACCGGAATGGACAATGGAAATACCGGGATGGACCTATTTGAAAGTGTGGAAATACCAGAATAGACCTATATAAATATACTTACAATGGAATAATTATGTATTGTAAATTTCAATTCTGTGTTTAAACGTTTATTCGTGATCTTGATTTGAATATGTTTTATTTTGCCCAAACTGTTGAATGAGTGATTTTTTTTTATTTTTCCTACCGTTTCAAAACTTCGATTTTCAAAACCATTTCTATATACAGAACCCCCGCTTAATTTTCTGGGGCGGGGATTGTGTATGTAGAACTCGTTCAGGACAATGCCGTGATATGATTGCAAAATAAATTGTTGACAGCGGCGTAAAACCCCGGTAGCTCAATCTTTAGCGACGCGGGCTGTCAATCCAGGGGTTGTGAGTTAGAACTCCAGCTCGACCAACAGTCAAAAAGTAATTGTTTCAAGCATCATTCGTCTTCCAACACTGGGTTAACAGTCTATGTGGAAAAGCAGACGGTTGCTTGGAATGATTGGTATGTTGATTACTGGTGTTAAAAAGCCAGGAAACACATGAGTACATTAGGGGAACAAGCCGCCGTGATATGACCGAATGATTGTTGTGTTGATTACTGGTGTTAGAAAGCCAGGAAACACACATGAGTACATTAGGTGAACTGGCCGCCGTGATATGACTGAAAAAGTGTTGTAAAACTGCTTTAAATCCCAATCACTCAAACCAGACAATTGATTGTTTGGTATTTTACGCCGCTTTGAACAATTTGCAGTAATATCACGGCGTTTTCCTGGGTAAGTTACCAGTATTACTGGTCCATTTATCCTGACACTATCGAGTCAGTCGCAATGCTAAACACTGCTAACCTCGCAACGCTGAGCGCCAATGAGGGCAGCCATTTCTACCATTTATTCAAGTATTTGTTGTGATCCGGCTGGGGATCGAACCCGCGACCTCCAGCAACCGAGGGAGACGCTCAACCACTATTCTAACTAGGCGTTCTCCGCTCCAGAAAAAAGAAACATCTTATTTGCATCAAAATAGACAACCTAACATTTTCCCTATTATACAAAACTGCAGTCAATGATAGCCCCTTTGTAAACACCTTTATTAAAAACATGGAAAATCTCTTTAAATGAAATGATAATACTTGAATCGATTTTAAAACGAGAGGAAAATAGCTTGTTCTGAGCAAGTTCTGTTTAGGTCCAAGTGTTTTCAAAAATTGTTTGTTGGCGATGCGTCCGAAAATGTTTGTGAAATAAACAGTTTATCACTTGAGTATGCCGCTGAAACCGAAAACAATTCACTACATTTATTTTACTCTTTCCTTTTCTATATGGATCTAAGACGTGTAAACAGGTAGACAGATTGAAGGAATTGGAAATATCTAACACAGTCCATTCATTATTAAAGTAATCAACCCACAAACCACAGGAAACTGTGTTTCCATCTGTTCGTTATTGTCAAGTACAACGTACTTATCAAACCAATATACAGCAAACCATCTAATCACCAGATACTATTTGTAATTTTCAACTGCTTCAACTGAATAGATTTGTAAATTGTCTTAGCATTAAAGTGTGAAACACGGATACAGACACATATATGCTCTCCCTCAAGGGAGCACAATAAACATGTCTTCATAATGTCCCCAATTCACTGATTTGAGATATCTTATTACATTTTTTCACAAACACACCATTCTATTCCATTATGGAATTACTGTTTGAATTCTTCGAACACTTCACGGGAAGGCGGAAGTATTTGGGTGGATTTGCTTTATGTTACTTGTAGACTTCGTGAATTACTGCGTAATGTTTTGCGTGGTTGTGGTCAAACGTTGCATTCTCGAAAACACGACTCTAATTAGCTTCGAAGCGCTTTGCTCAAAAGCGGGTCCAATGCTTTAACCTAAAGACCCTCTTTTCAATTCTGGCACTTGGTTTAGAATGGTTGAATGCATACACTTTATTTGTTTGTGATCAGTCACTAATTCAAACGTTTCCTCAATACCATACATATACACATGGAATCTTTCACACGTCCAAACCAATACTAAAGCTTCTTTCACTGTTTCACAGTTTGAGAATATCTCTTTTCAACATCAGAAAACAAATTATCTTAATTACCAGGACTGCTTCAAGGCTAACAGATGAAGCATCTGCAATGACCTATGTATTTGCAGATCTGTCAAAATATCCTAATGTACTAGTCTCAATCAAAGATCTGTTGAGCTCTTGAAAATAAATCTTTCAACTTTAGCCCTAAACAAAATCTATAACGTCATTTGGTTTCAGGATGATTGAATCAAAACATGGGTATCGTATTTAGTCAACTGAAGTGAAATGCTCAACCTTAAACCTCAGTCCAAATGGTACACTAACAACCACCTTACGCCAGCCATCCAACAACAAGTCATTGCAGAAGTAATTAAATGCGAGTTTTATAAATTGGTGGTGATCAACAAATATCTTTTAAATTATCTTATTTGTCTAAAGAGTTAACGCCATTTTCAACGGTATTTCACGGCGACGAGTTGCCCAAACTTGTGTGTCCTTGCTTTCTCGTACCAGTACTACATTCAACTTCATGTACCTTCACAGTACCACAAAGACTATAGTAAACTTATTGTTGGAAGACGAATGGTGCTAATCACAGGCCCTTGTCATACATCGGATAAATTAATGACCAAGCCGGGCTTAGAACTCTCGATTCTTTGGTTAATAGCCCCCGTCATTACCGTCTGACTTATCGCAGCTCGACTCGAATAATGTATCTTCAATAATGAAATTGAAAAGACAAGAAGACCATAACCATACAAATCCATTTTAGATATCAGTTTGGTCGGCGAAAGGTTTCCACGCTGAGAGTCTTCGATCATGAAGGTGAAACCTTTCGACTAGTTGCTGAAAATCTTACAAATACTAGTAGTTTCCTCTGCAAACGGTTGCAACTGTATGTCGTCTGAGCAGCAACCGCTTGGAGACAACTAACAATCGTCGACAACCAAGCGGCAAACGCCAACATTTGAAAGGATCGCCAACGTGTTTGTGGGCTTTCGTTTTTCTGTAAAGTATTCGATCGTTCTGTCTTCAGTTGTCAGTCTGCCAACGTGAAAAAGTCAATGAGGCAGACGTTTGACCAGTGCCGGACTTCAATTGGTTGCTCTATAAAAATTATACGTAGTCTATGTATTATATCATCATGACAATGGTGCCTTCGATAAGTCGGCAACATATTAATAAGGATGACCTATTGAAAATAATGTGACGGAAGGATATAATTTTTAAGGGTTAATTGTGAGGCGGCGACACACAGACACGTAAATTGCTCTGTATATTTACAATATAAGATACCATTAACAAGAACATCTGTGGCTTTATGTCATCAAGTTCAGTTTTTGGGGTTCACGAAATGTTTAAGCAACCGACATTTAGTATAAAAGTTGAACCGGAATCAACGTACTAGTTTTCTTTCACATATAGTTCTTTCCTCCGCAGTCGCATCCCCGTGCGAATCAAAATGTCGATTTCGGGAACAAATTGGTAAAATGAATGAACCAATTTCGTTGCGTATTATATCTCTTTACATTCAAAAATATTTTTGGATACTACGAGCATCATGACTTCTATCATTTCCATTACGGTATTTCCATACGTACTTAACCCTATTACGTCCATTCCGATATTTCCATATGTCCATTCCGGTATATCAAATGTCCATTCCGGTCCATTCCTGTATAAGATCCATTCCGGTATTTCCATGCATCCCCATTTCGGCATGCTTTTGGATTCATATCGTCTTCTATTGAGTCAACACTACGCGTCAAACGGTCGTCTGATAGAATAAGGAGGACAAGGCTTTGCAGCAGGTAATTCCAAGATATAGTTGTTCAATTTTCTTAAATTCTTATAGTTGTTCAATTTTCTTAAATTCTTATAAAGAATTATACCGGCAATAATGGTCTTAGTCCTTCAAAATGCTCATTTTTCATTTTTGTTATAATCCTGCATACGCGACCAATATTAAAATGACAGATGATAAAACTAGAAACCGAAAGTCTAAATTATTCGGACTATAATGGTTTATGATGCAAGCAGCGTATAAATGTTCTCGCTCGTTTTGATGTTCAACTTTCAACAGCGTCTGAAATGTCTGTAAGAGTTAACTGATCTAGAAGATCTATTCAATTATTCTACTAAAATGCCAATGAATGCAGACCACTGGATTGATTTGCTTGTTTAAATATCTTGAACAACTGTAAACTTGTCATACATTCGGATGGAAGAATTACCGGCGAAATGTGCCCTTCATCATTTCAAGATAAATAAAGCATGTCCTAATAAAAGTTAATGTTATCATTAATGAACAGCTAGAATTATTTGGCTATCATTATTTCCGGTAAGCTAGATAGCGAAAACAAGTTGTTTTCACGAAAACGAAAACAACTTTATATATTACTATAAAGTCCATATAGTCCAGGTTTCTGATGCGATTTTTTATTTTGACTGTTCGCCTCCTACAATGCAATATGTAACGGCGATATATTGAGACTAAAAGTCCATATAACCATAATTTTTCTTATTTATTAACATAATTAAATAGCACATTCAAGAACATATTACAGTCAAGTAACCCTTAGCGGATCATAACCAATTCACTTGTTTTACATAGACTTATATAGGGGAAAAACGTGACATGCATCAATCGTCTTCCACCAATGGGCTAAGTCTATGTGGGAAAGCAGCCAGTTGCTTGGGAAGATTGTTGTATGGAGTACTGGAGTGAGAAAACCAGGAAATGCATGCGTAGGTGAACTGGCCACCGTGATACAACTGAGAAATTGTTGAAAACGGCGTTAAACCCCAATCAATCAATCAATCAATAGGGGAAAAACATAACAAATCTTTTTGTCTAAAAGTAGAGGCCCCAGGCCTTTGATATTTGGTACGTAGCATCATCTAGTGGTCCTCTACCAAGATTGTTCAAATTATGGCCATGGGGTCAAAATGACACCTCCCCTCAGCCCCTTGGGTCTCTTGTTTTACATAGACTCATATACAGAAAAAACTTAAAAAATCTTCTTGTCTAAAAGTAGAGGGCCCAGGCCTTTGATATTTGGTATGTAGCATCATTGTGGACCTCTACCAAGATTGTTCAAATTATAGCCCATTGGGTCAAAAATGACCCCTCCCCGGGTCTAAAAGACGAGGGCTCAGGCCTTTGATATTTGGTATGTAGCATCATCTAGTCTACCAAGATTGTTCAAATTATAGCCCAGGGCCCCGTTTTATCAACGGTCCTAAGGCCGGTCTTAGTTAGGACCGTAGACCGTTTTATCAAAATCGTCCTAACTTAGACGTCCTAAATATTGGCCCGATTTGGTCCTAACTTTAGGACTGGTCAGGGGCAGTGTTAAGTCGGCTTTTTGGTCGTAAAAATGGCGGCCGATTTTTTGTTTCTCTCGCTTCGAGTATTGTGATGCCTTTTACTCGATAGTTATGGATGTTTCAGGAGAAATATGAATTTCAGGGGCGAATTATTGTTGATAAATTGTAAGACGATGCCTTTTATCCAACCACAACGCTCTTGATCATCAACAATTCGCGGATCCAAAAATGCTTGAACGAATCGTTAGCGAAAAAAACAACAGGTAAAATACTTTGCAACAAATTGGTAAATATTCCGATCTATTTAAAATAATATGTGTACAGAATACTCAAGGGTATTTATGACTAATCAAATTATCCAAGGGAGTCTACTCATAAAGTTATAGAGCGCCTTTATACAGAGAATCGATCGAAGTGAAATAGGGGTTTTGCACGATGGAAAATCATGGTAAATAAACGGTCAAAGGGAAGTAAATCGGATCGGCTTGCCGGGCAGACAATTTTGTCCAGGGAATTTCAGATGAATATACAAGACTGATGTTGGCTCCCATTGGACAATAATGATTTTGTTGAAAGTTGAAAGTGATTTTCATAAAGTTGAATAACCTCTGACTGATTTATAACCAAAATAGTGTTTGCTTTTAGCTATGTTGACACTCTAATAGCCATTTTCAAAACATGCTGTATTTTCTGAAATTGAAAGTAAAATTCAGTGCGGGATAAGGGTGACCTTTGATTCGACCTCCTAGCTCTTTCCATAAACGGTGAACATGTGAGTTTGTTTTGCTTTTCTGGTAGTTCTAAGAATGAACTTTAGTTTGATACAGGTATATATGTTAATCCATTTGCTAGTAACGAACCATAACCCATAATGCTATAATGGTCGCCTATGGAAAATGATTTACTTCCCTTTGACCTAAAGCAAGAATTCTGTTTTGGTAGTATTTTTTCATTGTCGCTACTTTTGGGTTAGGTACTTCGGCCGTTAGCGGACGAAATTTTCAGACAAGCTCATTTAACCTGTCAGCAATGAAATACTGTGTGAAAACATAGAAACCAACCCCAAAAAACCTCTCAGAGGCTCAGAGCAAGTATGGATAGCTTCAATCAATGAAGGTATTGTTTTTGTTCTCTGTCAGACTGGGGGTAGAATGCTAAAACAATAACCTGGGAATCTTGTGATGTGAACCAAGCCACATATTCAGCAACATATATGACCAGGTACTTCACCTTTCTCTCAAATACATGCCATGTCATGCACCTTCAGCCAATGACCTGTGGGAACATTTTGGAAAAAGGGGTATAAATTCCTATTTATGAGCAATTTCATTTTGTTCACATCAATTTATTTTTACTAAAACCTGGGTTTTGGTCTATTTTTGTCATATTCTTGATTGATTCCAACAGATATACATGCAAAGGAATACTTGCATAACCTAAGTCTATCATTTAGAGTGTTCAAAGGCCCAAAACAGCTGTAGATTTGGACTGAACCATAACACTATTTCAGTTACCTCCCTTTTATGATTTCCAAATTCGACAAAAATCACAGTTTTATCATATTACTTTGGCCTGATGAGGTCAAATAGAAGCGTTTTCAAGTGAAAATGTCTTGCATATTCTTGTTCGAGTATAAGATACATTATTTTAGGACTGCGCGGCAGGAAAAAAAGGGCCATAGGATATCTGCGACAAATGTAACGTCCATTTGGATTAAAATCTTCCGTGTTCATTGCATCCTGAAAACTTCCATGTCTGCGAGCGGTGGGTTGCCCCATTAAGCAGTAGAAATGAATTGGATCCACGCAATTTGCACCTTTTCCAATACCCCTTTTCCTGTGTCATTTCTGAAAAATCAGCCAGATTTTTGTGTTGAAACCCTAATTTTGCCAAAAAATGGGATTTTTGTGTGCACATTGCTGTGTTTCCAATGCTTGAATGTGTCCTAGATGCTTCCTTACTATCAAATGAGGTAATGCTGCAATAGAAACAATCTTTTCTTTCCAGGTTATTACAGCAAAGCACGATTATTGGCATATTTAAGGATTTTTAACTTCGCACCCTTGACTTTTATAGTCATAAAAAATAAGGGATAAAGGTGTTCAGTTTTGTATATCAGTGTTATTTCAATGTTATTTAGTGGCATGAAACAGTTCTGCTTCCATGTGAAACAAAATCATGCCAAAACAGAATTTTATTTGAGAAATATCATCAAAATGTTGTTTTTTCAAGCAGAAAAAAGGGGTCATGCCATTAAATTTTCATATAACATAAGAAAGATTGAAATTGTATATCAAATCAATTCATTGACATGTTGAATACACCCTTACAAAGTGAAAACCATCATAAACTACTATCTAGCATGATATTTTATGACTAAAATTAAACACTGAAAACATTCAATTTTAACACAAGAAAGGTATCCATTTGTGAGCTAAAAGCACAGTATAGGGTAAAGGGTAATTGCCATATTTGCCTAACTGTTGAACCGAATCAATCGAAAATTTTGTACATTATTCCGCAATAGGCATTCGTAAACTAAAATGTTATCATCATGCGATTTATCGAAAAAAGTCGTCTTATTTAGGTCAAAGGGAAGTAAATCGGATCGGCTTGCCGGGCAGACAATTTTGTCCAGGGAATTTCAGATGAATATACAAGACTGATGTTGGCTCCCATTGGACAATAATGATTTTGTTGAAAGTTGAAAGTGATTTTCATAAAGTTGAATAACCTCTGACTGATTTATAACCAAAATAGTGTTTGCTTTTAGCTATGTTGACACTCTAATAGCCATTTTCAAAACATGCTGTATTTTCTGAAATTGAAAGTAAAATTCAGTGCGGGATAAGGGTGACCTTTGATTCGACCTCCTAGCTCTTTCCATAAACGGTGAACATGTGAGTTTGTTTTGCTTTTCTGGTAGTTCTAAGAATGAACTTTAGTTTGATACAGGTATATATGTTAATCCATTTGCTAGTAACGAACCATAACCCATAATGCTATAATGGTCGCCTATGGAAAATGATTTACTTCCCTTTGACCCGAATAACGATAAGTAATTTGTTGTATCAGTACTTTTGTTCCATGGAGATGATGCAAAACTGTTCAACTATGTGTTGTAAATACGCGATGTTTACATGTTTCGTTGTGTATGTAGCAGAAATCGTTTTACGGATTCGTACCCAGAAATTGGATATGATAACAATGGTTCTTCACATCTTTTAATTGAAATATTTAATTTGTCATCAGTAAAGACTCATTTCTACATACCACTCTCTGTATAAAGTGACATATATATGCTTAGATAAAGTGAAATGTAACGTTTGTATGTTACTTGTAGGTGTTTGTCTTGCCTGCCATGACAGGGATACAAATATAAATGGTTGATACATAATAAAATAGTTGCAGTGAGGCTTCTCCTTCCTTATTATTCTCTGGGCTACTGTAGCTACTTGTAGTCCACGTTATTCTACAGCACCCACTTTCTGGTATGAACATACACTTGTGATAGGGAATGGGTACTCTCTCTCACATAGGTTTGTGCTATGACATTATGAATGTTTTAAGGTTAATTTACATTTTCAGGTTATGTTACACCATGATGTGTTGTTGCTGCTTGGTGTTGGAAAACAGAGAAAGACCTCATGGAAATTGCTGTATGTCTATAAGCAGGATATTATCTAAGTTTCTGCTATATTACACATTTACTTACTTAAAATACTTTCATGTTTTAATGTTTATGAAATACTATAAAGCCTCTCTCCTTGCTACTCACTGTAATGAAGATATAATGTTGATACCATTGCATGGACTACATGTAACTGGCAATTACCACTGGTCCAGGATCTTGCACAAAATTATTGAACATGGCATTTAACACTTTCAATGAAACTCAATATTTGTATACATGTATGCAGGAACTTATCTTAGTTCCCTATGTATGCTATTTAATATTATGAATTAAATTGGAAACAGTTGAATAGCAAAAAGAGAACTGAGAATGGAAGATGAATTTTGAAATAAAATAGAAATTTCATAGTAATAGGATATTAATGTGGATAATGCATTGTAGCTGTAGAGATCAAACGTTAGTTGTTCTGTCAGGGAATGGGTATGAATTGTTTGTGTTTTTATAACAGAACAATGTTTTGAACAGAAGAAAAGGATATAAAACTAGACATATTCCATTATTTAAGAATTATTATCTGGAGTGGTTACAGGATAAAACAAATCCTTTATCTATGTTGTAAACATTTCAGTCACTTTGGGCCCTTTTGTACTTAAATAACAAGACACAAAACTGGATCTAAATTAATTTTTTATGTCACTTGCCTTTTTAGCTCACCTATGCACGAAGTGCAAGGTGACCTATTGTGATCACATTTTGTCCGGCGTCCGTCCATCGTCAACATTTGAGCTTGTTAACACTCTACGGGCTACATTTTGCATCCAATCTTCATGAAAGTTTATCAGAACGTTCATCTCCATAAAATCTTGGACAAGTTCGAAACTGGGCGATATGAGGTCAAAAACTAGGTCACTAGGTTGAATTGAAGGAAAATCTTGTTAACACTCTGGAGGCCACATTTTCAACTTGAGCATATTGAAACTTTATCAGAATGTTTGTCTTGATGATATGTAGGTCAAGTTCGAACATGGGTCACGTTGGGTCAAAAAGTAGGTCACTAGGTCAAATTGAAGGAAAATCTTGTTAACACTCCAGAGGCCGCAATTTTTGCTTCAGCAGTTTGAAATTTTGTCAAATTGTTTGTCTTAAAAATATCTAGGTCAAGTTCGAATATGGGTTATGCCGGGTCAAAAACTAGGTCACTAGGTCAAATTGAAAGAAAATCTTGTTAACACTTTTGATGGCGCATTTTTTGCTGCAGCAGCTTGAAATTTGGTCAGAATGTTTGTCTTAAATATATCTAGGTCAAGTTCAAATATGGGTCATATTGGGTCAGAAACTAGGTCACCAGGCCAAATTGAGGGAAAATCTTGTTAACTCTGTAGAAGCCGCATGTTTTGCTTCAGCGGCTTGAAATTTGTTCAGAATATTGAGCTGAATGATATCTAGGCCAAGTTCGAATATGGGTCATGTCGGGTCAAAAACTAGGTCACTAGCCCAAATTGAAAGAAAATCTTTTTTACACTTTGGATGCCGCATTTTTTGCTTCAGCAGCTTGAAATTTTGTCAGAATGTTTGTCTTAAAGATATCTAGTTCAAGTTCAAATATGGGTCATATTGGATCAGAAACTAGGTCACTAGGCCAAATTGACGGAAAATCTTGTTAACTCTGTAAAAGCTGCATTTTTTGCTTCAGCAATTTGAAATTTGGTCAGAATGTTTGTATAAATGATATCTAGGCCAAGTTCGAATATGGGTCATGCCGGGTTAAAAACTAGGTCACTAGACCAAATTGAAGGGTAATCATGTTAACACTCTGGATACTGCATTTTTAATTTCACCATGATAAAACTTTATCAGAATGTTTTTCTTGATGATATGTAGGCCAAGTTTGAATATGGGTCATGCTGGATCAAAAACTAGGTCACTAGATCAAATTGAAGGAAAATCTTGTGAACACTTTGGATGCCGCATTGTTTGCTTCAGCAGCTTGAAATTTGGTCAGAATGTTTGTCTGAATTAAATCTAGGTCAAGTTCAAATATGGGTCATATTGGATCAGAAACTAGGTCAATAAAGGAAAATATTGTTCAAACTCCGGAGGCCGCATTTTTACTTTGAGCAAGTTGAAACTTAGTCAGAATGTTGTCTTGATGATATCTAGTCCATGTTGGAATATGGGTCATATCAGGTAAAAAATATAGATCACTAGGCCAAATGAAGGAAAGTATTGTTAACACTGTGGAGGTTGCATTCAGAATAATTGTCTTGATGTGTTTTGCATTGCAGTACATTGTATAATTAAGGTGAGCGATCCAGGGCCATCATGGCCCTCTTGTTTTAGATACATATAAACTCATGTGTGTCTGCTTTGTTTTAAAAGGGATTCATAGTCTTTGGAACACATCTCTGTCATCGGTTTTTCTATTAGTTTTGAGAGTAAGTCATAACATTTTGCCTTTCATTAACTTTATTCAATCCTTTATTGTTATTAACATTATTTACTCACAATCATTGACATCTTGTCTGCTGCAAAGGCATTATAACTCATTTGTGGTTGTTTGTTATATGGAAAACTGGTGCAAATGCATGCTATTTTAAATTTTAGTAACAACTTTTTGCATATAATCTTTGACTTTGTATTTCAGATGGTGATATGTCTGGACAGAGACGCAATATACAGACAAATGTAAATGATGGTTACAGATGAAAAGGCAGAATAATTGAAATGTCAACAATAATATGTGTCTCATTAAAACTTTTCTTTTTCAATTTTGATTGACATTTATATATTATTGTGAAAATTCAAAGCAGAATTCATAGGACTCTTGAGCTATAAAAACACCCACATTATTCTAAGCAACAAGTCTGTTGAACTGGATGAAGTCTTTAACCCTTTCCCGCATTAACAAATATAAAAGCAGACTACTTTAAAAACATACTGTCTAAAGTATTGAAAATCTCTTTAAATGAAAGTATATGTATTGAACAATGTAACAAATGGAGTAAATTCTCTATTCTACACAATGTTTTCAAAAGTCGTCTGCTGGAGAGGGTTCAGAAAGTTTCTGTATCATTATGTTGGAAAGTGTTAAGGTATATTTTGCACTTTAAAGAAACAAATTTACATTTATAGGAGGTTATTTTTTGTTAAATTTATTTAATGAAGAAGAAAAATTATCTTGTAAGAATTTGTTATATAGTATTTTCCTTTTTCCCTATATCAAAAGTTGTCTACTGGAAATGCATAATTCTGCATGTTTTTGCTTGAAACTTATGACTGTTTCTAGGAAAAGGGGTCTTTAGTAAGGAATGAAGACTAAAACCAGCCTCTGTGTCCAAATGAATGAGTTTTCAAAAGTATTTCCTAGATAACTTCAAGTAGACGTTTTAGCTCACCTGAACACAAAGTGTTAAAAGTGTGTTTTTGTGATGACCCTATGTCCAACATCATTTTCAACAATTTCTTTAAACAAATCTTTTTTAATCGCAAGGCCAATTTCAATTAAACTTCGCAGGAATGCTACTCTTGTAGTCTCTTTGAAACGTGTTCAAATGATTTAGTTTTATGTAGAAGTCGGTGCAGCATCAGAAAGGGGGTATAATGACAGAAAAAAATGAAATTCTTCTACTCTGAATGTGCTTGACATTCTTTAAGGTGATTTAATAGAAATGTAGTGACTACAAATATTAGAAAACATTTGCCCCCATGCATCAACAGAAATAGGATAAAATGTAGTATAAAATTCTTCTTCTCTGAAAGTGCTGATTGAATTAAAAAAAATAGTGTGGCAGATTTGTTTCTATGTAGACTTTACCAAAAGTGGCCAACCCATATTGATTTATTTAAAGATATGGCAATAAAGCAGCATCAGAAAGGGGGTTAAGTGAAAAGACACAATTGTTTTGCTAATAGATTTCAAATATATTTTGCAGAGGCGTTACTTGGCAAAAGAACTCTGGTCAGACAATCGATTTAGGGAAATATGACCCTCTTATTTTAGTATAGAATAACCCTTGGGATCATATTATCCAGCTTAAAGGATTGATCGGGATTTTTCGTCGTTTTCATCAATTTTTAGCTCTACTGGCCAAAGGCCAGAAGAGCTTATGTCGTGGCGATTTGTCCGTCGTCCGTGCGTGCGTCCGTAAACAATTTCTTGTTAACACGATACAGTCTTCACTTTTGATTGTATCTCAACCAAACTTATACAGTAGTTAGATATCCATGAGAGCTCGGTTCCTTTCGAAAACCAACCAGATCCACCCATGCATGACTGGATTATGGCCCTTGAAATGGTCAAAATTGCTATAAAAGAGCTTGTTAACACGATACAGTCTTCACTTTTGATTGTATCTCAACCAAACTTATACAGTAGTTAGATATCCATGAGAACTCGGTTCCTTTCGAAAACCAGCCAGATCCGCCCATGCATGACTGGATTATGGCCCTTGAAATGGTCAAAATTGCTATAAAAGAGCTTGTTAACACGATACAGTCTTCACTTTTGATTGTATCTCAACTAAACTTATACAGTAGTTAGATATCCATGAGAGCTCGGTTCCTTTCGAAAACCAGCCAGATCTGCCCCTGCATGACTGGATTATGGCCCTTGAAATGGTCAAAATTGCTATAAAAGAGCTTGTTAACACGATACAGTCTTCACTTTTGATTGTATCTCAACCAAACTTATACAGTAGTTAGATATCCACGAGAGCTCGGTTCCTTTCGAAAACCAGCCAGATCCGCTCATGCATGACTGGATTATGGCCCTTGAAATGGTCAAAATTGCTATAAAAGAGCTTGTTAACGCGATACAGTCTTCACTTTAGATTGTATCTCAACCAAACTTATACAGTAGTTAGATATCCATGAGAGCTCGGTTCCTTTCGTAAACCAGCCAGATCCGCCTATACAAGACTGGATTATGGCCCTTGAAATTGTTCAAATTGCTATAATTGAGCATGTGAACACAATAGAGGCTCTATTTACTATCTGATCTTCACCAAACTTAAGTAGTTAAATATTGATGAGAGCTTGGATCCTTTTGAAAACCAGCCAGATCCGGCAAGACTGGATTATGGCCCATGAAATTGTAAAAATTGCTATAATACAGCTTGTGAACACAAAAGAGCTTCCATTTACTATCCGATCTTCACCATACATACATGCTCTGGATTGAAAATGAGCAAAGAACCATACCAGTAGAGCATAGGCCCTCATGGGCCTCTTGTTCAGTCATATCACGGTGGCCAGTTCACTTACACATGTGTCTCCTGGCTTTCTCACACCAGTACTCCACACAACATACTTTTCAAACAACTGGCTGCTTTTCCACATAGACTGTTAGCTAGTTGGTTGAAGACAAATGCCTCTTTTCAAGCGTCGAAAAGAGTGTTGGCCGAGCTGGGGTTCGAACTCATAAACCCTGCATTGACAGCCCTTGTCGCTACATACTGAGCTATAGGAGCTCTGCTCCAGTTGAAAGGAGGTTTCTTTAAAAAATATATATATATATATATTATTCCTGCATGAGTAACCCTTATCCTGGTAAGACTTAACATAGCATGCATGTGTAGCAGATACCTTTTATGTGAGATAAGAAGGTATAACATAATTAAATTATCTTTTTCCAAAAATATTTTCAACTAAAAATCATATTTAGACTTTCCCAGATATAATAAGTTCTGCCTTAGACGTTTTCAAAGTAAATTACGCATATCAGTTAATTGATGTAATGGCAAAAATATGTTCTTTTCCCAATTTTTCAATAAAAGTTCCCCCCAAAATAAGAAAAAAGTAAAAGGAAACAAAGAAGAAAATATAAATAAAACTGTTTTTTCCCTTTGATGCAAGTGTCTTTTCACAGAGACATACAATTCTGGTTTAATATCCAGGTACCATAGAAACATATTATTTATAAAAAAAGTTCTGAATTTTGCCAAAAAAATCCTAATTCGATGGGTAAAGGTAATATTCCCAAACTACTAGAATAAATTCTGACCAGGTCCAAGTCCTAAAGGGAAAAATAGAGCTGATTTAAGCTAAGACTTAAAAACCAGCATCAACTTTCTCAAATAATACTGCAAATGTTGTCATATTGATTATACTGGTGTCATGTGCAAGAGCTAGAACTGTAGTGTAAAAGGCCCATGGTCAAAACTTTAAGGTCACAGTTTGTGGTGTAGATTTGTCTTCATTGTATCAAACTACTCTGCTTGATGGTTCAATTGATAAAATGTGTCCCCCAATTGGGGATTGGGGATTGTGTATACTTTTTAATATAGTTCTCAGAGGCCCAGTTTCAGGTGAGTTAACTGATCTTTTCACCTTATATCTATTATTACCAAACCAAAACCTATGGTGTCCTTACTTGAAAGAATTGTCCCAATTTGATGATTATTTTGAGTAACCACAACATAGGTTTTGAAGATCAAATGTGTATTTCTAAACCTTGTGATTCTGAATCTACTGTCACTTTTTGCAGGTGGTTGAGGAAGAGGATTAAACGGAGGAGAAAGAAGATTAAAACAACATACACAAAAGACTATTTTAAGCAGTGAACGGAATTGTTGATACAGACCTAGGGACAATGGAGAAACTAACAAAAAAATATTGCTTGAAACATGATGAAAAATAAGTGTTTTTATGCCCCCGGAATCACCGATTCGGTGGGCATCTAGTTTTTGGCCTGTCTGCACGTCTGTCTGTCTTCGAAAAAAACTTTAACCTTGACCAATACTTTTGAACCATAACAGGTTCGGCTACCATATTTCACATGTGTATTCCTTGTGACATGACCTTTCTGTCAGTACCAAATTTTTTGACCTTGCGACCTTGACCTTTGACCTAGATGTTGCCATTCTCGAAAAAAAACTTTAACCTTGACCACTACTTTTGAACCATAACAGGTACGGCTACCATATTTCACATGTGTATTCCTTGTGACATGACCTTTCTGTCAGTACTAAATTTGTTGACCTTGTGACCTTGACCTTTGACCTAGATGTTGCCATTCTCGAAAAAAACTTTAACCTTGACCACTACTTTTGAACCATAACAGGTAAGGCTACCATATTTCACATGTGTATTCCTTGTGACATGACCTTTCTGTCAGTACCAATTTTTTTGACCTTGCGACCTTGACCTTTGACCTAGATGTTGCCGTTCTCGAAAAAAAACTTTAACCTTGACCTCTACTGTTGAACCATAACAGGTACGGCTACCATATTTCACATGTGTATTCCCTGTGACATGACCTTTCTGTCTGTACCAACATTTTTGACCTTGCGACCTTGACCTTTGACCTAGATGTTGCCATTCGGGGGTATCAGTGTTTTACAAACACATCTTGTTTTCATAATGAAGTTGTAAAAACATATCTTTGTTGCTTTCATGCACACCAGAGCACATACTTCTTTGACCTAGATGTTGCCATTCTCGAAAAAAACTTTAACCTTGACCACTACTTTTGAACCATAACAGGTAAGGCTACCATATTTCACATATTTTACCAAGAGGAGATGTGCATATCCTAACGGGGTTACAATTGCATGATATTTTACAGAGTTATGGCCCTTTTACTTATTAAGTTGTTGGTCATATTTTGTCCGGCCTATTTCTTACAAACCACTGGGTGGAATTCAATAAAAATTTACACAAAGCTTCTATACCAAGAGGAGATGTGCATACCCTAAAGGTCTTACAATTGCCTGATATTTTACAGAGTTATGGCCCTTTTACTTATTAAGTTGTTGTCATATTTTGTCCGGCCTATTTCTTACAAACCACTGGGTGGAATTCAATAAAAATTTACACAAAGCTTCTATACCAAGAGGAGATGTGCATACCCTAAAGGTCTTACAATTGCATGTTATTTTACAGAGTTATGGCCCTTTTACTTATTAAGTTGTTGGTCATATTTTGTCCGGCCTATTCCTTACAAACCACTGGGTGGAATTCAATAAAAATGTACACAAAGCTTCTATACCAAGAGGAGATGTGCATACCCTTAAAGGTCTTACAATTGCATGTTATTTTACAGAGTTATGGCCCTTTTACTTATTAAGTTGTTGGTCAAATTTTCTCCGGCCTATTTCTTACAAACCACTGGGTGGAATTCAATAAAAATGTACACAAAGCTTCTATACCAAGAGGAGATGTGCATACCCTAAAGGTCTTACAATTGCATGTTATTTTACAGAGTTATGGCCCTTTCACTTATTAAGTTGTTGGTCATATTTTGTCCGGCCTATTTCTTACAAACCACTGGGTGGAATTCAATAAAAATTTACATGAAGCTTCTGTACCAAGAGGAGATGTGCATACCCTAAAGGTCTTACAATTGCATGTTATTTTACAGAGTTATGGCCCTTTTACTTATTAAGTTGTTGGTCATATTTTGTCCGAAGCCATATTTTGTCCCGCCTATTTCTTACAAACCACTGGGTGGAATTCAATAACATTTTACATGAAGCTTCTTTACCAAGAGATGTGCACATCATAAAGATTTTACAATTGCATGTTACTTTACAGAGTTATGGCCCTTTCGTTGGTCAGTTGGAAGCCATATTTTGAGTCAAGGTGCTGTTTTGGGGGTATTCATCACCTTCAGTGATATTTCTAGTTAATCTTATTTTGGAACACAATATATCATCCATAAGCATGTTTGCAGCAAATTTAGTTATTCTAGTCTAGGTGTTAATAGTGTTGTGAATATAGCATAGATAAAAAAAAGAATTGGGACACACAAGACTAAATGGGAAAGTTGCATTGATCTGAATCATTAATTGGCGTGTTAATATGTATCTTGTATTTAGAGCGCATTCTCAGGTTAGCAACCCAAGCCGAATGGCCCTCTCGTTTGTCATAAAACTGACCTGAATAAAGTATGTTCTGCTTCAAAATAAATAGAAAATGTATTGCTAAAATGATTTATATTGGTCCTTTGCAATATTTCCTTCTGGCTCACAAGGATACCAACCTTCACAGGTTTTGAAAATAATCAAAATTATGTTAAAATATTTCTAAAGTTCATTATTTCTTATAACGATTCTCTTGAAGCCTACTTAACCTTTTTCTTCATATAAAGACCCGGCCGGGTAGCTCAATTGGTAGCATATCTGACTCGTGATCTGGAGGTCACGGGTTCGATACCCGGTTGCGGCGACATTCTTTCGGGCGATGTTTTCCATTGCCTCTCACCTCTGATCTATGTGAGAAAGCAGTCAGTGGCTTCGAAAGAATGTTGTGTAAGTACTGGTGTGGGAAAGCCAGGAAAACATGGGTAGGTGCACTGACCGCCGTGATATGACCAAAGCTGTTGAAAGCGGCGTTAAACTCCAAACAAACAAATCTTCATATAAACGATTTGTGATGCCTCTGCAGCAGACGGCTTTTTGAAAACATGGTGACAAAAGAAGAAATTGCTCAAAACGAGCAATTTCTCATTTTGCCACAATGTTTTCCATTTTTAGTCATAATTTATCCATTCAATTATAGATATTTTCTATTTTTTTATATGTTCAAAGTCGTCTGCTGCAGAATTGTCGTATGAGGGAAAGGGTTAAATGATCAGATGGTGAACAGAGATAACCCTGATCAGACTGCACGGAAGGAAGCAAAATTCCCAAAGTTCAGTTTTCGTGTGAAATAGCTCTTAATAATCTGATCAGAAGAGAAGAAATCAAACTGAATGTGGTCAAAACTCAATCTCGCCATGTCTTTCAACAACAAATTGAAAATAAGTTTCTCTAAAACAGATCTTTGTTATTGGTCTTTTTGCAACGGTTTCCTGTCCACATATTTGTGGGCTGGTCGTTTCTACATTTATCACCATGGTTAGTTACACACTGTTGTTCTCCAAAAATAGCCTGTGTTGCTGATAACTCAAAAACGAACTCCGATTTCAACTTTTTATAACTAGTAACACTAACGAATTGTAATGTTTGGACTCGTGCTGCTTGAGTTAAGGCCATAAGCATAGTCAATTTTAACGTCAAATCCTTAAGAGAAAGGTGACGTACCGGTGATAATTTTCGTAAATAACACATTCACATCACAAATGACAGTGTAACGAGGTTTTGGTGGTTTTAGCACAAATATTCCTTTCATATATCTTATAACTAAAGGATGACTCCCAACTTTAAATCTATTGAAATTTAAACCAAGTGAAGAGAGTACACTTCTAGCAGTATTCAAACTGTCATAAGCTAATCCATTTTGAAAATGTTGTGTTAAATATTCCATTACTTCTTCCAAAGTTGGAGAAAATTAAGAGATTTTCCTTTTAGTACAGTATGATGAATACGTTTTATTGTTTTTTAGTTCCTTGTTTCCAGGAGGACATAAGAACACTTTGCATGCCATAATTTTTCATTCTGTCCATCAGAGGATGTTCCACATTCTAAAACGGCTGTTTCAATAATCCTTTCTTCCTGCGAATTATCACCGGCACTTCAACTAAGAGTTCCATCAAGCACGAAAACCATGGTTGTGTCGACTACAATGGTGCTATGACTATGCCTCTGGCCTCGTCCGCTCTTATTTTCTGCATGCACCGTCCCAGTATACTGAACGCAGGGAATAGATATACATTATGAAATGTATTCCAAGCAAGAGAAAACGCATCAACATAAGAGCATTCAGGGTCTAGTTTCCAAGAACAGAAAGTTTATACTTGTGCATTCAACCTAGATGCAAATAAATCTACATCTGGTTCGCCGCATCGAGAACTTATCGAATGCAATATTCTCTCATCTAACTTCCATTCAAGTGGGTCGTTAAAGCGCCTCGAAGCGTTGTCAGCTTCTACATGTTTAGAACCTGCAATATGGGCACAAATTAACCAAATGCTATATTTAATGCACCATTCCCAAATGTATTTAATACCACCCATGTTATTGATATAACTGACTGCAGTGGTATTATCTGAAAATATTTTAACATGATGTGACTGCACCTGTTCTTGGAAAGCTTTCAATGCATGAAAAAATTCCAGTAATTCAAGAACATTAATGTGATATTGACTTTCGAAGTCGTTCCATCTACATCCAATTTTAGAATTCCCTAATTTTGCACCCCTGCTGTGGTTGCACAAATGATTGTATTCTCGTTTTATTTCAGGTCTCAAGAAATCCTTCTGACAAGACTTTCATTTGGTATCCGTTATGTACAAGATCAGATGGAAACTTCGAATTAGTCAAGAAAATGGTCTATATCACTCCGATAGACGGTCGTTTGACACAAGAAATGCAATAGATCAGACCGAACCTCTGCATAAGCTTGACAAATTGTTCTATACCGCTCTGACAGACATTCATTTAGTAGCAGTTATGTATAAGGTCACTCGGAAATCATGATATCTATACCGCTCCAACAGACACTCATTTGAAACAAGTTAAGCAATAGATCAAACGGAACCTCCAAATAAGCAGTAACAATTGTATTAAGTTTCAATGCAATGCATCAAGTTAATGCAGAGATATGGACTCTTAATGTAGTTGCACGCAAAGCATTAACCAGAATTTCTATGTTAAAAAAGGGCATTTTTGTGTCAAAATATGATAAAGAGTTTTGGGACTTGTCCTGCAAGGTCATTTGATGATGTCCAATAAGTATGTGAAGTTTTAAAACAATAGCATCTGTGGTTTGTGAGAAAAAGCCTTGCATGCAAAATTAATCGAAATATGCAACACCAACGTTACTGTAATAGCTCTCATATTCTTCGAATAGTCGAGCTAAAAATGTGGTCTAGTGTTTAGGAGATTTTTTTCTATATTTTGCGTAGTGCATGGCCTATATTTGAATATAGCCTAAATGTTAGTTACTGTTACATGGATCATTACAATATTAGTTATCACCTCTGATAATAATATTGCATACATGTTTTTATATCCATTAACAAGATGAGAAGTGAACTTGAAGACTGCTCAGCTGTCATTTAAATGACATTGCAACTATTTCCATAACAAACTAATAAATGCATTTGACCAAATAAAGAATATAGTCATAACTAATCAAAGATGAAGCCCACCTTTAAAGCATATTCTATATCTGGTTTACAGTTTGATTTTGTTAAAGAGCCAGAAGGAAATATTGCAAAGGACCAATATAAATCATTTTAGCAATACATTTTCTATTTATTTTGAAGCAGAACATACTTTATTCAGGTCAGTTTTATGACAAACGAGAGGGCCATTCGGCTTGGGTTGCTAACCTGAGAATGCGCTCTAAATACAAGATACATATTTACACGCCAATTAATGATTCAGATCAATGCAACTTTCCCATTTAGTCTTGTGTGTCCCAATTCTTTTTTTTATCTATGCTATATTCACAACACTATTAACACCTAGACTAGAATAACTAAATTTGCTGCAAACATGCTTATGGATGATATATTGTGTTCCAAAATAAGATTAACTAGAAATATCACTGAAGGTGATGAATACCCCCAAAACAGCACCTTGACTCAAAATATGGCTTCCAACTGACCAACAAAAGGGCCATAACTCTGTAAAGTAACATGCAATTGTAAAATCTTTATGATGTGCACATCTCTTGGTAAAGAAGCTTCATGTAAAATGTTATTGAATTCCACCCAGTGATTTGTAAGAAATAGGCGGGACAAAATATGGCTTCGGACAAAATATGACCAACAACTTAATAAGTAAAAGGGCCATAACTCTGTAAAATAACATGCAATTGTAAGACCTTTAGGGTATGCACATCTCCTCTTGGTACAGAAGCTTCATGTAAATTGTTATTGAATTCCACCCAGTGGTTTGTAAGAAATAGGCCGGACAAAATATGACCAATAACTTAATAAGTGAAAGGGCCATAACTCTGTAAAATATCAGGCAATTCTAACCCCTTTCGGATATGCACATCTCCTCTTGGTATAGAAGCTTCATGTAAAATCTTATTGAATTCCACCCAGTGGTTTGTAAGAAATAGGCCGGACAAAATATGACCAACAACTTAATAAGTAAAAGGGTCATAACTCTGTAAAATAACATGCAATTGTAAGACCTTTAGGGTATGCACATCTCCTCTTGGTATAGAAGCTTCATGTAAAATCTTATTGAATTCCACCCAGTGGTTTGTAAGAAATAGGCCGGACAAAATATGACCAACAACTTAATAAGTAAAAGGGCCATAACTCTGTAAAATAACATGCAATTGTAAGACCTTTAGGTGTAATGTCTAAGTGGCACACAGCGCAGATTTCTGGAGAAACAGCACGTTTCGAACTGACTCGCCTGCATCTAAATTGTTTCCCAAAGCCTCTACCCAGCTAACACAATAACGTTGTGACAACGTTGTGACAACGTTATCAACAACGTTGCCATAACGTTGTGCACAACGTTGTATACAACGTTAATATATCTATAGGTGCTACCTATTTACGAAAAAAACGCAAGATAATTATAAACAAAAATTTAAGAGCATATTTTGGCCATAAATAAGGATTTATAAGTAATTGACTAGACAATAATAATGTTAATGGCATGTGTCTTGCATTATCAAAACATATTTGCAATTCGTATTGCTGTCGTCTATTATTACGAACAGAAAATAATAAAGTAAAGACTTTCAGAAAATCAAGGAATACATTTATAATGAACGAGGCTAAAACATGAGGGCCAAGATGATCCTTAATCGATCACCTACATTAAAGAAGCAAATAGATCAGCCCTTTTCTGATGCCACCTGGCGACTGCCTTTTTCAAGCAGTCAATATGACTGGAACAAATTATGTAAGGGGTCACATTTCTGCTAAACTCTTTCCCTATTAGAGACGGTTTCTGAGGCCTATGATTTAGGGAAAGATTGTCGCAACAAGAACAATTGCTCCTTATGAGAAAGTTATCCTTTTGCCACAATGTTTGATAAATAATTATACTTTGAATGATTGAGTCAATAGCTCATGTATAGGAATCTGGGGTCTTCATGTACCACTTTTTTGCGGGAAACGACGTCGCTCCATTGACGTTACGCCAAGATGAAGTGTAACGGAAATGACGTCACGTCCTTCTTTGGCTACGATACAGTCAAAATTTAGTTTCGGGCGTAGAAGGCTAATGCTGTCGTTTTTTGACATATTTCTTATAGATTTCCATTTATTTTTAACTTTTCGTACAAATGTTAATTCCAGCACTTTTATGATCTTAAATATCGATTTTAAAAAAATTGATTAAAAAGACGACAATAATTTTCAATCCGTGTTTTTCTGCTCATTTTATACATACCCAAAATACCGATTTTAAAAAAAATGATTAAAAAGCCGACAATGATTTTCAATCTGTGTTTCACGTCTGCTTTTTATACATATCCAAAATGGCGGCCCCCATGGATTTTGTTCAGTTTCATTTCAGAAAGCTTCATGGGTTATTGAAAAAAAAAAATCTCACGCCCGTTAACTATAAGCGAAAAAATGGGTTTTTTTCGTTATAATGTTTGGTTTTTTTAACGTTGTGACAACGTTATGACACAACATTCCCACAACGTTGTGACAACGTTGTCACAACATTCCCACAACGTTGTGTACAACGTTAATACAACATTCCCACAACGTTGTGTACAACGTTCAAATGTTTGGTTTTTTAAACGTTGCGACAACGTTATGAGACAACATTCCATACTTATTACAAGGCTTGTATGACGATGAAATACATGTTTTAATGTTTATTTTACAATAAGCAACATAATTTACAGAATAAATCATGCACAATAAGACTGTGTACAAATAATTCATTATCATGTGCAAACAAAATGATTTATATATAATTAAAACTTAAAAACAAAACCACAACTACTATTTCACAGTCTTGAAATGATCCTTTGATGCTGTACATAAACTGTGTTTAATCACTGAATTATGATCGTAATACATGGTTGTTATTTAACACTCATTAAACCCTTTACACTCATAGAAACCATATGGTTTAGCTGAATCAATAAGTATTCCAAGTGTCTGTTATCTCCCTGATTATCTGGTGAACACAGCGGCACCACTGAGTGTGTATAATTTCAATAAGTTGCCATCACACACCAGATCTGAAATTAAAAAAGCAAGTTTTAATAAAAAATACCTTCCAAAAGTTTATATTATCATAATGATTTAGTACATAAAATTATATAGTGTTTAATACATGTAAATATACATCTAAATGGGTGGGTGGGGTAAAATCTAACAACTCATTCAAGTGTTAATATACATAACAAAAAAGATATTCATTCAAATAAGAATTACTCAAAATATACCTGATTTTTGTCTGCTTAATGTACTGGAAAGATGAATAAACCGCTATAAATGCTGTCGATTTTGCAATGCAAATGCGAAAATACTTTTCTTTGTTTAGGAAATTAATTGGCGCCCGTTTAACATGTAGAGCTAGGTACAGTATCAGATTCGAATTAATCAATTTCTCTTGTACTACATCAAAATCACATTTTTCGAAAGAGGAATATACATAACATCAAATATGTAATTTTATAGAATAGTTATTTATACTTAATTTTATAATATATCGAAAATTCTAAATTCGAAACTATGTCTATAAATTTAAAAAACCACAACGTTAGTACAACGTTGTAACAACGTTGTCACAACGTTGGGAGATCATGCCAAAAATTATATTTCATCACAACGTTAATACAACGTTGTAATAACGTTATTTTATAACCAAAATTTAAAAAAATATTTTTTAATTGGAAACCATTTCTGATGCTACCATTCACGTTATGAATGCTCTTTGTGAAGTGTGAACGAACTTTAACTTACATAAAATAGAATTATAAAATATGCAATAACGTTGTCACAACGTTGCCACAACGTTGTACAACAACATAACCTTTATACAACATTGGCACAACGTTGTAATAACGTTATGTGTTAGCTGGGTAATGGCTTTGGCAGCTCTTTCACTGCCGAATTTCACAATGTCGACTCTTCCATGTTGAAAATTTGACTATTACGTTTTTCATCCAACAGGAAAGTTGGTAAAATGTAGTGTCTTAGCGGTACACAACGCAGATTTCTCGAGAGACAGCACGTTTCGAACTGTCTCACCTCATTATTTATTGTTTTCAAAGGCCTGAAATGGCTTTGGCAGCTCTTTCACTGCCGCGTTTCACAAAGTCGACTTTTCCATGTTGAAAACTTAAATTTCAAATTCTTAGGAAATTCTGAATTATTAAATTTAAAAAATCCGTTTTCTCAATTTTTTTAAATTTCGCATGTATATATTTCTTCTTTATGCATTAATAAATTTAAAAAGAAATCAGTCTTATTTATATTTATAAAGCAATACCTGTCACTTAATTGCCCTCTAGAGTCTAATGGTCCCCCCGATCCGCTCTACCAACCAGCTAGGGATTAAATATAGTCGACGTTCCGGGAACACACCTAATATATATCGATATGAAGGTGTTACAGTAAGTTGTTAAAAGACCCGATTATAGTGAAAGAAAACAAACAATTTCAATTAGTTTGAACATTTTATGATTTTAAATTTTAATTTGTATTTGTATTTGTTATCATTTAATTTATTATTTACAGTAAATTCATCCTCAATGTTTTCAATTAAAGTAGAAGTCGTTAACAATTAGCGACGGCTCGTATTCTTACATGAATTATACCTTTTCCAAGTTCTGGACTCAATGAAGTTTAAGGGCATAGACTAATTATATATCATTCAGTCACACGTCAATTCAAAGAAGAAAAGTAGAAGTCGTTTAAAATTAGCGAACGGCTCCTTTTCTTACATGAATTATACCTTTTCCAAGTTTTCGACTCAACCAAAATTACGGTAATAGAATAATTATATCACATTCAGTCACTCTTACGGGAATAGAATAAATATATCACATTCAGTCACTCGTCAATTCAAAGAAGAAAAATAGAAGTTGTTAAAAATTAGCGACGGCTCCTTTTCTAACATGAATTATAACTTTTCCAAGTTCTCGACTCAATGAAGATTACAGGAATAGAATAATTTTCCGCCACTCGCCATTTCAAAGAAGAAAAGTAGCAGTCGTTAAAAATTAGCGACGCACGGCTCCTTTTCTAACATGAATTATACCATTCCAAGGTTTTGACTCGATTAAGATTACGGGAATAGAATAATTATATCACATTCAGTCACTCGTCAATTCAAATTATACTCTTCATATATTTCGACATTATGAGTTCATCTTTTAGACGAAACTTATATGTAACCCTTTTCCATCTTTTCGACTCGATAACAACCAACATCGTATGAAAAGAAGAACTACGTAGAAAAATGTCATCTTTTGTAACCTTTTCCAAGCAATCGACTTCTTATATATCTACATTATGGGTTCATCTTTTATAGACGGAGCTTGTATGTAACCTTTTCCATGTTTTTGACTATAACAATCAAAATTGTGGGAAAAGGAGAACTACGGAGAATAATGTAAACGTTTTTTATAACCTTTTCCAAGTTTTCGACTCAATCAAGATTACGTGAATAGAATAACTATATCACATTCATATATATAAACTATATAATTGAAAATGTTATGACAAAAACATTAGCTAGGTAACGAATAAATAAAACCATCATATAGAGGAAATAAACAATTATAAAATTTAACTTCTAAGTATATATTACATATAAGACATTATAATCCTTCTTATTTATAAGTTAGACGAAATCTCTACCCCGTGTTCTCTATTGTATCAGTAAGACGAAATCTCCAACATCAAAAAATTGAACCATCACATTTTTTTCGACCAACATGAAATTTGGTAAAATGTAATATCTAAGTGGCACATAATGCAGATTTCTGGAGAGACAGCACGTTTCGAGCTGTCTCACCTGAATCTGCAATGTTTGCAAAAGGCTTTAACCCAGTAGTTCACACAGACGACAGTTGACACCTGCCATTGAACATAACTTTCGAAAACATTGCAATAAAAGGTGAAATTGCTCAAAACGCGCAATTTCACCTTTTATTGCAATGTTTTCAACTGTATATCAATATCAATTTTTCCGTTTTCTATATTGTTGAAATTGTTCGTCTGATGTGTGTAATGCACACGTCCTTTGAAAAGTCATGTGAAGTAATGAGTTAATAAATTTGGCAGCTATACGGATTTTGAAAACATGATGAGGAAATGAACGTTGCTCAGGGTGAACATTTAAGCTATTTTTTGTTTAGTTTAAACTTATTTATTTTACATAAATTGCGAAACAAGCTTTCAGCTTATATTAATCAAGCTCGATGACTGCTTCCTGGAGACTTAACCAGTACTCGCGCGGCTCATCACGAGACTCGAACCCCGGGAACTTCTGTACCATAGGCCGACGCTCTACCTCTGCACCACTGTCTTCCAAAGACAACGTTTCTTTATTGCCCATTCAAGTGCGACACCTTTAGGAAATATACATCGCCAGGCCAGCCACTATTAATGAAATCTGTTATATTTAACGCTTTACGCCCTTCCGGATCTCCGAATATCATATATCCATAACTATATAGTAGATCTACAATCTCCTGAAATGGTTCCCACTTGAATAGTTCCATTTGAATGAATCTCACATCGATTTTCTTAAAGAATTCAGAGGCACCTTTTAGAACGTGTAACTGGTGGCCCTCGATATCCATTTTCATAAAAAACTGTTTCCCTTTCATCAACCACTGTAAGTCGTCTAATAAAATGGCATTTGTACTGATTTTGTTTTGTAATGTCATATTTACTTTTTCTACTTCTCCGATCCTTGAAGCACCAATGTTGCCCTTGACAATGTTAAAATCAACTGGACCACGTGTATCTGAAAGGGCATTCCAAATGAGCGTCACGTAGTCTTGCATATGCCCGAGACTAAGCGACTTAGAGACAAGTCTAAGATTGCCTTCGTTGGCATCGATACAGAACGACTGGGTGCGTACAGAGGCTGCGGCGATCGTGTAAGCACCGATGTTACAGCCTATGTCAAGGAACGACAACTCAGGGTACGCTTTCAGTATATTGACAAAAGTGTCAACTAACGGCGCCTCCCAAGCTTTATCTTTATGGATAACCAATGAAACAAAATCGTACGAAGGATCGTATGTACAAATTTGTCGTCCGATTTTCTTAAGATGTACACAGAACTTTGTGTTCCTATTCGTGAGCCACCGAGCTTGCTCCCTGCACACAGTGCGAACGCATCCCAACGGAAGTACACCATCTGGAGTATCCGGATCTTTTCCTAGACATGGATAGTTGTTAAAATCCTTCAATGATTCGATATTTTCTGTTCCTTCGTTTTCTTGACACATTTTTATTTTACTTTTTTTATTTTGGGTACTTCCAATGCTGCCTAATTCCATATATGGCCACAAATACAACATATACGCAATGAAAATTTATATCAATATTAGCACAATTGCAATCTTTATTTTTTGTTTTAACCTCATACTTGCAACCTAATTACAGGTATGTCTATGCCAATGTTAGTGAATACTCTGTGATTAAACAAACTGTAATAGCTATATGGACAAAAGTCGAACAAATACGCATGCGCGAAAAAACGACAAATACGCATGCGTCGGGGGCGTGATTTAACACCATTTCGGGTGTGCATGGAAATACCGGAATAGACCGAAATTGACAGGAATGGATCGGAATGGAAATACCGAAATGGACCGGAGTGGACTTATAGAAAACTGGAATTAACCGGATGGACAATGGAAATACCGGAATGAACCGGAATGGACCTTTTTGAAAGTGTGGAAATACCGGAATGGACCTATATAAATATACTTACAATGGAATAATTATGTAATGTAATTTTCAATGTTGTGTTTTATTTATTTATAAAGCACCACGTGACCAAGGTAAACAATACCACACCAATTCTTACAATAAAACTGTTGAACAAGTCTTACCTGAAAACACTGAAACTTTATCCGAAGAAGATAGTCCAAACAAAATAGGCACGTATACACATGCGACTGGAAAACCTAATACTAAAAATATATATTCTTTATTTCCTCCAAAGATGAAGAGTATTACAATACATAGAATATAATAGATTACCTAACACAGAGTATTATACAAAAGAAAAAAATGAACACATCAAGAAAGAAAAAAGATATCGAACATATAAACATGAAAATATGAGAAAATGAGCACATCAAGAAGAAAAAAAGAAAAAGAGATCGAACATATAAGTATGAAAATATGAAAAATTAAGCAAGAAAAAGATATCGAACATATAAACATGAAAATATGAAAAAGTGAAAAAAATAGCACATCAAGAAGAAAAAAGCAAAAGAGATTGAACATATAAGCATGAAAATACAATGGGAACACTGATGAATAACTAATATGTGTGTGGTTTGTTGGAGGCTAGCGCAATTTGTAAAATGTTTGAAAGGTGGGTGTAGTTAGCATTCTTGTTGAAACGAAAAACAAGGCATGCAAATGATAAATCCAGTGTATTACCCATTGATAGACCTTACGAAGTAAGTAAGGTCACACACAGGGCATGATTGAGTTGGTGTGGTTGATACAAAGCAGGATGGATACGGAATGAGTGAGTAAATTAGTAAATAGATGAATGAGCAAACGAATGCATGATTGAATGGATAGATGAATTAATGAATGGAGTAATCAGGTAAGTGGGTGAATAAAAGATCGAGTGAGTGAGTGAATGTATGAATGAATAGAAAAATATTAATGAATGAGTGAATAAATTAGCGAATGAACGAATGAATGAATGCACGAATGAAAGTTTGTATGGATGTCAAGTCAGTCGACTAATCTAACACTCAATCAACTAACCAATGAATCAACCATTCACTGTAATAATAACGAGTCTCAGAATGAACATCGTACACAAGTACATCCAAACGAACGAGTGGGCGAATGAGTAAATAACCGACTGTCGTGCGCACGAGAAAATTACGACATAGTATCTTGTGCCCACGATTAGTAACTCGTGCGCACGACATAGTATATCGTGCGCCCTACTTAAGTATCTCGTGCGCACGACTTAGTATCTCGTGCGCACGGCATAGTATCTCGTGCGCACGATTTAGTATGTCGTGCGCGCGAGATAAATAAAAACATACACATGTCACCTCTGTGCCATCGTACGGATGCGATGTGAACTTCCAGAAAACTTAAATTAAATGAAATATTTTGGTTCTTACAAACAAAGTGTGATCGGATTAACTGAACTGTTTTTCATACAAACAGACACTTTCATGCACCTCTGCAGCAAATATGTTTTGAAAACGTTGTGGCAAAAGTAGAATTGTTTTTTAACTTTATTAAATTATAATTATGATAGTTCTTTCAATTATAGAGAGTGTCCTTATTTTTGAATACCGGTAAATGCTTTGAAAAACATTTGTTGCAGAATTGTTGTATGTGGGGAAGGTTTAACAAAAAAGTGTCTTAAAATGTACTTTAAATGTTCTTTTACATATCTTTGTTTAACTAAGAATTGACTTTAAATGTTTGTAATATAAAAGTACTCTTATTATTAATCTAAAGTCTTTTAAAGTTTGAGAAATAATTTAAATGTTCCTTTTTCTTATTTCATCATGTGCAACGAAATATTGCGGCTTCTCTTTGGTGCGTTGCGTCAAACATTCTTATTGTACAATAGTGGCAGCGCTCAAATTCATGTTACAACACAATGGAAAATGCTCAAAGTGAGACATTGTATCGGATGTTGTCCGTGCGGCGTCAACAATTTCCTTGCATTTTTAATTTGAGCATATTGAGCGGCTTGAAACTTTGTCAGAATGTTTGTCTTGATGTCTAGGCTAAGTTCCATTTTTGGTCATGTCGAGTCAAAAAATAGAGCACAATACCAAATTGAAGGAAAGTCCTGTTAACTGATTCATGTTGAATTTCTTTTTCATATCTAGGCTAAGTTAGAAAACGGGACATGTCAAAAATTAGGTCACTAGTGTAGAATCTGAGAAAATATTGTTGACACTTGTGTTTTTTAAACTTGAAAGTGTTGAAACTTTGTCAGATTTATTGTCTTAATGATATCTAGGCTAAAGCCGACTATTGGTTACATCCGGTCAAAAACAAGTACACTATTTAACATTTTAGGAAAGTCTTGTTATCACTCGGAATGTTTATCTTGTTGATATCTAGTCCAAGTTCGAATTCCAATTTGAGTCTTATCAAGCGGGATTAATATAAGTTCAAAGCTCGTTTCTCAATCGATGTAAAATAAATTATTGATTCTTTATAAATAATACGTTCCCATTACAATTGAATAACTAAGAATGATAGAAGATAAGTCTAATGCTTTGACGAACAAGTTCTTATTCAATAATTGTGACGTGTATTTCTTACAACTATCCAATTAAAACGCTATGACAATTGAAAACACAATTACGACAAAGGTGTGAAATTTTGACAT
Source organism: Serripes groenlandicus (assembly GCA_031761405.1). Lineage (NCBI taxonomy): Eukaryota > Metazoa > Mollusca > Bivalvia > Cardiida > Cardiidae > Serripes > Serripes groenlandicus. Next base: position 62,300,645 of record JASEVX010000009.1, on the reverse strand, counting down.
ACTGTTGCAAATTGACTGGAGACAACAGTAAGTAAGTAAGTAAGTAAGTAAGTTATTATAGTGACATGTGCATACAATATATTACAAACAAGTATTTATGTACAAAATACAAGCACCCGGCCCAGTGGACCTATAAGTCACCTAAATTGAATAAATAATAAATATACGTGAAATATCTGAGGTAATGATTCGTTGTTAAATGGCAAGTTATATACACTGATAATTGAAATAACTCTAACAAATAATTTACAAATGCTAAACAATTCTCATTATAGCATGTTCTAAACAGTTCATTCACCGGTATGGTATAATGGTAATACAATGTTATAATAGTGAAATGATCAAACTCAGAAGGATTAACTGATTAACGGTATACCCTTTACTCTGGGTACATAACGGATCTTCTACGGATATATGACTTAACAATAAATTTTGCAGATTTCCTTGGGAAAACATTTATTAAATGGCACATTTTGAGATTTTTATTTAAAAGAATGAAATCGCGTTGTTGTAAAATACAACATTCAAATCGCTACTTGTTTGTCACGTTGATCTCCATTGACTCGTGATTGCAATCAAGTCGCCATGTAAAACGGATTACAGTAGATAAGAGAGAGAACAACCAATTCTTTATATTTTAAGTTTTAATTAATTTACTTTTATCAGATTAAAAACAGAAAAAGGGCGAAATTATAGCTGTAAAATAAATAATATGATACAAGTGAAAAATTAAATTTCCACGTTCTCCCTGTTTTGATCGGTATCTGTGATAGTTATCAAACCATGGTTTTCGACTTCTACTCGAACGGGAGTCTTTACTACATTGGGTCCAGTGGATAAGTCGAAACATCATTAGTCGCCGGGCAGAAGCCCGCGACTTCTATTTTTAATAGGTTTTCGGAAATCACATGGGAGGAGGGATTATTATTAGAAAGATACACATTTAGATGTCTTGAACATATTACAATTGTGTTTGTTTAAAACACTAAGTAATGACACATCTAAAATGAAATAAATATTCCGATGTTTTAGGTTTTTTCAGTTTCTTTATTTTGACTCGCATTTATGTTTTGTTGTTTTATTTACGAAGATAAAACAGTCCCTATTAGCTAGACTGGTATACTTTATTTTTACACTAAATACTACATGTACTCAAAAGGCGATAACTACAAACCTTTACGTCGCAGTCTAATTTGTTTACATATGCGCACCTGCTTGAAGCGTGACTCGCGAATACCAACTGCGTAGATCAATCTCCTTTGCAGAGAGCCGTCTCTTTACACTCACTTACAAATAGTAAATCGTAGGTGATTTAAAATGTTTATTTGGTTCGAAACAAAAAAAGAAAAGAACAAACCGAGTTAAAAACTAGTTTTAATAGAAAAATTACTTTGAACGAACACTCTCTGCCTATAAAGAGAGTTTCAAGAACGACACCTCTGCGAATAAGAAAGAATCGGGTCTTTCGTACAGAATTATTTCGTCCTTGACAATTTTAAATGTGTCATTTAATTCCCTAAAGGCATATTGCTTCCGATCTGCATATTGTTATGGATCATTGACACAAGGGCGCTCATCATAATATAATTTTAAAACATGAGTAGTTTTGTTATTTTCATTATAAAAAAGGAAGGAAAGAATTAAAATAAATTAACATGTTGTAGGGCTCAGTTTATGTTCGAAATTAAGTTTAAATTATACAACAATTTCAATGAGATTTAACTGTTTAGTTGATATTATATTTCGAATGTGGTCTAATTTATAAATATTGGACTACATTTCAACATTTGTTAAAGTATGATATAATTAGGATGCCAAGCTAATATCATTTTGAGAAAAAGAGAAAACTCAGCGATTTAACCCTTAACTCATTGTTTTAAAAGTATATTGTTGCAAAGGTGTCCACTGTTGACTTTAATAGAGGAAAGGTAAAATGATGTGCTATTGCATGCAAATCCTAAATTGTCTGTTTTGTGGTTTTATTGAAAAATAATAAAATTCAAATATTCTGACAAACATCTTGAAAAGTGTATGTGGAATTCACAAATCTTATAAGTATTACTTAATGAAAGCACTGTATACATACTAAGACTAATGATTGGCAAGATTTCTCATTTCCATTACTGTTTATGATCAATAATTAGTTGGTTGTGTGTCTAGTCAACCTACTTTGGAATGGAGATTGATCATAAACAATGAAAGGCTTCAATTATCATTCACTTCGTTGACAAAACAATGCAAGTTATGATACATTTTCACTTGACCCCACCCCTGATGTTCCAATATGCCCCTCAGTTGATAACTGTTTATTCAACTACTATAATGTTAGTGTTATGCATAACTGCACTATGGATATCCGGCGACATTGATGCATTGCATCAACTTTCTCTTGTTACCTACTGTATTAAGCTTGAACTTTGGCACAAGACTTGATCATGTGGCAGATAAACATAAAATAGAAGATGTGTACATTTTATGAGGCCCTATTTCCGGCGTTATTAAAATGTAGTCAATTGAAAGGGATATTGCGACTAGCTGTTTCAGGTTTCGATTGAAATTCGGTCACGTAAAAGGTACGAACATTAGCAGTTCTATTCTATGGGCCGAAGAAAATGAAGTCATCGATGAGGCACAAGCTGGATTTCGCCGCTGTTACTCCACTGTTCACAACATATTTAACCTACAATCTGTCATACAGAAATATATAAGCAAGAAACTGGGTAGAATATATTTTTTATTTGTTGATTTCCTCAAGGCTTTCGACACATGTTCACATATACAACTCTAGGACAGTTTAATACGTGAAGGTATAAGTCCCGACAGTAAATTAATCCGTGTTTTCAAATCAATGTACGAACATTTAAAATCATGTGTCAAAGTTGAAAAAGGTGCTACATAATTTTTTAAATGTGAAAAGGGTACGAAACGGGGTTGTGTGAGTTCTGCGGTCATCTTCTGTCTATACATAAATGACGTTGTCACTTATCTGAAGTCTAAATGCGAACAGGATATTCAAATATCCCAGGAAAATGGTGAATTATATGGACTTTTATTTGCAGACGATGTTTCTTCTTTCGCTGACACTGTGTTGAATCTCCAACACAAAATTTACCACATAAGTGATTTCTGCGATGCAACTGGAATGCAGCTAAATATGCCAAAATCAAAAATAATTGTTTTTCGTACAGGTGGTATACTACGAAATAGTGAAAGATGGCTATACAGAGGTGAAGAAATAGAAGTTGTCCAATTTAATAAATATCTAGGAACATATTTTACAGCAAAGTCATCTTGGATAAAGACGATGAAAACTCTTGCTCTCCAAGCAAACAAAGCTGTAAATACTATATTACATTATCAAAAACAATATGGTAATTTTGATCACAATGATGCTTTTAAACTGTTTGATGATATGGTGCTGCCGATACTAACATATTCCTCGGAAATATGGGGCTACAAATCATGTGATATAGTTGAAAGACCGCATATCCGATTTTGTAAACGAATCGCTTGCTTAAACAGTAATGTAGTCAATTTCTTCGCTCTTAATGAGTGTGATAGGACACCTATAGCTGTGACGTACATGGTCAGCTGTGTTAGATACTGGTTAAAAACTGAAGAAAATAGGTACCCGAAACAATGCTACAAACTCTTAAGACGACTCGATGATTAAGGTCGGACAACTTGGGCTACCCACATAAAGCGTTTATTGTTCCAGTATGGTTTCGGTTATGTATGGTTACGTGAAAACGTTGGTGATTTCAACGTATTCTTATCACTGTTTAAACAAAGCCTCATTGATTGTAGCTACCAAACACTAAATGGAAACATTGAATCATCTCCAAAAGCGCTATCATATAAACTGTACAAAAATGCCTTAAATCCTGAAAAGTATCTACAATATCGTTACCATATCAGTCTAAGAAGCTAGTCAAATTTCAGATGTCCAGGGCATAACTTAATGATTGAAAAGGGTCGGCATTTACAAATTGACAGAAACCTACGACACTGAACTGTTTATTAATTCTCATATGTATTTAATAAATGGATCTTGTATAACGCATTGATCCACCAAGTAAAGTGAATGTTTACTATAACCACTTTCATGTTGTTTGGTAAAATCATAGTGTATTTTGGGCCGAAGGCCTTGTGTTACTGAATAAAGCTATCTGATGTATTTATTGCTGATCCGCATGCACTTCATAACAAATTCCATGATGATACAATTGCATTAACATATAATACATATGTCATTGTACCGGTCATTAATCATTCGATTTCCGTCTGTATGGAAAATCACAAGTCAAATTTGAGTATCAAAAGATGATTCGCATTCAATGCAAAACATTTAATCTATGATCAAATGTTGTTTAGTTATGGTATAGCATCCGCTTCATAATGGCTACGCCTACTTTATAGAGTTGCTTAAAGGTACATTTATATTTTATTGGGATTCACGATATTAGACCCCTGTTTGCAAGAGCCCACATATGCTTTTTCGTAAGTATTTCTATAGTTTTCCGACCAAACGTTTCAAGACATAATAGAAAACATAGCAGACACAATTGAAATATTTGCCACAATTCTTTTTAAAACGGTTCGGAGAAAAGTAATAACTAATTATATGTCTCATTTTCCACTAGAGTGTAGACCGCGATAGCCAAGTCCGTAACGACAAGGGACTATAAATCCAGGGGTCGTGTGTTCGAAAACCGACTTGGTCATTCATTCTTTCCGATTCTTGATCAAAGTTACACAAATGGGCTAAATAATCAATGTGAGAAGGTAGCCAGACATTTAATCTTTAAACATGCATATACGCAAAACAAGCCCTCCCCCCTTTGGCGTCCATCCTTTTCAACGAATAGGAATAATTTGAACAATCTCAGTAGAGGGTCACCATGTAACAGTTGTGCCAAATTATTTTCAAATCAGGCCACAGCCTGTGGAAAAGAATACTTTAATAGTTTTTTACACACAACATCACACAAATGGTTAACAAGCTCCGCCACCTGGCGCCCATACTTTTTGTGTCACCTGCGTAGCATGGTAAACACTTAGGGATTACTTTTTTTGTCCGGCGTCTGTCTGTCTGTCTGTCTGTCCGTCCGCATGAGAGAGTAGGGTGCCACCCTTATAAAGACACTTAGATAAATAGATTTTTTTGATTTTTTATAACGGGTATCTCATTTGCATATTAATGTTATTCATTCCGTAAAAGGGGGTTAATTACGGAATGAATGCCATACTTGTGGGGTGCACCCCACAAAAAAAACATCAAAGGAAATAACCCCAGAAGTACTCTCCCATGAGTTCGTCCGTCCGTCTGTCTGTCCGGCACACTTTTTCGTCACACTTTTTCGTCACGTTTTCAAATAACTTTTTTTCTACTCAAAGGATTACATTGAAACTTCTGACAAATGTTCATATCAATGTGTGTGATTGGTTCACAAAAGGGGGATAATCCAAATATTGCCCCTTTTCTGTCAAAAATTAAAATTTTCTGACAAGGCCCCGGCAGGTGACACACGTGCTCCGGGGAGCACTCCGTTCTAGTTTACGGATCGGAATAACTTGAACATTTTGGTAGTCGGTCCCCAAAAGAACATCTGCACCAAATGATTTTTAAATAAGGCCAATACTTTTTGACACGAAGAGAATTAAAGTTTTGGCTTTTTTCTCTTCCTGATGCCCCGGCAAGCAAAGTTCTTTAAACAGCTTTGAAAGAGGACCGATCTTCTAATGAACACTCCTGTTAAATTCCTGTGGAATTGGTCTATTAGTTTAGGAGAAGTTGCTTGTAAGAACCATTTCCCCTATACTACACGTATGCAGCAGAGGACTTTAACATATCTATAAATGTAGGTATAATTACTAGAATATGTAGCACTTTTATTTTTTGTCGGAGTGTTTTCAAAAATAATCGGCTGCATTGGCATCAGAACACGTATGTATGTGGACAAGGGTTCATATGACTAATGGCAATCTTTATCTAGAATGATACATAATATCAAATAACTAGTATACAATTTAGCAGTGCTCATGGAAAACAAAATTTTCAAACGTAATGTTGAAAAAGACCTGTTAGCACCAATGCTAAAGGATCCAAATTTAAACTGCCACACAGGAGTATCTTGAAACCATATATGACCAAATTTGCAGACAGCGAAGAGCAATATCAGTCTACCCATATGTGCTGGTTGAACTGGATCTACACTGAACACAAATGACGTATGGTTGTTTTTATGCCCCCACGGAATCTCCGATTCGGGGGGGCATATAGTGTTTGGCCTGTCTGTCTGTTGGTCTGTCTGTTGGTCTGTCTGTTGGTCTGTCTGTCTGCACAAAAAAAACTTTAACCTTGGCCATTACTTTTGAACCATAACAGGTACGGCTACCATATTTCACATGTGCATTCCTTGTGACATGACCTTTCTGTCAGTACCAAACTTTTTGACCTTTTTGACCTTGCGACCTTGACCTTTGACCTAGATGTAGTTTTTGGCCTGTCTGCACGAAATTTTGTTTAACCTTGACCACTACTTTTGAACCATAACAGGTACGGCTACCATATTTCACATGTGTATTCCTTGTGACATTACCTTTCTGTCAGTACCAAAATGTTTGACCTTGCGACCTTGACCTTTGACCTAGATGTTGCCATTCTCGAAAAAAACTTTAACCTTGGCCATTACTTTTGAACCATAACAGGTACGGCTACCATATTTCACATGTGTATTCCTTGTGACATGACGTTTCTGTCAGTACCAACATTTTTGACCTTGACCTTTGACCTAGATGTTGCCATTCTCTAAAAAAACTTTAACATTGGCCATTACTTTTTAACCATAACAGATACGGCTACCATATTTCACATGTGTATTCCTTGTGACATGACCTTTCTGTCAGTACCAAATTTTTGACCTTGCGACCTTGACCTTTGACCTAGATGTAGTTTTTGGCCTGTCTGCACGAAATTTTGTTTAACCTTGACCACTACTTTTGGACCATAACAGGTACGGCTACCATATTTCACATGTGTATTCCTTGTGACATTACCTTTCTGTCAGTACCAAAATGTTTGACCTTGCGACCTTGACCTTTGAACTAGATGTTGCCATTCTCGAAAAAAACTTTAACCTTGGCCATTACTTTTGAACCATAACAGGTACGGCTACCATATTTCACATGTGTATTCCTTGTGACATGACCTTTCTGTCAGTACCAACAATTTTGACCTTGCGACCTTGACCTTTGACCTAGATGTTGCCATTCTCGAAAAAAACTTTAACCTTGGCCATTACTTTTGAACCATAACAGATACGGCTACCATATTTCACATGTGTATTCCTTGTGACATGACCTTTCTGTCAGTACATTTTTGACCTTGCGACCTTGACCTTTGACCTAGATGTTGCCATTCTCAATTTTTTTTTAACCTTCCCCACTACTTTTGAACAATAACAGGTAAGGCTACCATATTTCACATGTGTATACCTTGCGACCTTGACCTTTGACCTAGATGTTGCCATTGGGGGGCATCAGTGTTTCACAAACACATCTTGTTTGTTCTTATAGTACGGTTCACTTAATTTTTTTATTATCAAATTCTATCTCTCGTTTGATTTTCGAATTCTATCTCTCGAGAAAATGTTTGCTCGTGCACATGGGACAAGTAACCTCATGTGATAAACAATAGCATAACACTGTTACACTGGTGCTGTTCAAAACATATCGAATGGCTTTATCATCTTGAATGGATACGAACACGTGATAAATATTCTGTTATGTTTTATGTATATCCAACACCAGCAGGCGCATGCAGTGTGCTTAATTCAGATTAGGTTAAAAAAAGCAGCTACAAGCACTAATTTGAAATAAATACGCTCGTCGTAAGGCGATGGTACATACACGCATCATTATATATCAGTTCGGTCGGTAAAAGGTTTCAACCCTGAGCGTCTTCAACATGAAGGTGAAACCTTTTGACTAGTTGCTGAAAATCTTACAAATACTAGTAATTTCCCCTGCAACCGCTTTGAGACAACTAAAAATCTTCGACAATCAAGCGGCAAACGCCAACATTTGAAATGATCGCCAACCTATTTGTGGGCTTTCGTTTTCGATCTTTCTGTCTTCAGTCTGCCAACTTCAAAAAGTTAATGAGGCAGACGTTTGACCAGTGCCGGACTTCAATTGGTTGCTCTATAAAGTTGCTACGTAGTCTATGTTTGCTATCATCATGAAAATGGTGCCTTCGATAAGTCGGCAACATATTAATAAGCATGACCTATTGAAAATAATGTGACGGAAGGATATACTTTTTAAGGGTTAATTGTGAGGCGGCGACACACAGACATGTAAATTGCAAGATGTATATTTACAATATAAGATACCATACTGCAATAACAACAACATCTGTGGCTTTATGTGATCAAGTTCATTTTTGGGGTCCACGAAATTTTTAAGCAACCGACATTTAGTATAAAAGTTGAGACGGAATCAACGTACTAGTTTCATTTCACATAGTTCTTTCCTCCGCAGCCGCATCCACGTGCGAATCAAAATGTCGATTTCGGAAACAAATTGGTAAAAGGAATGAACCAATTTCGTTGCGTATTTTATCTCTTTAAATTCAGAAATATTGTTGGATACTTCGAGCATCATGACTTCTATCATTTCCATTCCGGTATTTCCATACATACTTAACTCTATTAGGTCCATTCCGATATTTCCAAATGTCCATTCCGGTATATCAAATGTCCATTCCGGTTCATTCCTGTATACGGTTCATTCCGGTATTTCCATTTATCCCCATTTCGGCACGCTTTTGGATTCATATCGTCTTCTATCGAGTCAACATTACACGTCAAAGGGAAGTCTGATAGTATAAGGAGGACAAGGTTTTGCAGTAGGTAATTCCAAGATATAGTTGTTCACTTTTCTTAAAATCTTATAAAGAATTATCCCGGCAATAATGGTCTTAGTCCTTCAAAAAAAGACATCGCTTATGCTCATTTTTCATTTTGTTATAATCCTGCATAGATCTACGCGACCAAAAAATGACAGATGATAAAACTAGAAACCGAAAGTCTAAATTATTTGGACTATAATGGTCTATGCTGCAAGCAGCGTATTAATGTTCGCACTCGTTTTGTTATTCAACTTTCGACAGCGTCTGAAATGTCTGTACACTGATTTCAATGAAAGAGTAAACTGTAAACTGGTCTAGAAGATCCATTCAATTATTCTACTAAAATGCCAATGAATGCAGACTACTAGATTGATTTGCTTGTTTAAATATATTGAACAACATTAGTCTTCCCAGTTTGTGTAAACTTGTCATAAATTCGGACGGAAGAATCACCGACGAAACGTGCCCTTCATCATTTCAAGATAAATAAAACCTGTCTTGTTAAAAGTTAATTTTATTAATAATTAACAGCATTATTTGGCTATCATTATTTCCACTGCATTTGAAAATAGGTATACTCCCGTCGTAAATATTTGTAATAGGATGGAACAACCGAATATCTTATGGTTTATTTGGAAAATTGTTATTATTAAATGTTAACTTGTTACTATATTTAGGGTCACTCTTTCCTTTATATGCCTTTATTAATTAACTCTCACAAAAAAAAAAACATTCATTCCTGTGGAATTTCAAAAAACCGTGTCCGTGTCCACTTTGTTAGTGGCCACTTTGAAAATAAACATCATGGAAGACAATCATTTACCGGTGTAATTAAAAAAAAAAGGCATTGGTATGGTGGTCCTGTTGTATCAAATTTAAACAAGAATGTGTGCTTTTATGTGAAAATGGTTATTCTATAAACATATGCCACTAAAACATTTCTATTGAATTAGAAATGTAAATAAGTAAGTTCTGTTTCAAACTGTGATCATATTTACATGACATTTTCAGAATGCATATGTTTAAAAAATTAATTAGTCATCCAAATATGTAGATTTACACTTATAATAATGTCGAGAAGAAGAATGTGTAAGTATGATGTCTGATCTAAATCGGCGATAATTCTATCACCAAAAGTAATTGGCTCAGTGGCCCGTCTCAAATTCCAAACTACTAATTATAATTGTAACTACAAGGCATGGCATGTTTTGTTATTCTTTTATGTAATTGCATATGTAAAACGAAAAGTACATACTGAACGGTTCTTTTGAACGATGAAATTGTTCCATAAGTGATATTAATATAAGGGCCACTAGAGTCAAACGGATTATTGGTTGGTGTCACGCCGTCCGACATTTAGTTTTCAAAAGTGAGAACAGTTGTGTATAAAAGTGTCAAACAGGTATCTGTATAGTAGTATCAAACAGGTATACATCTAAGTGCCAAATAAGATGTTTTGAAAATGTATTTGAAGTGTACACGTGATCAACCAACACCAGTTTTCGCAAACATCTGATGTATTTGTTGCTGATCCGCATACATTTCACAAGAAATTCCTTAATGATACAAATGCATTAACATGTAATACATATGTCATTGTACCGGTTAGTAATCATTCAATTCCCTCTGAATGCAAATTCCAATGATGATTCGCATTCAATGCAAAACATTTACTCTATGATCAGAGGTTGTTTAGTTATGGTATAGCATCCGCTTCATAATGGCTACGCCTACTTTATAGAGTTGCTTAAAGGTACATTTATATTTTCTCGGGATTTACGATATTAGACCCCTGTTTGCAAGAGCCCACATATGCTTTTTCGTTAGTATTTTTTATAATTTTCCGACCAAAAGTTTCCAGACATAATAGAAAACATAGTAGACAAAATTGAAATATTTGCCACAACCCTTTTTAAAACGGTTCGGAGAAAAGTAATAACTAATTATATGTCTCATTTTCCACTAGAGTGTGAACCGCGATAGCCAAGTCCGTAACCGGACAAGGGACTATAAATCCAGGAGTCGTGTGTTCGAAAACCGACTTGGTCATTCATTCTGTTCGATTCTTGATCAAAGTTACACAAATGGGCTAAATAATCAATGTGAGAAAGTAGCCAGACATTTTATCTTTAAACATGCGTATACGGAAAACAGGCCCCTCCCTTTGGCGTCCACCCTTTTCAACGAATCGGAATAATTTGAACAATCTCAGTAGAGGGTCACCAGGTAACAGTTGTGCCAAATTATTTTCAAATCAGGCCAGAACCTTTGGAAAAGAATACTTTAATAGTTTTTACATACAACATCACACATATGGTTAACAAGCTCCGCTCCCTGGTGCCCATACTTTTTTACGGATCGGAATAACTTGAACATTTTGGTAGAGGGTCCCCAAAAGAACATCTGCGCCAAATGATTTTCAATAAGGCCAGTACGTTTTGACACGAAGAGAATTAAAGTTTTGGCTTTTTTGATGCCCCAGCAAGCAAAATTCTTTAAACAGCTTTGAAAGACGACAGACCTCCTAAGGAACACTTCTATTAAATTCCTATGAAATTGGTCTTTTAGTTTAGGAGAAGTTGTTTGTTAGAACCCTTTTCCCAATACTACACGTATGCAGCAGAGGACTTTAAAATATCCATAAATGTAGGAATAATTATTTGGAAATGTAGCACTATTATTTTTTGTCAGAGTGTTTTCAAAAGTGATACATACATACGAGTTATGATGCCTCTGCAGCAGATCACTTTTGAAAATACTCCGACAAAAAATAAAAGTCGGTCCTCTTTCAAAGCTGTTTAAAGAACTTTGCTTGCTGGGGCATATATGACTAATTTGCAGACAGTGAAGAGCAATATCAGCCTACCCATATGTGCTGGTTGAACTGGATCTACACTGAACACAAATGACGTATGGTTGTTTTTTGTTCTTATAGTACGGTTCACTTAATTTTTTGATTATCAAGTTATATCTTTTGTTTGATTTTTTCAAATTCTATCTCTCGAGAAAATGTTATGCAAACAATAATGTTTGCTCGTGCACTTGGGACAAGTAACCTCATGTGATAAACAATAGCATAACACTGTTACACTGGTGATGTTCAAAACATATCGAGTGGCTTTATCATCTTGAATGGATACGAACACGTCATACATATTCTGTTATGTTTTATGTATAACTAAAACACCAGCAGGTGCATGCAGTGTGCTTCATTCAGATTAGGTTTAAAAAGCAGCTACAAGCACTAAGTTGAAATAAATACGCTCGTCGAAAGGCGAGGGTACATAAACGTATCGAAGCATAGTTTTTAGCCTCTACTGGCTATTTAATTATTTAGAAGCCACATTCACTGCTTTAACTGTGGGCGACTTTACAAATCAAAAAGGTGGTTCGAACATTGTATAAGGAACTATCAATTCATGTTGTAATAGATAACAATAATTAAGATGCAAATGTTTGTTTATTCAGAATCCATATTGTTGGTTTAATCAATTAGAATACACAAATTCAAAGGAAATTCAGAGTGAAACAATAAGTTGTTGGCCTAAGAAGCATGTTAAAATAGTCATTTTGCCAGGTTCGAGAGGCGATACTGTTTTTTTTTTCTTTCAGAGTAGTCCAGATAAGACAATGGAATTGTATGAATATATCAAATAATTAAAGTACATTAACATAACTAAACAAAACTTTAGTTCGTATAGAACTTGAAAAGGTTATATTAATTGTAACGGTTGGTGAACACAGCCGCTAGGCAGATTATGACAATCTAATTGACTTTTGAATTTGTGAATTTGAATTTGAGTTTATTTTTCCATTTCAGATGCGGACTCGATTTCCGGTTCCGGTTCTGCTTGGCTGTCGACTTCAGTGATGGCTTTATCAGCACTGTCATGATATGCTGTGATCATCTGACCGTTGAATGTTGTATAGGAGCCGCCATAGACGTAACCAGCAGCATTAGATGTCCTACCTTTTTTGAAAACAACAAATATAATAAACAGTTACATTAATAATAATCATATCAATAATACTAATAATATCGTTGAAATACTCTAAGAGTCGCTGTGATCTTTCGATCGCTCCATTTTTATACAGCCTTGTGACATTTTGCATTTGTGCTAGGCTGAACCTGACTAACAATAACAAATCTAAAACTTCATAATAAACAACAGGACCATGATGGTGCTATATCGCTCACCTGATTTATTGTAACTGAATATTTGTCAATGCTCTTTATAAAAACAAGCCCCTCCCCTTAGCAGCCATGTTTTTCAACGGATCCGAATAATTTCAACAAAGTTGATAGCTGGTCCTTCCAGTAACATTTGTGCCAAATTATTTTTAAATCGGGCCAATTATTTTGGACAAGAAGATTTTTATAGTCTTTACAAAACAATAACAAATCTAAAATTTCATAATAAACAACATGACCATGATGGTCCTATATCGCTCACCTGATGTATTGTAACTGAAAAGTTGTCAATGCTCTTAATAAAGCAAGCCCAACCCCCTAGCAGCCGATTTTTTCAACAGATAGGAATAATTTTTGAACACTCTTGGTAGAGGGTCCCGCGTGGAACATTTATGCCAAATTATTTTTTAAATTGGACCAGTTCTTTTGGAAAAGATTCTTCCAGAATTATACATGGAATTTAATTTTTTGAACAACTTTGAAAGAGGTCCACCTAAGAAACATTCCTGTGAAATTATTTTGAAAGCCTTCAATTGGTTAATTAAGGAGAAGTCATTTGTAGGAAAAAGTGAACAGACGGACGGACGCCGGACGAAAAGCGATCACAATAGCTCATATTGAGCCCTTCGTGCACGCATGCGCTAGAAGCGTCAACCAGCCAAAATTGAACAATGAAATCGAATTTATCAACCAAATATTGCATCCCGTCGACGATCTATTATTTTTTCAACATGCAGTCAGAATCATCACCATTTATTTTCAAAAGTTTTTATTTTTGTCTGCAGTTTGTTTATTTTATATTGTGTCACGTCCAATTTAATCATAGGCACAACTATAGGCAATTTGATCGAAAACCTAAAAAAAAAAAAAATATTTGACCGTATCTAATAAATTGAACTGTTTCAATAATTGTTATTTGCAATTGAAAGAATTGATGAAAGGAGCGAAACATGAATAATAGAGAATCATTATGACAAGATGTGTGATTCAAAGTCATCATTCTGAGGTGGAGGTGGAAGAGTAGAAACGTTAGTCTGTACGAAAAAAAGACATACCCTGTCTCCGCAGTGTAGATGCAGGTTGACTGTGTTTCAACCATTCGCATTTCCATACTTATTGTAAGCAAACCATCTGGACAGTATAGCGTTGATCTTATACAGGTAGACAACAACTCTCTGGCGTGCGTAGGTTAGAAAGTTGTACTGTAATCATTCAAGGTTTCAAATTTAAACACATAATTGCAATGAACTTTTGAATTAAGTGCCATGTTACATTTCTTAAATATTTAGATCTTAGATAACTATATTTTGAACATACTAAAAGAAAATGAAATTCTGCTCCATTTTAACTACGCAATTTAGATATCCGGATATAGAATGTTTATATTATTAAACTACCCTGCTCAGCTTCTTAATGACGAGATTTTTAGCGCAAACTTGTAGCGCATTCTCTCAAGTTGTCATCCGTATCAACATTAACATAATTTTGGAAGTCAACTCATTTTGTTGAATTTACAAAAATGATCAAGTTTAGGTATCGAATTTATATTAGTACTCCGTTCCTGTATGATCCGTTCTCGTTTTAACGTTATTTTGATTGATAGTTTGGTGGTGTTGTATTGATTGATTGATTGGGGTTTAACGCCGTTTTTAACAATTTCTCAGTTATATCACGGCGGCCAGTTCACCTACTCATGCATTTCCTGGTTTTCTCACACCAGTACTCCACACAACAATCTTCCCAAGCAACTGGCTGCTTTTCCACATAGATATAGCCCATTGGTGGGAGACGAATAACGTATGTCGCATTGACATTTGTCAATCGTCGGAAAGAAAGTTGGCCGAGCCGGGATTCGAATTGGTGGTGTTGTAAGCGTCTTTCATACATTTTTCAGTTATATCACGACGTTTCCTGGGTAAATTACCAGTACTGCTGGTCCGTTTATCCTGAAACCAGCCAATCAATCGTAATGCTAACCCCGCAACCCTGAGCGTCAAGGAGGGCCGCCCTAACTACCATGTTTAAGTCTTCGGTATGATCCGGCCGGGAATCGAACCCACGATTTCTCGCACCCGAAGCGCACGCTCCACCACCACATCGAGGCGGTCATTAAAGTTATGTCTTGATTGACTGTATGCTACATGGTTAATGATAGAGAAAATAAATGTTGCGAAGCAAATTCGTTTGAAATTGTCACAGAGATTTAATAATAATAATCAAACTAAAAATTACAAATATAATAACAAGTAAAATCTCCCCGGATTAAAGCATTCGAGAGTTGAGTCACTACAAAAACGGTTTTATTTTAAAACTTTCATTGTTTGATTGATGCATTTACAAAACTAAACATTACGAAATAGAATACTGGAAACCTCGTCCAGTGGGCCTATAAATCAATTTCAAGAAAAGATAATATCAACACATTGAGTACATTTCACTTAACCAATGGTGGTTCATGAATACAGTATCCTGGAAGTATAAAAACAAAGAAGAATAATGTTACAGTAAGTGCATTTTCAGGTTTTTAAAGGTATATAATTGTATTTATGTTAAATTACGTTTGGTTTAGATTTAAAGGAACTATATTGACTTTCAATTAGTCAATAATGAAAAACCTTATATATCTCTGAGACTCATCTTAAAAGTTAAAGCAAACAAATCATAAAAATGGTTTTATTTACGTTAAGCTACTTTCTTCCACTGAGAAATTAACACACAAAAACTTTAAAACATTATTTTTCAGAGTTGCATTTTTAAGTAACTTGATATGTTTTCAATTTTAAAAGTTGTAACCTTAGCAACCATTTACCTCAACCATCGACTTTTAAAAACATTGCGGCCAAAAATGATCTTGCTCATGATGACCAATTTCTCATTTTGTCATAATATTTTGCATCTTATTCAACAATTTCTCTTTCTTATCAATGCTATAATGGCATGAGGCGACTTCTGCTTATCATATGGAAACTCTATAGAAGAAAATAAATACCGTGAAGGAGTACAGGCCAGATCTAGGTGCACAGAATATTCCGGTATTTGAATTATACCCGTGACGGTCGTTAAGGTATACCACATTATAAGCGATTCTTCCGTTTCCTTGGTGGCTGGTCTTTGCAGCTGAGAAAGCTACTTCGTAGGCATGCAGTGTTCCAAGACCTTGAAAAAGAATACTCGTATTGTGACTTTTTGAGACTTAACTCTTTCAGCGCCAAAGGCAATATTGAGCTTTTTGCAAACAATACAGATTCAGGTGAGTCAGCTCGTAACGAGCTGTCTCACCTAAAATGACGGTAACCAGTTTCGCCTAGTGAGTTCATTCTTGCATAATGCATGACCCACCAATTTTCTTTGGATTGTTTTAAAGCTTAGAGGTAACTCTTTTCATTGATATATGGTGTTCTACATGAGAAACGCTTAGAAATTGGTGACAATTGAGAACTGAAAGTCGTCGATTTACATAGAAACAAAGAAGGAATTTATTTGGTGTATTGTAGCCTTGAAGCATATGCAGCTGATCTGATCTAGGTGCACAGAATATTCCGGTATTTGAATTATACCCGTGACGGTCGTTAAGGTATACCACATTATAAGCGATTCTTCCGTTTCCTTGGTGGCTGGTCTTTGCAGCTGAGAAAGCTACTTCGTAGGCATGCAGTGTTCCAAGACCTTGAAAAAGAATACTCGTATTGTGACTTTTTGAGACTTAACTCTTTCAGCGCCAAAGGCAATATTGAGCTTTTTGCAAACAATACAGATTCAGGTGAGTCAGCTCGTAACGAGCTGTCTCACCTAAAATGACGGTAACCAGTTTCGCCTGGTGAGTTCATTCTTGCATAATGCATGACCCACCAATTTTCTTTGGATTGTTTTAAAGCTTAGAGGTAACTCTTTTCATTGATATATGGTGTTCTACATGAGAAACGCTTAGAAATTGGTGACAATTGAGAACTGAAAGTCGTCGATTTACATAGAAACAAAGAAGGAATTTATTTGGTGTATTGTAGCCTTGAAGCATATGCAGCTGACAATTTTGAAAACAACGTGACAAAACGTGAAACTGCTCATCAGGATCAGTCTCTCCTCTAGTTATGCTCAGTTCACACCAACGGCGCTTTGATGGCGCTTTAAAGCGGCGAGCAAAGCGGCACCAAAGCGTAACAAAGCTCGACTAAAGCGTCAGGGTCGTAATAGATCGTTGGAAAGCTTTGAGCAAAGCGGGACATTCGGCAAGAGCGCCAAATTTTTTTAAACTGTTTAAAAATTTGGGGCGCTCTGTCACGAATTGATTAAAGCGCCGAGAGCGTATCAAAGCTTAACAAAGCGTAACAAAGTTCAGCAAAGCTTGACTCAAAGCGTAGGAAAGCTTAAGTGTCACCACTTGACACGCTTTGTTAAGATGTCTCAAGATGTGCTACGATCTGGCATAAAGATCTGACACGCTTTGTTACGCTTTCCCACGAATTGAGACGCTTTGATCAAGGATTGGCACGCTTTGTTAGGCTTTGTTACGCTTGGCAAGCTTCCTCAAGCTCGCTCACGCTCTCCTACGATAGCCAAGCTCTGTCTCCAGCGCTGCGACTTGAGTACCACTCATACGTGACTACGAACTCCATAGGTACTCATTGCTTCAGATATATTATGATCTGGTACATCTGGAACTTCTGGATCTTGTAGTTCTGCCATCGTGTTGTGGAGTCAAAGATGCAATAATTTTGTGGATCTGCTCTGGATCAAAAGCGGCATGAAATCGGCGATCTCGATATTTTCCAATGCGTAACACAGCTTAACAATGCACAACAGAGCTTGAGAATCGTATCAGAGCGTGATTTAATGCGTCATAATCGCATCAAAGCGTAATAAAGCTTATCAAAGCGTGATTTAAAGTGTAACAAAGCGTAACAAGGCCTGATCAAATCGGGAAATAATTCGTCCCCCAAAGTGTAACCAATTCGTATCAGAGCTTATCAGAGCGTAACATTACTTAGGAGATCGTGATATTTTTGGAAAAGTAAACAAAAATGATGGCGCTTTGCTCGCCGATTTAAAGCGCGGCATTCGCCGTTGGTGTGAACTGAGCATTAATAAATAATAATGTTGATAGATGATTTCACAGTCGTCTTCCCCGGATTCGTTGTATGTGTGAAGTGTTAATACAAAGATAAAACAAATATGAGGCGAATGTATTTAAAAACAACAACAACACCTGCTTTGCACACCATAGATAAAAGTTTGAGTAAATAAGTCGAATAAAAAGTCTTGCCAAACGAAAATATGTAATCGAAGCATAGCGTAAACTATAGTAGGACAATTCAATTTATTATTTTGCATTATTTTATTTATAGGTTAAGTTTAAGCTGATTGATATTACATAGATCATGAAATAAGTTCTCTAAAATGATATTACAAATCACTTGCGATGTTTGCTTTCTGGGTACTCAACCAGTACTCGTACAGAATGCATTGGGAAGCTTTGGTGCTGGAGGTCATACCTAAGGCGGACGCTCTACTAAAACACCACGGATGCGATTGTGCTATGCTAAAGTCAACATATATTTGCTACTAATAGAGTAGATGCAAATCAACATGTGCTTCCATTCAATTTAATTTGATTTGCACTGTTCACCAATTACTCAAAGAAGGTTTCAAGGAACTTCTGATAAACATTGTCCATTGAGATTAGGTAACACGGACGTACGGGCAGACCATAAGCAACACTTGTAAAACATACATAGAAATGGTGAAATGAATCCATGGCTTTTTCATGTTGCAAACAATTCTCTGTGTGGCCGAGTGGGTTAGTGCTGATTTTGATGCCGGTTGTCCTCGTTGAATGACCATTGGCATGACGCACTTCCTAGCCTAGTACTGGTTAAGCATCATCAAGGGATCACGAATATATCTGTCGCCGAGATATAACTGAAATACTGTTTAAAAAACCCGGTGTAAAACAAAATAAAAGCATATATGTCGACGTTTTCCAAAGTTTTGTCAGCGTACATTTTTAAATCGTCTGTTGTATATTTGTTGCATTGTTCAGGCTAATTCAGCTGTCGCACGATGAATAAACACCAATGTCCTTTTACAATGATATATATTAAACTGACCTTATTATGTATTCATTATGTAACAGTTGAATTTACACGGACAATACGTATAGTATGTTGGAAAGGGTGAAAAACCCCACTCTAGCCTAGGTAATACGATTCTTGTATAGTTCTCTCGTCATAACAACACCAAACAAAACTAATCAAACAAACGGTGAAATACGAGCATACATGGATGACATAACGTATTCTCATTTATAAGTTGTGCGTAAATGTGGTTGAGTGGTGTTGTTTTTATGCCCCCCCCCCCCCCCCCTCCCCCGGAATCTCCGATTCGGGGGGCATATAGTTTTTGGCCTGTCTGCACGTCTGTCTGTCTGTCTGTCTGTCTGTCTGTCTGCACGTCTGTCTGTCTGCACGAAAAAACTTTAACCTTGACCACTACTTTTGAACCGTAACAGGTATGGCTACCATATTTCACATGTGTATTCCTTGTGACATTACCTTTCTGTCAGTACCAACATGTTTGACCTTGCGACCTTGACCTTTGACCTAGATGTTGCCATTCTCGAAAAAAACTTTAACCTTGGCCATTTCTTTTGAACCATAACAGGTACGCCTACAATATTTCACATGTGTATTCCTTGTGACATGACCTTTCTGTCAGTACCAACATTTTTGACCTTGCGACCTTGACCTTTGACCTAGATGTTGCCATTCTCAATTTTTTTTTTAACCTTCCCCACTTCTTTTGAACCATAACAGGTAAGGCTACCATATTTCACATGTGTATACCTTGTGACATGACCTTTCTGTCACTACCAAACTTTTTCACCTTGCGACCTTGACCTTTGACCTAGATGTTGCCATTCTCGATAAAAACTTTAACCTTGACCACTACTTTTGAACCATAACAGGTACGGCTACCATATTTCACATGTGTATACCTTGTGACATGACCTTTCTGTCACTACCAAAGTTTTCACCTTGCGACCTTGACCTTTGACCTAGATGTTGCCATTCTCGAAAAAAAACTTTAACCTTGACCACTATTTTTGAACCATAACAGGTACGGCTACCATATTTCATGTGTATATCTTGTGACATGACCTTTCTGTCAGTACCAAAATGTTTCACCTTGCGACCTTGACCTTTGATCTAGATGTTGCCATTCTCGAAAAAAACTTTAACCTTGACCACTACTTTTGAACCATAACAGGTACGGCTACCATATTTCACATGTGTATTCCTTGTGACATGACCTTTCTGTCAGTACCAACATTTTTGACCTGGCGACCTTGACCTTTGACCTAGATGTTGCCATTGGGGGGCATCAGTGTTTCACAAACACATCTTGTTTTAATGAGATTTACTGCTGAGAAACAATAGCAGTCACGTACTTTGATCAATAACATGCGCCATTGGATACCGGTGGTTTAACCATGTCACACAAACATGATGGCTGTCTCTTGACGTACTCTTATATTGAAATGGCTATATGTTCCTACATACTCCCTGTCCAGTTAAGCACCACCACTCATAGTGTAAGCCTATTAATTACTCGTGTAAACGGGATTCAAATCCGGCGCATTTAATTAAAAAGCGATAGGTACCTTTTTTATGGGCTAGCTAAGTTATTTAAATTTAGAATAATAATAGAAGATAAAACCAATGCGCAAAAAAATAAGTCCTATGTTTACGTGCACCTGCGATAACCTCGCTCCTCGCTCCTTGCAACAAAATAATAATCTGCGTATAGGGACTAACTTTACTAGTGCTAAGAGCGCATACCATTCCTGCTTTTACGGAAAGTAAGCTCTCACGGAATAAAAGTATAACCGTATAACTATTGGGAAATTTATTGTTGTAACAATTGTTTTAAAAGGTGCATGCTGCAGACGCGTCAAAATGTGTCTTGAAATGAGAAAGGAGGTAACCAGTGTTGGCAGATGCATTAATTTTGTAATGTCAATTGTTTTGTAATCGTTAAAGCTGACTAGGCGGAACTACACCCGCCTGATCTAAAGCAATGGATTTGAATACTGTTGTTCCGTTGTCATGAATTATTTAATCGGGTTCTATTGTGTAATGTAATATATGTACACATATAGAAGCCTGGATTGGCCTCAGACAAAGGCGGTTTTGTTCATTGTATTCGGGTTTTATTCCCCAAAAAAGGTATTTGCAATGGCTGCAGAGGTGTACCAAATCGTCAATTTCACCAAATGGTGTACCTGATGTAATATATTTTCAAATTCGTCTGCTTTTAAAATGTCCGAAGAACGGCATGCAGATATGTTCTTTTTATTAGCGCTTTATTCCGTTTTTATCATTTCTCTCTTTTTTCCCCAAAAAAAGTATTTTTAATGGCAGTCGGCTGCAGAGGTATTTCAGATTCGTCTGCTTTTAAAATGTCCAAAGAACTACATGCACATATTTAAAAATTTGGAAGTACACTATTGTTACAGAGTTGTAAAGTTGTGGGGAAAAGAACATTTTAAATGTTTATTTTTCATTTTTCAAATATATTTTCAAATACTGGGTGTCGTTAAAACCCCCAAACATTGGTCAATCGTAGAAGTTTCCTGGAAGTCTCCGGTAGAATATCTTCGCTAGCCGAGGCTACTTCGTACATAATAGAAAGGTAATAGACACTCCAACTCGATGTGAACGGGTAAACTCACCTACTTACTGTGTATACAAGTATGATTTCTTTTTCATAATCAGGGGCGTAGCTTTGCAATAATGTGTAGGCCGTCTCGTGAGAAAATCAACAGTGTGGACTCTGCGTAAATTATCGACCCGGATCAGCCAAAGCATGCCACACAGG
>JASEVX010000009.1:62185138-62278465 GCA_031761405.1 Serripes groenlandicus | reverse complement strand
CGGGAGCATGCTCCCCCGGGAAAAAAAATCGTCTATATGGGCTCAGGTGACTTCTGGTGTATATTTCACAATTTCTATATGAGCCTACTTGATACCCTTATGTATGGCATATCTACACAAAATATACTAAAAACGTTTGCAGCATTCGAAATTTATTTTTACCAACATTGACTGGCAGTTCAACAAAAGTGAAACCTCGAAGAAACCGAACTGAGTGATCGCAGTTCATATGCCCCGGCTTTGGCATCACCATAGTTAAGGAAGAAGTCATCTAAGCTGTCAACGACCGTCGTATACGAGCATTTGAAAGTGTTAAGTGCGACTGTAATTTAGTCCGATTTTTCATGTGTTTTATGCTTACTTAGTTTCATGAAAACGCAACAACCGTTTGCCCGAGAAGTAAAACAGGAATGCCACTTCTTGAACGGTCTTTATCATGTTTCTGGCAAGTGGCTCCTCGGACGCATGCTATAGCAAGGTTTTGACAGTGACCTGTGTAATAGTTGTACACTGGCTGCGTCGGGAATTATCTGCCGAATTCGCTCGAACACCACGGAACTTTCCAGACATGTTGGATGCTCCATCGTAGCCTAACCGACTTGGTTGTATGGTCGAAGTACCTCAAACAGAGCGCCACTTGCTCCATAGTAGACGCGTCAGTTGCTTCGTCGGTCATAAACCCAAAGAACGGAACACTTTTGCATTTGCGCAAAATTTCCTCACTGATTTGATCCCCGCATATCGTGATTACTTCATTTTGTATAGCGGATGAAGTGTATCGCGTCACCGTTCTTCAAATGATCACGCAGCACAGGGTTATATTTGGCTTGGTATTCTAAAAGTGCTTTAAAGTTACTATTTGTATCCTCATGACCATGTATAGCTAGATTGTGTTTACAACAAAGGATACAATTGTATGAATTATGCCTTGTAATACATGTATGTTCTTGCTAACTAGGTCATCATTGGCACAGAAAACTGATTGGGCAATGCTTTTCTTAATTCCAGACATAACTGCAGTGAAATGTTCAGACGCTTCAAGCGAATGCGCATGTGTTTTGCACTTAATGTGAGCGGTGATAACCTTGCCAAGATTGCTTGGGTCGGTTGATTGTTGCAGGTTGCGACACTAGCGATCTCTTCTCAGATCCAAATAAATAGCACGGACCACAATTCGCTCCAACAATATACGTCGAATATCGTACTCCCATGAACAATACGAAAATACTATATGACTGTATACAAACTACATAGGACATCTAATATTATCAATAAATATAGATTATTCATGTGACATTTTGATCATATCTGAATTGTTCTGATTTGTCCGTTTTCACCCTTACCCTCTTTAGGGTCCAGTTTTTATTGCATTTTTCGCATTTGTTTCATTTTCATTTTTGGAACTCTCAAAATATTTCTTACGCACGTGCGTACGTGCGTAAGCCTAGCTACGCGCCTGACGTTGTTAGCTTTCATAGCTTCCCCAAGGACGACACAGTAAGGAAAATGTGGATAAAGGCGTTGGACTCGACGCGAACACTTTGGAAAGGTCCGACAAAACATACCGTTCAAATGATAGTCAGTTGACTATTCTAGTATATAATGCCCGTCTTAAATAAGAATGACAAAACTTTCAAAAAACAAGAAAAATATGTTTTACAATTTAATTGAAAATATATTTAATCAAAGTCGGGAAAGTATAGTTGTCCCTTTCCGAGCTTTTTGTTTATGAAAGTTCAAATCACAGGAAAAGCTTATGGGACAGAGTTGACAAATAACACATTAACACAATTTCAGATTAGGGTTTGTTTCTGTCAAACTGCTGAAGAAGACAACACTGAGACACACATTTTGATTAAAAGTTTATTTAAAAAAAAAGGAATAATTTTATTTATGATAAACAACATTACAATGATGGTGTAGACAAATACATCATCAATACATTTTTCAATTTGCACATTCATTGCACAGACCAAATCTTAGCAAGTTAGAAATTATGGACCTCTCAGCACATTTTTTTCTCAACTCATTACTTCTTGGCAGGATTTTACTGCTAAAATTGATGAAATTTTATTTATAAATATGACCTAAGAAAGCTTTCCCTCAATATTTTGAAAACACACTCAGAAGTCACCAGAATGCACCATTTTGTGTCCAGGATTTCATTTTTTTTTAAACATCAAGTCAATGGTAAAATATGATAACTTAAGTAAAAGTTTCAGTTGTTTAATTGGAGCGCCACAGTGAGACTGTATGTCACCATTTATTTTTGCAATGTATGTAAATGACTTAGAGGACTTCATGTCTCTAAATTAATTTGACGGCGTGGATAAGGGCATGTTGAAATTGTTTTTAATAATATACGCGGACGATATAGTTTTATTTACAGAAAGCGAGTGCAGTTTATAAAATGGTCTTGAAATACGTTTAAGTTATTGCGAAAAATGGAAATTAGTAAAGGTAAAGAAAACAAACGTCATGAAAAAAAATATCGAAAAAGTAGTTTTTAAATACAACGGTAATCCATTAGAAATAGTGAAACAATTTACATATTTAGGGATATCATTTTCTTCAGGAGTGTCCTTTCAACAAACTTTTGACTATATAGGAGGGCAAGCTTTAAAAGCAGTTTTTGCATTAAAACAATATCCAACAGTATTAAAAAATATCACCATTAGTCATACACTTTAACTTTTTGATAAGCTTATACTACCAATACTTAATTACGGGGTCAAGGTATGGGGCTTCAGTGAGGCTTTAACGCGCAGAAAGGCTGCATACTAGATTTTGTAAGCAACTACTACACGTCAAAAGTCAGACCCCTAATAATTTTCGATGAAAAATAGCTGTTTTTTTCTTAAACTACAATTATAAGGGTTTAATGTATGTTTTGGTACAGTTATAAGAGTATAACACGAAATTGCCTAATTACTCAGCAAATAATGCCCGAAAAAGCTATTTTTCATCGAAAGAATTGTTTGAAAAGGGACATATAAATTGAAAATTGGGATCTCTTTTGTATGTTCTTTACGCGGATGAACATTACCTAATACTAGGAAAATGACGTCAGGTCAGCGTTTTGACGTCATACGTTAGTCACTTTGGCGAAAACGAAGGGCATTATACCAGCTGCGTAATTTGGCAATTCCGTGTTATACTCTTATAACTGTACCAAAACATATATTAAACCCTTTATTAAACGATCGCAATTCTACCTTCAGTACTTTCAGTACTTTGATTATTTGATTAAGGCCATTTCTTTTCCCAGCTACTATGACAAGTTTATCCATGTTAAAAAGAATAGTGTCTTAAGAAATGTAACATTATTAGGATGGACATTGAACAGGAGTATCATGATGGTCCTATACCGACCACCTGATTTAACAGAACTTAAATAGTTTCCAATGTACATATAAAGAATGAAGCCTACCCTTTTTGTGGCATGGTATCCTTAAATATTCTGAAAAATAAACCTGAGATCTCAACCATTACCCACGTACACCTCTGCAGCAGATGACCTTTGAAAATAGTGTGGCAAATGAAGAAATTGCGCGGTATTTCTATTTTCTATGGAGAACTTGCTGCGGCATCAGAAAGGGTGAAATTTGCCCAATTTCGAAAAATGCTCTCATCTGAATTAGCTTGTCAGACTCTAATATAATGTGGTATAATGTTATCATTGGTTAACTATCTACAAATCTTATCATTGTGTTTGGTTGTAAAACACGGCAATCAGACTGTATACATAAGAAAAGGGTCAAAATGACAAAATTTTAAAACTACATTCTTATGAAAGTGCGTGTCTGATTTCAAGATAATTTAGCAGAACTGTTCATTCAGTGACCCTCTACATGTTTTAAGTCTTATTGCTTGGTTGAAAGTCGTAGAAAACTAGTGGCATCTAAACGGGGGAAATTTAACGTTTAGCTTTAAATAACACCCCATCCCTATCTACTGGACCAAAAAAAAAAAAAAAATGTTGTGGGTCATTTTCATAATTGTGTTCAAAGATATGTGTAGGACTCTAGTTTGTGCGGGTCTGAGAAACCCCTTTCCAAAATGCCCAATATTTAAAATTCTTGTCCGATTCAAGTTATTTAGTAGAAATGTTACTTCAGAGACTCACTACGAAAAAATTGTTTAAGCC
Organism: Serripes groenlandicus; assembly: GCA_031761405.1. Lineage (NCBI taxonomy): Eukaryota > Metazoa > Mollusca > Bivalvia > Cardiida > Cardiidae > Serripes > Serripes groenlandicus. Next base: position 62,274,318 of record JASEVX010000009.1, on the reverse strand, counting down.
ATACCAGTCAGTTGGTTGAAAAAAGAGGAGCGAGGCAGCATCAGGAATGGGAAAATTGACAACATTATAAAACTATATTCTTATGAAAGTGCTTGTCCTCTTTGTTCCCTAAGTGACCCTCTTCATAAAAGTTTAAGCCATATATATTGATTGGTTGAAAGACATAGTTACCAGGCGTCTTCGGAAGAGGGGTATATTGAACGCTTAGCTTCAAATGATATCTCATCCTAATCCACTGGGAAATTTCAACAAAACTTCACAGGAATGTTTTTTCAAATTTCTTCTAAGATATAAATTATAAACACAACTTTTGATTTGACGAGTTGCTTCAAGGGGTTACTCTGAGTGTTTGACTATTCGACGAATTGTAGTACCAGGCATGGACGTTTTGAGCCGTATGGGCGTTTTTCCCCACGTTACCCTACCAACTTTAACTTCTTCTTCTTCTTCTTCTTCTTCTTCTTCTTCTTCTTCTTCTTCTTCTTCTTCTTCTTCTTCTTCTTCTTCTTCTTCTTCTTCTTCTTCTTCTTCTTCTTCTTCTTCTTCTTCTTCTTCTTCTTCTTCTTCTTCTTCTTCTTCTTCTTCTTCTTCTTCTTCTTCTTCTTCTTCTTCTTCTTCTTCTTCTTCTTCTTCTTCTTCTTCTTCTTCTTCTTCTTCTTCTTCTTCTTCTTCTTCTTCTTCTTCTTCTTCTTCTTCTTCTTCTTCTTCTTCTTCTTCTTCTTCTTCTTCTTCTTCTTCTTCTTCTTACTTAAAGTAACACGTTCTTTCTTATATATTTACAAAGCCACCTTTTCCATTTTGATGCTTTTAATAGCTGACAGGTAATCTCTTTCAGTGATTTATGAGGGTCACTTGGCCAAATGGATTAACGAGTTAATACTTGAGGGCTCTAATATGTAGATTAACATTGAAATAAAGAAGGAATTTATTTGGTCTGGTCTGTGCAATTTATTTGTGAGAACGTTGTTCTTATAACTTCCGCTATGAACAGTAGCCAACAAACGGTATAGGATGGGCCGTGGAATTCAGCTCTAGAATCCAAACATATCATTTTCTGTAGTAACATCAACGTCAAAATATCGCATATAATTTGACGCAAAATCCTGTTAGATGTGATCAACAGAGATACACAAAAAACTGGTTAAAGGCAATTAAAATGCAAACAAAATATCAATAAAACCAGTACTCACTATATGTAGAGACATATGAAAGTATCTACTATATGCCTAGTATTGACTGGGACTACTAATACGTATTAGTGGAAGACTAGTGCAGAGGTAAAGCGTCGGATCAAAGGTCCCTGGTTCGAGTCCCGTGATGAGCGGGTCCTAACTTTGGGATTTTTCCACACAAACGGCGCGAGTACTGGAGCAGACATCGAGCGTGATTAATCTAAGCACAAGGCTTGTTTCGCAATCGATGTAAAATAAATAAGTTTAAACTAAACTAGTAGTCCCAGGTTATTGATAACATTAAATAGCTTAAAATAAATCATCAAACCCATCCCACATACATAAAATCAGCAGCAGACAACCTTAAAAACATGTGTTGGAAAGTCAAACTAAGGAAGTCTTATAAAATAAAGAACAAGTAGGCTATTAAAATAAAGTTGAAAACATTCAGGCACTAAGAATATATTTATACAGGACAGGGACACTATATTATTATTATATAGTGTCCCTGTACAGGAGAAGACATGTACAATCCACCGTACATATCATAGCACTCTCGTTTTGTCTCGCTGTTTTGTCACGTGACGCGAGCACATGCAAGGAGATCCAATATGGCCGACTATTTATGAATAGGGCTCCTTTCGCATTTAAGTTTGGTTTTAAACGTCGTATTTACAATGGTTCTTTCTCGAGAAGAAGCATACGAGTTCCTCGAATTGCCTGTCGGTTAGTTCTGGTTGATTTTCGAATGCCAATCTGTCTGTTAGTGTTCATTTGCACTGTCCCAAATACGAAGCTCAGTTGCAACAGAAAGTGAAATCGCAACCCAAACATATTCTGTAGTCTGCACTTTTCCCCAGGTAGCCACAAGACACACAAATCTTGTCAAATATGGTTGCTTGTGCACTTGTTACCATTGTTATAGTCAAGCTGTCATTCAGTTATTTTCTTTAGTTTGCCCTTATTTGTTTTTGAAAAAAATGTCCTAGATTGACACGAACATCAAACTTTGTTTTGATACTGCTGCTGGGCATTTAAAAAACAACAGTTTGTTTTGCGTATGATATATGAGGTGAAAGAATTGACTACGCACATTTGTTTATATTTTGGGCTAAGTCATACACATATTCTGTACATATATATGTCAAAAGCAGTACATTTCCCAATGTTACTAAGGCCTAAAATGCTAAATAAAGACATTGAAGTCGCCAGTAGATCAGTCACCAAGGCCCATGGTACTATTTATGATTGCTATTTGATGATTTCTGTTTACTAACTATCAAAAGGGGACACTTCAAAAGTATTGTTATGTATGTTTAATTCAACTGTTGCAGGATAAATAGTAACACGGTTAGTTTACTGTATATTGTATGTAAACACACCGTTTTGTGTATTCATCATGCAAAAGTTGAATTTACATGGACTATAACCATTTTAAATAGATTTCTTTAAAAAAAAATGAGCATGTCAGCTAAGTAGGTTTAGATGAATTAATGTGAACTATCAATAATAATTACTATTTCATCTTTCTTGACCTGTAGGCGTGGATCAAGATTCAATACGAACCAGCTATAAACGACTTGCTTTAAAGTGGCACCCAGATAAACATAATGGATCCACAGATGCATTAAGAGTGAGTACAAAGACTTAATAAAATAAATTGCAGAGAAATGTTGTTGGTAGAAAATGATCATAGAGCAGTAATGAGTGATTGTTTACCTGTTAAGACATTTCAGAAGTTTTAGATGATATATAGATCACTAGTGAAAAAATGGGCCACAGCTGCAAAATAGAAATTATGATCATAATTTGGAAACACTGCAGGAAAGGAGTAAATTTCTTTTCTCTTTTTTCTCGCAATGTTTTCGAAAGACCTGCCAAGGGAAGAGTTAATTAAATATTTCATAATTGAACTTTTTGATGAAAGTTTACAAGGATGTTCTTTTTGTGGTCCTCTTTTAAATTTGTTAGGATCCTTTTAAATTTGTTAGGACCTTTTAAATTTGTTAAAAGAATTGAGGAAATACTCAGTCTTCTTTTCCAAATGTACTGGCCTGGGTTGAAAATTATTTGACAGAGATGTTACTTGTTCAAATCATTAGTTCCTTACTGGTCGGAGACCACTTGGGGACTAGGTTTGCTCGCATCCCTCTGTAAGTCAGGCCGAAATTTCTTGTCCTGGCTGTATCTTCCACATGCTTGAATAGATTTTGATATTACTTCACACTATCATTCTCCATAAAGATGATGTGTCATGCACATCACCCAGCCATCTACTCCCAAGCTTTGAAGGTGAAGGTCACAGTTTGGGGTCAAACAATGTCCGTCAGCAATTTCCTGTCCAGGCTGTATCTTCCACATGCTTGAATGGATTTTGATATTACTTCACACAATTATTCTCCATAACAAGATAATGTGTCATTGACATCACCGAGCCACAAACTCCCAAGGTCAAGGTCACAGTTTGGGCTCAAATATTTTCTACCGCATTTTTTTTCTTCCGGGCTGTATCTTCCACATGCTAGAATGGATTTTGATACAATTATTCTCCATAACAAGATGATGTGTCATGCACCTAACCCAGCCACTTACTCCCAAGGTCAAGGTCACAGTGTGGGCTTAAACATTTTCCGTCCGAAATTTCTTGTCCAGGCTGTATCTTCTACATGCTTGAATGGATTTTGATATTGCTTCAGTTCACACAATTATTCTCCATAACAAGATGATCTGTCATGCAAAACCACCAGACACCTACTCTGAAGGTCAGGATCCCAAATTTGGGCTCGAAAATTCTCTGGCTTTTCTGACGTACCATGCTGTGTCTTTCACATGCTTGAATGGATTTTGATATAGCTTCACACAATTATTCTTCATAGCAAGATGATGTGTCATGCACAATAACCAGCCACTTACGCCCAAGGTCAAGGTCAGACTTGAAGACTTTGTTCCGCAATTTCATGTCTACAACTCTAGAACTTCACACATTTAATCAGGACCATTAGAAAACCATTTATGTCAAGAGGCATAACTCTTAAAGTGAGGTTTGACAGAATATTGAGCCTTTTTCATCATATAAATGTTTGTCAGGTAGGGGACTTTTGTATCGCTTGCAATACTCCATTATCTTGTTTATAATGTGTATTATAGTAAAAACCTTATTCTTGTCAAAAGTATAGACCTGATTTTAAAATACCTTGGCAAAAGTGTTTCTTGGTTGACCCTACCAAGAATGTTGAAATTATTAAGAGTTGTTGAATAACATGGCCACCAGGAGGCGTTGCTTGATTTCCTTGTATGAATAAAGTAAGAACATTGAAAACTTTTTAAATTATCTTAAATCAGGCTAGCGATATAGGACCACCGTGGTCTTCTTTTTTTGTATCGTATTGAATCTATATAATAGGAATATCTTTCTCATGATTTCAGAAATTTAAAATGATAAGTAAGAGTTACAAGCGATTAACAACTGGAGAGAACACTGACGACATGACATTGGTAAGATAATGAATTGTGATACATTTCACAGCAGTTATCAGAAACCCTTTCCCACATACATGGACTCTCAGAGATCTGGATAAGGGGCATTTTTAATGTTCCAAAAGCCTTATTTTACATTCAAACCCTATGTTGTGGGTACTCAAAAGAATCGTCTTAGTGAGACAATTCTTTTGAGTACTCACAACAAAGGATTTGGTTGAGTAATAAGAGAAATAGTGTGGGGAAAAGACCTTTTCACGCCCTCTTATCTAGTCCTCTGGACTTTTCAACAGAGGACTTGGATAATATCTATAAATGAAAGTATATTAACCCTTTCCCTCATATGACAATTCTGCAGCAGACGACTTTGAACATATTTTGTCAAATAATGGAAAATCTCTACAATTGAATGGATAACCTATGACTAAAAATGGAAAACATTGTGACAAAAGGAGAAATTGCACGTTTTGTGCAATTTCTTCTTTTGTTACTATGTTTTCAAAGAAAGCGTCTATATGAAGGAAAGGGATAATTGAATTGAAACGAGAATATTCTGTCTGGTGAAAGAGAAATAGATAATTTTAAGCAATTTTTCCATTTCACAATGTTTTCAAAATGCCTCTGCAAGTGCAATAGGTATAAGCACATCAAATTTAGCACTTACCTAATTGCCTGTTGTAGAGGAGAATATGACTTGCAGTATTACTATTGTTATGTAAAGCATATATAGTTCTAAGCTCTTTTATTTGATTTGTTTATAAGTGGCATAATAAGCTCATCTAAGCATGAAGTGCGGGGTGAGCTTTTGTAATCACTCACCGTCTGGCTGGTGGTTGTCTGTCCATCGGTCCATTTACATTTTCCTACAAACAACATCTCCTCAACAATTTTACAGGAATGTTCTGTAGTTTGTCCTTTTTCAAAGTGGGTAAATTAATTCAATACCTAGCAGAACTTTGGTTGCTATGGACTTAGAAACGGGTAAACATTCCAATAGTTTAAAAAATATTCTTTTCCATAAGTACTGGCTGAATTAAAAAAATGATTTGGCACAAATGTTCCATTTTTGGGTGAACATCTACCAAGATTGTCCAAACTATTTTGCTCTGTTGAAAAACATGGGCGACAGGGGGCAAGCTTGTTTCCCTATATACATATGTATAGTAAAAATGTTTGTTGGATGACTACTACGATTGTTAAAATTATTCCGGATCCGTTTAAATTGATGGCCGTCAGGGGGCCGGGTTTGAAAACAATTTTGCACCAATGTTCCTTGGGTGACCTCCTATCAAGATTGTTGAAATATTCTAATCTGTTGAAACTAATAGCCACCAGGAGGTGGGTCTTGTGTTCCTTATATGTATATATAGTGAAAACTTTAAAAATATTTTCCAAACATATAACTCCTGATTTAATAGTAACATGGCACAAATGTAGCTTGGCTACCCTCTCCCTAGATTTTGCTAGTATGCATAGAGTAAGAACTTAGAAAACTATTTAGTTTCTATTAAATCAGGTGAGCGATTAGGGACCATTATGGTCCTCTTGTTTTTAGCTCACCAATGCACGAAGTGCAAGGTGAGCTTTTGTGATTGCTCACCGTCCGTCGTCGTCGTCGTCCGTCCGTTCACATTTTCCTACAAACGACTTCTCCTCCTACACCAATTAACCAAATTCAAAATAATTTTTACAGGAATGTTCCTTGGGTGGATCTCTTTCAAACTTGTTCAAAGAATTCTATTCCATGCAGAACTTTGGCTGCCACGGCAACAACAAAGGGGAAATTAACTAAAACTTAAAAAATCTTCTTGTCTGAAAGTAGAAGGCCCATGCCTTTGATATTGGTATGTAGCATCATCTAGTGAACCTCTACCAAGATTGTTCAAATTATAGCCCTGGGGTCAAAAATGACCCCTCCCCGGGGGTCACTTGTTTAACATAGACTCATATAGGGGAACAACTTTAAAAATCTTCTTGTCTAAAGGTAGAAGGCCCATGCCTTTGATATTTGGAATGTAGCATCATCTAGTGAACCTCTACCAAGATTGTTCAAATTATAGCCCTGGGGTCTAAAAGGACCCCTCCCCGGGGGTCACTTGTTTTACATAGACACATATAGGGAAAAACTTTAAAAATCTTCTTGTCTAAAAGTAGAGGGCCCATGCCTTTGATATTGGGTATGTAGCATCATCTAGTGGACCTTTACCAAGATTGTTCAAACTATAGCCCTTGGGTCTAAATGACCCCTCCCCCTGGGGTCTATTGTTTTACATAGACTCATATAGAGAAAAAACTTAAAAAATCTTCTTGTCTAAAAGTAGAGGCCCAAGGCCTTTGAGATTTGGTATGTAGCATCATCTAGTAGACCCCTACCAAGATTTTTCAAATTATAGCCCTGGGGTAAAAAATGACCCCTCCCCAGGGGTCACTTGTTTAACATAGACTCATATAGGGGAAACACTTTAAACTACTTCTTGTCTAAAAGTAGAAGGCCCATTCCTTTGATATTTGGTATGTAGCATCATCTAGTGAACCTCTACCAAGATTGTTCAAATTATAGCCCTAGGGTCAAAATGACCCCTCCCCGGGGGTCACTTGTTTTACATAGACTCATATAGGGGAAAAACTTTAAAAATCTTCTTGTCTAAAAATAGAGGGCCCAGGCCTTTGATATTGGGTATGTAGCATCATCTAGAGGACATTTACCAAGAGTGTTCAAATTATAGCCCTGGGGTCTATTGTTTTACATAGACTCATATAGAGAAAAAACTTAAAAAATCTTCTTGTCTAAAAGTATAATTTGTATACCAAGTAAGTGATATTTGGTATGTAGCATCATCTAGTGGACCTCTACCAAGATTGTTCAAATTATAGCCATGGGTTCAAAATTCACCCCTTCCCGGGAGTCCCTTGTTTTACATAGACTCATTTAGGGGAAAAACTTTAAAAAAGAAGAGGGCCCAGGCTTTTAATATTTGGTATGTAGCATCATCTAGTGGACCTCTACCAACTATGTTCCAATTATAGCCATGGGATAAAAAAAATACCTCTCCCCAGGTGTCACTTGTTTTACATAGATAGGGAAAAAACTTTAAAAATAAAAACTTTAAAAATCTTCTTGTCTAAAAAATATTTGGTATGTAGCATCATCTAGTGGACCTCTACCAAGATTGTTCAAATTATAGCCCTGGGGTCAAAAATGACCCCTCCCCGTCACTTGTTTTTATGCCCCCCTGGAATCTCCGATTCGGGGGGCATATAGTTTTTGGCCTGTTTGCACGTCTGTCTGTCTGTCTGTCTGCACGAAAAAAACTTTAACCTTGACCACTACTTTTGAACCATAACAGGTATGGCTACCATATTTCACATGTGTATTCCTTGTGACATGACCTTTCTGTCAGTACCAAAATTTTTCACCTTGCGACCTTGACCTTTGACCTAGATGTAGTTTTTGGCCTGTCTGCACGAAAAAAACTTTAACCTTGACCACTACTTTTGAACCATAACAGGTACGGCTACCATATTTCACATGTGTATTCCTTGTGACATTACCTTTCTGTCAGTACCAAAATGTTTGACCTTGCGACCTTGACCTTTGACCTAGATGTTGCCATTCTCGAAAAAAACTTTAACCTTGGCCATTTCTTTTGAACCATAACAGGTACGGCTACAATATTTCACATGTGTATTCCTTGTGACATGACCTTTCTGTCAGTACCAACATTTTTGACCTTTGACCTAGATGTTGCCATTCTCGAAAAAAACTTTAACCTTGGCCATTTCTTTTGAACCATAACAGATACGGCTACCATATTTCACATGTGTATTCCTTGTGACATGACCTTTCTGTCAGTACCAACATTTTTGACCTTGCGACCTTGACCTTTGACCTAGATGTTGCCATTCTCAATTTTTTTTTTAACCTTCCCCACTTCTTTTGAACCATAACAGGTAAGGCTACCATATTTCACATGTGTATACCTTGTGACATGACTTTTCTGTCAGTACCAAAATTTTTCACCTTGCGACCTTGACCTTTGACCTAGATGTTGCCATTCTCGATAAAAACTTTAACCTTGACCACTACTTTTGAACCATAACAGGTACGGCTACCATATTTCACATGTGTATACCTTGTGACATGACCTTTCTGTCACTACCAAAGTTTTCACCTTGCGACCTTGACCTTTGACCTAGATGTTGCCATTCTCGAAAAAAAACTTTAACCTTGACCACTATTTTTGAACCATAACAGGTACGGCTACCATATTTCATGTGTATATCTTGTGACATGACCTTTCTGTCAGTACCAAAGTTTTTCACCTTGCGACCTTGACCTTTGACCTAGATGTTGCCATTCTCGAAAAAAACCTTTAACCTTGACCACTACTTTAGAACCATAACAGGTACGGCTACCATATTTCACATGTGTATTCCTTGTGACATGACCTTTCTGTCAGTACCATCATTTTTGACCTGGCGACCTTGACCTTTGACCTAGATGTTGCCATTGGGGGGCATCAGTGTTTCACAAACACATCTTGTTTATAGACTCATATAGGGGAAAGAACACTGAAAACTTTTTAAGTTTGATTAAATCAGGTGAGCGATATAGGACCATCATGGTCCTCTTGTATAATGCATGTTATCACAATAGAAATGTCCATCGATTGATTTACATTGTGAAAACATTGTTAGGAAAAGGAGAAATTATAAAAACAATTTTATCCTTTTACCACAATGATTTCAGCTCCATATTTACATTTCTAAAAGATGTTTCTTTTGATCATATATATATTTTTTTGTAGGACCAGATGGTGAATCAGTTTAAAGATGTGTTCTTCGCAAGAGGAGTCAGTGAGTCGATTCTTGTATTACAAAAAATGACTATTATAAACCCTTTCACATACAACATATTGATTCGTTCAAGCAATGTTGATTGGTCGAAAACTATGGCCTCCAGATGGTGGGCTTATATAACTAAAGTGAAAAAAAATAAAATCAGGTGAACGATCCAGGTCCATCATGGCCCTGTCTTGTTTAAGTTGGCTTCAGCAGATTTGTTGTAATAACTTTGTAGGAAAGGTTTGACGGCCTCAAAAATTTGCAGGAAACACATGAACTATTGCAAAAGAAGTGTTTGAGACAGTGATTAGGCCTAATATTTGAAGAAATAAAGTCTGACAAATAATGTTCCATTGGCATTTGTGATATAACAGAATTTCAGCTGTAGTTGAATTAAAAGAAATTGTTTAACCCTCACCCTCATATAGACGCTTTCTGACACCTCTGCAGCAGACGGCTTTTTGAAAACATAGTGACAAAAGAAGAAATTGCTCAAAACAAGCAATTTCTCCTTTTGCCATTCAATTGAAGAGATTTTCATTGTTTGAGTTAATGTCTGCATAATATACCTAACTTTTGAATGACTACATGGAAAAGCCTATAAATATAAGTTAAATTAACTTTTCTCCAGATTCGTATAATGGTGGTTCTGGTTATGACTCGTCTGATGATGATGAAGATGATGATGATGATGACATTGAAGAAGAAGTCAAATGCTCAAACCTTTTTCCAGACAAAATTAAGTTAAAACAGGACTGGAAGAAAGCACAAGCAGATGATTTGGGTATTTGTGAAACTCTTTCACCAGAGGTAATGCCATTTTCTTTGTTTTACATTTAGATTAAGGGGTAAGGCAAATTGTTCTGTATTTTATCTTCTATTTTAATAGAATTTTCAATTTTTCTGCTCACCATTGTTTCTCTATCACAGTTTCATTTTTAGCTCAACTATTTGAAGAAGAACAAGGAAGCTATTGCACTCGCCCTAGTGTTTGCGTCTGCATTTTTTTACAAATAATAATATCTTCTATACTATCAAAATCATTTACTTCAAACTTGGCATGCTTGACAAAGCTCTGTCAACCATATTTGTACAGTTATGCTCCTTTTTAGCTTGACTATTCAAAGAAAAAGGAGGCTATTGCACTCGCGTTGGCATCTGTGTGGTTAATTTTCGACCATATTTGTAGAGTAATGCCCCTTTTTTAGCTTGATTTTGTCACAAAAACATAACCTATAAAAAGCTATAACTTTGCCAAAGTTATTAAAATTGTGACGTTTTTGATTACTTTACTAAAAGAACATAGGATATTGTAATGTAAACTTAGACATGTCCATTTAATAAGGAATAAAGCTCTCTAAAGTTGCAAACAGGATTTTTTTTGTCATATGCCCTTAGTCCTCTTTCTGTCTGAACCAATATGACCTAATAAGATATAGATAATTGCTGGCTACATATGTTTACTTTGGAATGCTTTAAGTCTCCAAAGGCTATCACCATGCTGTTGTCAAATTCTGGATTTATTTCTTCATTATGAGCTACTTCATCGTTTTATAACATAATGCGATAATCTATTTAATTGTCAATTAGGAGATTAGCAGAAATGCTGAAGAACTCATTACAGAAGAAGAAAAAGAAAAGCGAAAAGCAGAAAAAAGAAGAGCAAAAAAGAAGGTAAGAACAGGTCATGATCATTGTTCCTCTTTAGAACCTATAATTAACCCTTTCCCTCATATAGACGCTTTCTGACGCCTCTGCAGCAGACAGCTTTTTGAAAACATAGTGACAAAAGAAGAAATTGCACCAAATGTGCAATTTCTCCTTTTGACACAATGTTTTCCACTTTTAGTCATAGGTTATCCATTCAATTATAGAGATTATCTATTTTTTGACAAAATATGTTCGAAGTCGTCTGCTGCAGAATTGTCGTATGAGGGAAAGGGTTAAGACCAGACTGTTTAGTTCAAGTCCAGCCCCAATAGATCATCATATTTGGTTTGACCCGGCTGGGAATCGAACCCACGACCAAAAAAATTATTGTTACTAGCGTCATCTTCCAGTAGTTAAAAAAGTATGTGGTGAAGTAGCCAGTTGCCTGGGGAGTCAAGAAAGCCACGAAACACACAGGAACATCAACTGGCTGCTGTGATAAATTAACTTAAGGACTGTTGAATAAGCCTTAAAATTCTAATCAATTGTTAGGAATATAATAAAGGCACATTTTTACTCATCTGCTGCAGACAACTTTTTAAATAATAATTACGTTGTAAATTGAGAATGTGCATTTCTTCTATTGCCAAGATGTTTTCAATTCTTTCATTTAATGAATATTTTGTATTGAATAATGGTTTTGAAACATTTCTTGACAAGTTATTTTGTTTTTCAGAGAAGAAGAGAAAAGAAAAAGTTAGAAAAATTGACTGAACCAGAAATAGTTAAAAAAGTAGGTACCAGTATTGTTTTTAGCTCGACTATTCGCAGAATAAGGAGGCTATTGCACTCGCTCCTTGTGTTGGCGTTGGTTAAAGTTTTTTACAAATACTAATATCTTCTAAACCATCAAATATATTTTAATACTTCAAACTTAGCCTACTTGTTTCTAATGACAAGAAAGAATATTGCGGAAAGTCACATAACTATGTCGATCATAATTGAAGAGTTATGCTCCTTTTTGTACTTAGATTTTGTCACAAAACATTACTTAAGACATTAGTTTGCTATTTCTCAATATTTCTTTATCAAACTTTTAAATTACTTCGTTTATGACAACAGGGTTGTGATGCAACCAAACTCTTTGGTCAAGATCACATTTCGCAACATTATGCCCCTTTTTATACGTCCGTTTTAAAAAAACGGATTGTATTATAGTTTTACCAGAGGCGGGGCGGGTGGCGTCGAGTATGTTGTCAGCTAAATAACTTAAGAAGCCTATGTCCAATCATCACCAAATTTTTTCAGAATGTGTATCACCACACCAAATTTGGTCAGAATGTGTATTGGCAAAATATCTTGAACAAGTTTGATAACTAGCCATATCACTATAGTCAATCGAGAGTTATCACTCTTTAATTATAGAAGTTACCTAAAATTGGTCTTGTCAGCCCAATAACTGAAGAAGCCTTTATCCAATCATCACCAAATTTAGTCAGAACGTGTATGGGCATAGTATCTTGAACATGTTCTACAACCAGCCATATTGCTCAAGTCACCCTTGAGTTATTGCCCTTTAACGACAGAAATTACCTAAAATTGGTCTTGTCCAATCAATTACTTTAGAAGCCTTTGTCCTGTCTCCACCAAATTTACTCAGAATGTGTATTGGCAAAATATCTCGAACAAGAATGATTACCAGCCAAATCGCTGCATTCACTGGAGAGTAATTGCCCTTTAATTATAACTTTTGTAGCTTTAATTCAATCATCACCAAATTTAGTCAGAATGTGTATGAGCATAATATCTCGGACAAGTGCTATAATTGGCCATATTGCTCGAGTCATTGTATTTGATCATCACAAATTTAGACAATATGTTAATGGGCAGACTATCTTGGTCAGATTTGATAACTAACCACGTTATCTTAGTCACTCCACACTTATATCGCTTAAAACGGCCAAAACCATATCAACAGTCTGCTCTCTAAATTTTCCTGATGTGACAGTTGGTGCTCTTGTTGTTCTTAGATTTTGTCGTGATATATTGCTCATGTACCGCCCCCGAAAAAAACCCACTCAAAATGGCTTACTTTTTGAAATGTCAAATAATAATTATGCAACATGCAGTATAAATTTTGATGTTTTACAAAGTTATTTATGATCAAATAAGCAAGGTCATATAATGAAGTCCCATTAGTCAGATAAATTCCTCATTTTATCGCAATGTTTTCAACTGTATTTAAGAACTATAATTTCTTTTAATGAGAATTTCCATATTCTTGCCTAGTTCATAGATGTTTCAAAATTTGTTTGCGAGTACTGGCTTAGTATCCAGGAAGCAGACATCGAGTAGACATCGAGCGTGATTGATATAAGCTTAAAGCTTGTTTCGCATTCCATGTTAAATAAATAAGTTTAAACTAAAAGTTGTTTGCTGTAAGTGGGAAGGGGTTAACAAATATAAAAAAATGGTGAAAAAAGTGGAAATTGCTGGGGATGCCAATGTTTGGATGTATGCATCTTCAGCAAACAAGGAAGATCCACATCAGACTGTAAAATCTGAAAAAAATGAAATTGTTTGGAAAGAAGAAATTACTTGTTTTGATAATTTTTTCCCATTCACATGATATTTTCAAAGTTGTTGTCTGTACCTTGATGGAAGGGTTAACCCTTTCCCTCACATAGACGCTTTCTGACACCTCTGCAGTAGACAGCTTTTTGAAATCATAGTGAAAAAAAGAAGAAATTACTCAAAACGAGCAATTTCTCCTTTTACCACAATGTTTTCCACTTTTACTTTTAGTCATAGGTTATCTATTCAATTATAGAGATTTTCTATTTTTTGACAAAATATGTTCAAAGTCGTCTGCTGCAGAATTATCGTATGAGGGAAAGGGTTAAACGGAAATGTATGTGGATAAATAAGTTTGTTATAGGTTTACTGGGCAACTGTTTTAATGTACTTTTTCTGTTTCCAGGATATAAAATCATCCAAACACAAAAATAAAGATTCAGAAAATGGACCCACAGAAAAACATAAAAAGTCAGATATGAAGTGAGTTTGATAGTTCATTTGTTCTCTTTATCATGTATTTTCAGAACCTTTTTTGTGTCTCCTGAACATTATTAGGGATCACTTCTATTCTGCATGACTATGCATCTGTATTGAAAATGTCTCTGTGGTGTAGTGGTAGTAGATCTATACTGATCACTCTCTGTCTGTCCTCCGTCGTTAACTTTTAGCTTTTTACTCCTAAACCATGGGACCAATTTAAACCAAACTTCACAGGAATGTTTCTTTGTTGGTCCTCTTTAAAAATTGTTCAAAGATTTAGATTCCATGGAGAACCTTGGGTGACATCTACAAAAATGTTCAAGCCATATTGATTGGTAGGGGCAAAATGACAAAATTTCAAAATTCCAATTATATGAAAGTGCTTGTCTGATTATAAGAATGTTGAATAGAAACCTTACTTCAGTGATCCTCTACTTAATTTGTTCAATCTATATTGATTGGTTACAAAATCATAGCAACCAGGCTTCATCACAAAAGGGGTAAATTGAACTTTTAGCTACAAATGACAACTCCTACCATTCCACTGGACCAATTTCAGCTTTAATTCACAGGAATGTTCCTTTGTTGGTCCTCTTTCAAAATTGTTTAAAGACTTAAATTCTGTGTACAACTTTGGTTGCTGCGGCATCAGAAAGTGAGAAAAATACCAAAACTTTAAAATCCTTTTCCTCCATAATCCGCTTGTTAGATTCCAAGATAATTCGAAAGAAATGTTACATGAGTGACCCTCTACATAAACTGTTCAAGTCATTGAAAAACAGGGCAGCAAGGAAAAATGATAAAACTTTATAATTCTGTTTTTATTAAAGTTCTTGTTAGATTTCAAGATAATTTAGCAGAAATGAACCTTTAATGACCTTTACATAATTTATTCGGTAAAAATAGATGTGCTTTATGGCACCAAAAAAGGAGTAAATGAACTTTTAGCTTCAAATGACATCTCCTAAACCATTTGACCGATATCTACTAAACTTCATAGGAATGTTCCTTTTGCGGTCCTATTTCAAATTGTGCAAAGATTCAATGCCTTATTACAAATGGCCTTTACTCATAAGCTTATTTCTTAGCCACACCTTGCAGTTTAATTTGCACTCCTGATCAAATTTCCCCAGATGTTTACAGTTTAGTATTTGCTACTAATTTACTATCACTCAGGTGATTGATTTAGGGCCTTTTTGGCCCTCTTGTTTTCCGATGGTTTTTCTAGGCTAACATATAGGAAAACCTCTATAATTGAAAATACAGTCAAACCAACTTGTCTTAAGCAGCCACCACGGGGAGAGTCAAAATTTGGCATCTTAATACAAGTCCAATAAAGGGGAAATTATTGTTTTGGTTAACTTTCAAGTTGCTGCAGCAGCCTGCGTAATACATGTTGAACAGAGTTGAAAATGTTGGTACTGGTATCCTACCCAGGATACACTGTGATATAACAAAATATTGTTGAAAGTGGCGTAAAAAAACCAAACAATCAATCAATCATTCATTAGTCCTCTGAAACTGATACTTTTATAAAACATTGTGGAATAAGGCAATATTGATAAAATTTGTTATAACATCTGGATAATTAGAGAGAAAAAAGGATTGAAAAACAATGCAGGAAATGGAAAAATTGCTGCTTTCTTGTAAATTCTCCTTTGTTGCCAAAACAGTATTACGAATAATGCATTGAAGTAAGGATAAACTTACCAGCACTCCTTGTCATTTACCCTGGAGTCAGCATGATGTAACTGAAATACTCTTGGAGCCACCTTGAACCCTTTCCCTCATACGATATTTCTGCAGTAGACGACTTTGAACATATTTTGTCAAAAAATAGAAAATCTCTATAATAGAATGGATAACCTATGACTAAAAGTGAGAGAAAAAATTGTGGCAAAAGGAGAAATTGTTCGTTTTGAGTAATTTCTTCTTTTGTCACTATGTTTTCAAAAAGCTGTCTGCTGCAGAGGCGTCATAAAGCGTCTATGAAGGAAAGGGGGGTTAAACAAAATACAATGAATCAAAGCTTTCAAAAGTTTTCTGCTACATTATAATTCCTTCTGTTCACAGCTTGGATGGAACCTCTTCATCAGATGAAGCTGTAAGTAGGGTCTTCTTTCTCTCAATTTTCATGGAGATGCTTTGTGCTTCACTTGTTTGTGTTGCCTGCATTGGCAGGATGACTTAAGCCTTTCCCACATACAACACAACTGCAGCAGACGACTTTGAAAAAAGCAAGGCAAAAATGTGATATATCTCTTTATAAGAAATGTTGATAATTGAAAAGAGTTGAAAACCTTGTGGCAATAGGGGAAATTGCTTGTTTTGAGCGATTTCTCCTTTTGTCACAATGTTTTCAACAGTCGACTGCTGCAGAGGCGTCGGATAGCGTCTGTATAATGAAAAGGTATAAAGGAACCATTTTTAGTTCCACTGGCTGAAAGCCAGTCGAGCTAAAGGCATGGCGAATTGTCCAAGCGTGGATGTGTCCGTTAACTTTTTGCTTCAAACAACTTCTCCTCCCTAACCACGTGGCCAATTAGGATGAAACTTCATAGGAAGCATCCTCTCAATGTCCTCTCCTGAATTCCTTCGAAAATCTTCTCCTCTGAAAGTGGCTGGCCGATTTCCAAATAATTTTGCAGAAATGTTCATTGGGTGACCCTCCATCAGATTCCTTCATGCCAAGTTGATTGGACGAAAAAGATGGCCGGCAGGGGGCGGGCGGATCTATTTTTCCATATTAGGCTAAAGTGAAAACTTAAAAAATCTTCTCCGACGAAAGTGTTTGGCCAATTTTCAAATAATTTTGTAGAAATGTTCATTGGGTGACTCTTTATCAGATTCCTTCAAGCCAAATTGATTGGACGAAAAACATGGCCGCCAGTGGGCGGGGCTATTTTGCCTTATATGGCTATAGTGAAAACTTAAAAAAATCTTCTCCTCCAAAAGTGTTTGGCCGATTTTCAAATAGTTTTGTAGAAATATTCCTAGGGTGACCCTCTATCAGATTCCTTCAAGCCATGTTGATTGGTTGAAAACTATGGCTGCCAGGGGGCAGGGCTATTCTGCCTTATATGGCTATAGTGAAAACTTAAAAAATCATCTCTGCCTAATGGGAGTCGAGCGATACTGGCCCTCTTGGGCCTCTTGTTCAATTGTCTGTCCATCCATTTGTAGCTCTTTCATTTAATGACATATAAGTAGGTGACAATGTACCTTCCTTAAACATGAACTCTGTTGTTGGTTTAATCTATTATTCACAGGATTGGAGGACAATTGAACAACTAGATTCACAATCGGGGAAGATCTTCTCTGGTTGTAAAAGTCTAATTAAAGGTCGGCCCATTTAGAGTAACATTGTACATTTTCATTGCAGGGTTTTGATCAAAACTCAGCATTCTTCACAAAAGTTGTAAATAAAAAGAAAAAAGTGCCAGTACTTTCTGATGCTCAGCCCACCAAACAGAAAAAGGATAAAAAGGGAGGTGGAGATAAGAGTGATGATGATGAAGATCTAGACCCTAAAACTCTCAGAAGTAGACAATTAGCCAGTATGTATCTCTTAGCCCTTTCCCACATGCAGATACATTTTGAATCTTATTCAGCAGATGAATTTTAAAAACGTTATTGTTAACTTTTTTCATTATTTTTAGCGAGATGTTTTCAAAGGCGTCTGCTGCAGAGTTCCTTTATGTCAGAAAGTGTTGAATTCTGTCGAGTATAAACAGTGTAAAATCCTGCCAATACATGTCACTTCCAACAAGATGAAGTTGCCCTAACTCTAAGGATTGTGGGTAGCGGTATAGTGTTGCATCTTTTGCCTCAATAAAAATTCTGCTAGTCCTGGTAATTTGCCATGGAAGAACAGTAGTATACTTGAAATGCTGTTTAACCTTTTCCCACTTACAGAGGCATTTAGACATGTCCGCATGAGATAATATTTAGAAACGTTGTAGCAAAAGGAGAAAGTGTTCTAAAGGAACAATTAACTAAATATCAAAAAATTAAATAACTAAAATTTATTTGATAGATATTTTTCACATTTTTACCTGTGTGTTTTCAAAGTAATCTGCTGTAGATTTGTTGTATTTGCCGAGATGACTTCACCCTTTCACACATACAATAAACCTGCAGCAAACAACCTTAAAACAATTGAGGAAAAATATTCAAAACCAATACAGATGACAGTTCAATTTTAAAGTAGAGTTGAAAAAATTATAGCAAATATAGACATTGCTCGTTATGAGCAATTTCTCCTTTTGCTACAATTATTTCAAAAGTTGTATGCTGTAGTGGCATCAGAAAGCACCTGTGTTCGGGAAAGGATTAACCCTTACATACATACAACAAACCTGCTGCAGACAACTTATTAAAACAACTGCGCAATAAATGGGGGGAATCTCTATAATATAAAGTTAATTACTTAATAGAGTTGTATATATTTTTTGGCAAATGGAGTAATTGCTCATCATAAGCAATTTCTCCCTTTGTGACAAATTTTAAAAAATCAGCTGTTGCAGAAGCATAAAAATGTGTAACACACAAAATTAAGTGTATCTCAACCTGAGATGCCATAAGACACAATTATGCCTGAAATGACTCAACTATTTGTTTTGCATTTTTTCAGTAAAAGGGAATGAAATGGCCCATTTAGGTCACTATAATGCTGCTATAGAATTGTTTAGTGAAGCCATTAAATTAGACCCAAAAGATTTTAGGTAAGTTAGGAAAATGAAAATAAAGTGTTTGTTAGTGTCACCCTTTTTGGCTTATGAGAAATCACAGCATGTTTATTTCCCGAATTCTGTCCTTTTTGCTGGGCACAAGGTAGCTAGACATTCAGTTCTATTATTTAACAAGCTTGCGGCTCACCAACTGCCAATCAGAAAGGATTGCACTGTTTCACCTGGGATTCTAACCTTTGAACATTTATAATGTTTTGCCTTGATTTATAAAAATTAGGGATGGGAACGAATAATCGAATGTTCGAAAAATTGGCTGAATATTCAAATTAAATTTGAGAATCTGAATTATCCTTTTTTTCTGATGACTTTTTTCAAAGAAATAACCTTTAATTTAGCAAACAAAAATGATCAATGTCTAACAGTAATCGCAAGTCGGAGCTAATCACGATAAAGGGTTAACACTCTAGAGGCCGCATTTTTTGCTTCAGAATTTTGAAATTTTGTCAGAATGTTTGTCTTAAAGATATTTAGGTCAAGTTCGAATATGGGTCATATTGGGTCAGAAACTAGGTTACTAGGCCAAATTGAAGGAACATCTTGTTAACTCAGTAGAAGTGGCATTTTTTTCTACAGCAGCTTGACATTTAATACAATGTTTATCTAAATGATATCTAAGCCAATTTCGAATATGGATCATGTAGGGTCACTGGGCCAAATTGTAAACACTTTGGATGAAATTTGGTCAGAATGTTTGTCTGAATTATATCTAGGTCAAGTTCGAATATGGGTCATATTGGGTCAGAAACAAGGTCAATAAAGGATAATATTGTTCAAACTCCGGAGGCCGCATTTTTACTTTGAGCAAGTTGAAAATTTGTCAGAATGTTTGATGATATCTAGTCCATGTTGGAATATGGGTCATATCAGTTAAACAAATATAGATCACTAGGCCAAATGAAGGAAAATCTTGTTAACACTGTGGAGGTTGCATTCAGAATAATTGTCTTGATGTGTTTTGCATTGCAGTACATTGTATAATTAAGGTGAGCGATCCAGGGCCATCATGGCCCTCTTGTTTTAAAATGGAATTGTACTAGTAATCAGATAAACCTGATTTCGGATACCGACTTGAGGTTCGGATAACGAATATTCGAATATATTCGAATATTGTTTTCAGTATTAGTTCCCATCCCTAATAAAAATCTACAGTAGATATTTGTGTCTCTTACCTTATATACATAGGCATGGATCACTTCTTTATTGCCTGTCTGTTTCTTAGCAACGCTGGATTGCGCTTCCCAACATTCATGTTACAATATTGTGGGAAATTAAAAAAAGACTGATCAAATGATTTCTCCCTTTTCAACAATGTTTTTTTTACTCTGAGAGACAATAAACACAAACAAATACTACCAATTGAAATATTGAGATTATTCTGACAGTGGAGATTTTAATTGAAATGTATCAATAGAGATAAACGATTATTCCCATTTTGTGTTTTGTTTTTCAGGTTTTTCGGAAATAGATCTTACTGTTATGATAGAATACAACAATATGAAAAGTAAGTGATTCTTTTTAGCAAAAATATTTGTGTGCTTTTAGAAAGCATTAAATATATCTTAATACCGCTTTGTTCATGGTAATAAAACGCCATTTGTTTCTGAAATAAATAGCGATTACTATCTAATTGCACACTGATATAGAAATAATTAGGATATGATTGATCTCTAAAGACATTTAGAATTCTTGTTCAACCAAGTTGCAAATAGTGAAAATGTATGGTGGTACAGGCTGCTATTGATCTTGGCTGGTAAAAAATTATTGTAGGTCTTTTTTGTATGATGTGGTTCTATTTGTGTCTCTTGACTCGGCAAGGAGTCACATAAAGACTGCTCTGTTCTCGGACCGACCTTCAGATCATCACACATTTACTTTTGCCAAATTGGCAGGCACATGAGTGTTGGCAAATATACTCTATTTGGATCAGATTTACTTTTAACCTTATCTTCAGAATTGTTCCAATTTGGTTAACAGACAATGCAGATTAATAGTTGTTTAACCCTTTCCCTCATATAGATGCTTTCTGATGCCTCTGCAGCAGACAGCTTTTTGAAAACATAGTGACAAAAGCAGAAATTGCTCAAAATGAGCAATTTCTCATTTGCCACAATGTTTTCCACTTTTAGTCATAGGTTATCCATTCAATTTTAGAGATTTACCATTTGTTGAGTAAAAAATGTTCAAAGTCGTCTGCTGCAGAAATGTCGTATGAGGGAAAGGGTTAAGGATTAATGAAAAAAATGTTTATTTCAGAGCATATAAAGATGCAGAAAAGGCTATATCTTTAGCAAAAGAGTGGCCGAAAGGTTATTTTAGACAAGGCCGAGCTCTGGCAGGGTTAAAAGTGAGTATTTTCCTTAGCCCTTTCTGACATACAATAAACCTGCAACAAATGACCTCTGGCAGGGTTAAAAGTGAGTATTTTAACATACAATAAACCTGCAACACATGACTTTGAAAACATCTTGGCCAATATATAGGTTTAACCCTTATCCTCATACGACAATACTGCAGCAGACGACTTTGAACATATTTTGTCAATAACCTATGACTAAAAGTGGAAAACTTGAGCAATTTCTTCTTTTGTCACTATGTTTTCAAAAAGCCGTCTGCTGCAGAGGCGTCAGAAAGCATCTATATGAGGGAAAGGGTTAATTATTGAAAATAGATTAAAATATTTTGTAACGGGTGAAACTGATCATTATGAGGCTGAGCAATTACTCCCTTTGCAAAAATGTATTCAAAAGTTGTCTGCTTAACCCTTTCCCTCATATAGACGCTTTCTGACGCCTTTGCAGCAGACGGCTTTTTTAAAACATAGTGACAAAAGAAGAAATTGCTCAAAACGAGCAATTTCTCCTTCTGCCACAATGTTTTCCTCTTTTAGTCATAGGTTATCCATCTAATTATAGAGATTTTCTATTTGTTTACAAAATATGTTCAAAGTCGACTGCTGCAGAATTGTCGTATGTGGGATAGGGTTAAGATGCATCAAAATTCATCTTTATGTCCTGCATTGCATGAAATAATGAACCCTGATTTATGGGCCAATTTCGCTATGTGTGCATGGGTAGAACTCCAGACAAGGGCCATACTTCATGTTCTTGACCCTCCATCTCAAAATAGGGAAAGGGAACAGAGACAACTGACAGCAGACAACTTTTGAAAACATTGTGGCAAATGAAGAACTTGCTTCTGTACAGCTATTTGTCCATTTGCTAGAATGTTTTTAACCATATTTTATTTATAGAGATTTATTATATTTCCCCCCAAGATGTTCTCAAAGTTGTTTACAGCAAATTTGATGTATGTGGGAAATAATTGAATGCTTATTCGACCCCAAAAGCCTATGCTGTGGAAACTTAATGGAAATCACTGATTGAGATGTCCTCAATAAAGACCTAGATATCAGCCATCCCGCGAGAAAACCAACATTGTGGACTCTGCGTTAAGTATCAACCCCGGATCAGCCTAAGCATGCCGCGCAGGCTTACCGGGATAGATACTTTTCGCCTCCTGTGGATTTTCTGTTTCAGGAATCATTACTCTATACCTCTATCCCCCTGAGACGGAATGTGTCGGCCCGGATCAGTGTGTGTGGACAATGTTGGTTTTTCTCGCAGGATGGCTCATATTGTGACTACTTTGCAGCAAACAACTTATGAAAACATAGATATATATTTACTAGCTCTTGCTTCAAAGTAAACAATCTTGACTCATGCATGAAAACCTTTTTGTCTAGAAAAAAATAAAGTACTGAAATGTCTGATAAACTGGTTATCGGTACGTTTGATCACGACCCCCACGATTGTGAAGTGGTAGAGCATCCACTTTGAGTGTGGGAGGTCGCAGGTTTGATTCCTGGCTGGGTCATACCAAAGACTTTAAAAACGGTAGTAACGGCTGCCCTCCTTAGCGGGGTTGCAGGGTTAGCATTACAACTGACTGGCTGGTATCAGGATAAATGGACAAATAGAACTTGTAACCTACCCAGGAAAAAATGGTGATAGCGTAAAACACCCAAGCAATCAAGTTTTTTAACACAACTGTTTTTGATAAAGGACCGGTTCAGATGTAAATCTTACATGTTTAAATCCATCCATTTACAGATGTATGCTGAAGCAGAACAAGCCTTTACTCAAGTTTTAAAATTAGATAAAAACTGTGATGATGCTGTACAAGAACTTTTACGAGTTCGGACGCATCAAATAATGGTAAGTCTAAATGAATCTGTGAAAATCAACCTTAGCGTAATTATTAAACATCTAGGTAAAGATATACCAGCACTTTGAAGTAATTTAGTCCAAATGGTCAATATTTTTAATAAGTTTCTTGAAGCCTTGTGTGACTAGTGTGACTAAAATTCTCTTTGCACGCCCTGTGTCATATAATCCAATTTTTACTGTACGTCAAGAGGTTTCTTGAAAGCTCCTATGACATTGTGAACATTTATGGAATCAATTTTGATAAATTGGTTTCTCTTCTTGCTTCGCCTGCAATGGCATGACGTCACATAGAGATTACTTTTGGATTTTATATCTCTCCGTAACACTAGGCAGGCGACACACATTCTTCTGCTAACTTTTTTGTTTTTCAAGAAATAATTAACCCTTTTCCCCATACGACATTTCTGCAGCAGACGACTTTAGACATATTTTGTCAAAAAATGGAAAATCTCTATAATTGAATGGATAACCTATGACTGAAAGTGGAAAGCATTGTGGCAAAAGGAGAAAAAGGCGTCGGAAAGCGTCTATATGAGGGAAAGGGTTAAACTGTTGTGACAAGAAACACCTCATAATTATTTTAGTTGATGTGTCTGTAGTCTGTACATGTATTCCTGTTTGTCACAAAGGAATTTTATATGGTGACTATAAATCCTTGCTCACTTGAAAATGCACCTGAGAAGCACAACTGATGAGCAATTTCTCTTTTTGCCACAATGTTTTCAACTTTATTCAATGATAATACAGTCACACTTGCATTTGTGGTCACCTCAGTTAAGCAGGCGACTTGTATTAAGCAGCAACTTGAAGAATAACCAAAACAATAATTTCTTTATTTGACTTGAATTAAGCAGCCACCTGTGTTCAGCAGCCAACTTTTGACTCTTCCCCGGGTGGCTGCTAAAGACAAGTTGAACTGTACCGTCATTTATACAGTTGTCTGCTGCAGATTTGATGTATGTCGGAAATGATAAAATAATAGATACAGTGATAAAACTGATTGGTTTTGATTAAATTGTGTGTTTACAGGAAATGGGTTTTACAAAACAACAATCCGAAGCAGCTATAAAATTATATGGTACCGTACAAGCAGCCTTAGATTCATTATTAGCGGGTGTAGGTAAGAGACATTGTCTGTTAACCCTTTCAGTCTTGCAGACGCATTCTAACACATTTGCAGCAGATGACTTTTGAAAACATAGTAGCAAATGGACAAATTGCTCATTATGAGCAATTTGTCCATTTGCTACAATGTTTTCAAAAGTCATCTGCTGCAAATGTGTGACAATTTCTCCATTTGCCACAATGTTTTCAACTCTATTTAATCATTAAGCACCCATTAATGGAGATTTCTCAAAATTTTGCGAGGATGTTTTCAAAGTCGTCTGCATCAGATTTGTTGTATGTGGGAAAGGGTTAACTAGCTGCGACTTTGAACAGCGTATGGTTCCAAACCATTCTTGATGTCTGTTAAACATTAAACCTTTCCCAAAATCAGACATTGTCTGTTGATTTCCCAGCAGATGCCTTTTGTAAACATTCTTGCAAAATGAGAAATTGATCATAGTGATGTCTTCAACTCTATTCAGTCTTCCACCAATGGGCTATCAGTCTATGTGGAAAAGCAGCCAGTTGCTTGGAAAGAACGATGTAAGAAATAGTAGTGTGAGAAAGCCAAGAAACATATGAGTAGGTGAACTGGCCGCCGTGATATGACTGAAAAGTTGTTAAAAACAGCGTTAAACCCCAATCAATCAATCAATCAATCAACTCTATTCAACAATAACACTTTCTTTTATGGAGATTTTTTGTATATTTTGTGTTCAAAGTCAACTGCTGCAGATTTGTTGTTTGTTGGAAAGAGTAACAGATTTGCTTTAACATTTTGATTAGTGTACATAACTAAGGAAATCTATAGGTAGTTTTATTATTTTGCCACACTGACAAAGACTAAGAGGAATGCCGTTCAATGCCATAAACCCTAACAAATTAGTTTGACCTATTACCAAGGCCATGGTCATTCTATTGAATTTGCCCTCTATGAAGGAGCTTTGTTTTCTATTGATAACTGTTGTTTTTGCTTCATTTTTAGCTCGACTTTTGAAAAAAATGAGAGCTATTGTCATGACCCTGGCGGCGGCGACGGCGTGGTCGTCCGGTTAAGGTTTTTTGTTCAGCTCAGCTTTTTTTCTGTGGCGGCGGCGTGATCGTCCGGTTAAGGTTTTTTGTTCAGCTCAGCTTTTTTTCTGTTTTCTATCAGTCGAGCATCGGTGCCGTACGTGGTGCTCTTGTTTCCCTCCATTGTTATTATTTTTTGTAAATTTTTTGGTTCATTTAATTTTTTTTATACCCTTTTTAAATGTATACATATAAAGGAAACACTTGAAATATGCAAACTTTACCAAATTTGGCCTTCAGCTTTATTCACATAAAGTCTCGGCTATGTTGGATAACAAGCTTGATTGTCCTAGACCATTAAGAGTTGTGGCCCCTTATTTGAAATGTTGTGTTGTTAGCTTATGTTATCTAGTAATTTTCATAATTCTTATCGAAATTGGATTCTTCAACCATATAATACAACCAAATCTGCAGAAAACGATTAAAGCAAAATTTAGAAAATCTTTATAATGTATGTTTAACTAGTATGATTATTGAAACAGTTGAAAATACAAGTTTCAATAGAAATTTACTTTTATAACTGAATACAATTAATATAAAAATGAAAAAATATTGACAAATATATTTAATACTTTGATAAAATTGAATATATTTTCTAAAAAGCAGCAATTACTTATCATTGACAATGTTGGCTTTAACTGCAGCTGCTTGAAAGGTTCTGCTGCAGATAGATCATAACTTTTTCTCTGAAGTAAACAACTATTCCTTTTTCCACAATATTTTCAACCCTGTTTAAAAATAACATTTCTAAATTTTGAGATGTTACAAATATTTCCAAATCATATTTTTGAAGAAGACATTACTTAACCCTGTTCCACTTGAGATGCAGTTTAATGCATTTGCAGCAGAAGACTTTTGAAAACATCATGACAAAAGTAGAAATTGCTCAACTGAGCAATTTCTCCTTTTGCCACTATGTTTTCAACTCTGTTTAATAATTGTACTTTCACTTATAGAGATTTTCCATAACTTTACCAAGATGTTTTCAAAGTCATCTGCTGCAGTATTGTCATATGTGGGGAAGTGTTTCAATATCATATCAGGTAAACATCCATTGTTCTTTTTGTGTTGACTGCCATGGTAAGATGACACATTTGATCTATTCTCTGTCTATTGTGCATTATTAAATAATCATGCAACACATGTGTTCATTGAAACACTTGTTTTGGATAACATTGTGTCGATATTAATTTGATTCAGCTGAAAATTCATTAAACACTGAAGTGTATGTGTCCGATGATGATGAAAGTTTCCCCTCCACCACCATTGCAAATACACGCACCCCACGAATATCGGATACGAAAATGGAGTAAGTATTTACCATGCTAGATAAGAGTATAAATTAAAACTTGCGTTTTTCGGGAAACACAAATTTGAACTGCAGATTTGCAAATGAGCATGATTAATATAGCTCACCTGAGCATGAAGTGCTCAAGGTAAGCTATTGGAATCTCCTTAGTCCATCTGTCATTGACAATTTGCTTATTGACATTCTAGAGGCCACAGTTTTATCCAATCTTCATTTTCTTTTTCCAGAATATTTGCCCTGACAATATCTAGGCCAAGTTTGAATATGGGTAATGTTGGGTCAAATTTAAGAAAATTCTTATTGATACTTAAAAAGCATGTGTTGTAACTTAGTCAGAAGGTTTGTCTTAAAGATATTTTGGCTAAGTTAAAATATGGGTCATGTCTGGTCAAATACTAGTTCACTAGGCTAAATTTTTAGATAAATCTTGAACACACTCAAAAGACTGTATTTTGAAACTTTGTCAGAGTGTTTGTCTTGATTATTTATAGGCAAAGTTGATATAAGGTTGATATTGTGACAAAAACTCGCTCACTAGGTCATATTTAGGAAAAATCTCTAAGCTGCATTTTTGACTCCAGAAAAATAGAATTATCAGAACAATGGTCTTGAAGATTTCTAAGCTAATTTCAAATATATTTTAAGTCTGGTAAAAAACTAGGTCTCTAGCTCTTTGCTAGGCCAATGTTTAAATTTTGCATTATTATGGCCATTGTTATACCTTGGTTTTAATCTTAACCCTTTCCAACATACAAAAAATCTGCAGCAGACATCGTTTTAAACATATAGGCAAATTTATGAAAAATCTCTATAAATGAATGTTCAATAAATGAACAGAGTACAACATATGCCAAAAGGAGAAATTTCTCATTATGAGCAATTTCTCCTTTTGTCACAATGTTTCAAAAATTTGTCTACTGCATAATGTCAAAGAGCCTTCAAGAGGAAAAGGATTAATTGAGATCCTTAATTGGAATTAATCTACTTGACTATTTCCCTTATACAGCCAACTTTTGATGTCTCTGCAACGTACAACTTTAGAAAACACAAGTAATTTCTTCTTTATCCACAATGTTTTCAACACTGTAGTGTACACAAATTATCCTTTGAACTTTTGATGTTACACTATTTTCATCAGATATTTTCAAAGGCAAATTCTTAATAAATGTTTAAAAACAGATAATGCGAAGATTTATAGAAATATCCGGGTATGAGAAAAACCATAGTTTACTAGTGAGAAATTATTCCAATTATATTTACCTTTGTTATGATGGTATTTTCTATATTTCAGTCCTAAAAACCCAGAAGGATTGACAGCATTATGGGTAGGGAATGTATTACCAGAAGTCACAGATAAAAAATTACAGCAAATGTTTTCGCGGTAAATATTTTTTTGCTTCTTGTTTTTTAGCTCACCTGAGCTTTGCTCAAGGTGAGTTATTGTGATCGCCTTTTGTCCGGCGTCCGTTGTGCGTCAACTTCTTCTCCTCATTAACCAGTGGGTCAATTGGGATGAAACTTCACAGAAAGCATCCTCTCAATGACCTCACCAGAATTCCTTAAAATTTTTGGGATCCATGCAGAATTCTAGTTTCCATGGCATCGATACGAAAAAAACTTCAAAATTCTTCTTCTCCCAAACTGGTCGGCAGATTTTGAAATTATTTTGTAGAAATGTTCCTTGGGTAACCCTCTATCAGATTCCTTGAAGCCATGTTGATTGGTCGAAAAACATGGCCGCCAGGGGGGGCGGGGCTTTTTTGCCTTATATGGCTATAGTGAAAACTTAAAAAATCTTCTTCTCGAAAAGTGTCAGGCCGATTTTCAAATAATTTTGTAGAACTGTTCCTTGGGTGATCCTCTATCATATTCCTTCAAGCCATGTTGATTGGTAAAAAAACATGGCCGCCAGGGGGGCAGGGCTATTTTGCCTTATATCTATAGTGAAAACTTAAAAAATCTTCTTCTCCGAAAGTGTTCAGCCGATTTTCAAATAGTTTTGTAGAAATGTTCATTGGGTGACCCTCTATCAGATTCCTTCAAGCCATGTTGATTGGTCGAAAAATATGGCCGCCAGAGGGCGGGGCTATTTTGCCTTATATTACCATAGTGAAAACTTAAAAAATCTCCTTCTCCGAAAGTGTCAGGCCGATTTTCAAATAATTTTGTAGAAATGTTCCTTGGATGACCCACTTTCAGATTCCTTCAAGCCATGTTGATTGTTCAAAAAACATGGCCTCCAGTGGGCAGGGCTATTTTGCATTATATGGCTATAGTGAAAACTTAAAAAATCTTCTCCTCCAAAAGTGTCTTTCCGATTTTCAAATAATTTTGTAGAAATGTTCCTAGGGTGACCCTCTATCAGATTCCTTCAAACCAAGTTGATTGGTTGGAAACTGTGGCTGCCAGGGGGCGGGGCTTATATAGCTAAAGTGAAAAAAAAAATATCAGGTGAGCGATTCCAGGGCCATCATGGCCCTCTTGTTTAGATCACCTGAGCCGAAGGCTCAAGGTGAGCTATTCTGATCAGTTTTTGTCCGTACTCCGTCCGGCGTTAACTTTTAGCTTTAAACATCATCTCCTACCATTCCAATATACCAATTTCCACAAATCATCACAGGAATGTTCCTTTGGTGGTCCTCTTTCAAAATTGTTCAAAGATTAAAATTCCAATGAGAACTTTGGTTGCTGCGGCATCAGAAAGGGGACAAAATGTCCAAACTTTAAAAATCTTCTCCTCCAAATCTGCCTGTCAGATTCAAATATAATTTGGTAGAAATGTTCCTTGGGTGACCCTCTATAAAAATTGTTCAAGCCATACTGATTGGTCGAAAAACATGGCAGTCAGGCGGCATCAGAAAAGGGGCAAAATGACAAAAAAAATTTGAAAATTCCATTTTTATGAAAGTGTTTGTCTGATTTTAAGAAAATATAATACGAATCTTACTGTAATGATCCTCTATTTAATTTGTTTAAGCCGTTTTGATTGGTTACACAATCATATCAACCAGGCATCATCACAAAAAGGGTAAATTGAACTTTTAGCTACAAATGACAACCAACTCCTACCATTCCAATAGACCAATTTCCACAAAACATCACAAGAATGTTCCTTTGGTGGTCCTCTTTCAAAATTGTTCAAAGATTTAAATTCCATTGATAACTTTGGTTGCTGCGGCATCAGAAAGTCAGAAAAATACCCAAATTTTAAAATCCTTTTCCTCCATAATCTACTTGTGCGATTGCAAGATAATTTGGTAGAAATGTTCCTTAAGTGACCCTCTAAATAAACTGTTGAAGCCATATTGATTTCGTTGAAAAACAGGGCAGCAAGGCGGCATCAGGAAAGGTGCAAAATGACAAAAACTTTATAATTCCATTCTTATTAAAGTTCTTGTTAGATTTCAAGATATAAATGGCCTTTACTGATAAGCTGTTTCTTGAGAAGTGTCCACTCCTTTGCAGTTTCATTTGCACTCCCTGATAAAATTTTCCCAGATATTTGCAGTTAAATATTTGCTACTAGTTTACTATCAATTAGGTGATCGATTTAGGGCCATCTTGGCCCTCTTATTTTTTTTCCAGATACTTAAATTTGAATATGGAAGATATTATAACATGCAGTTATCCAATTGCATTTGTAGGTGGGGGGGTTAATAAACAAAGGAAAATTACTTAACTCTTTCCCACACATAGACACTTGCTAACGCCTCTGCAGTAGACAACTGTTGAAAACATTGTGACAAATGGTGAAATTGCTCAAGATGAGTAATTTCACCTTTTGCCACAATTTTTTAACTTTGTTCAGTACCTTCATTTATAGAGATTTTTCATGGTTTTGCCTTGATAATTTCAAAGGCATCTGCTTTAGTTTTGCTGTATGTAGGGTTGATACCAAATATGTTCAACAGAAATGACATCAGGATTATTTGAGTGTTTAAAGGTTCCTTCCCCACCACTAGCTATATTGTAAATTTCATTTTTCAGATATGGTCCTGTAAAAAGTGTTAGATGTTTACCAGAAAAATATTGTGCTTTTGTCAATTTTTCAAATAAAGAAGCAGCAGGAAAAGCAATGACATCGTTACAGGTAACAGTAAATGATTACTGCCTTATCCTTCCCATGTCCAGTCAGTAATGACGATGGATATCAATCCTTCTAGAAAAAATTATTAGTTACAGTCATATATACAAAACCTGTAGGGGGTATATTGGAGTCGCCCTGTGGTCGGTCGGTTCGTTGCAATTTTCTTTGTCTGGAGTATAACTTTAAAACTACTAAATGGAATTTAATCAAACGTAATATGAGGATACTACACAGTGAGAGGAAGTGCATATTACAGGAACCAAACTCTATTTTTCCTAATATCAGAGTTATTGCCCTTTGTTACTTTTTCTCGCCCGGAGAATAACTTGAAAACTACTAAATGGAATCTAAGAATAACCTTCAGTGCCCTTTCGTACTGTTTTCTTGTCCGGAAAATAACTTTCAAACTAAATGATGGAATTAAATAAAACTTCATGCAATGGTAGAGCACAATGAGAGGAAGTGCAGTGTACAAGAACGATAACTTTATTTTAGCTAATTACAGAGTTGTTGCCCTTTCTTACTTTTTTCTTGTCCGGATAATTACATTAAAACAGAAGGATGGAACTTAATAAATTAATTCAATGGTAAAGCAGAATGAGAATACAGTGTACAAGAACCATACCTCTATTTAAGCTTATTAGACTTTTTGCCCTTTCTTACTTTTTTCTTGTCCGGAGAATATTTTTAAAACTACTGGATAGAATTTCCTATCAGGGCTGCGTTAAGGGGAATAATCACATTCAGTGATAGCTCTAGTTTTGTCTAAATCATACAATTTTAGTTTTAGCTCATCTGAGCACGAAATGCTCAAGGCGAGTTATAGTTATCAAGGCGGTGTTTGGGGGTATTAATCACATTCAGTGATAGCTCTAGTTTTATTAGCTCACCTGAGCTTTGCTCAAGGTGAGTTATTGTGATCGCCTTTTGTCCGGCGTCCGTCGTGCGTCGTCCGTCAACTTCTTCTCCTCAGTAACCAGTGGGTCAATTTGGATGAAACTTCACAGAAAGCATCCTCTCAATGACCTCACCAGAATTCCTTCAAATTTTTGGGATCCATGCAAAAGTCTGGTTTCCATGGCAACGAAACCGAAAAAACTTCAAAATTCTTCTTCTCCGAAATTGGTTGGCAGATTTTCAAATAATTTTGTAGAAATGTTCCTTGGATGACCCTCTATCAGATTCCTTCAAGCCGTGTTGATTGGTCGAAAAACATGGCCGCCAGGGGGGGGCGGGGCTATTTTGCCTTATATGGCTATAGTGAAAACTTAAAAAATCTTCTCCTCCAAAAGTGTAAGGCCGATTTTCAAATAATTTTGTAGAAATGTTCCTTGGGTGACCCTCTATCAGATTCCTTCAAGCCAAGTTGATTGGTCGAAAAACATGGCCACCAGGGGGGGGCGGGGCTATTTTGCTTTATATGGCTATATTGCAAACTTAAAAAATCTTCTCCTCCAAAAGTGTCAGGCCGATTTTCAAATAATTTTGTAGAAATGTTCCTTGTGTGATCCTCTATCAGATTCCTTCAAGCCATGTTGATTGGTCAAAAAACATGGCCGCCAGGGGGCGGGGCTATTTTGCCTTTTATGGCTATAGTGAAAACTTAAAAAATCTTCTCCTCCATAAGTGTCAGGCCGATTTTCAAATAATTTTGTAGAAATGTTCCTTGGGTGACCCTCTATCAGATTCCTTCAAGCAATGTTGATTGGTCGAAAAACATGGCCGCCAGGGGGCGGGGGCTATTTTGCCTTATATGGCCAAAGTGAAAACTTAAAAAATCTTCAACATCTTCTCCTCAGTAACCAGTGGGTCAATTGGGATGAAACTTAACAGAGAGCATCCTCTTAATGACCTCACCAGAATTCCTTCAAATTTTAGGGATCCATGCAGAATTCTGGTTTCCATGGCAACGAAACGAAAAAAAACTTCAAAATTCTTCTTCTCCCAAACTGGTTGGCAGATTTTCAAATAATTTTGTAGAAATGTTCCTTGGATGACCCTCTACCAGATTCCTTCAAACCATGTTGATTGGTCAAAAAACACGGCCGCCAGGGGGGCGGGGCTATTTTGCCTTTTATGGCTATAGTGAAAACTTAAAAAATCTTCTCCTCCGAAAGTGTCAGGCTGATTTTCAAATGATTTTGTAGAAATGTTCCTTGGGTGACCCTCTATCAGATTCCTTCAAGCCATGTTGATTGGTCGAAAAACATGGCCGCCAGGGGGGTGGGGGGGGCGGGGCTATTTTGCCTTATATGGCTATAGTGCAAACTTAAAAAATCTTCTTCTCCAAAAGTGTCAGCCCGATTTTCAAATAATTTTGTAGAAATGTTCCTTGGATGACCCTCTACCAGATTCCTTCAAACCATGTTGATTGGTCAAAAAACACGGCCGCCAGGGGGGCGGGGCTATTTTGCCTTTTATGGCTATAGTGAAAACTTAAAAAATCTTCTCCTCCGAAAGTGTCAGGCTGATTTTCAAATGATTTTGTAGAAATGTTCCTTGGGTGACCCTCTATCAGATTCCTTCAAGCCATGTTGATTGGTCGAAAAACATGGCCGCCAGGGGGGTGGGGGGGGCGGGGCTATTTTGCCTTATATGGCTATAGTGCAAACTTAAAAAATCTTCTTCTCCAAAAGTGTCGGCCCGATTTTCAAATAATTTTGTAGAAATGTTCCTTGGATGACCCTCTACCAGATTCCTTCAAACCATGTTGATTGGTCAAAAAACACGGCCGCCAGGGGGGCGGGGCTATTTTGCCTTTTATGGCTATAGTGAAAACTTAAAAAATCTTCTCCTCCGAAAGTGTCAGGCTGATTTTCAAATGATTTTGTAGAAATGTTCCTTGGGTGACCCTCTATCAGATTCCTTCAAGCCATGTTGATTGGTCGAAAAACATGGCCGCCAGGGGGGTGGGGGGGGCGGGGCTATTTTGCCTTATATGGCTATAGTGCAAACTTAAAAAATCTTCTTCTCCAAAAGTGTCGGCCCGATTTTCAAATAATTTTGTAGAAATGTTCCTTGGATGACCCACTTTCAGATTCCTTCAAGCCATGTTGATTGGTCAAAAAACATGGCCGCCAGTAGGCAGGGCTATTTTGCATTATATGGCTGTAGTGAAAACTTAAAAAATCTTCTCCTCCAAAAGAATCTGGCAGATTTTCAAATAATTTTGTAGAAATTTTCCTAGGGTGACCCTCTATCAGATTCCTTCAAGCCAAGTTGATTGGTCGGAAACTATGGCTGCCAGGGGGCGAGGCTTATATAGCTAAAGTGAAAAAAAAAAAAAAAATTCAGGTGAGCGATTCAAGGGCCATCATGGCCCTCTTGTCTAAATTAATATAATTTTAGTTTTAGCTAACCTGAGCACGAAATGCTCAAGGTGAGTTATTGTGATCGCCTTTTGTCCGTCATGCAGTGTGCGTTGTGTGTCGTCTGTCAACTTCTTCTCCTCAGTAACCAGTGGGTCAATTTGGATGAAACTTAACAGAAAGCATCCTCTCATTGACCTAACCAGAATTCCTTAAAATTTTGGGGATCCATGCAGAGTTCTGGTTTCCATGGCAACGAAACATAAACAACTTTAAAATTATTCTTCTCCCAAACTGGTTGGTAGATATTCAAATAATTTTGTAGAAATGTTCCTTGGATGACCCTCTATCAGATTCCTTCAAGCAATGTTGATTGGTCGAAAAACATGGCCGCCATGGGGGTGGGGCTATTTTGCTTTATATGGCTATAGTGAAAACTTAAAAAATCGTCTCCTCCAAAAGTGTCTGACCGATTTTCAAATAATTTTTGTAGAAATGTTCCTTGGGTGACCCTCTAACAGATTCCTTCAAGCCATGTTG
The DNA here is from genome assembly GCA_031761405.1 of Serripes groenlandicus. Taxonomy (NCBI): domain Eukaryota; kingdom Metazoa; phylum Mollusca; class Bivalvia; order Cardiida; family Cardiidae; genus Serripes; species Serripes groenlandicus. Next base: position 62,239,718 of record JASEVX010000009.1, on the reverse strand, counting down.
ATTGGTTGAAAGACATGGCCGCCAAGGGGCAGGCCTATTTTGCCTAATATGGCTATAGTGAAAACGTAAAAAATCTTCTCCTCTGAAAGTGTTAGGCCGATTTTCAAATAATTTTGTAGATATGTTCCTAAGGTGACCCACTATCAGATTCCTTAAAGCCATGTTGATTGGTCGAAAGACATGGCCGCCTCAGGGCGGGGCTATTTTGCCTAATACGGCTTAAGTGAAAACTTGAAAAATCTTCTCCTCCGAAAGTATTTGGCTGATTTTCAAATAATTTTGATGGGTGACCCTCTATAAAAATTGTTCAAGCCATACTGATTGGTCGAAAAACATGGCAGTCAGGCGGCATCAGAAAAGGGGCAAAATGACAGAATTTGAAAATTCCATTTTTAGCTCCACTGTCGAGCTTATGTCATGGCGAATTGTCCGTCGTGCGTGCGTCTTAGCGTGCGTTAACTTTTTCCTATTAACGACTTCTTCTCCCTAACCACTTAGCCAATTTGGTTGAAACTTCATAGGAAGCATCCTCTCAATGTCCTCTCTTAAATTCCTTCAAATTTGTTTGATCCATCCATAATTCTGGTTTCCATGGCAACCAAAAGAAAAAAATAGTGAAAACTTAAAAAATCTTCTTCTCCAAAAGTGTCAGGCCGATTATCAAATAATTTTGTAGAAATGTTCCTTGGGTGACCCTTTATTAGATTCCTTCAAGAAATGTTGATTGGGCGAAAAACATGGCCACCAGGGGGCGGGGCTATTTTGCCTTATATAGCTATAGTGAAAACAAATAATTTTGTAGAAATGTTCCTTGGGTGACCCTTTATTAGATTCCTTCAAGAAATGTTGATTGGTAAAAAAACATGGCCGCCAGAGGGTGGGGCTATTTTGCCTATATGTCTATAGTGAAAACTTAAAAAATCTTCTCCTCCGAAAGTATCCAGCCGATTTTCATATAATTTTGTAGAAATGTTCCTTGGGTGACCCTTTATTAGATTCCTTCAAGAAATGTTGATTGGTTGAAAAACATGGCCGCTAGGGGGCAGGGCTATTTTGCCTTATATAGCTAAAGTGAAAACTTAAAAAATCTTCTTCTCCGAAAGTGTTCAGCCGATTTTCAAATAATTTTGTAGAGATGTTCCTTGGCTGACCCTCTATCAGATTCCTTCAAGCCATGTTGATTGGTAAAAATAACATGGCCGCAAGAGGGCAGGGCTATTTTGCCGTATATGGCTAAAGAGAAAACTTAAAAAATCTTCTTCTCCGAAAGTGTCTTGCTGATACTCAAATAATTTTGTAGAAATGTTCCTAGGCTGACCCTCTATCAGATTCCTTCAAGCCATGTTGATAGGTTGAAAAATATGGCTACCAGGGGGTGGGGCTATTTTGCCTTATATGGTTTTAGTGAAAACTTAAAATATCCTCTCCTCCGAAAGTGTCGGGCCAATTTTCAAATAATTTTGAAGAAACATTCCTTGGGTGACACTCTACACAATTCCTTTAAGCCATGGTGGTTGGTAAAAAACATGGCCACCAGGGGGCAGGGCTGTTTGGAGATTTGATTTTTGCCTTATGGCCGTGGAGCGATACTGGCCCTCTTGGGCCTCTTGTTATGAAAGTGCTTGTCTGATTTTAAGAAAATATAATATGAATCTTACTTTAATGATCCTCTATTTAATTTGTTTAAGCCGTTTTGATTGGTTACACAATCATAGCAACCAGGCATCATCACAAAAGGGGTAAATTGAACTTTTAGCTACAAATGACAACCAACTCCTACCATTCCAATAGACCAATTTCCACAAAACATCACAGGAATGTTCAAAGATTAAAATTCCATTGAGAACTTTGGTTGCTGCAGCATCAGAAAGGAGACAAAATGTCCAAACTTTAAAAATCTTCTTCTCCGAATCTGCCCGTCAGATTCAAATATAATTTGGTAGAAATGTTCCTTGGGTGACCCTCTATAAAAAATGTTCAAGCCATACTGATTGGTCGAAAAACATGGCAGTCAGGCGGCATCAGAAAAGGGGCAAAATGACAGAATTTGAAAATTCCATTTTTAGCTCACCTGAGCTTTGCTCAAGGTGAGTTATTGTGATCGCCTTTTGTCCGGCGTCCGTCGTGCGTCAACTTCTTCTCCTCAGTAACCAGTGGGTCAATTTGGATGAAACTTCACAGAAAGCATCCTCTTAATGACCTCACCAGAATTCCTTCAAATTTTTGGGATCCATGCAAAATTCTGGTTTCCATGGCAACGAAACCGAAAAAACTTCAAAATTCTTCTTCTCCCAAATTGGTTGGCAGATTTTCAAATAATTTTGTAGAAATGTTCCTTGGATGACCCTCTATCAGATTCCTTCAAGCCATGTTGATTGGTCGAAAAACATGGCCGCCAGGGGGGGCGGGGCTATTTTGCCTTATATGGCTTTAGTGAAAACTTAAAAAATCTTCTCCTCCGAAAGTGTAAGGCCGATTTTCAAATAATTTTGTAGAAATGTTCCTTGGGTGACCCTCTATCAGATTCCTTCAAGCCATGTTGATTGGTCAAAAAACACGGCCGCCAGAGGGGCGGGGCTATTTTGCCTTATATGGCTATAGTGCAAACTTAAAAAATCTTCTTCTCCAAAAGTGTCGGCCCGATTTTCAAATAATTTTGTAGAAATGTTCCTTGGATGACCCACTTTCAGATTCCTTCAAGCCATGTTGATTGGTCAAAAAACATGGCCGCCAGTAGGCAGGGCTATTTTGCATTATATGGCTATAGTGAAAACTTAAAAAATCTTCTCCTCCAAAAGTATCTGGCCGATTTTCAAATAATTTTGTAGAAATGTTCCAAGCCAAGTTGATTGGTCGGAAACTATGGCTGCCAGGGGGCGAGGCTTATATAGCTAAAGTGAAAAAAAAAAAAAATCAGGTGAGCGATTCAAGGGCCATCATGGCCCTCTTGTTATGAAAGTGTTTGTCTGATTTTAAGAAAATATAATGCGAATCTTACTTTAATGATCCTCTATTTAATTTGTTTAAGCCGTTTTGATTGGTTACACAATCATATCAACCAGGCGTCATCACAAAAGGGGTAAATTGAACTTTTAGCTACAAATGACAACCAACTCCTACCATTCCAATAGACCAATTTCCACAAAACATCACAGGAATGTTCCTTTGGTGGTCCTCTTTCAAAATTGTTCAAAGATTTAAATTCCATTGAGAACTATGGTTGCTGCGGCATCAGAAAGTGAGAAAAATACCCAAATTTTAAAATCCTTTTCCTCCATAATCTGCTTGTGCGATTGCAAGATAATTTGGTAGAAATGTTCCTTAAGTGACCCTCTAAATAAACTGTTGAAGCCATATTGATTTCGTTGAAAAACAGGGCGGCATCAGGAAAGGTGCAAAATGACAAAAACTTTATAATTCCATTCTTATTAAAGTTCTTGTTAGATTTCAAGATATAAATGGCCTTTACTGATAAGCTGTTTCTTGAGAAGTGTCCACTCCTTGCAGTTTCATTTGCACTCCTTGATCAAATTTTCCCAGATATTTGCAGTTAAATATTTGCTACTAATTTACTATCAATTAGGTGATGTTTAGGGCCATCTTGGCCCTCTTGTTACAACTTCTTCTGAATAACCAGGAGGCCCAAAGTGATGATATTTTGCCAGTAGATACCGAAATACTATATAGTTTCCTCCAATAAATGACCTTGATTTACTTTCAATGTCACAGGGGTCAAATATATGAAAACCTTTAAACAACTTCTTCTGAATAACCAAGAGGCCCAGAGTGATGATATTTTGCCAGTAGAAACCGGGCATGAAATGCTATATAGTTTCCTCCAATAAATGACCTTGATTTACTTTAAAGGCTATGGTGGTCAAATATATTAAAATCTTTAAACAACTTCTTCTGAATAAACAGTAGGCCCAGAGTGACTATATTTGGCCAGTAAGTATCTGGGATATAGCGCTATGAAATTTACTCAAATTGATGATATTGGTCTGTAGCATCCTTAGGCACAAGAGACTCAATGTTGCATAAACTCCTTGACAATGGGTAAAAAGATCTGAACCAAATTTTGTCAATATGATTCCAGTGCAAAACCAACCTATCATATAAATGCAAGGAGGAAACCTTCTTAAGGACATAGGTCCAGTACAGGAAACCAGAGAAATCTCATTTAACTCCATTTTCAGTACAAATTAAGTAATCTAGATCATTTAGTGTGGTGCATTCTTCACCATAGAAAACTCCAGATGTGGAATTCTTTGCAAATTCACTTTTCTTTAGAACATTTTCCCACGATTGCTCAATATCCAGGTGAGCGATACAGGCCCTCCGGGTCTCTTGTTTTTATTGCTTGATGCATATTCAAATCATATGTCCAAATTCTACTTCTACTTTCCTATCTTTCGCTTTTGTATATTTTTGTTCTCTTTTGTTTTTAAGTTACTCATTTGTATTTCTTTTTTGTTATTTCCATATTTTAGTTGTAAATGGCTATTTAAAGGCAATATGCTTTGCATATGCAAATAAAGAGTAAATCGAGGACTTGGTTTGAAACAGTTGTAACTAAAATCGGTATTTTTTTACCAAGTTTAATCACCTGGCCATAAAGTCTTTATAATCGTTAAATCATTTTTCTTGGTAAACAATGGAAATTTAGGTACCATGGCACCTAAATTTGCATTGTTTACAAAGGGGTCAAAATTGCCCCTAAACCGGGGTTTTCAAAATAGGTTTTTAGTTACAACCGTTTCACGCCAAGCCCTCGAAATGTAAAGTTAATATCTATGTTGTTTCAGGGGACAGAATGTGCGGGTCAAAGATTATTGATAAAATTTCCTGATCATCCAATAACTAACAGTGGGAATAATCACGGCACAATTACAATACGTAAAAATCAAAGTAATATAACTAAAAGGTGGGTACCCCCCCAGGTAGAAAATAACACTAGTCTGAGCTGGGCATAGGGAGAGAAAACTAATAAAGCTATAGAGATCTTAGACGAGTTGGAATCATGTATGGTGGTGCTTTAAAACGTTCCCACATACAGCAAATCTGCAGCAGATGACTTTAAAAATGTAGTGACAGAAATCTGAAAAAATCTCCATAAAAGATAGCTTAATTGTTAAATAAAGTTGAAAACATTGTGGCCAAAGGAGAAATTGCTCATCATGAGCAATTTCACCTTTGGCCACAATGTTTTCAAAAGTCGTCTGCTGCTATTGCGTCAAAATGCGTCTGCAGGTGGGGCAGAGTTAACACGTTCCTACATTCAGACACATTTTGATACATATGCTGCAGACGACTTAAAATCCCATTGTGGCAAAAGGAGGAATTGGAATTTCTGCTTTTGGGATGATGTTTTTATTTTTATAAAGTACATATAGTTCCATTTAAAGTTATGTTCCATAATTTTGCAGAGGTATTAGTAAAGTTGTCTCCTGCAGATTTGTTGTATGTGGGATAGGGTTAAATATTGGCTTTTTTAGTGTGTTTTGAATTGGCAGACATGACCAATTATCATTAATAAAGAATGGAATGTTTGCCTAGCTTTATAATTGCCATGTTTAGATATCGGCATAAAACTCCCCAACAAATCAAAATCGTATAATTCAATCAAACCCTCCGATTTGGGCAATCAAAGGAATCATTTCACTGAGACATTTATTAAAGAGTATCCATAACATAGGGTAGTAGGGTAAATATGTGTTAACCCTTTCCCTCATAAAGACACTTTCTGACGCCACTGCAGCAGACGGCTTTTTGAAAACATTGTGACAAAAGAAGAAATTTCTCAAAACGAGCAATTTCTCCTTTTGCCACAATGTTTTTCAACTTTTAGTCATAGGTTATCCATTTAGTTATAGAGATATTCCATTTCTTGACAAAATATGTTCAAAGTCGTCTGCTGCAGAATTGTCGTATGAGGGAGAGGGTTAATATGTTTAACCCCCTTTCCCACATACAACTATTCTGCAGCAGATCAATTAAAAACCATCTGGTTAAAAAATGGTGAACCTTTTAAAAAGAAAGTTTAATCAATGAAAACATTATGAGCAATTTCCCTTTTTGCCATAATGTTTTCAGAAAGTCCTCTGTTGCAGAGACGGCAGAAAGCGTATGTAGGTGGGTTAAAACCCTTTCCCTCATACGGCAATTCTGCAGCGGACGACTTTGAACGTATTTTGTCAAAAAATAGAAAATCTCCATAATTGAATGGATGACCTATGACAAGAAGTGGAAAACATTGTTGCAAAAGGAGAAATTGCACGTTTTGTGCAATTTCTTCTTTTGTCACTATGTTTTCAAAAAAACGTCTGCTGCAGAGGCGTCAGAAAGCGTCTATATGAGGGAAAGGGTTAAGAACATGAAGTACCTTCCTTATCTAGAGCTCTGTAATTTGTAAGCAAGTCGAGCTTATGTCATGGCGAATTGTCCGTCGTGCATGCGTTAACTTTTCCCTTTAAACGACTTCTTCTCCCTAACCACTTGGCCAATTTGGTTGAAAATTCATAGGGAGCATCCTCTCAATGTCCTCTCTTAAGTTCCTTCAATTTTTTTTTTATCCATCCAAAATTCTGGTTTCCATGGCAACCAAAAGAAAAAAATAGTGAAAACTTAAAAAATCTTCTTCTCCGAAAGTGTTCAGCCGATTTTCAAATAATTTTGTAGAAATGCTCATTGGGTGACCCTCTATCGGATTCCTTCAAGCCATGTTGATTGGTTGAAAAACATGGCTGCCAGAGGGTGGGGCTATTTTGCCTTATATGACCATGGTGAAAACTTAAAAAATCTTCTTCTCCGAAAGTGTTGAGCGGATTTTCAAATAAATTTGTAGAAATTGTCCTTGGGTGACCCTCTATCAGATTCCTTCAAGCCATGTTGATTGGTAAAAAAACATGGCCGCCAGAAGGCGCTGCTATTTTGCCTTATATGGCGCAATAAAGAGAAAACTTAAAAAATCTTCTCCTCCGAAAGTGTCTAGCTGATATTCAAATAATTTTGTGGAAATGTTCCTAGGCTGACCCTCTATCAGATTCCTTCAAGCCATGTTGATTGGTTGAAAAATATGGCCGCCAGGGGGTGGGGCTATTTTGCCTTATATGGTTATAGTGAAAACTTAAAATATCCGCTCCTCCGAAAGTGTAAGGCCGATTTTCAAATAACTTTGCAGAAACATTCCTTGGGTGACACTATACAAGATTCCTTTAAGCCATGGTGTTTGGTAAAAAGCATGGCCACCAGGGGGCAGGACTGTTTGGAGATTTGATTTTTGCCTTATGGCAGTGGAGCGATACTTGCCCTCTTGGGCCTCTTGTTTAGGAATATCAAGATAAAAATGTTGAGTATGGCAGCCAGCAGTATAGAGCCTGGTCATCCTGTTGCAGTCCTGGCTCTATACTGGTGGCACAGGCTTCAAAAAAATCTGTTCCACCAGTCGGAGGGTTAATTTAGCACTTTCATGAGATCATAGGTAGTTTAACCTTTTCCCTCATATAGACACCCTTTCTGACGCCTCTGCAGCAGACGGCTTTTTGAAAACATTGTGACAATAGAAGAAATTGCTCAAAACGAGCAATTTCTCCTTTTGCCACAATGTTTTCCACTTTTAGTCATAGGGTATCCATTCAATTATAGAAATATTATATATTTTGACAAAATATGTTCAAAGTCGTCTGCTGCAGAATTGTCGTATAAGGAAAAAGCATTAAAGTTTGGTGACTTGACCTTATGCTCAGCTCTTGTAATAGAAAATATATCATGAGTTTAAATGAATGTGAACTTCTGTACCAGGTTTCAAACAAAGTTTAAACCTGGTTATTTGATTGACGATGTTGTTGTTCAAGGAGGTCCATCAAACTGACTATTAAAGGGGGAAAACTATTCAAGACAGAAAACAAAGTCTGAGATTGTTTTAGGGGGGTTCAAGGTGTCCATCTTGAAATAGATGTGGTTATGGTCATACATATCATTGTGGCAAAAGGAAAAATTGCTCAGAATGATTTCAGCTCTTTTCAATAATTAAACTTAACCTTTAAAAGATTGTCCATACGTTTGCCTAGAAATATTCAAACTCCTGCTGTGGATTTGTTGTATGTAGGAAATTGTTGATATTTTTTAGGTTTTGAGAATAGAATAAACACTTATTAAAGTACAATGTTTGTCACAGCTGCAAAGGCTTCAGAAACATTGTTGATTTTCCATTTGTCAGTTAGTCAAGGTCTATCCACAATTTATGTTGACCTCTCTGGTGTACTTCTTGCTTCCAATATGCGTTATCGCAGCTTCATGATATTTGGTATTTAACTTTGTCAGATTGAACATACAAGAATGGTAAATGCCACTGCCTTACTTTGGAGTTAATTGTTATTTACCCCTTGTAGTTGAGGCAGTCTCTCAATTAAATATTGTTTAGACTGCATGTTGAAGGCTCTATGGGAAATTAAAAAAAATAGAAAAGGCTGGCTATGAATAATTTCTTTGGAACTAAAGGTCACAAGCTTGAAATTGAGTTGCCCGTTTTTTTTCTAACAACATTAAGGTTTGATATTTCTTGTCAAAGCTCTGTGACTTCTATTGAGTAAAACTTAATGCATGTCTTTGTGATAATAAAGTGAGGGTTGTGACAAAGTTCCATAACTCTTGCATGGATTACAGCAAAATTAGGCTTCTTTTTCAAACCTGAATGTTGGTAATTTTTGTTCAACCCTTTCCCACATACAGACTCATTCTGATGCCCCTACAGTAGACAACTTTTATGGCAAAAGGATAAATTTCCCCATTTGCAACAATGTTTTCAATTTTATTCAATAATTATGTTTTCATTTATAGTGATTTAAATTTCCACAGTTTTGCCAGATTGATTTTAAATTCGTCTGCTTCAAATTTGTTGTATGTGGGAAAGGGTTATTATTTTTTGTCACATCTCTGTACTTACTAAAAATGTAAGATTGAATACTTACACATGTCTTAGGGATATTAACCCTTTCCCTCATATGTCAATTCTGCAGCAGAAGACTGAACATATTTTGTAAAAAAAAAATGAAAATCTCTATAATTGAATGGATAACCTATGACTAAAAGTGGAAAAATTGTGGCAAAAGGAGAAATTGCTTGTTTTGAGCAATTTCTTCTGTTTTCACTATGTTTTCAAAAAGCCGTCTGCTGCAGAGGCGTCAGAAAGCGTCTATATGAGGGAAAGGGTTAAGAGGGGGAAAAGTCAGCAAAATGATTCCCATTTTTAACCTAAACTTAACTGGTTAAACGTTTTCCGTGCTCCACTGTCTGTAGACACTATGGAATAAAACATGTCTTTCGGAGTCATAAGGTGACGTTCCAAAACTGATGAGCATTTGAGAAAACTTATGCCCCTTATCCCTTACCCGCAGCAGACGACTTTTGAAAACATCTTTAGCAATTTCCACCTTTGCAACAATATTTTCAGCTCTATTAGTTTTATTTATAGAGAGTTTCTATATTTTTGCCTTGTTGTTTTCAAAGTCCTCTGCTGCAGATGTATTTTGGGTGGGATAGGGTCATATGACTTGCAAATCGAGGGCTTGGCGTGAAACGGTTGTAACTAAAATTGGTATTTTTTACCAAGGTTAATCACCTCGCCATAAAGTCTTAATAAGCGTTAAATCATTTTTCTTGGTAAACAATGGAAATTTAGGTGCCATTGCTCGTTCTGGGGTCAAAATTGCCCCTAAACCAGGGTTTTCAAAATAGATTTTTAGTTACAACCGTTTCACGCCAAGGCCTCGAAATGCTCTTCGTGAGGTCTGGCTAGGTAGGTTTTTTCCGTTATATAGTCTTTTATTTGTCCCTTCATACTGGGTTTGATTAGTTGTTGCCATGGTTTTTGTCCCTTTAACATCTTAATTATAAATGACTGTTAAAGTTTTAGTTTGATTGCCACATTTTAAAATTACTGGCCGCAGCCCAATGGAGCTCTAATGGGTTTTCCCAGAGTTTGGAACTATGGGTTTTCTCTTTAACAGGTACTTTTGATTGCTGCCACATTTTTGTAGCCTTTACCTATGCTTCACACACAAATTTTATTTCACCATGCGGTTTAGTCAGTATTATTTTAGCAAAATAGCAAGTGGGAGGGGGGAGTAGTTGTATCCTAACTTCTCCTTTTGGTGTAACTTGTGCTACCAATGTATACACTAGAGGTAGTACATGTATTATGTCGAAGACTTTCTGATCTGATAGCCAGTAATTCTAACTCATTTTAATCTCATTTTTGTGTCTAATCAGTTCAAGATAAGGATATTTGGGTATGTATGCGAAATCTCCATGATGTAGTAAAAGTGCTTCTAATGTTTAGTCATTATTTGAGTCCAAATGCAGGAAAACCAACCCCAAAAACAATTATGGAATAAACAATTTACAAATATACAATCTCTGTGCTAGTTCCTAATGAAAACATCTGAAGAAGAAAATAAAAAATTAGATCGATGCACATTTTCAGTTTTTGAGACAGTAGAAAAATATTGTTGGAAATGGAGGAATTGTTCATCATGAGTGATTTCTAATTTCTCGTTTTCTAATAATCTTTAAAAAAGTCGTCTTCTGCACAGGTTTCAGAATACATAAGAGCAGTGCTCCGGGAAATCATCATTTTAGGCATTTGTGACCAGTGTAGAACCAGATCCGGTTGTGATGATGCAATTTTATCCAATTAGTCACAGAAGCTTTCAACATACTTCTGATATACAATGTACATTTAAACTGTCCTCTATGAAAAACCTACCATAGACTCTGACAACTGTAGAAAAAATTATCCAGATCCCTAGATAAGGAGCATATCGAGGGCTTGGCGTGAACGGTTGCAACTAAAAACCTATTTTGAGATCCCTGGTTTAGGGGCAATTTTGACCCCTTTGTAAACAATGCAAATTTAGGTGCCATTGCTCAAAACGAGCAATGGCACCTAAATTTCCATTGTTTACCAAAAAAAATGATTTAACGCTTATAAAGACTTTATGGCGAGCTGTTTCACGCCAAGCCCTCGATGTTTTATGGTCTTGTATCCTTATTTCACCTCCAAGTCTCAGCGAGAAGATTCTGTTGAGTACCCACAACAAAGGGTTTAGTGGAGTCACGATAAAGATATTGTTGGAAGAAGACCTATTTACTCGCCCTTATCTAGCCCTCTGATGATCAATGATCACATCCATACTGCATCATCTAAATTTACACTTGTTTATCAGAGGCTTCTTGAGTGCTTTTTTTTACAAAGTAGCGAACATTGCAGATCAAGATCAGGCTGTACAGAGATGCAGGTTGATCTGAATTTACACTGGTAGCAAATCGAGGGCTAGGCGTGAAACGGTTGTAACTAAAGTTGGTATATTTTTTTCCAAGGTTAATCACCTCGCCATAATGTCTTTATAAGTGTTAAATCCTTTTTCTTGGTAAACAATGGAAATTTAGGTGCCATTGCTTGTTCTGAGCAATGGCACCTAAATTTGCATTGTCTACAAAGGGGTCAAAATTGCCCCTAAACCAAGGTTTTCAAAATAGGTTTTTAGTTTCACACCTAGCCCTCGAAATGCCAGGTGGTTGGTTTCCCTGGAGAGTTGCTCTTTTTGATTAGATAGCAATCACACATAGCAAGATCTTTACATACATTTGTCATTAATACGCTAAGGTTGGTTTTCCTGGAGTGCAAGAGAAAGGATAATCCATATTTTTACATCTTCATAAACTGACCCAGCTCTGAACTGCAGAAGCTTTTTACCTTTTTCCCCTGATACATATGGTTTTGGATGCAGAGTAACAAAGAACCAAACATTGTAGAAAGAGGAGACACTACTTAAAAACTAGCAATCTCTCGTTTTCTAATGTTTGCAACCTCTGTATCAGAATATTGTGTCAGGTGAATGGAATAAAAGTTTTTGTGATTAATTAACTAACAGTGCAGATCCTGCTTAAACTGCGCGTATCTGCAGTATTATGAGGGTCTACACTGCTATATCTGTGCTGACTCATTTCATCTTTTTGATGATCATTTTTTTCTTGCCTTTTTTTTTCATTATCTATATTGTTGGTACTTTTTGCATGAACTTTGAGATGTCCCGTGAAAATAAAGGTCTTAATGGGATTCTGACTTTCTTAACCATTAGTCAAAAAGATGAAAACTTTGAAAGCATTGTGGCAAAAGGAGTAATTGCTCATCAATTTCTTTGCCACAAAGTTTTCAAAAATCTTCTGCTGCAATGGTTTGAGAAAGTGTATGTATGTGGCAAATGGTTAAAACCAGAGATACAAGGTTGAAGCATTATGGGAAAATGCAGAAAATGCTCACCTTGACCAATTTCTACTTTTCTCTCAATGTTTTCAAAAAATTGTCTGCTGCAGAAGTGTAAAATGTTGTCCATATCGGTGATGGTATAAAGAAAGGATGATGTATTTAGAGTGGCAGCTTGGCTGGATATAGCACTTAAACTGTATTAAGACCTTCTTTTTCTGCGAGGACTTCCCCTTTTAAATTCAAAATGATGGGAGAGTTGGTGAAAATGTAAGGTGATAAAGAACACACACACTATACCCAATATCGGTTGAATGTAGGGGCCTTCAGTCTATCTCTACCCTCATAAGCATTTATTACCCTTCTTCAAGTTTACAGACTTCACACTCTACCTTAAAACTGGAAAACTGCTTGATTTTAGGCCGGATTGCTCTAGCAATTCCGGTCTATAGATTGGCGATGTCCGTCTATCTGTCTGTCTGTCTGTCTGTCCGTCAACAATTTGGTTAAAGTTTCAGGTTGAGGCAAGATCTCAGCACCGGAAAGGGTTACAAACTTGAAACTTTTTTGCCTGAAGGTAACCAGTAACAAGTTCTATTGATTTCTATGGTTACTTTGACCTTGACCTTGGTTTGTCGATTTTCAAGGTTTAATTGCCGACAATCCGGCCTTACCGTCTTCAACGGTTTCTTGTTATACTATTCTAGGGCCTAAAAGGAACATATAAATAACCTGGAAATATCTTAATATTTTAGGAGTTATAAATGCGTGTGATTGAGTGGCAAATAATGTAGTTCAAGATTAGATTGCAAATAAGTGCATGTTAATCTTTCTCTAAATGGGTTGAGCCTAAGTACCAGATAATAGGAGTTTTAAAAAGCCAGCATTTATCATTGATTTTAATGCCTATCTTCAGATATTATTATGAAGAGTTGTGATGGCTCAAGTTGAAAATGACGTGGTTGTCAATAGATGGGGCGTTAGTTTGAATCCCTGCTTGGCCAAAAATCTTTGATGATTTACAAGTTTTTGTGACAAGTTTCATTTATCTTCTATCAATGGGCTGAAAAAGTGGGAAAGTAGCAAAATTTCCTAAAGATAATCTTGTGTGGATTACTGATGTGAGAAAGCCGAGAATCATATTTTGGTGAACTGGCTGCTGTGAATAAATGAATTGCTATTTAAAAGGGCTTTAACTCCCCTGCAGCAGACGACTTTGAAAACAAACCCGAAAAAAAAATGGAAACTCCCTTTAAATGAAAGTACCACAATTGAATAGAGTTGAAAACATGGTGACAAAAGGAGAAATTGCTTGATTTGAGCAATTTCTTCTTTAATCGTGATCATTTCAAAAAGTCGTCTGCTGCAGAGGGTTCAGCTTTTATCCAGTCAAGAATTCAAACAATCCCTTCACCAAACTCAGTCACAATGTTTATTGGGTCAATATCTTTGAAGAGTTATGACCCCTTAACCCTCCCTTCTTTCCCACATGCAATTAATCAGCAGCAAATGACTGAAAACATTTAGGCAAAAAATCTCTGTAATGGACATTTTATAAGTATTTATAATTTATAATCTATGTAAACCTTGTGGCAGAAGGAGAAATTGCATTATGAATGAGAAATATCTCTTTTTGCTGCATTGTTTTCTAATGCTGTCTGCTGCAGAGGCCTTTATGTTTTCGAATGCTGTCTGCTGCAGAGGCCTTATAGTGTCTGTATGTTGGAAAGGATCAATCAGTGATATTTTGCTATATAAGCTTTCTCAGCGCTCTGGTTTGAAAAATTCCTAATCAAAATTATATTTAACCCTTTCCCTCATATAGACGCTTTCTGACGCCTCTGCAGCAGGTGGCTTTTTAAAAACATAGTGACAAAATAAGAAATTGCTCGTTTCCTCATATAGACGCTTTCTGGCGCATCTGCAGCAGATGGCTTTTTGAAAACATAGTGACAAAAGAAGAAATTGCTCAAAACAAGCAATTTCTCCTTTTGCCACAATGTTTTCCACTTTTAGTCATAGGTTATCCATTCAATTATAGAGATTTTCCTTCTTTTAACAAAATATGTTCAAAGTCGTCTGCTGCAGAATTGTCGTATGAGGTAATGGGTTACTTTATATGAATGCTTTCGACAACCCTATCTAAGCCTATTTTGATTTCCAGTACACTCCAGTTATGACCTCTAAATTTGGAAATTTTGCTAAATTACCTTTGTCCAGTTTCTTACTTGAGCAATTTGTGTCCAGTCTTCACGATTGTAGTTCTGGTCAAAATTATGAGCATCAATCTGTTTAGCTATGTTAAAGCCAAGTCAAGTTTAAGGGACGTAGGCTGTCAATCCAGGTGATTTGAGTTTGAACCGCCCAATTTGGTCAATATACTTTCTGGTGTTTGACAAAAGTCAATGTGGCAAGCTTGATTTGTCTTCCACCAATGCTTATAATCTATGTGGAAGAACAGCCGGTTGTTTCGAAGGACTTGTGTATAGTTCTTGTGTGAGAAAACCAGGAAACACGTCAGTAGGTGAACTGCTGTATTGATATGTTGAAAACGGCGTTAACCCTTTCCCTCATACGACAATTCTGCAGCAGACGACTTTGAACATGTTTTGTCAAAAAAAAGAAAATCTTTATAATTGAACGGATAACCTATGACTAAAAGTGGAAAACATTGTGGCAAAAGGAGAAATTGCACGTTTTGTGCAATTTCTCCTTTTGTCACTATGTTTTCAAATAGCCGTCTGCTGCAGAGGCGTCAGAAAGCGTCTATATGAGGGAAAGGGTTAAACCTGATCCGTCAATCTATAAATATTAAATTTTGTTTTGCTTTTTATATCAGTCTTTTATGTTGTCTGTGATTTGTTGATCCCTGTGTACAAATTTTAACCCTTTCCCTCATACGAAAATTCTGCAGTAGACTTTGAACATATTTTGTCAAAATATGGAAAATCTTTATAATTGAATGGATAGCCTATGACTAAAAGTGGAAAACATGGTGGCAAAAGGAGAAATTTCTCATTTTGTCCAATTTCTTCTTTTGTCACTATGTTTTCAAAAATCCGTCTGCTGCAGAGGCATCAGAAAGCGTCTATATGAGGGAAATGGTTAATCTTAGTTGTTACCAAGTCTTTCAGATGGTTAGGATTAAGGTTGGGCAATACAGGGCCACCATGGCCCTTTTGTTTTCACTGTTGTATGTCAATTTTAATGTGTCTTTCTTCCTCTTTTATTTTGGAGAATTAATAGTTGGAAATAAACTTGTATGATAAAAATGTTTTTGAAATTGTATACTGCAGTCAGAAAACAGGGAGTTGTTAAATATATATTTTTAATGCCACTTGAATTTAATTATTGGGGCATACAGTGTTTGTCATCCCTGTCTGTCTGTCTGTCTGTGGTAAAATGTTATCATTGGCAATAACCTTTGACCTTTTGGTGATTTACATTTTTTTCTAATTGGTCATGTGTTTTCCTTGTGACAAAATCTTGACAGATGTTTTCTGATGCCTCTTCAGCAGATGAATTGAAAACATTGACTAAAGAAGAAATTTCTCCTTTTACTACAAAGTGTTTTACTCTATTTAACACTTTCCCTCATACGACAATTCTGCAGCAGACGACTTTGAACGTATTTTGTCAAAATATGGAAATCTCTATAATTGAATGGATAACCTATGACTAAAAGTGGAAAACATTGTGTCAAAAGGAGAAATTGCACGTTTTGTGCAATTTCTTCTTTTGTCACTATGTTTTCAAAAAGCCGTCTGCTGCAGAGGCGTCAGAAAGCGTCTATATGAGGGAAAGGTTTAATAATTTAACTTTCATTTTTAACTCACCTGAGCATGAAGTTATTGTCACCAAGCATCTGAATTCCGTCAACATCTTCTCCTCTCAATTGGAATGAACCTTTGTTATGCCTAAAGTGAAAACTTTTAAAAGCTTCTTCTCTCCAAATAATTGTGAGGAAATGTTACTTGGGTGACCTCCTATGAGATTCCTTCGAGCCTTATTGCTTGGCTGATCCAGGGCTATCATGGCCCTCTGGTTAAAATATATACCATTTTCTTGTCTAGATGTTTTCAAAGTCATCTGCTGCAGAACTGTTTTATGTGGTAAAGAGTTAACCTACTAGAATACTTTGCTGCCCGTGGGCAATGGTGTTTCGCACACACATCTTATGTCTTTCTTCTTCAGCACTTTTAACCCTTTCCCTCATACGACAATTCTGCAGCAGACGACTTTGAACATATTTTATCAAAAAATGGAAAATCTCCATAATTGAATGGATTACCTGGACTAAAAGTGGAAAACATTGTGGCAAAAGGAGAAATTGCTCGTTTTGAGCAATTTCTTCTTTTGTCACTATGTTTTCTAAAAGCTGTCTGCTGCAGAGGCGTCAGAAAGCGTCTATATGAGGGAAAGGGTTAACCCTTTCCCACAATCAGACACATTTCATGCCTCAGCAGCAGACGACTTTTAAAAACATTTTGTCAAAGGTAGAAATCGTTCTTGCACAGCTCTATTCTATAATTATACTTTCCCTAAAAAGATTCTCCATAATATTGCTTTGATGTTTTCAAAGTCATCTACTTATGATTTGTTGTATGTGGGAAGGGGTTAAATTTGCGTAACCTAACCTTTAATTCACGCAACCTTACCTTTATTTCTTATTCATACCTCAATTATATGAAAATTACTTCTTTTATACCACAAAGATGTAAGTTAAGGTTAAAAATATATAATTTAAATTACTTTAAATCAGAAGGGTTATTAAGCTCAGAAGGGAAATATTTGAGTTGTGCTTTTTATGTTGTGGCATCTCAGTGTAGACATATGGCTTTGTAATTTGTACTTTTCTATGATACATTTCATGGTCTTCATGCAAATTGTAGTAACTGCATCTGATTACAAGATGTACTTCCAACTGTTCTGTTCTGTGTGAAGTCATTGATTTGTGTAAAATACTTTCAGAACTCCCCATCATTGAAACAGTACAGAAACATTATACAGTCTCTTTTTAAATACAAGAATATGGGACAAATAGCCTGTGATGAACAATAGAGCATAGAGTGCTCTGTTTGCTTTTGTGATACCCTGTATCTATTCTGTATCTACTTCAACATTTTTTTTGAAGCAAGATCATTCAATTGATTGTGCCAGTTTGTATTGTTGGAACTTACAATTAGATATATATATAAGATAAGGCAATCAGTGAATACTCTGGTGAGACCTCAATTGGCCCAAGCTCGCAGACTCACTTGACGCTTCACTGTAAGCAATTTCAAGTCTCGGCACAAAGTAGTTGTAACTTCTTCTGTAAATAGCATACCTTTACAATTGTTTCATGCTAAGCCATTAAACTGCATCAAGACATCATTCTGCTAGATGTGACTTATATCATTCATGATCACTATGCCAAATGTCTGTACATATTGGTAGATTTGGGAAGGGCGTAAAAATGCATGCTGAGGTAAAGATAGCTTCTGGGATATGGGGACCGCTTTACAGTGGTTAAGAGGTGAAGTTCCTTGATTGTGGTGTAGTTTAACCCTTTACCTGTTACAGAAATTTTATTCATGCGTTTGCAGCAGACAGAAAATATTGTGAGAAAAGAAGAAATTGTTCAAGACAAACAGTTTCTCCTTGTCCCACGATCTTCAATCTTCTCTGAATCAAAATTGAACTTTTAACTGTTTCCAACATGTAGATACATTTTTACACATCTGCACTAAACAATTTTTGAAAATATTGTGGCAAAATGGGAATTGCTCTATTTTAGCAATTTCTCCATTTGTCTAAATGTTTTCAACCCTATTTTATTATTATACTTTCATCTGTAGGGATTATCCATATGCATTGCTTTGCCTAGATGTATTGAATGTTGTCTGTCTACTGTAGACTTATTGTATGTGGGAAAGGGTTAAATCATAGTTTTTAGGTCACCTGAGCACAAGGTGAGCTTTCATGGTCACCTTTTGTCCGTCCCTGTTGTGCGTTGTCAAAAAAATTGCCTTGTTTACACTCTACGGTCAATACTTTGTGTGCAATCTTCATGAAAGTATATCAGAACATACATGTACATCAAATCTTGGACAAGTTTGAAACTGGGTCATGTGAGGTCAAAGACTAGGTCAGTGGGTCAAATTGAAGGAAAATCTTGTTAACACTCTGACAGCCTCATTTTTAGCTCACCTGAGCTTTGCTCAAGGTGAGTTATTGTGATCGCCTTTTGTCCGTCGTGTGTCGTCCGTCAATATCTTCTCCTCAGTAACCAGTGGGTTAATTGAGATGAAACCTCACAGAAAGCATCCTCTCAATGACCTTACCAGATTTCCTTCAAATTTTTGGCTATTTTGCCATATATGGCTATAGTTAATACTTAAAAAATCTTTCCCTCCAAAATTGTCAGGCCGATTTTCAAATAATTTTGTAGAAATGTTCCTTAAGTGACCCACTGTCAGATTCCTTTAAGCCATGTTGATTGGTCAAAAAAAAAAAAAAACGCCAGTGGCCAGGGCTATTTTGCTGTATTAGGCTATAGTGAAAACTTAAAAAATCTTCTCCTCCAAAAGTGTTGGGCCAATTTTTAAATAATGTTCTAGAAATGTTCCTTGGATGACCCTCTATCAGATTCCTTCAAGCCATGTTGATTGGTGAATAAACATAGCCACCGAGGGGCGGGGCTATTTTGCCTTATATGGCTATAATGAAAACTTAAAAAATCTTCTCCTCCAAAAGTGTCAGGCCAATTTTCAAATAATTTTGTAGACATGTTCAAGCCAAGTTGATTGGTCGGAAATTATGGCCGCCAGGTGGGCGGGGCTTATATGGCTAAAGTAAAAAAATAAAAAATCAGGTGAGCGATCCAGGGCCATCATGAACCTCTTGTTTAGATCACCTGAGCTCAAGGTGATCTATTCTGATCACTCTCTGTCCGTAAATTTTAGCTTTAAACATCATCTCCTCCTAAACAGCAGGAACAATTTCAACAAACATCACAGGAATGTTCCTTTGGTGGTCCTCTTTCAAAATTGTTCAAAAATTTAAATTCCATTGAGAACTTTGGTTGCTGCGGCATCAGAAAGGGGGCAAAATGTCCAAACTTTAAAAATCTTTTTCTCCGAATCTGCTTGTCAGATTCCAATATAATTTGGTAGAAATGTTCCTTGGGTGACCCTCTACAAAAATTGTTCAAGCCATACTGATTGGTTGAAAAACATAGCAGTCAGGCAGCATCAGAAAAGGGGCTAAATGACAATATTTGAAAATTCCATTTTTATCAAAGTGCTTGTCTGATTTTAAGAAAATTTAATAGGAATCTTACCTCAGTGATCCTCTTCATAATTTGTTCAAGCCGTATCGATGTGTTACACAATCATAGCAACAAAACGTCATCACAAAAAGGTAAATTGAACTTGTAGCTACAAATGACAACTCCTACCATTCCACTGGACCAATTTCAACTTGACTTCACAGAAATGTTCCTTTGTTGGTCCTCTTTCAAAAACTGTTCAAATATTTAAATTCTATGAAGAACTTTGGTTTCTCTGGCATCAGAAAGAGGGGAAATGGCCAATCTATAAAATTCTTTCCCTCTGAATCCGCTTTCAGGTTTTCTTTCAAAATTGTTCAAAGATATAAATCATATGAAGAACTTTCGTTGCTGCAGCATCAAAAAGGGAGAAAAATGCACTTTCCCTTATACGGCACTTCTGCAACAGACGACTTTGAACGTATTTTGTCAAAAAATAGAAAATCTCCATAATTGAATGGATGACAAAAAGTGGAAAACATTGTGGCAAAAGGAGAAATTGCACGTTTTGTGCAAATTTCTTCTTTTGTCACGATGTTTTCAAAAAGCTGTCGGCTGCAGAGGCATCAGAAAGCGTCTATATGAGGGAAAGGGTTAACTTTAAAGTCTTCTTCCTTGAATCACTTGTGATAATTTGGTAGAAATGGACCTTTACTTACCCTCTACAAAATGTGTTAACCCTTTCCCTCATATAGACGCTTTCTGACGTCTCTGTAGCAGACGACTTTTTGAAAACATAGTGACAAAAGAAGAAATTGCTCAAAACGAGCAATTTCTTCTTTTGTCACTATGTTTTTTACTTTTAGTCATAGGTTATCAATTCAATTATAGAGATTTGCTATTTTTTGACAAAATATATGCAGAATTGTTGTATGAGGGAAAGGGTTAAGCCATATTGATTGTTTAAAAAACAAGGCCGCCAGATGGATTCAGAAAATGGGCAGATTACAACAATTCCATTCTTATTTAAGTATTTGTCTGATTTCAAGATAGTTTAGCAAAATTGTTCCTTTAGTGACACTGTGCATCACTCTTTTAAGCCATATTGATTGGTTGAAATAGATAGCTGCCAGGCAGTATCAGAAAAGAGGTAAACGGAAGTTTTAGCTTCCAACGACATCTCCTAAACCACAGATATCAACCAAACTTTCCTCTGGTGGTTCGCTTTCAAATTGTTCAAAGATTTAACGAATTATTACAAATGTCCTTTACTGATAAGCTGTTTCATTTGCAGTTCATTCCAACTCTTGATCAAATTTCACCTTTATTATACCCCTTTGAAGAAGAGGGGGTATATAGGAGTCACTGTGTCGGGCTGTCTTGTCTGTCGGTCAGTCGGTCGGCTGGAAGCCATATTTTGTCTGGCCTATTTCTTACAAACCACTGGGTGGAATTCAATAAAAAAATTGTATGAAGCTTCTATACCAAGAGGAGATGTGCATATCCTAAAGGTCTTACAATTGCATGTTATTTTACAGAGTTATGGCCCTTTTACTTATTAAGTTATGGTGTAGGTCAAGGTGCTGTTTTGGGGGTATTTATCATCTTCAGTGATAGTTCTAGTTAGCAGTAGCATTTACTACTATACTATCACTCAGGTGATCGCTTTAGGGTCCTTCTTGTTATTTCGAGCATCTTGAAATTTTGTCAGAATGGGTTTTTTGATGGTATGCAGGTCAACTTGGAATATTGGTCATGTCGGATCAAAAACAAGGTGACACTACGCCAAATGAAGGCAAATCTTGTTAACACTAGTATAAGCTTACCTGGCCGCAAATGAGTTATTGTGATTGACTATATGGTTGGCATAACTCAGGTGAGCGATCCAGGGCCATCATGGCCCTCCTGTTTAAATTTGTTACAACTGTTTCCTTAGATACTTTCAATAAAAAAGACAACTAAAAAATGTCATATTGGGTAAATCGTTACATGTCATTATTTTTGATTGTTGAGTATAGTGATATCTTTGAATATCCTTATTCCCCAATAAGATCAAAAGTTTTGACTTTAGAAAATTGTTCACAAAAGATGGTTTGGTTAGGTTGCTAAAGTTGACTTGAAAGTTTTAAACTGTATTGTGTAATTTTTGAAAATGTTAATTCTTGAATTCAGAATTATTTTGAATAAAATGATAATAATATATGGCCCTAAACCATTTCCCCTCATATAGACGATTTCTGACGCTTCTGCAGCAGACGTTTTTTTTTTTTAGCAATTTCTCCTTTTGTCACCATGTTTTTAACTCTTATTCAATTATTGTACTTTAATTTAACCCTTTCCCTCATATAGACGCTTTCTCATGCCTCTGCAGCAGACAGCCTTTTGAAAACATAGTGACAAAAGAAGAAATTGCACAAAATGTGCAATTTCTCCTTTTGCCACAATGTTTTCCACTTTTTGTCATAGGTTATCCATTCAATTATGGAGATTTTCTATGTTTTGACAAAATACGTTCAAAGTCGTCTGCTGCAGAATTGTCGTATGAGGGAAAGGGTTAAAGGGAGTTTCAAACAATTTAGGGTATGTTCTCAAAGTTGTATGCTGCAGAAGTGTTTTATGTGGGAAAGGGTTAAGCAACATCTACATGTACCATAAAGTCGAGTAGCTTGGCCAATTACAGCCATGAGGGGATAACAAATAAAAAATCATATTTGGTTCATTCAAGTCGTATTGATTTGGCAAACTATAGCAACCAGAGGTTGGTTTGGTGAATCTTCTTCTTAGGGCACTATCAGCTCAATTTTAACTTATTTTTCATACATGTACATGTTTAGTATATAAGCCTTTAATCAGATTCCTGCCAACCATGACCCTATACACTGGTAGTGTTCTCAAATTTGACAACACTTTATCAATTATAAGATTCCGAACTGGTTACATTTACTGCTGGGGAAGTGTTGCATACCAAGGTTGGGTCCCTCTGAAGTTGAACTTTTACCCACTTCAAGAAAACCCCTTTTCTATGCCATATTTCCCCGACTGTATGACCTTACATATACCAAATAAGGTACTCCCTGAGCTCTAGATAAGGGGCGTTTTGCATGTTCTAAAATCCTTATTCGACCCTCTAACCCTATGTTGTTGGTACTAAAATTAGTCGTCTCAATGAGACAATTCTTTTGAGTACACACATCATAGGGTTTGGTTGGACTTTAACCCTTTCCCTCATATAGACGCTCTCTGACGCCTCTGCAGCAGACGGCTTTTTGAAAACATAGTGACAAAAGAAGAAATTGTACAAGACGTGCAATTTCTCCTTTTGCCCGCTGTGGTCGAGTGGTTGCGTCGGGGATTTCGAAACCGGGTGTCCCGGGTTCGATCCCCAGTCGCGGCACTACGGTCATGGTGGAGTGTCCTTGGGCAAGGCACATTTTCTAGCCTAGTATTGGTTTGTTTACCCAGGGATCATGAATAAGTGAACTGTCGCCGTGATATAACTGAAATATGGTTGAAAGCGGCGTAAAACCCCAATAAATAAATAAATTCTCCTTTTGCCACAATGTTTTCCACTTTTTGTCATAGGTTATCCATTCAATTATGGAGATTTTCTATGTTTTGACAAAATACGTTCAAAGTCGTCTGCTGCAGAATTGTCGTATGAGGGAAAGGGTTAAGAGAGATATTGTGAGGAAAAGAGCTGTATACTACTCCTTATCTGTAGCTCTGTACTCCTAAAAATGATCTTTAGATGTCTCTCTATCAGACTTACTGAAGCTATTGTGTCAAAAAGATTACTGCCGATGGTGAGACTTTCAGTCTATTCTATAATCATTGAAATAATACATGTACCGCTGCGAACATAATTTGTTTAACTGTTTCCTACGTACAACAAATCTGCAGAAGACAACCGAAATAAAAAATAAAAGCAAAAAAAAAAAATTCAAGTCATTTGCAACAGATGTGTGTATAGTTGGTAACTTTGTGTATATCAGGAAAAGGGTTTTTATTTATCGTTGTGGTATCGTTTCAGCAATGGCACCATCACTATAGGGTCTGGAACTAAACAGCAGCAACAACAACAACAACAACAACAGGAGCAACAACCAAAAGTGTCGGGGCCTGTCAACGGAAATGAGTGCTATTTTTGGAGAACAACAGGGTGTAACTATGGTGATAAATGTAGAAACGACCATTTACCAGCCAGCAAAGGTGTGGACAAGAAACCGTGGCAAAAAGACCAATAACAAAGATCTGTTTTAGAGAAATTTATTTTCAATTGGTTGTTGAAAGACACATGGCGAGATTGAGCTTTGACCACATTCAGTTTGATTTCTTCTCTTCTGATCAGATTATTTTGAGCTATTTTACACGAAATCTGAACTTTGGGAAATTTGCTTCCTTCCGTGCAGTCTTATCAGGGTTAAAGGCTTCAGGAGAATCGTTATAAGAAATAATGAACTTTAAAAATATTTGAATGTAATTTTCATTATTTTTAAAACCTCTGAAGGTTGGGTTTCTTGTGACCTAGCTCATATTTTATATGAGTGTCATATTACTCAACAATATTGACCTGATCCTGACCTTTGGACACTGATGTATATTATTATTACGTATATGCATTTTCTTCATATTTTATTTTTTTTTTAAATTAAATTTCTAGGATAAACTATACACATAAATTTGATGAAAATGCACATACATCATGACATATATTTGCTAAAAGGACTAGGTCAGGTTGATGTAGCTGAGTGGCACTACATCAACAGTGCTTCAAATCATTGCTTTCTTGCTATATATATATATATATATTTATCACATGACAATGCTTGTATCCGATCTAATATACCCATTACATATTTCTTTATATGTGACGTGTGTAATATAACTTGACTGAATCACTATGAAAATTACATCACGTCAGCGGTTGGTCACTTTGGCGCCAAAACCGGTAATTTTTGTCTAGAAATAATGTAAAGTTAAGTACATTTTATCGAAATACGCCTCATAAATCACTTTATGTGATTAATAGAATATCTCATGAGTGTTTATTAATTATCACTTTTAATAAATTTGTTTTCTAAGCTGAATATGACCTCGGCATAATTATTGGCTGCATTGTTATATGGTTAACTGACGAAATTAAAATAGCTTTGGAAAATCCAATTTTCTTTTAATGTTTCGTCATGTGATAAAAATAATCTGACATTCGTTGTCATTTCATGAAAAGTTTTATTAAACTCGTCCAAGAAATTGGTTATTAAGCTCGCTAAAGGCTCGCTTAATAAAAAAATTCCTGAACTCGTTTAATAAAACTTTATATGATGTCAGATCCTATATATATTATATATAAATTAAATTGACCTTTTATTTGATATACCACTTTTATATTCTTTCTCAACTTGAATAAAAACAAAAATCATGAAGCAAAAATAGAACATAAAATGTAAACAGGTTTAAAAGGATAAAAGAGATATATCAACATAGGCAGAAAGCATTAAGTAAAAAAAAAAACGTTTAGGGTAGAAGTTGCTCAATCCTCTCTTTCCCACTCTGTTTTGAAAAGGTGTCATTCCCAGATGGCGTTTTTTTGGGTTGAGGGTTCACATTTGAAGAGATTCTCTTTAATAACATTATCACAGCTTTAAAACTTAAAACAAGTGAAACATTGGACTGTCAAGCTATGCAGTCCTGCAACTTCTCTTTTTTATTTTCTGCATCTCAAAATCAAACTTTTGTCCAGATTTTGAATTATTTCTTCCAGATAATTTCAATCTGAAAGAATTTCATTATTATATCAGAAAATGAGTTTATCAGTCATCATCCATCGCTATTATTATGGCTGAATTATGTCTTGACTGCCTGATGTCTCAATGATTTAAAGCTTCTTTGGCTTAGTTTCCTTAACCCTTTCCCATATACTGTTGCTTTACTGTCTCCTCTTCAGCAGACAGCATTTGAAAACATTGTAACAAATGTATAAATTGCTCTTAAGAAAGTTTAATCCCATGTAATGCTTATTTCAGATTCCTTAAAGTGGATAACATCCAAGGAAAAATGTTGATAAGTTAACAACCCTTTTCAACATGCATCTGTAGCAAACAATTTTTAAATATAATGTTTTCAACTATTCAATTATTGTTCTTTTGAAAACATTGTGAATACATTGTGGCAAATGAACAATTTCTCTTTTCATCGCAATGGTTTTAAATCTGTTCAATTATTTATGGAGTTTTCCACTATTTGTTTTAGAATTTCCTGGAATCAAATCATTTGCTGCAGAAAGTATTATGTTCTAAAAAAATACAGTTGATCTCTCTACTAGTGACCTGTTCCCAGATGCAACAAATCTGCAGTAGACGACTTTTAAAACAACAATTCAAAAATATGCAAACTCGATAAAAGAAAGAACAATTGTTGAATAATGTCATCTCTGCAGAGGGGTCAGAAAGCATCTGTTTTTGGGGAAGGGTTAAAATACATTTAAGGGTAGTAATGTGCTAAAACCATTAAAGTGCCAAGAATATAATTCAGTAACTGAATTACATAATTTGTACGAGAAACTTATCCAATACAAATCTGTCACTCACAACAACCAATCTTTGGAGATTTTTAAAGTAATCTCAATTGGGATCAAATTGCATAATTTATAGGTGATATTTGGTTGTCAATTTATTTGAGAAGCATCCAGGATGCTAAACAATTAGATTGCTATCAGGACAATATCCTGACCAGACTATGATGCGGTGAAGGCTGATCTTGTTCTCTACTGATTACCAACTTGTGAAGGTCGATTTTCATGTGATTTGACCTACATTATTAGTGTTGCAGCAGATTTTGCTTGTAAGCAATCTTACAAAATATAATTTTAAGTTAACAATGTTTTTTTATCTCAATTAAGTCTCAACTTAGGTTTACACTGATTTTAACAGTAAGTTAAATTTAGCTAAATTGTTTCTTTTTTTTAACAATAAGTTAAATAAACTATAGTTTATGTTATCAAGGTTATTGATCCTTTCCTACATGCAACAACTCTGCAGATGACTTTGAAAACATTTATACACAAACTTTTTATTTAGATGAAAGAACAATAATTGAATAGAGTTGAAAACATGATAACAAAAGGAGAAATTGCTTTTTTTTGTGCAATTTCTTCTTTTGTCATCATGTTTTCAAAAAGCTGTCTGCTGCAGAGGTGTTAGAAAGTGTCTATATGAGGGGAAAGTGTTAAACCATTTCAAACTAACAACATATATGCAGCAGATGGCTTTACATTCTAGACAAAATATGGAAGATTTCAATAACAGACATTGAATAGAGTTGAAATTGTTTCGTGAATAAAAGGAGAAATTATTTATCATATAAATATCTAGGCAAAAATATATAGGCGATTTCTATAAACCAATATGATTATTGGATAAGAGTTATTAACATTGTGGGAAGGTGAGATATTGATCATTATGAGCCATTTGCCCTTCTGCCAGATTGTTTAAAAAGTTGAGTACTGCATATGCCTCAAAATGTGTCTGGGAAAGGGTTAATGTACTTTAATATTACAGAATGTTTGTTTCTGTTAGCCCTTTCCCTCATACGACAATTCTGCAGCAGACGACTTTGAACATATTATGTCAAAACCTATGACCAAATGTGGAAAACATTGTGGCAAAAGGAGAAATTGCTCGTTTTGAGCAATTTCTTCTTTTGTCTCTATGTTTTCAAAAAGCTGTCTGCTGCAGAGGCATCAGAAAGCAACTATATGAGGGAAAGGGTTAAAAAATTGAGTACTGTAGATGCTTCAAAATGTGCCTGAGAAAGGGTTAATGTACTTATACAACAATTCTGCAGCAGACGACTTTGAACGTATTTTGTCTAAACATAGAAAATCTCCATAATTGAATGGATAACCTATGACGAAAAGTGGAAAACATTGTGGCAAAATGAGAAATTGCACGTTTTGTGCAATTTCTTCTTTTGTCACTATGTTTTCAAAAAGCCATCTGCTGCAGAGGCGTCCGAAAGCGTTTATATGAGGGAAAGGGTTAAAGTTTGAAAGAACATTGTTTCTCTAGGCAATTTACCTTATTACATTATTTTTGTTCTCTGAAATGTTGGGGTTTTGTGTCAATGCGTTGGTTGTGTTACAGTTAGGCATCACTTCTTTGGCTCACTTTTTATTTTTGGACGTAGGCATTGGGTTTCCCTTCTCACGTACAGATGTTTTCTGGCGCTCCTGCAGTAGACGACTTTTGAAAACACTCTTGCAAAACAAGAAATTGCGTGTTTTGAGCAATTTCTCCTTTTGCAACAATATTTTCAACTCTATTCAATAATTATAGTTTCATTTAGAGAGATGTTTCATCTTTTTGCCAAGAAGTTTTCAAAGTCGATTGCTGCAGATTTTTTTATGTGGGAAAGGCTTATGAGTATGCTTGTTATTTCTTTTTTAGCTCACCTGTGAGATGAGGTGAGATTTTGTGATCGCCCTTTGTCCGTCGTCTGTCCACAATTTCTTGTGAACACGATAAAGTCTTCATTTATTATCCTATAATTACCAAACCTATTCAGTAGCTAGGTATACATGAGAGCTTAGCTCCTTTCGAAAACCGTCTATGCATGATGGGATTATAGCCCTTTAAAATTGGCAAAATTGCTATAATTGACCTTGTGAACAAGTTAAGGTCATCATTTATTATCCAATGTTTACCAACCTTATACAGTTGCTAAATATACATGAGAAATCGTTTCCTTTTGAAAACCAGCCAGATCCGTTCATGCATGACGGGATTATGGCCCTTTTAAATTGGCAAAAATTGTTATAATTGACCTTGTGAACACGATAAAGTCTTCATTTATTATCTGATATTTACCAAACTTATTCAGTAGCTAGATATCCATAAGAGCTCAATTCCTTTTTTGAAAACTAGCCAGATTCTTTATGCATCACAGGATTATGGCCCTTTAAAATTGGCAAAATTGCTATATTTATTATCCAATGTTTGCCAGATATACATAAGAGCTCGGTTCCTTTAGAAAAACAGCCAGATCTGTTCATGCATGACAGGTTTATGGCCCTTTAAAATTGGCAAAAGTGTTATAATTGACTTTGTGGACACGATTAAAACTTCATTTATTCAGTAGCTAGATATCCATGAGAGCTCGGTTCCTTTCGAAAACCATAATGGCCCTTTAAAATTGGCAAAATTTTTATAATTGACTTTGTGAACACGATATTCATTTATTTGTCATATGTCCTTTACATTGGCAATATTGACACATTGCTGGATGATGCAGATATTGAAAACAGAAATTCTACCTTTACATTCGCTCCTGGAGAACGACCTCTCAGTATTTTTCAAGATACGGATTCAGAATGTTCCCTAAGTGACCCACTAATAGTTTCCTTCAAGCCATGTTGATTGGTCGAAAAACATGGCCGCCAGGGGACGAGGCTATTTGGCCTTATATGGCTCGAGTGAAAACTTAGAAAATCTTCTCCTCCAAAAGTGTTTGGCCGATTTTCAAATAATTTTGTAGAAATTTCCTAGGGTGTCCCTCTATCAGATTCCTTTAAGCCATGTTGATTGGTCAAAAACTATGGCCACCAGGGGGCGGGGCTTATATGGATTAAGTGAGGGGGAAAAAATCCGGTGAGCGATATAGGGCCATCCATCATGGCCCTCTTGTTTTAGATATTTCTCTTTAAAGAGTTCTGGTAAATTAACCAGGAAAGGTCATGATATCACTGAAGTACTGTTGGAAACAGCTTTGAGCAGCATTCAAATCATACACATGTAAAAAAAAAGATCCCACGTATAGATACTTTTTGACACCTCTACAGCAGACCACTTTTGAAAACATTGTAACAAAAGGAGAAATTGCTCATAATGACCAATTTCTCCTTTTGCCCCAATGTTTACAACTCTTTTCAATAATTATTCTTTCATTTATGGAGATTTTCAATAATTTTGCCTTGACGTTTTTAACCCTTTCCCTCATACAACAATTCTGCAGCAGACGACTTTGAACATATTTTGCCAAAATTAGAAAATCTCTGTAATTGAATGGATAATCTATGACTATAAGTGGAAAACATTGTGGCAAAATGAGAAATTGCTTGTTTTGAGCAATTGCTTCTTTTGTCACTGTATTTCAAAAAGCTGTCTGCTGCAGAGGCGGCAAAAAGCATCTATATGGGGTAAAGGGATAGTAATTTCTTCTTTGGCCACAATGTTTTCAAAAGTCGTCTGCTGCAGATGAGTCAAACATGGGAACCTTAACTTATATTCCACTTTTAGGGTCTCTGCTTTAACTCACACGGAATCAAAGATAAATGATAGAAATCTGGAAGTAAATTCTAATACAAAGTTGAAATATTGTGACCAATTTGAGGGAAAGGGTTAAAGTTGTCAGCTGCAGATTTGTTGTATTTGGGAAAGGGTTAAAACAAGCATACCAGACATAGGGTAAACACTGTAAGGCTGTGCACCCATTACTCAAGTTGCTTTGCTCCTACATGCAGACACATCTGAAGCAAAATTTATTTCAATACGTAGAACAAAAATTGAAATTTATTATTTCTTTATTTCCCACATTGTTTTCATTTCTAAATTGAGAAATTATACTCTCATTTATAGAAATTTTCCAAATTTTCTTTACTGTTTTGGAGTCATTATTCTGTTGAAGATTCGTAATATTTGGAAAAATGTTAACATTTTATAGATGAATCTTGCCTTACAATGACAAATGATATCTGCTTGAACAGTTTAGTTCTTTTTTGTTTTTTACGAAGAAATGTACATGTCATCCAGAGTGAATATCAATTATTGCATTTGATCATTCATTTATATATCAATCTGTATTAATTGCTTAATAACTTAATACCCATTAGTCAATATATGACATTATTGGACTCTTTAATTATAAGCGATGTCTGCGTTTGCCGCATTATTTTCAAAAGTTGTCTGCTTGAGATGATTGGAAGTTTGTCTATATGTTGGAAATGTTTACAGGAACTGGGTTGGCAGGCGGCATGCTTTCCATTGAAACCTCTTGCAGAAAGTAATTTTGTCAAC
Organism: Serripes groenlandicus; assembly: GCA_031761405.1. Taxonomy (NCBI): domain Eukaryota; kingdom Metazoa; phylum Mollusca; class Bivalvia; order Cardiida; family Cardiidae; genus Serripes; species Serripes groenlandicus. The sequence continues at coordinate 62,209,132 of JASEVX010000009.1, read as the reverse complement.
AAAATTTGTTCTACTCTGCCTCATTAACCCTTTCCCTCATATAGACGCTTTCTGACGCCTCTGAAGCAGACGGCTTTTTGGAAACATAGTGACAAAAGAAGAAATTGCTCAGAACGAGCAATTTCTCTTTTTGACACAATGTTTTCCACTTCTTGTCATAGGTTATCCATTCAATTACAGAGATTTTCCATTTTTTGACAAGATATGTTCAAAGTCGTCTGCTGCAGAATTGTCGTATGAGGGAAAGGGTTAAATAAGCTAAAGATATTCATATTTCAAAATAGTATTACTAAACAACATTTACCTGAGTATGATGCCTCTGTCACTGACAGCTTTTGAAATCATTGTGGCAAAAGGAGAAATTGTTCATAACGGACAATATCTCCTTTATCGAAATGTTGTCAAAAGTTGTCTGCTGCAGATTTGTTGTACATGAGAAAAAGGTCCATGATCCTGACCTTAGTGTAAAGACAACAAACCTGCAGTAGCTGACCAGGTTAAAAAGGTGAAAAGTCTCCATAAATGAGAGTTAAATTAGTACATACAATTGAAAACATTGTGGCAAAAGGAGAAATTTTTTCTTTTTCCCACAATATTTTCAAAACTTGTCTGCTGCAGATTTGTTATACATGAGAAAACGGTCCATGATCCTGACCTTAGTGTAAAAAGTCGACAAACCTGCAGTAGATGACCAGGTTAAGAAATGAAAAGTCTCCGTAAATGAGAGTTACATTATTAAACTCTGCAGCAGCAGACAACTTGCATGATGAGCAATATTTCCTTTTGCCACAATGTTTTCAAAAGTTGTCTGCTGTCGATGCCTCAAAGTGCATCTGCAGTTGGAAAAGTGTTAAATTCTATCTTAAAACATGTTCATGTATTTCATATTAATTTACTTATTTTCACAGAAATGGAATCAGTCGATAACTGTTCAGTAATACAAGTCTTTCCAATTCATAACTGTTGAGTAATACAAGTCTTTCCAACATACAACACACATGCAGCAGATGGATCTGTTAACATCTAAGCAAAATGTACAAAATTGCTGAAAACATTGTGGCAGAAGGAGAAATTTGCTCATCATGCAAGTCGTCTGCTGCAGAAATGTCTGTATGTGGGAATGAGTTAATTAACCCTTTTCCACATATATGCACTTTCTGATTCCTCTGCAGAAGACGACTTCTGAAATCATTGTGGCAAAAGGAGAAATTGCTCATAATGAGTAATTTCTCCATTTGCCAAAATTATTTCAACTATTTAATAGTTATTCATTCATTTATAGAGTTTATTCTATTATTTTGCCTAGATGTTTTCAAATTTGTCTGAAGCAGAAGTTTCTGTATGTGGGAAAGAGTTAAATAGCCTATAGGGTATTGGTTGTTTTATCATTTTGTCCATGAATCTCACTTCATTAGTTAAATGCCATTAGCCCTTTCCCACAAACACTTCATTAGTTAAATGCCATTAGCCCTTTCCCACAAACAACATATATGCAACAGGCGATATCTGTGGTAAAGTGTGGGAAAGCTCTCATTAATGAAGGTTTACTTTTTCAATAGAGTTGAAAACTTTGTAGCAAAAAGGAGAATTACTTTGTATAACCCTTACGACAATTCTGCAGCAGACGACTTTGAACATATTTTGTCTCGATAATTGAATGGATAACCTATGCCTAAAAGTGGAAAAACATTGTGGCAAAAGGAGAAATTGCTCTTTTTTGAGCAATTCCTTCTTTTGTCACTATGTTTTCACAAAGCCGTCTGCTGCAGAGGCGTCAAAAAGCATCTATATGGGGGAAAGGGATAAGTAATTTCTTCTTTGGCCACAATGTTTTCAAAAGTCGTCTGCTGCAGATGAGTCAAACATGGGAACCTTAACTTATATTCCACTTTTAGGGTCTCTGCTTTAACTCACACTGAATCAAAGATAAATGATAGAAATCTGGAAGTAAATTCTAATACAAAATTGAAATATTGTGACCAATTTGAAATAGCTTGTTTTAAAGCAATTCCTCCTGTTTACACAATATTGTCAAACTTCTGTACCAGGGAGAAAGTTAGTGAACAGAACCTGTTAGTTTAGTAACTTGTTATGCAATTACAAGTTGTATATGCATATAAACCTTTCCCTCTTGTAGATTTCCATGCTAAAGCAATGTAAAGTCTAAAATCATTGCTAAACATGCTATCGGTATATGTCTGGAGATGGTATCTGAATCCATGCACACATTACATCTCACTTGTTGCATTTCCTCATCATTTCCCATCAAGTTGTACCCATTTGTAAATAGATCATGAACAGCATTCAGGTGCATTTGGGTATAAGGGCTGTTATGAAAGTGTATTATTTATTGTGTTCTTAAGCAGCTGATCTGATATGTTAAACAATAGTCTTCAAATTAACTCTTTTAACACCTATGGCAATTTTGAGTTTTTACAAACTTTTACAGATTCAGGTGAGTCAGCTCGTGACGAGATGTATGACCTGAAATCGGCATTGTTTGCCGTTTAGTTATCAAAATGTTTGAAAACTCTTATTAAATGAAAAATGGAGTTTCCCAAAATGTTTTCAAAAGTCATTACCTAAAGGGGAGACAAATGTGATGTGTATCAGGGAGAAAGTTGAATGCTTTTTTGCAATCTCATATTTGCATGGAAATTTGTCCATTTTGTAATAAGTAATGGTAAATCTGCTTCACCTATAGTCTTAGTTCATGTATATTATTTACAAATTAAAGTCATCTGTTGACTAGCTTGGTTGGTAACAATGGGGACTGTAAATCCATGGGTCGTGAGTTTGAATTCCAGCTCTGAAAAAGTCGTGTTTAGCAGTGTCATTTGTTTCCACTAATTGGCTTAAATGTTAATGTAGGTAGACAGCCAGTTACCTAAGAAGAAAGGTTGTGACAAGTACTGTGCTTGTAAGCTAGCAAACAGGGGTTGGAGAAGTGGGCGCCTTGAACTGAACTACGGATTAAAACGTTGTTAAACCCCAAACAATCACTTTCTGACGCCTCTGCAGCAGACGGCTTTTTGAAAACATAGTGACAAAAGAAGAAATTGCACAAAACGTGCAATTTCTCCTTTTGCCACAATGTTTTCCACTTATTGTCATAGGTTATCCATTCAATTATGGAGATTTTCTATGTTTTGACAATTCTGCAGCAGACGACTTTGAACGTATTTTGTCAAAACATAGAAAATCTCCATAATTGAATGGATAACCTATGACAAAAAGTGGAAAACATTGTGGCAAAAGGAGAAATTGCACGTTTTGTGCAATTTTTTCTTTTGTCACTATGTTTTCAAAAAGCCGTCTGCTGCAAAGGCGTCGGAAAGCGTCTATATGAGGGAAAGGGTTAATGAAAGGAGAAACAAACAACTGGGCAACTGAATCACAGCAGTCCCTTTTAATTTCAGCCACACTTGGTGAAAAGAGGCCTTTCTTACATGATTTTGATTTTGTCATCTGAATTGAAAATATCTATGAAAAAACAAATAACAGAACCGGTATAACTTTGATACAGAAGTTGATCGACAATACTTGACAAATAGAAATTGTTTATTTCACACAATGTTTTTCCTGCTGAAGAGAAATCTGTATAAAGATATAGTTTGTGTTTATTGAATTGTCGCAGTAATGGAAACATAAGTTCAGTTTACAAAGAAATACTTGTATATAGTAAACAGACCATGTAATATAATCATCACGTGGCAGGTCAATTTACTGGGCAATAACAAAAAGTAGGTGTAAGGAAATAGTTAAACCCTTTCCAACATACCATTATTCTGCAGCAGATGACTTGGCCAATCTAGGGAAAGTCTTGTTAACCCTTTCCCTTATATAGACGCTTTCTGACGCCTCTGCAGCAGACGGCTTTTTGAAAACATAGTGACAAAAGAAGAAATTGCACAAAACGAGCAATTTCTCCTTTTGCCACAATGTTTTCAACTTTTTGTCATAGGTTATCCATTCGATTATCGTGATTTTCTATTTTTTGACAAAATACGTTCAAAGTCGTCTGCTGCAGAATTGTCGTATGAGGGAAAGGGTTAAATGAAAATATTATTGAATAAAGTTGAAACTATTGTAGTAAAGGGAGAAATTTCTCTTTTTCTACAATGCTTTCAATCGCCATCTGCTGCAATGGCGTTAGAAAGGGTTAATAAGTGAATAATTTCATGGTCACATGACTGGGTTTATTTTAAAAGATTGTGTATATATTTTTTTGAGAAATCGTTTCTGTACAGAATGTTAACATGAAGAAGAAAGAAAATAAGAGAAAAAAGTGAGTAAAGTGATATTTTAATGAGAACTTGTGTTGCTTTCTGTATCTCTTGTTGATTTCTTATGTTTTTAGATACCGAAATACCACCTTAACTCTTTCCCAAACACGGACGCTTTTGACGCCTCTGCAGCAGACGACTTTTGAAATCATTGTGGCAAAAAGGAGAAATTGATCATAATTTTAATAATCATACTATCATTTATAGGATTTGTCTATATTTTAAACTTGACAATTTCGAAGTCGTCTGCTGCAGATTTGTTGTATGTGGGAAAGGGTTAACATACCTGTAATAGTTCAAGTCTTCAGTCTCTATAGCTTGAAGCCACATACATCACTGCTACTGTTTACCCGATGTGATAGGTCAAGGTCACAAGTGCCATTTATATCAAATCCATTTCCAATCGATACCTCTAAAGCCCTTTGTCCTAGTCTTCAAACTTGTCAAGATGATTTGAATACTTGAGGAGATGACCCCTATTATTTTGGAGTCAAAGGTCAAGGCCATATAGCCGAGTCCCGGTAGCTCATTCGGTAGTGACGCGGGCTGTCAATCCAGGGGTTGCGAGTTCGAATCCCGGCTCGGCCAACTTTCTTTCAGACAATTGACAAAAGTCAATGTGACATGCATCATTCGTCTTCCACTAATGGGCTAAGTCTATGTGGAAAAGCAGCCAGTTGCTTGGGAAGATTGTTTTGTGGAGTACTGGTGTGGGAAAACCAGGAAATGCATGAGTAGGTGAACTGGCCGCCGTGATATAACTGAGAAATTGTTAAAAACGGCGTTAAACCCCATTCAATCAATCGAGGCCATATATGTTAAATATCTCGAGAGCCTATGACAAGGAGTCTACACACTTCACAGGATGATTGAACTCCATGAGAAGATGACCACTACCGTTATATAGGTCAAATCAGTTTCTGTTCAACATCTCGAGAGCCCTTTGATCCAGAGTCTTTACACTTCACAAGATTATCGGATTATGTCGGTAGACGACCCCTACTGTTAGCTCAGCTGAGCACAAAGTGTGTCAAGGCGAGTTATTGTGTTTTCATCCAATCTTCATGAAATTTAATCAGTTTGTTTACCTGGATGATAGCTAGGCCAAGATCTAATATTCATTGGTCAGAAACCAGTTCACTACAAACATTCTTACAATCAAGCAAAAAATACAGTCCCTCGAATGTAAGCAAGATTTTCCTTCAATTAGGCCTAGTAAAGTTTCAACATGCTCGAGATAAAGATGTGGCCAAGTGTTAACAAATTGTCCTAGTAACCAAGTTTTCAGACCCAACATGATCCATATTCAAATGTAGCGTTGATATCATAAAGACAAACGTGTGGACAGTTTCAACATGCTCTATTTGAAAATGCGATTTCAAGATTTTCCCTCAATTTGGCCTTGTGACCTAAATTCTTTTTCGACACGATTTATATATCATCAAGATAAACATTCTAACAGTTTTGACATGCACAAGCCAAAATTGTTACTTCTAGTGTTGACAAGATTGCTCTTCAATTGGCCTGGTGGTGATGGCTAGACCAAGTTCGAATATGGCTCTCATGGCAAGAACTAAGTTAATGGGCCAAACTGAAGAAAAACTTTGTTAACACTGGAAGCTGCATGTAAAGTTTAGCTTGTTGAAAATGTGTCTTGATGGATTTAAATGACTAGCATGATACTATGTCAGAATGCTTGACTGGACTCTTTCCAGGACAAGTTCGAATATAAATCATGTCGCCTCAAAACTAGACCACTAAGCCAAATTGAAGAAATCTTATTAACACTCTGGATTTAGCATAAGTTTACCATGTTGAAACTTAGTCAGAATATTTGCGTTGATACTTTTGATCAAGGCTATGTTTGAATATAGGGCATATTTTTTGAAAATCTTGTCAACGCTCTAGAGGCTACATTTTTAGCTCGTTTTTTCGAAGAAAATGCTTGCTATCCTACTCACCTCGACGTTGGAGTCACACCTTGATTACGTTTACGACCACCTTTTAAAACCATTACAGATATTGCTTTGAAATTCACGATCATTATCTCAATCAACATACAAGAGTACATAGCTCTGTCAAGGCTTTTGTAAGAATTATTGCCCTTTTTCTGCTTAGAAATTTGGTTGAGTATTTCGTACCACCCCACTTTTTAGCTCGCATCGGGTCAAAAACGAGACCAAATTGTTTGAACTCTCGGCGGAAATGTTCCTTATGTGTTCCTTAATGTGCATGTGAAAGGGTTAACATAGTTGCTACATGATTGGAAAAGGATTAGCCCTGCAGTGTCTTCCAAGTGGACGCTTTGCACCCTATTCCCATGTACACACGCCTCTGCATTAGACGACATTTACATACTTTGTGGCCAAGGGAGGAAGGGCCTCACAATGAATTATTGTGCGTGGGAAATGGTTAACGTTGTTGCTATATGATTGGAAAAGGATTTTACCTGCATTGTGTTCCAAGTTAACACTGTTAACCCTATTCCCATGTACAGACGCATGTCCATGCCTCTGCAGCAGACGATCTTTGCATACATTGTGACCAAGGGAGGAACGGCCTCATAGTGAATTGATGTGCGTGGGGAAGGGTTAACGTGTTTGCTGTATTATTATCCCCCGCCTATGAAATAGGGAGGGGGATATTGAAATGGCGTTGTCCGTCCGTCCGTCCGTCCTTCCATCCTTCCTTCCTTCCGTCCTTCCGTCCGTCACCTGCATTTTCTCAGTAACTAGCTGGTAGAATTTCATGAAACTTAAAATAAATATGAACCACTATACTGGGATGATGCCCGTCAATTTTTTTTTTTGATTAGTCAATTTTCCTTGGAGTTATTGCCCTTGATTTTTTGAAAAATCTACGTTTTCAGCCATTTCTCAGTAACTAGCGGGTAGAATTTCATGAAACTTAAAATAAATATGAACCACTATACTGGGATGATGCCCATCCAATTTTTTTTTTGATTAGTCAATTTTCCTTTGAGTTATTGCCCTTGATTTTTTGAAAAATCTACGTTTTCAGCCATTTCTCAGTAACTAGCGGGTAGAATTTCATGAAACTTAAAATAAATATGAACCACTATACTGGGATGATGCCTGTTCATTTTTCATTTGGATTAGTCAATTTTTCTTAGAGTTATTTCCCTTGATTTATTAAAAAATAATCGTTCGCAGCCGTTTCTCAGTAACTAGCGGCTAGAATTTGATGAAACTTGAATGTAATATTAACCAACTTCCTGCCATTATTCCCCTCCAACTCTTTTTTGGATTCCTTATTTTTTTTTTTAGAGTTACTGCCCCTGATTTATTAGAAAATCCACGCCTACAGTTATTTCTCAGTAACTAGCTGCTAGAATTTGGTGAAACTTGAATGTGATATGAACCAACATCCTGCAATGAACTTCTGAATAAATATGGTATCAAATCATTTACATTTATTATAACACTGTCTGATACATAATTATCCATGCATTTTAGCTCCACTTTAAGAAGAGTAAAGATATCTATTGTATTTGTGTCACTGTTGGTTTAAGAAGCAAAACTCAGTATTCACATTTGTCCTGTGTTATTTAAGAAATAACAAATGACACCCCTTTAGTTTTGTAATATTGATTATTAACCCTTTCACCGCATAAATACTCTGTTGAAAATAGTGCAGTTCCAGATATGACGCCGCTTTTAAAGGTGGCGTCTTATCTTGGACTGCACTATTTTGCAATAATTGATGTTCCCGAGTAAGCAGTTTCGGAAAATACAGTTTTATTTAATCGTCCTTCTGATTTATTTCGTTAAAATATTTTATCATAAAGTAATCCCAGTCGATATTTTATAATTTGGCGCGGAACGGGATAAACCAGTGTCATAACTTTATTCTTTCCCCTTGATCTTGTGCGAAGAAGTTGAAATTTAAAGGTCAATTGCACATTAAACATAAAGACCTTCATGCACAAACAAGCCATCGTTGGCGGGGGATATCTTTTCACTGAAAATGCTTGTTGGAAAAGGATTTGCCCTGAAATGTCTTCCAAAGTAACGCTGTAAAGTGTTAATCCTATATCCCTACGTACAAACGCATTCTCGTGCCTCTGCAGAGATGAAGTTGTGCATACATTGTGGCCTTGGGATGAAGGGTCTCATTGACGCCGCGTGGGAGCGCGGCATCAGTATGGGATAGGTTTTAATTTTGTACCATGGGGTGACGTAATCGAAAAGGGAGAAACCAATGTTATTATTGTTAAAAAAACCTCTGTTGTTTGATTGAAAAAAACAACCTTTATGAATCAATAAATTGTATTAACTGATTTAAGAAACAACAAGATACAAAATACGTTTGTCTTCTACCGTTATTACAAAACTTTATACACATTTAATTTGTATTTAATAACTTTTCCCCAACTGTCTAGGCTACGCTGTTTTTGATTGTTTGGTTTACGGCCCTGACCCAATTCATCAAAGCTCAGAGAAAAAGTTCACTTTTCCCAAACTTTCTAGGCTACGCGTTTTTAATTGTTTAGTTTACGGGCCCAAAATTCGCCGGATGTTTTTGCCTATTTATAAAAGTGTGTGAAGTTGGCAGAGCATTAGACGTTAGACATTAGACATTCAAAAAAAAATATTCGAATGTCTAATTAGACATTTGATTAGACATTCGCTAATTTTGATTATCGAACGTCTAATTAGACATTAGACATTCAATTAGACAATCAGAAAAATCGCAAATGTTAAATATCGAATGTCTAATTCGACATTAGACATTCAATTAGACATTCGCAAATTACAAGATCTATAACCCAAATTCGTCGGAGGTCATTGTACATTCAAAAAACGAATGTCTAATTTGTCAGTTAGACATTAGACATTCGATTAGACATTCGCAAATTAAGGGATTTAGGTACCAAATTCGTCGGAGGTCATTGTACATGCAAAAAACGAATGTCAAATTGGTCAATTAGACATTAGACATTCGATTAGACATTCGCAAATTACAAGATATATAACCCAAATTCGTCGGAGGTCATTGCACATTAAATCAAAGTACTGAAGTACTGGTAACGAATTATTTTGAACATTTGTAAAATCTAATTTATGAATGCAATTGATCATGCTATTGCACAATTTAGTCTATTTTATTATTATTAATATTTTTGTCAAGAGATTTTTTTTTATCAGTTGACAGTTTAAGTAAATGTAGCATTTCAACGGCGATGCGAGCGTTTAACATGCACACTAACTCTTTCACTGAGCTCTGCGTAAAGTCTGTCAAAACACCCATGGCATATTTGTGAGATTTACATTGTTAGTTCGATTTGTTTTCGTCACCAGGGGCGGATCCAGGATTTCGGCTTATATTATAACTATGTTTCATGTGAGTGAATTAATTATTATAAATCTATAATGTTTAACAAATCGCATAAAATAAGAATTGAAAAAAAAAAAAAGAACAGTTCCTATTAGGACTCGAACTCGCGTCCATAAGTAGTCCATCATTAGTAGTTCAACACGCTCTCCATTGCTTTGATACAACGTTTGAGCGTTACTTTCGTATATATATTAAGCTAACTGAATGCGCAAGTATGTAAACCATGATCTACAGGGCTCTCACTAGGCTTAAATTTTAGGGAGAAGTGACTTCCCCCTCCGGGCAATTTAGGGCGAAGTGGGGAGACTTAAGGGAGAAATTACATCTCTTTTTGTGTCGTTACGCGTCGTAACCGCATCGCATCGTTTGGGATAGAACACATTTACTTAAACAAAGATGAATGTTTTATTATTTTATTTTAATTATGATTATCACATGAAGTTCTAAAATTGTTTTTCCCTAAGAGTAGTTGCGATCCGAACATTATGTTCTAATGTCGCAGAAATTATTAATGAAGCTACCTTTTACTCGCCATTCCGTGTGTCAGGCATTTTATAAAGAAGTCGGTCGTAAGTGTCATAAACAATGTAAATTATTTGTATCGGGTTTGCGATCCGAACATTGTGTTCTAAAGTCGCCGAAATATAATTAATGAAGCTACATTTTACTCGCCGTGTAAAGGTTTCAGGCATTTTGTAAATTAGTCTGTCGCAAGTGTCATAAACAACGTAAATTATTTGTATCGGCTAAACATACACACTCTTTACAAGTAGAATTGAGGTATTGTCTTTTGATTGGTTAATTCCAAATAGTATGACACCCCCATGCTACAGCATTTATTATGAAACCCCTAAAAAAATCTCTAAAAAATCTCATTTTCTCAATTATTGAAGACGATTATCTCATTAAACCATGAATAGATTCATAATATTATTTATACTATTGAAAGGGTTAAAACATAATTCGACTTCCATCTCATTTACATCGGATACGTATTTAATGTTTTATCAGGGGGCGTCATACTATTTGATATGACAATCGGTACTTTGATTATGCAAATTGGACTAAAGTGCACGATTTTGATTGGTTCTACGTCATTGTGTGTGTTAAATGATTCGATTCTTCATCTTTTAATGGATATACACTCTCAGTTGTCAAATAACTGATTACGCAACTGTGTATATCGAACTGTATAGGCCTACATCGATTCGACATGGTGCGTGACCGTGATCATTTTAACAGTGTCCGATGCTAAGACAAAATTGTCGGCGAAGTCAACTTCGCTTTGACTGAGATTTTGGGCGAAGTCGACTTCGCTTTGATCGAGTGAATGGGCGAAGTCAGAAACTTTTAGGCGACCACTTCGCCCCCTCGTGAAAGCCCTGATCTATAATTAGAAAGCCCCTTTGATCGTCGTTATCATGTTGGAAAAAGGAGAAACAACGGCGATGCGAGCGTTTAAAATGCACACTGACTATTTCACTGAGCTCTGCGTAGTGGCATATTTGTGAGATTAACATTGTTCTATACAGCGTGGGGTCGACTTCTAGTGAATGGGCATACGACTAAAATTCATACTCGTGGCTTATACGTACCTGCCGACAAATGAAATATATATGCGCGTACTGTTAATTTGATATTTTCTAGAAAATTGATTATCTATGATGATTCGATAGTATAATTATGACTTCACTGTATTGAAATAACACGTAGAAGTCATTTTAATATCGAAAAAATACTAGGACTATTTAGGTGCAGCCAAAGACCTAATAACACAAAGATATGCATCGATCCCAAATCTCGCTAAGCAACGTGTCAGAAAAACAGGTGCGTGAGATTTGAGCGAGATCTCGCAGAGACGCTTTAAATATTTTAATCTCGCTGTGATGCTTAACAGGCGCTTTATAAAACATCACTTGTTAAATAAGCGATTAACTCGAGAAGAAAGAAATTATAGAAATGTGGTTGAAAACCAAATACCTAGTTATAATTGTACTATTAAGACTTTGTTGAAAATTATTAATAATTTATATGAACAATAAACATTATTTAACTTATATATAATAGTTTGTTTTAATTACATTTCGACTTCGAGAAATTCAAAATTACATTGTAACTTGTATCGGCAGAGGACAAAGACCTATATCTTTGGCAAAGACTAATGATATCTGACACTATTATTTGATAATTCACGTCATCTAAGTAAAATAAGCTTTGCCCGGACTATTTGCGATCCAAATTTAAATGACTATTTATACTTCGTTCATAGAGCTTCACTCGATATTCTTTCGTTTTCAATTCAATTAATTGGTCATGCATTTTCGTTAATTACATAAATCAGGACTATAAGATGAAACATAATCTAGATTTCTGGCTGTAAATACAAGGGGCTGTCCATCAATTTAAGAAATATTTGTGGAACGCTTTTGTATTTGTTGAATTTAAGAATTCCCCCATAGTGTATATGCATGTTCCTAGGTGAAATCAGTTTGTCTGTCCGTCTTTCATTAAATCTTTTCGAATCAATCCCCTAGATAAAAGAAATAAAAAATATGAGACCATTCATAACTATGTTGTTTGTCTCTGATTCGTTATAACACCTCCATGTAATTTACCAGCAACTGTATATAACATCAAAGTACATAATAACAATACTTCTACGTATTTTTGTCTTTAATAGCACTTTGGAAACTTATTATTTTAATAAACGGATCAATTCAATGGATATTAAATGTACTTAAATGGCCCGGCAGTACATGGTTAAGTACCCAGGTAACAGTGGTATAACTGAAAAATTGTTGAAAGCGGTGTGAAATACCAAATAATTAATCAATGGTAATCATTGATCAATACATGTGCATAGGTGATATGATATCAGGAGACATCCAACAAAACAAATTTAAAGTAGTCAATTTTTTAATTACAAACATTTAATCTAATTACAAAGATGCAGACAAACACATATGTATGGTATGAACGTTGTAAATACAACTGTATAATCATATTATGCACTTAAAAAAATGAAAATAATTTCTAGATGAATGAAGTCACTAATTTTCCTACAATTTCCCCCTTTCTCACAATGTATTTAAAATGGCTGTTTCAGTTACCCTTTCCCACATACAGACACTTTCTAACACCTCTGTAGCAGACTTACTTTGATAACAATTTGGCAAAAGGATAAATTGCTTATAACTAGCAAATTATCGCCTGTTGTCACATTGTTTCAATTTTATTCAATAATTGTTCTTTCAGTTGTAAAGAGTTTTCATAGTTTGGAGTAAAGGTTTTCAAAGTCATCTCCATTTGATCTGTTTCATTACACCCAAAGTGGAACAATTCTGGCCATTTCTTTACAGTCCTTCCTTTTGTTAAATGCCTGACATACAAGTTATGGTCTTTGCCTGATTTCTTTATACTATCATTTAAATGATTAAATTTAGAACAAACATTAATCTATGTGTTACTGCTATACATTTTGTTCATAATTGAATGAAGAGAACAACAATATATTTTATTATTAATACACAGAACAAAAACTACTATATGTGTAAATTTCCCATTTCCACTTTCACTACTATGAAAGGAATAAAGGACTGAGAAAAGGGGTAAAGCCAGTTATAAAACAAAACAGTTGACTGTGGTATATCTCTAAGTAAACAAGTCAAAGTCAAAGTCAAAAGTTTTTATTGACGAAAAACATTACAAATGTTTTATAGTCCTTACAGGCGGACAACAATATATATATTATATAACATGAGAAAAATATAATAAATGGTTAGTTAGGAATGTTAAACAAAATTGTCATTTTCTTTCTGGCGATAAATAAAAGCCTCGTATGTAAATTTAGCCAACTTGCTCATAACTATTGTAGATTGACATTTAAGCAGCTGTACAAACTTTTGCCTAGTTGGCCATTTACAATAGTATTTAGGCAGAATAGTATTTCTTAATTCTCGATAATAGGGACAAACTAGAATAAAGTGATATTCATTTTCCAAAACATTCATTGTGCATTTTTTACATATTCTACTGGTACGTGGTGTGTTGTTATGTCGACCGGTTTCGATCTCTAAAGAATGGCTTGAACATCTCAGTTTACTTAATGCCTGTCTATGTCTGAAGTTCGATACATGTACCATATATGGTTCCATTGCAATATCATTTTTTATTAGTGAAAATGTATCAAGTTTGCTAGACGTTTCAATGTCATTGTGATAATGCTGTAAGTATTGATCATATATTCGTTGCGTTATAGCGGCGATATGACCATCATTTACAGCAGTACTGTTCCATAAAAATTGAAATCCTAAGCTACATAATAATTGTTTCACATTACCAGACCATGTATTACAATTGTTTGAGCCAATGTTATTACAATTATACATAAGTTTATACATCAGGGAATCTGGAGTTTTGCCAAGCTTATACCAATATTTGATAATTCTAATTTTTCTAGTAACAAAAAGAGGGAATCTCCCAAGTTCACCATAGATACAAGCATTCGTTACATTGCGATTTAAGCCCATAATATTCTTCATAAATTTCAAGTGAACCTTTCTACGTCAGGAGATTTGTGAAATCCGTATACCTCTGATCCATAGCTCAAGATGGGATTAACCATGCTATCAAATAACTTAATTTTATCCCTGATATCGAAATTAACCTTATCAAAAAGTGAGTATAAGGAAAACATCGCTTTTCGTGCTTGGTCAGACAATGTTTTCTGGGTTTGATAAAAACTACCATTACTAGAGAGGTTTACTCCCAAATAGGAAAATCTAGTTACATTCTTTAAAATTTCATTATTATAATAAAGACTAACATTTTCCGGATGGTTTCCCTGTTTAAAAACCATTACAACCGTTTTATCGGTATTAACTGTAATTCCCCATTTAACACAATAGTTATTCAGTTGGTTCAATAAACTCTGTAATCCATCACTGGTATAAGCTAGCAAAACAGTATCGTCTGCAAATAACAGGATAAATACTTTAAGTTCATCTATGGTAAATGAATCATTTTCTTGTACTACAAGATTTTCGTACATGTCATTTATAAATAAAATGAACAAAAATGGCGACAACGGCTCGCCTTGTTTGACGCCCGAATAACTGTTGAAATATTCAGAATAACTTCCATTAGAACGAACACATGACTGTACTCGTTCATACATTGCTCGTAGCATTTTAACTATCTTGCTCGAGGCACCCTGATTAAGTAGTTTTTGCCAAATACCGTTTCTATACACAAGGTCGAAAGCCTTCTTAAAATCAACAAAGGCGCAATATAACTTTTTCTTCTCGTGCTTTATAACTTTGTTAACAATCGAGCTAAGAATAAAAATGCAGTCTGTAGTACTGCGCTTCTTTCGAAAACCAAATTGACAATCGTTAAGCACATTGTGACTTTCGGCCCATTTGCGCAATCGGTTATCTAACATAATAGAAAATATCTTAGAGAAAATACTAGTTAAAGTTATCCCTCTATAATTATTTACATCAGATAAATTACCTTTTTTGGGAACTGGAACGATTATCCCTTTAGTCCAGCTTTCCGGATATAAACTGTTATTATACATGTAATTGAACAATTTGCACAAGTTATGACTTAATATCGATTTACATTCTAAAAACATTTCTGGCAATAAATTGTCGACACCTCCACTTTTCCCGCTTTTAAGACAACTAATAGCAGACTGCACTTCATCAACCGTGAAATCGCTATCAAGTTCAAATACACTAATCGTATCAAAATTATCATCGTTCAAAAAGGACTCAGTTTCCTCAGTGGTGAAAACATTATCGGACGAAAAGAGCGTTTTGAAATGATCAAACACGACAGTATGACACGGAGGTTTGTACACATTGTGCTTATTGGGGATTAACACTAGCAGGCCACTGATTGACCATATGTAATTTGACATCAAAGGCTTTCAAACGAAATTGCAACATCATAATTGCACTGTTTTAATGACAAACAGAACTATTTTTAATACATAACCCTTTGTCTCATTTCTAAATAAAACAATTATATCCAAAAGATGAAAAGTTTACCATATCAAGGTAAATCTCTTTTCAAACAACTGACAGCATACATTTTATTTGGGTATATAGTTTGCAATCTTTGATAGTTGATTGTCTCACATAATGCATCGTTTATTAAGTGTGATATTAAACAACACGAAACAAAAATCATCAATTATAAATAAGATTTGATAATGGTATTTATGTAAAATATATTTAACATTGTTAATCCTTTCCCACATATAGACTCTTTCTAAAAACTTTGCGGTAGTTGACGTTAGAAAACATTGTTGCAAAAGAAGAAATTGCTCAAGGGAACCAATTCCCTCTTTTGTCACAACCTTTTCAACTCTATTGATTGATTATACTTTCAATTATATACATTCTAGATGTTTTCAAAGTTGTCTGCTGTGTTTTTGATGTATGTGGGATACGTGTAAATCCTTCCCACATACAACACATATGCAGCTGAAAAATTTGAAAACAAGGTGTTAAACATCTTAAAAATCTCCATAAAAGATAGCTTTATTGTTGAATAAAGTTGAAAACATTGTGGTCAAAGGAGAAATATTAACCTAAGGATTGATAGATTGGCAGTTAAGTGCATGGTCAACAATTTACATGAAATTCAAGAACAGTTATTCGCTTTCTCTTTGGTAAAGGGATCATCTCTGTTTATGTTTTCTCTTCTGCTATTTCCCTGAAAAGAAAATTACCACAAATTAATCAATCTTGTGACGTACAAAGAAGTTTTAAACAAATATCAATGGAGTTATTACAAAATTTATAATAAATGAGAGAAAAAAAGACAGAATCCAATTCAGTACTTTTCAACATACAAAATAATTAGAAACTAAATACAAGATTTAAAAATCATGTCTTAAGCACTGATGTGGGATGTAAGAATTGGAATTTTATGTTTTGGGTTACTTAGCATTGTATAATTTAAGAGCTGTAAACTAAAATCTTAGAAGCATCATTGTTTTGTACCAATTGATCATACCAAGATTCGCTATACAAAAGGGAATCTTAAATACTGTTTAAAACACAGAAAATCATTGTTTCATTTTTTTGTTTTAAGCTTACTCAATAGAAAAAAGTTACTGGAAAAGAAAATTACCACAATTAAATCAATCCGGTGACTAACGAAGAAGTTATAAGCAAATATTTGAAAATTGATAATTACAAAATTTTAAATCAATGAGAGAAAAAGACAGAATCCAGTTCAGAACCTTTTAGCATACAAAATATGAGAAAAATAAATAAAACTTGAAATAAAAATTCATGGCTTAAGCACTGATAATGGGATGTAAGAATTGGAATTTTATGTTTTGGGTTATTATTAGCATGTATAAGAGCTGTAGACTAAAATCTTAGAAGCATCATCGTTTTGTACCGATGTCCACTATACAAAAGGGAATCTTAAATACTGTTTAAAACACAGAAAATCATTGTTTCAATTTTTTGTTTTAAGCTTACTCAATAGAAAAAAGTTACTGGAAAAGAATATTACCACAATTAAATCAATCCGGTGACTAACGAAGAAGTTTTAAGCAAATATTTGAAAAGTGATATTACAAAATTTTAAATCAATGAGAGAAAAAAGACAGAATCCAGTTCAGAACTTATTAGCATACAAAACATGAGAAAAATAAATAAAACCTTAAAAGTTCTTGGATTAAGCACTGATGAGTGGATGTAAGAATTGGAATTTTATGTTTTGGGTTATTATTAGCATGTATAAGAGCTGTAAACTAAAATCTTAGAAGCATTATTGTTTTGTACCAATTGATCATACCGAGATCCACTATACAAAAGGGAATCTTAAATACTGTTTAAAACACAGTAAATCATTGTTTCAATTTTTTGTTTTAAGCTTACTCAATAGAAAAAAGTTACTGGAAAGGAATATTACCCCAATCAAATCAATCCGGTGACTAACGAAGAAGTTATAAGCAAATATTTGAAAAGTGATATTACAAAATTTTAAATCAACGAGAGAAAAAAGACAGAATCCAGTTCAGACAAAATACGATTATGAAAGCAAATAGAAGCCGATTTTATAAAAACCGTTCACGACATCAAGAGGTAAAACAAAAAGAATAATTGATTGATTTCAGCACCGAGGAAAAAACACATTCTACTTAACTGAAAGCTCAATTAAATAATTATATTTAATTATACCCCACCCACTAACCACCGACCGCAATTTTCTTACCATTGTGTTAGAAAATTAATGTTTATTATCAAATTAACATCACCTGATATAAATGATTTATAAACGTAAACTACTTACCAATTAATGTCTTTCAGTCATCAAATCTTTACATTTGTTGAGGAGTTATCAATTAATTATCCATGTTTTCACATTACTTCAAATTGCAAATGGCTGCCGATTCGGTTTTTGGAATCTCGCGTAATCTCGCTGGTCACATGGTCTGTCGCGTTGAGAACTGTAACCTTCGCGAGATTTGTTCTTTGTCTATTGGATCGTTTCATATCTTTGTGTTATTAGGTCTTTGGTGCAGCGAATGTGTATTCTAAGCGGAAGTGTAGTTTAACCGTGACTTCCGGAATCAAACACGATCGCGTTAACTGTATTATTTTTTGAGAAAAAATAATTCGTTAAAAAACGAATGTCTAATTGGTCAGTTAGACATTCGATTAGACATTCGCAAAGTAAGGGATTTAGGTACCAAATTCGTCGGAGGTCATTATACATGCAAAAAACGAATGTCTAATTGGTCAGTTAGACATTAGACATTCGATTAGACATTCGCAAATTAAGAGATTTAGGTACCAAATTCGTCAGAGATCAATGTACATTAAAAAAACGAATGTCTAATTGGTCAGTTAGACATTAGACATTCGATTAGACATTCGCAAATTACAAGATCTATAACCCAAATTCGTCGGAGGTCATTGCACATTAAAAAACCGAATGTCTAATTGGTCAGTTAGACATTAGACATTCGATTAGACATTCGCAAATTAAGGGATTTAGGTACCAAATTCGTCGGAGGTCATTATACATGCAAAAAACGAATGTCTAATTGATCAGTTAGACATTAGACATTCGATTAGACATTCGCAAATTAAGAGATTTAGGTACCAAATTAATCAGAGATCAATGTACATTAAAAAAACGAATGTCTAATTGGTCAATTAGAAAATTAGACATTCGATTAGACATTCGCAAATTAAGAGATTTATGTACCAAATTCATCAGAGATCAATGTACATTAAAAAAACGAATGTCTAATTGATCAGTTAGACATTAGACATTCGATTAGACATTCGCAAATTAAGAGGTTTAGGTACGAAATTTGTCTGAGGTCATTGTACACGCAAAAACCGAATGTCTTATTGGTCAAATAACTTGAACATATTGATAACTCAATCATATCGATATCTCGAACATACCGATGACTCGAACACATCGATATCTCGAATACATTGATAAAACGAATGTTTTTAACTTGAACATTTATTGACAAATCGAACATATCGATATCTCGAAACTTTCGATATCTCGAACTTTCCAATATCTCGAACTTTCGATATCTCGAACTTTCCGATATCTCGAAAAAAAAAATCGAACTTTCCAATAACTTTTCGATATCTTTAAAAAAAAAAATCTCGATATCTCGAACTTTATCGGAAAGTTCGAGATATCGACAAGTACGAGATATCGACAAGTTCGAGATACCGACAATTTCGAGATATCTGACAGTTCGAGATATCGAAAAAAATATGAAAAAAAATTGGTAAGTTCGAGATATCGGAAAGTTCGAAAATATAATTTTCTTTTTCGAAAAGTTCGAGATATCGGAAAGTTCGAGATATCGAAAAAAAAAAAAAGATATCAATATGTTCGAACATTTCGATTTCTCGATTATTTTTTTTGATATTTTTTTTTTCTCGTTATCTCAGAAATTTGCGATATCGTATTTTTTGTTTATATACTTCCGTTTTTAACTCCACTGGCTGAAAGCCAGTCGAGCTTATGTCATGGGGAATCGTCCGTCCTGCGTTCGTGCGTGCGTGAGTGCGTCCGTGCGTGAGTGCGTACTTACGAGAGTAATCTTGTTGGATAGTGTTTTTTCGTAAACCCCAGCCACCACCCTTATAAGACACTTTGATAAGTGGTTTTTTTTATACAATTGTGTTATGGGTATCTAATTAACATATTATTGCTATTTATTCCGTAAAGGGGGGATAATTACGGAATAAACCATGTGCTTGTTGGGTATACCCAACAAGAGAACATCAAAGGAAAACACCCAACAAACGCCTTTTGGACGTACGTGCGTGCATGCGTGCGTCCGTCCGTCCGTAAACGTTTTGCTTCAAACTGTTTCTCCTACCTAACCACTGGACCAATTAGGATGAAACTTCATAGGAAGTATCCTCTCAATGATCTCTCCTTAGTTCCTCAAACTGTTTGGGATGCATGCAAATTCTGGTTTCCGAAAGAAAAAACAATGAAGACTTAAAAAATCTTCTTCTCCTCCGTAGGTATCAGGCCGATTTTCAAATAATTGTGTAGTAGTGAAGACTTAAAAAATCTTCTTCTCCTCCGTAGGTATCAGGCCGATTTTCAAATAATTGTGTAGAAATGTTGCTTGGGTGACCTTCTTTCAGATTTTTTCGAGCCAAGTTGATTGGTCGAAAACTATGGCCGCCAGAGGGCAGAGCTATTTTTGCCTTATAATATGGTTATAGTGAAAACTTAAAAAATATTTTATATATATATATATGACCCTCTATCAGATTCCTTCAAGCCATGTTGATTGGTAAAAAACATGGCAACCAGGGCGCCGGGCTGTTTGAAGATTTAATTGGCAGTGGAGCGATACTGGCCCTCTTGGGCCTCTTGTTGTTATCATACTTCTGATAAACACGAAGGAGAATATACTTCACCCTCTCCTTCCAAAGCTTGTGTCACACTTAATTTATAACTAGAGACATTACATGTTAATATTTAAGCACCTATGTGATGTTTTTTTTATCTAATTGATCTAGTTAGAGCAGATTTGAAACCGTGTATTGGTAAAAAATTAAGAAACTTCATGTTGTATGGTAACCTTTTATTATAGGCTATGGTAGCCAGGTGAGCAATATAGGCACATCTTGGCCTTTTTGGTTATGATAAAGGGACATTTGGCCTTCTTGTTCGAAATATTTACATCCTGTCTGTTTTCACACGTTATTTAAATGTACTGAACTACATCTGCTTCCTTTAAGTCATGCTTCAAAATCATGCGCGGCGTCCTTTGATGCTCTGCATCAAAATTCGTCTTGTAATTAATTGGTGTGCGTGGGAAAGGGTTAATGTGGTTGCTAGGTAAAGGATGTGATCTGCAGTGTGTTCCAAGTGAACGCTGTAAACCCTATTCCTACGTTTATATGAATTCTAACTCCTCTGCAGCAGTAATTTCAATGACCGTGTTTAAAAAAACAACAACAAAAAACCGATAACAAAAGCGACACTTAGTATTAGTTATACCCCCTTCGAAGAAGAGGGGGTATATAGGAGTCACTGTGTCGGGCAGTCTGTCTGTCTGTCGGTCTGCCGGAAGCCATATTTTGTCCGGCATATTTCTTACAATATGGAATTCAATAAAATTTTACACGGAGCTTCTATACCAAGAGGAGATGTGCATATCCAAAAGGGGTTACAATTGCATGTTATTTTACAGAGTTATGGCCCTTTTACTTATTAAGTAAGCCATATTTTGTCCGGCCTATTTCTTACAAACAACTGGGTGGAATTTAATACAATTTTACATGAAGCTTCCTTACCAAGAGGAGATGTGAATATCATAAAGGGGTTACAATTGCATGTTCTTAGCTTGACTTTTGAAAAAAACGAGAGCTATTGTCATGACCCTGGCGTCGTCGTCGCGGCGTGGTCGTCTGGTTAAGGCTTTTTGTTGGCGGCGTCGGCGTGGTTGTCCGGTTAAGGTTTTTAGATCACCAGAGCCGAAGGCTCAGGTGAGCTATTCCTATCACTTTTTGTCCGTCGTCCGTCGTCCGTCGTCTGTCGTCCGTCCGGCGTTAACTTTTAGCTTTAAACATCATCTCCTCCCAAACTCCAAGGACAATTTCCGTGAAACATCACAGGACTGTTCCTCTGGTTGGCCTCTTTCAAAGTTGTTCAAAGATTTAAATTCCATTGAGAACTTTGGTTGCTGCGGCATCAAAAAGGGGGCAAAAGGTCCAAACTTTAAAAATCTTCTCCTCCGATTCAAATATAATTTGGTAGAAATGTTCATTGGGTGACCCTCTATAAAAACTGTTCAAGCCATACTGATTGGTCGAAAAACATGGCAGTTAGGCGGCATCAAAAAAGGGGCAAAATGACAAAATTTGAAAATTCCATTTTTATGCAAATGCTTGTCTGATTTAAAGAAAATATAATATGAATCTTACTGTAATGATCCTCTTTTTAATTCGTTTAAGCCGTTTTGATTGGTTACACAATCATAGCAACCAGGCGTCATCACAAAAGGGGTAAATTGAACTTTTAGCTACAAATGACAACCATCTCCTACCATTCCAATAGACCAATTACCACAAAACATCACAGGAATGTTCCTTTGGTGGCCTCTTTCAAAATTGTTCAAATATTAAAATTCCAATGAGAACTTTGGTTGCTGCGGCATCAGAAAGGGGACAAAATGTCCAAACTTTAAAAATCTTCTCCTCCGAATCTGCCTGTCAGATTCAAATATAATTTAGTAGAAATGTTCCTTGGGTGACCCTCTATAAAAATTGTTCAAGCCATACTGATTGGTCGAAAAACATGGCAGTCAGGCGGCATCAGAAAAGGGGCAAAATGACAAAATTTGAAAATTCCATTTTTATGAAAGTGTTTGTCTGATTTTAAGAAAATATAATACGAATCTTACTGTAATGATCCTCTTTTTAATTTGTTTAAGCCGTTTTGATTGGTTACACAATCATATCAACCAGGCGTCATCACAAAAAGGGTAAATTGAACTTTTAGCTACAAATGACAACCAACTCCTACCATTCCAATAGACCAATTTCCACAAAACATCACAAGAATGTTCCTTTGGTAGTCCTCTTTCTAAATTGTTCAAAGATTTAAATTCCATTGATAACTTTGGTAGCTGCGGCATCAGAAAGTGAGAAAAATACCCAAATTTTAAAATCCTTTTCCTACATAATCTACTTGTGCGATTGCAAGATAATTTGGTAGAAATGTTTCTTAAGTGACCCTCTAAATAAACTGTTGAAGCCATATTGATTTCGTTGAAAAACAAGGCAGCAAGGCGGCATCAGGAAAGGTGCAAAATGACAAAAACTTTATAATTCCATTCTTATTAAAGTTCTTGTTAGATTTCAAGATATAAATGGCCTTTACTGATAAGCTGTTTCTTGAGAAGTGTCCACTCCTTTCAGTTTCATTTGCACTCCCTGATAAAAAATTCCAGATATTTGCAGTTAAATATTTGCTACTAATTTACTATCAATTAGGTGATCGATTTAGGGCCATCTTGGCCCTCTTGTTTGTTGGCGGCGTCGGCGTGGTCATCCGGTTAAGGTTTTTTGTTCAGCTCAGCTTTTTTTCTGTTTTCTTCCTATCAGTCGAGCGTCTGTGCCGTACACGGTGCTCTTGTTATACAGAGTTATGGCCCATTTACTTATTAAGTTATGGTGTAGGTCAAGGGGCTGTTTAGGGGGTATTTATCATCTTCAGTGATAGTTCTAGTTTTGTCTGATATATTTATACAAATATGTATGGGGGGTGGGGATGGGGGGGGGGGGGGGGGTGGGGGGTGGGGGGGGGGGGGGGACACAACAACAACGTTTTACAATAACACAAAATTTATTCCACAAATGCATATAAATTGACCTCTCCACTCGTCAAGTGTCAATGATGTTGTTTCGGTACGAATCAACTCCAAATGAAATGAGGTTGTGCGGGGTTTTTTAAAATATAATTCATCGTCAATAAGGGATTAGTTGCAGCCGCACCAAGCAATCGGAAACTTATTCACTACCAGTACTTTGACGATAGTTTACATATACAACTAAATCTATGAAGTAACAAATAAGTGGATGCGTCATTTTCAAATATTAAGTGAGGTTATTCCGGGCTAAATTTACTCCAAGTGAGTTAAGGTCAAGTGGACTCGTTTCACGTAATATTCCAGATCAATCCGATTCACTGGCAGTTGTAATTACGAAATTCAGACGTTAAGTAAGGTAATGTCTCCGAATGCGGCGTGTTTTGGATGTTATCACCTCGTCAGTGAGGGAATACTTTTGAGAGACGTTTTGACCATATGACG
>JASEVX010000009.1:62154253-62179253 GCA_031761405.1 Serripes groenlandicus | reverse complement strand
CTGAAATGAAACTGGCCAAATCCATGGGGGCCGCCATTTTGGGTATGTATAAAATGAGACGAGAAACACGGATTGAAAAAAAATGATTGTCGTCTTTTTAATAATTTTTAAATCGATATTTTGGGTATGTATAAAATGACACGAAAAACACGGATTTTTAAAATTATTGTCGTCTTTTTTTTTTTTTTTTTTTTAAATCGATATTTAAGATCACTAAAGTGCTGTGTTTTATGGGAATTAACATTTGTACGAAAAGTTAAAAATAAATGGAACTCGGATTGAAAAAGAATTATTGTCGTCTTTTTAATATTTTTTTTTAAATCGATATTTTGGGTATGTATAAAAATGACACGAAAAACACGGATTTTTAAAATTATTGTCGTCTTTTTAATCTTTTTTTTTTTTAAATCGACATTTAAGATCATTAAAGTGCTGTGTTTTGTGGGGATTAACATTTGTACGAAAAGTTACACTTCATCTTGGCGTAACGTCAATGGAGCGACGTCGTTTCCCGCAAAAAAGTGGTATCAACATGAAATACCCCAAATTCCTATACATGAGCTATTTATCAAACATTGTGGCAAAAGGATAACTTTCTCATAAGGAGTAATTGTTCTTTTAGCGACAATCTTTCCCCAAATCGTCTGTTGCAAAGGCCCCATAAACCGTATCTAATAGGGAAAGGGTTTAGCAGAAATGTGACGCCTTACATCATTTGTTCCAGTCATATTGACTGGTTGAAAAAGGCAGTCGCCAGGTGGCATCAGCAAAGGGCTGATCTTTTTGCTTCTTTACCATAATGCAGGTGATCGATTAAGGATCATCTTGGCCATCATGTTTTAACCTCGTTCATTATAAATGTATTCCTTGATTTTTTGAAAGTCTTTACTTTATTATTTTCTGTTCGTAATAATAGACGACAGCAATACGAATTCCAAATATTTTTTGATAATGCACGAAACATGACGTTAACATTAGTATTGTCTAGTCAATTACTTATAAATCCTTTTTTATGGCCAAAGTATGCTCTTTAATTTTTTTTTATAATTATCTTGCGTTTTTTCGTAAATAGGTAGCACCTATAGATATATTATACTATATAGCATTGTACGCAATCAATCAGTCAAACTTAATATACTATATAGCATTATACACAATCATAGCAAGAAGTAAGTAGAATCCGTAATAATTAAGGGCTCATTTCATTGGTCAGTGGGCATTTTATTTCATGCAAGGTACACAACAATGGTTAGTCTGGTACCCGGCGTACTACAGTAAACTAGAAAGTGTTGTTTACTAGATTGGTCCCCTCACTTTATATATCGCTATCGCATGTATAGTAAATTAGTAAATATACATAACTCTACAGTGGACCATTACAACTTGACTTTTTTAAATCAATACATTAACAATGAAGTTATCAATGAGGTTAACCGGTTGGTCCCCAAAAAGTTTGTCTGTATAGCCTTGCGCTTGATAAAGCATTTCATTTCAAAGTGGGTATCCGTTATTGGTTTAAATCTCTGACCCTATAATGTAATGCTCCCAACTAGGTATATATCACTGGTTACTATAAAATATATGACCAACAAGAGTTGCTGCAAGATGCAGCAGTTCGATGTTAGCGCGGGAATCAGCATGTTATGGCTAAAGAAAAACTGTTTGATTCGAAAAACACGAAACCCGCTTTTAAATATATGATATAAATATATGATAACAATAGTTTTTTAGTTAAATACGTAAAACGAAAAAAATATATACCTTTTTCCGGACGTGTTGACCTCAATCTCCCAAAATTATTCGCATTTATGAAAATATTCCCATTTTCCTGTTATTAAAACCCCGGTGGTTAGTAACCTGAACTACTGGTCCATTTCTCCTGGCACCAAACAGTCAGCCGTAATGCTAACCCCGCAACCCTGAAAGCCATGGAGGGTAGCCAAATACTACCCTTTTTAAAGTATTTGGGATGACCTGGCCGGGGATCTAACCCGCGACCTTCCGAAACCTGAGGCGGACGGTGTTTAACGGGAAAGGGTTGCTATGACATTTGGACGACGTCGAGCGATTTGGGGTATAATTGACTCTCCGTTACGGGCGAGTATAAAGGTATAATGGTGATCAACTGGTGGGGCTAGATTTTCAGGATTTTTTTCTTCAGAAGATATATATGAGCCGTCCCCGGAGAAAACCAACATTGCGTAAAGTATCGACCCGGATCAGCATAAGCACGCCGCACAAGCTAACCCGGACAGACACGTTTCGCCTCCTGTGGATTTTCTGTTTCAGGAATCATTACTCTATACCTCTATCCCCCTGAGATGGAATGTGTCGGCCCGGATCAGTCTGTGCGGACTACGCAGGCTGATCCGGGTCGATATATTACGCAGAGGCCATACTGTTGGCTCATATATGTTGGCGAATCCTCGGAATGTGTCGGCCGGATCAGTCTGCGCGGACAGCGCAGGCTGATCTGGTCGATACATTACGCAGATTATGCGCACCATGCATATACTCAGCATAGTCTTCACTGTACGGAGATGTATTAAGAACCAACATGGCAGGACAGAGGTCTTTTCTATATTTGCAACGTTTAAAGTATACCAAATACATCTAAATAGTCCCTATAAACTCTGTGTTTGCCTTCACAAGATTGCATTGAACATATGACAGTGAGTTTAAACTTTAAAGTAATTGTAAATATGAGCTGTTCCAGGAGAAAACCAACATAATGGTCTCTGCGTGATGTATCGACCCAGATCAGCATAAGCGTGCCGTGTGGGCTAATTCCGGGCCGACACATTCCGTCTCAGGGGGATAGAGGTATAGCGTAATGATTCCTGAAGCAGAAAATCCACAGGAGGCGAAAAGTGTCTGTCCGGGTTAGCCTGCGCGGCATGCTTATGCTGATCCGAGTCAACAATGTTGGTTTATCCGTTTGGGCCCAGCCTGGTCGTGTAAACATAAATCCGTTTGGGCCCAGCCTGGTAGTGTGAAAATCCGTTTGGGCCCAGCCTGGTAATGTGAAAATCCGTTTGGGCCCTGCCTTGTCGTGTGAAATATGGAGGGAACCATCTTCATACAGTGATTACTTTCTTATATGATAAATGAACCCACATTTCTGGATTACTTTACAGACGAGAGAAAACGTTTCAACGATATAGGTTGTTCTGCATGATAAATAAAGCGTGACAATATTATTTTGAAATCTGTTGATTTACATAAAAAATAAAGAAGGATTTTAATTGCTAATCTTTGACCTCCGCAGGAGAACGTGTGCTTGGCAATGTATGTGACAATTGTATTGTATCCGGAGGTATGGGGTTCAACAATGACCCGGAAGACTGTTCGTGTTTCTATACTTGTACCCGTGGTTTGCCAGTTAAGGTACGTGTGATATATCATTCACTTTTTATACATGCTCTTTAGTGGATTATTGACAAATAAAATCGTGGAAGACAGTGGTGCAGAGGTAGAGCGTCGGCCTCTCACATCAAAGGTCCCTGGTTCGAGTCCCGTGATGAGCGGTTCCTGACTTTGGGATTTTTCCACACAATCGGCGCGAGTACTGGTTAAGTATCCAGGAAGCAGATATCGAGCGTGATTAATATAAGCTTAAAGCTTGTTTCTCAATCGATTTAAAATAAATAAGTTTAAAACTAACATGATAAACTCACTGTTTTAAAAAAAGGTGGGTTATATCAAGTAACGGTTTCACTATTTAATGACTTTTTGGGCGACCACAACATGTTATTGGTGAGCAATAGCGTGCAATTGGTTTTTTTTTGTGCGTTTGTTTAGATTTAATATCAAAAAACATTTCCCGCTAGTGAAGACTTAAAGAGCTATTTCCAATCGGAGCATAGTCATTCATGAAAGCATTATATTATGTGCTCAATAAATGAAAGTTTATCCTTTTATCATATACCTGCACATTTTCCGGCATGACTAGTTAAAGCACTGTACCAAATATGGTAATCGTACATCACTGTACTATGATGTGACGTCATGCTTTTACGTCATTCCAAAGGTGGTAGTTAGGTGATCATAAATATAATTTAGACTATAGAAACTTGTATTTTTTCTTCTGGCTTAACAGTTATAAAAGGATAATTGTGTTGCTGTTGTGATGTATTGTCTATTCGGGGAGTGGAGAATGTGACATTTCTCTCGAATTTCTGTCTCGCGAGACAGACATTGTCCACGCCCCTCATTGTACAATTCTAAAATCTGTATCGCTACTATGGCGTGACAAACGTTGCAATATTCTATGCCAAATATATTCGTTTAATAACAAAATATACGAACTCGGTATATATCGGTCATTTCCGACAAACCCCACGAACAATACCGATCCCTAACGACCTGTTATGGACATCACCCACTCTATGTCTAAGTATTAGATGTAGCAATGAAGAGCTCACATTTTGCGCTTTAATCACTTTCCCGTCATCTATCGGTCTGTCTGCTATATTTCTCTAACTGAACAGTGGTGTTTCTTTTAGCCGACCGATGCCAGTGACTGGGTATCCTACAAAAGGTGTTGTCCTTGCCACCAAAGTTTTTCGAAGAAACTTCTGACTTGCGTTGACTACACAGACAAACGATCCGACTGCTACAATGATGCTCTTGAAAACAGTAAGTATAAAGTTAATCATTTTTAAAGTCGTCTTCAATAGATTCGAGTAAACTCGAATATATAGTTTAACTCGCACCATTTACAGGAACGGATCTTTATTTGGAAAACAGTAAAAGCATCAGTTCTGATGGCTAATATTAACAATCAGAACTGCTGATGTATTTGTTTTATCGCTTGCTTGCTTGAAGGTGAAAAATACATAAATGAATTCAGTATAAATCGACCGATCACTCGAACAGGTTGATACCTCGAGTTTATTTATAAGTCCATTCTGATTTCGAGTTATCGAGGGTAATTTAAGAATGTCAACTTTGCAAACATCTTATGTTAAACAATGTTAAATCTGGAGAAGTCAATTTTGACTTGAAAATATGATGGGGAAAAGAGAGAACAAAATGTTCAATTTGAGCATATTTTTTACCTTTTCAAAAATGTCTTACTAAGTTAGTTAGGTTACAAGGGGACAAAGTTCAATTTAGTTTAACCTAATTATTTTACATCGATTGCGAAACAAGCTTTCAGCTTATATTAATCAGGCTCGACTAAACTGTACTCGCGCCGTTTGTGTGGAAAAAGCCCGAAGTTAGAATCCGCCCATCACGGGACTCGAACATCTGCACCACTGTCTTCCACCTTCCAGTTGCTTTAGGCGTTTTCGTTTTGAATTAATTTAACTCTTTCAGCGCCAAAGGCAAAATTGAGCTTTTTGCAAACAATACAGATTCAGGTGAGTCAGCTCGTAACGAGCTGCCTCACCTGAAATCTGCATTGTTTGGCTGTGAGTTATAAATATATTCCAAAAATCCTATAAGATGAAAATAGAGTCGTCCGAGTTTGAACATGGAAGAGTCTACTTTAAACAATTCAGCGCCGAAAGAGTTAATAACAGTTTATCAAGTAAAGTATCGATGGGAAGACTTGACGAAGCAACAATAGGTAAATTTCACAAGAGACTTCACAAGTGGCAGCAGGACACTCAGTAGAAGTGCATATTCCAACACAGGCGTCCGAATTTTTATGACAGCAAAAAATGCGGAAAATCACACAATACCTTGTTAAAATACTCAAAAAGTCTCTCTATATTGTTTATTATTATTACACTATATGGACGTATAGAGGGGTTATTTATAGTAACACGTGTGGGATTCCCCCAAATTACCATTACGATCATTGTTATCAAAGCGTATAGAAAATATAGAGAGACTTTTGAGTATTTTAACGAGGTATTGTGTGATTTTTCACATTTTTTGCTGTAATAGAAATTCGGACGCCTGTGATTCCAAGAACATGCAACTCTAACTTAACTTTTTATTATTTCAAAATGATCTAGAAGTAAACGTGAACGTCGCTCTGCACAATTAAACTGTAATTCGTTTGCGAGAAGTATAGATTTAGATCAGCCATTGACTCCGCCAGGTCTCATCTGACTCGGCGCTGTTCGCCAATTAGTCATGGACAGTTTCAAGAAACGTCTGTACCACAGTATCCATTTGGATCATAAACATGGATGTGCATGTGAATTCACACGTGTAATAATTGCGTTAATGTCGATTTTTGTGAAGTATACCGCCTGACTATTGCTTTCCCGTTTCTTGTCGAGATAAGTCTGATTCTGAGGGGTCAACATACAGCAATCTCGTTCCATAATGAATAGATGAGCGTACTTAAAGCCGTCGACTGACATTTTTTTGTGAGACCAGTCTTGTATAATGGACCAGTGGAACTGGTAATTTACCCAGGAAACGTCGTGATATAGCTGAAAATAGTTGAAAGCGGCATACAAAACACAAATACGTTACAATGTTTTGCAGACCCATGCGATGGCCAATCAGATAATGCCATCCTCCCAAGATCTGATCCGGATAATGCAGCTGCAGGTTCAAACCTGTGCAGCGGGTATATAGACTGTGAGCAAGTATGTTAACATTGTTATTATGAAGGGGGGTGTCGGGTCATACAAAAACCTTTGAAAACAGTAGCAATGGTTTACTCCATATGCACTCAGCGTTGTGCGGTAAGCTTTACGACTGACTCGCTGGTGTCGGGGATAGATGGACCAGCCGTGATGGACCTACTAAGGAAACGCCGTGATGTAACTGAAAACATATTGATAGCGGGTTTAAACACCATACAAACACAAGTTGTACTGTGGATAGATTTTTGGTCAGAGAACCATTCATAAATAAAAGGTTGATTATAGCCTGGTAATCTCGATTCAAACAGTAAGTCTATCAAGTCAGAGGCTAGGGTCTACATAATGTGTACGCAAGCATGTAAGAGGGATGGATGCTCCCCCTGGATTTGTTTTCTCCAGTTCGTTTATGGTGACATCTATGAGCAGCATTCCAGTAGCAAACTTGGACTGATTTGTGACGCAAGTGATCTAACTGATATCTAAATGACGTATTATTCAGTTGACGTGAATGCTAATAATTTGTCAAATTGATCATCATGTCAGTTCGGTTGTTTTATACGTACCCCTACCCTAGGTTAAGTCCTTATTGCTTATTTAAGACAATGTGTACGCAGCTGCGTACTTTTAATACAGCCAGCTATGCGCCTGCAAGTGATATGTATTATCGTTTACTCTGTCGTTTTCAAGTTTTTCTATACAATCAAAAGAACAAAATATACTCACTCAGTAATAATATAAACAATTTAGAGGCGATCTTCGAAAACCAAATTCTGAGGATTTCCGATCAATGTAAAACAAGATCGGTTAGCGCATCTGCACAGTCTTGTCTTGAATAATCGCCAATCAGTCAATAAAGTTTCGAGAAGCTCCTGCAAAGCAGTATTAATTAGGATACCTTCGCATGATCCTGTCAAGATTTGAAGTATTGTTTTAGCAATAGCAGGATGGAGTTCCGCTTACTTATCGCTAAATTATCTGCAACTATTATTTCCTTATGAAATTGCACAGTACTACTCACTTCTTATAAAATACATAACGTATATGTATAATTATGTCTCATTGAAAAGATTGCTAAGGTAGCACGTGGATTTCGTATGAGAATATAGAAAGTCGTTTCAAATGTTGAGCAATGTCTCCCTTTGTCACGATGTTTTAAAGAGTCGTTTGCTGCATATGTATATGGACAATGGTACATT
The DNA here is from genome assembly GCA_031761405.1 of Serripes groenlandicus. Classification (NCBI taxonomy): domain Eukaryota; kingdom Metazoa; phylum Mollusca; class Bivalvia; order Cardiida; family Cardiidae; genus Serripes; species Serripes groenlandicus. The sequence goes on along the minus strand of JASEVX010000009.1, from coordinate 62,171,503 downwards.
GCTCATATCGTTTGTTTTCTTCAGAGAAACCCGCATCACACTTGCGATATTTATTCGTAGTGATAAGCCTTGTGCTCTGAAAAGTTTCGTTGTTCCAGAACGAAGCATGTTTTCATGCGTAACGGTAAAGCTAAATGTCTAGCGAGTTAACACCAGGACGATGGAACACAATATTGAACATGACTCGTTGGTGTCAGGATAAACAGACCTGCAGTACTGGTATGTTACCCAGGAAACGAAATGACATAACTGAAATTAATGGTTGTGAGCGACGTTAAACACCATACAAATCAACAAACAATTATAGCGGCTCTTTTTATTTTTACTTCAAGGTAGGGGGTGTGCTGGTTCCAAACCAGATATGTTGTGACGCTGGAAATTGCTTCGCCGACACCAACGAAGCATGTAACGAACAGAACTGTGGCGTTGGCTATTGCGACACTCTGCCGTCTGGTCATAAGGATGACTGTGACTGTGAAATGACGCAAGCTCCTTTATCAGGTAATCTAATTGGTGTATTCAACTTAGTTCCAGGAACTACAATAATTACCTCCAATTTCGGCCATCTTGACAGGAATATATGATAAGAATAAATTGAGTATATCTAAAAAATAAATGTCACAATAAGGTAACACAAACGAATTTGAGTTTGAATGTTGTTTAAACTGATTATAACAGCTTCTTCATTTACAAGTTGTGTACACAACGTTTTAAGTGACAGCTTATTTGGCACATCTCTTTTAATAAATAAAAGATATGCCAATAAAAATGGCTGCAAGGGGAGTAAATATATTTTTTCAGGGAAATATGTATTGAAAATGGCTTAGCTCGACTGAACACGGTGTTCGCCAAGCTCTAGTGGAATTACACCTTCAGTTTTCGTCAGAAGTTGCATTTAATGTTTCGGCGAAAAGTGAAGACTCTGATGAGATAATGCAGATTCACAGGCTCATCCGAGGCGTCGCTGTACGCTGATGCACAGTGCCTTAAGGGAGCTACGCCCCTGACAATTACTTTTCTGTTACATGTCATGACAATACCGTCACATGTATTAAGGATGCCTTCACATATATAAATAAAAGCGTCTGGTATAAAGGTGAAATCGTGACATGTAACGCTGTTACGACTGAACATCAAGTTGTAACGTCGCATAAGGCAGTTGTGGCGTTCCATACATAGCCATGTAAAATGTTAGTGTTGTTATATCATTAATTGTTATTCAATTATTGTTTACAGAATGTGCATTTGTTGCTGATGACACTGACGTCACTCGATTTATGGGCGCGGAAAATATGTTTACTTACGAATGTGCGGCTGGAACCTGTTGGGATCAAGATCAATGCACATGCGTCAGGACAAACAACACTGGATATAGTAATATCAACCTATTTTTTTAATTTTTTATAGATTCCTTCAATGAATTGATATGTTGGTGTTTTACACCGCTTGCATACTTCTTCAGTTACATCACTGCGTTCCCTGGGTAAGTTACCAGTAGTACTTGTCCATTTATCCTGACACCATCCAGTCAGTCGTTATGCTAATCCCACGACACTAATTAGCGCCTAGGCTCTTCAATTGAATTTTGCCATGTCCGAAGAGCAATCTTTATACCATGACCCCTATAAGGGGGCTCAAACCCGCCCAAATCCAAACCAACTACGTTTTTATAGGACCATGGGCAACCTTTGTGTTGGTTTTGTATACATGTATACACATTCGTGTTTTACTCAGCTTATAAAAGTATATCAGTTATAGCACAAGCTTTTCGGATAAATTCCTATTACTATTTCTAAGTTTATTCTGACATAAACGCGTCAGTTGTAATGCTATCCCGAATGCTCTGAAAAAATGATACTTTCTCGGATGTTACTAGTGTTTATTTTGTTTTATTATATTTATGCCGTTTTCAACATTGTTTCAGAAATATCACGGCAACATTTCACTTATTCATGATCCCTTGGTAAACAAACTAGTACTAAGCTAGAAAACGGGCCTTGCGCAAATGGAACTCCGAACTGCTGACAGCCGCGACCTTAAATCGAACCCGTGACGCATGGTTCCAAATATTCGACGCTTACTTCCTATGTTACTAGTGAATATCACTTTTTGATGTTTACGAAAAGAACTAGATCTTTATTTCGATCTTACATTTAAGCAAACAGTAGTTGTTCGTTTTCCATATTTTACTTACTAAGACATCTAGATAGTGTCCTACTATCAGTGAAATTAGAACTCAATTTAGAAAGAGGTTAGATCGTCTAATGCAAACTGTGAGATATTCACGGGAAACCGACCTAGGCTATCGGACCTACATAAACACTGCTTTTCAGAGTTTCTTGAAACCCTCTATGACTTATTAGCGAAATGTGCAGTCATATTAGACTTATCTGGATCTAACTTGGTCGCAAAAATCTTAAGTTTGGTCCTGGCACTTAAATTTATAAGAAAATAATTAAAGATCATTGCACAACGGTCAAGATTCGGTTTATGTTATAACGAGTGTCTCAGGTACGAAACTAGGGAAAATAAATGTGTTAGCCTGAGCTACGAAACTAGGGAAAAAAATGTGCTTGTGCTTTAGTATTTTAGTTTCCTATGAGCTGTCTCCACGAGAAAACAAACGTTATGGACTCTGCGTAATATTTCGACCCAGACCAGACTGCACAATCCGCGCAGGCTAATCCGGGACGACACATTCCGTCTCAGGGGGATAGAGGTATATAGTAAGGATTACTATGACATCCACAGAAGGTGAAAAGTGTCTTTCTTGGCTAGCCTACTCGGCATGATCATGTATCCGGTCGATACTTTACGCAGAGTCAACAACGTTAGTTTTCTCGTGGAATGGCTCAATTATGTATTACGAATAGTTCAACAAATAACTTGCAAGAACTGGCTTACAGGGCTTACAAGGCTTGTATACACTTATTATTACGTCAATGTGTCTGTTCGTTACTAACGAGGCATTTCATTCAAGCAGTTCTGGGTTCGAACCACGGCTCGTTTATTCATTCTTTCCGATGATTGATAAAAATCATGGTGATGAGCGTCATGGTGATGAGTGTTATGGTGATGAGCGTTATCGTGATGAGCGTTATCGTGATGAGCGTTATGGTGATGAGCGTCATGGTGATGAGAGTCATAGTGATGAGTGTTATGGTGATGAGCGTCATGGTGATGAGCGTCATGGTGATGAGCGTCATGGTGATGAGTGTCATGGTGATGAGCGTTATGGTGATGATCGTCATGGTGTTGAGCGTCATGGTGATGAGTGTCATGGTGATGAGCGTCATGGTGATGAGCGTCATGGTGATGAGTGTTATGGTGATGATCGTCATGGTGATGAGCGTCATGGTGATGAGTGTCATGGTGATGAGCGTCATGGTGATGAGCGTCATGGTGATGAGCGTCATGGTGATGAGTGTCATGGTGATGAGCGTCATGGTGATGAGCGTTATCGTGATGAGCGTCATGGTGATGAGCGTCATGGTGATGAGCGTTATGGTGATGAGCGTTATGGTGATGAGCGTCATGGTGATGAGCGCCATGGTGATGAGCGTCATGGTGATGAGCGTCATGGTGATGATCGTCATGGTGATGAGCGTCATGGTGATGAGCGTTATGGTGATGATCGTCATGGTCATGAGTGTCATGGTGATGATCGTCATGGTGATGAGTGTCATGGTGATGAGCGTTATGGTGATGATCGTCATGGTGATGAATGTCATGGTGATGAGCGTCATGGTGATGAGCGTTATGGTGATGAGTCTCATGGTGATGAGCGTCATGGTGATGAGCGTTATGGTGATGATCGTCATGGTGATGAGTGTTATGGTGATGAGCGTCATGGTGATGAGCGTCATGGTGATGATCGTCATGGTGATGAGTGTCATGGTGATGAGCGTTATCGTGATGAGCGTCATGGTGATGAGCGTTATCGTGATGAGCGTCATGGTGATGAGCGTTATGGTGAAGAGCGTCATGGTGATGTGCGTTATGGTGATGAGCGTCATGGTGATGAGCGTCATGGTGATGATCGTCATGGTGATGAGTGTCATGGTGATGAGCGTCATGGTGATGATCGTCATGGTGATGAGCGTCATGGTGATGAGCGTCATGGTGATGAGCGTCATGGTGATGAGCGTCATGGTGATGAGCGTCATTCGTCTTCGGGATAAAAAGTCTATATGGGAAGGTAACCTTTTACTTTGGGGAAATATTGTTTGGAATGCTGGTGCCAGAAAGTCAGGAAATAAACACATTAGATGATCTGGTCGCTCTAATATAACAATGTTCAACTCCATTTCATCAATCAACTATTCTGTTTACAGATGAGTGCTCACCATTCGCGGAACTGGACTTCCAAATCGACATAAGTGCCCGTGACAATCTTGGAAACCTTATATACACGGTCAACGATAGTGTCCAGCTAGTTGGGGGCGCTGCCGTATTCAACAGCGAGGGTCAAATAAATGTTGCTGGGCTTGCAAACGTCTACTTGAGTATGTATATTTAGCTTTTCCTAAATACGACAAATCTTCAGCAGATGACTTTGAAAACATAGTGACAAAAACCTGAAAAATCTCCGTAAAAGATAGCATAATTGTTAAATAAAAGTGAAAACATTGTGGCCAAAGGAGAAATTTCTCATCATGAGCAATTTCACCTTTGGCCACAATGATTTAAAAAGTCGTCTGCTGCTATTGCTCATATGAACAGTGTACGGTATATGCTGCGTTTACACTAGGCCTGGATGTCTACGATGTCCACGATTCAAAAAATCGTGGAGATCGACGATTTATTGTATCAGTTTTTCTTTTTTCTACGTTTTGCTACGCTTTCCTGCGCTCTCAGTACGTTGTGTTACGATCTGTAACGTTTTGTTACGAAGCCTACACGACTCTAGTCAAGATCATTACGATTTCACCACTTTCCATCACGATCACTATGATTCGACCCACGACTACCCTCTATTGTAAGTAATTAGTTAACAGTGTACGGTATGTCTTAATAAGCTTGTGTAATGAGTGAACAGTGTACGGTATAGCTTGTATAAGTAATGAGTGAACAGTGTACGGTATATCTTGTATAAGTAATTAGTGAACAGTGTACGGTATATCTTGTGTAAGTAATGAGTGAACAGTGTACGGTATAGCTTGTGTAAGTAATGAGTGAACAGTGTACGGTATAGCTTGTATAAGTAATTAGTGAACAGTGTACGGTATAGCTTGTGTAAGTAATGAGTGAACAGTGTACGGTATATCTTGTATAAGTAATGAGTGAACAGTGTACGGTATATCTTGTATAAGTAATGAGTGAACAGTGTACGGTATATCTTGTATAAGTAATGAGTGAACAGTGTACGGTATATCTTGTATAAGTAATGAGTGAACAGTGTACGGTATATCTTGTATAAGTAATGAGTGAACAGTGTACGGTATAGCTTGTATAAGTAATGAGTGAACAGTGTACGGTATATCTTGTATAAGTAATGAGTGAACAGTGTACGGTATAGCTTGTGTAAGTAATGAGTGAACAGTGTACGGTATAGCTTGTATAAGTAATGAGTGAACAGTGTACGGTATATCTTGTATAAGTAATGAGTGAACAGTGTACGGTATAGCTTGTATAAGTAATGAGTGAACAGTGTACGGTATATCTTGTATAAGTAATGAGTGAACAGTGTACGGTATATCTTGTATAAGTAATGAGTGAACAGTGTACGGTATATCTTGTATAAGTAATGAGTGAACAGTGTACGGTATATCTTGTATAAGTAATGAGTGAACAGTGTACGGTATAGCTTGTGTAAGTAATTAGTCAATCCTTTCCCACATACAATAAATCTGCAGCAGACGTCTTTGAAAACGTCTAGGAAAAACTATGGATAATCTCTATCAATTAAAGTTTTATTATTGATAAAAGGTGAAATCATTGTGACGAAAGGAGAAATTGCTGCAGAGGCGTCAAAGGCGTCTATATGTGGGGAAGGGTTAACAGTGTACGGTATAATAATTGGCCACTAGGCTAAATTCAAATATGGGTCATATTGGATCAAAGAATTGGCCTCTTGGCTAAATTCAAATATGGGTCATATTGGGCCAAAGAATTGGCCATTAGGCTAAATTCAAGAATAATATTATGGACACTCTAGCTGTCGTCTTTTCGACTTTAACATTTTAAACGTTGCCATAATGTGTTCCTTGGTGATATCCAGGCATAGGTCACAAGGACAAATTTAAGAAAACTCTTCTGGATCCAAGAAGCGGCATGATTTATTCTTGCTGATCAAATTATTTTGTGTAGAGTGAAAACTATTGAAGTTCTATTAAATCAGTTGATCGATATAGGATGATGTCTCAAAAAAGAACTGAAGTTAAACCTGAATCTAGAAAACCTCATATCAAAGGGAATGTTAAATTCGCAGGTTGAAGGTTCCATAGAGACCAAAAACCGGTTTAACTCCTGTTGGTTAAATGACACAGCTGATACTGAAAATAGAGTATGTAGAGAACCAGTTTTGGCCCAGCACGATTGTGTGATTGAAACCATCTTCGCGGAGAGAATTCTATCTTGAATAATACGTGAACGCCATTTTTTTGGTTTATTTTAAAGCTGAAATGTAACTCTTTTAATAGATAAAAAAGTATATCTAATTTAATTGCTAATCTTTGACCTTATGAGACAAAAAAAAAGTTCAACTCCTGCTGAATACATGGCACAAACAATTCACAAATAATATACTGCCATTGTTTGACTGCATATTACGAGTTAAAAATTAGACGGCGATTTCTGTCCCGTTAATAGGTAATGTGTATGAACTTAGCTTTGCCATGTAATGCAAAATGGTGCCAAGAAAAGATATATGGTGCAGTCACAATGTTCCTGCGTTTAGATTGGATGAAAAGTAAATTAAAAAACCAAAAATGGAAATAATTAAATTAGATAATACTTACTCGAAAAAGGCATAACAACTATGTAATGTGCATGTAATTACTCTCGTTTTCTATTTTTAAAATGAGTTCTCGGGTTCGAATCCCGTGATGAGGGATTTTTCAACACAAACGGCGCGAGTACTGGTAACGTCTCCAGGGAGCTGACATCGAGCGTTATTAATATAAGCTGAAAGTTTGTTTCGCAATCGATGTAAAATAAATCAGTTTAAACTAAATGAGTTCAAATAATTGATGATGGTTTTTGGCCTGGGGCTTTAGCCCCTGGTCATAGTAGTAATACCATTTTTTTTCGGAGTTGGCAGCCTGCCAATTGCTGTTAGCACCAAACAACGCATGAGAAACTGCGCGAGAAAAATAGTTCATCATGGATTCAACAAAACTGCATTTAAAAGGTTAGGATCTCCCCCATAAATATCATTTTAATGTTGTCGGAACATCAGTAAAAAACTTAAGGCGTGAGTACTCCAATATAAGTTTAAGAAATGCTTTAGAAATTAATGCGCCGAGAGGTCAAATATGAACGCTTGTTAACATTATTAACATTCGCGAAGAGGAACGTAAAAAAGAAAGAAGTCACGTGAAAAATATACAGTGGTGGATTAACCGGGGGAGCGTAGGGCCCGTGCGTCGAAAACTTAATGGTAAACAAAGAAAACGCGTGGCAAATGTAGTGGCGGATTTAGCGGGGCCCGTGCCCGACTCCCCCACCCCACGAAAGAAGTCACGTGACATATACAGTGGCGGATTAACCGGGGGCCTTCGAAAAATCTAACCTTCCAGCAGCCCCCAGGACGTCAGCACTGCAGTGCTTTTATTTAACTAACCGGGTGTGAATAACCCAAATTTCTGTGATGGTGACGTCATTATATCATCGGAACGCAAATGATGAATAAATACCCAAAGAAAATATGTACTTCCGTTAATTATGGATTTTTTCATTCGAAGTACTTTGTGAAAGGCAAGTCGATAATGTATTGTACCTGTCATCATTATTCCATGGATAAATAAGGAATCTGATATGTGAAAAGTTATGTGTGATAACACTCCTTTTTTATTTTTAAAATGAATTCAAACATAACTGATATGGGGTTTTCGAACTTTAACCTTTGACTTCACCATGTGTTGTAATGCAAAGGATAAATAAATAATCAAAAGGAAAATTGCAGACATTTAAGGAAAGAATAGTTTGACTCGTAAGTGATGTTCTGTAAATTATGGATATTTGTCTTGTACTTGATGGAGGGCAAGTCGATGTCATTTAATATTGATTTAATATCTTCAATTTGCTTGAATTGATAATGTCGAGTTCATTTGCATAGGACGGTAGGACTCGTAAATTACTTTAATATACAAATATTTCTATGAGGTCATAATAACCTACATCAATAATCAGAAGTGTTTGATAACTGAAATAGGTAGCATATATACTCATATTGTGAAAATGTAATGACATCGAGTTGAAAACGTTATGGCAAAAGTAGAAATTGCTCATAAAATTTCGCAAAAGACGGCGGATGCAGGTGGGAACGGGTCAATGAGATGCATTGATACGTCTCGTTTACTTCAGGGTACAACATCACGTATGGACTCGTATGAAAGCGTTAGAGATTGATATTGTTCGTGCGCATGCCGGTCACAAGTTCACGAACAAAACCGGTCTTTTACGATGGAAAATTCCGAGTCTTTATACAGTTAATAAATACGGACGTCATGTGGAAATCGCTTAGCTAATTAGAGATTTTCTTTTTTAATTTCAGGCAACGATTTTATTTTCCACTTTAAATTCACCCTGCGAGAGGATGACTCATCGTCTAATGGTTAGTACATAGGCATCATATAACAACCCAGTGAAAAATACAAGTTCGGATGTATAATGCAGCAGACGACGTTTGAATTGTCTTATCCAGACAGGCAGGCATTTAAATCCACATTTGTGTCGCCTGCCATGGCATGGTGTCACATAGGGATCACATCGAGGGCTTGGCGTGAAACGGTTGTAACTAAAATTAGTATTTTTTTCCCAAGGTTAATCACCTCGCCATAAAGTCTTTATAATCGTTAAATCATTTTTCTTGGTAAACAATGGAAACTTAGGTGTCATTGCTCGTTCTGAGCAATGGCACCTAAATTTGCATTGTTTACAAAGGGGTCAAAATTGGCCCTAAACCAGAGTTTTCAAAATAGGTTTTTAGTTACAACCGTTTCACGCCAAGCCCTCGATATTTATGTCGTATGAACGCCACGCTTTCCCTGATTGAACCGTAGGTGCAGGCGACGCATGTAAACCTTCAATAATGATCTGACCTATTTCTGAAAAAGACGTAAATTGTGTTTTCAACATTAATTATATTAAAATTATTATAATTGATACACGTCAATGCTCATATTCATAGAAGGTCCATGAATAATGGATATGAACTGTCACCGCTGTGAAGTGGTTAGAGTGACCGCATTTCGAACTCAAGACCAGGGTTCGATACCCGGTCTGATCATACAAAATACACTTAAAATGTCAGTAACGGCGTCCCTCCTTGGCGCTCAGGCTAGCGGTGAAGCATTGCGGCCTTATTATTCAGTACCAGGATAAAGAAAACTAGTACTGAAAGTATGACTTGTAATTTCCCAAGGACGTTGTTACGTAGCTGATTTATTCCTTTCAAACATACAGACGAGTAGACGGCTTTTAACAACCTTGTGACATAAGAAGAAATTAAACATAATGAGCAAAGTCTCCTTTTGCCACTTTGTTTTCAATTTTATTCAATAATTGTTCTTTCATTTATAGAGTTTCCATATTATTGACTTTTGTTCAGCTGCTTCTGTTTTTTCGTAAAGGAGGTTAATAATTATGGAGTGCTCTTAGAGTTTCAACCATGGAAAGTTTGTGACGCATTTGCATAGCTTGATCACAGTCTACATCACTCGCCTATTAGACGCAGTCGCGTCGTAACGTCATGAACACGTTAGGGATGTTTTTTGTTTGGTTTTTGTTTTAAGTAGAATTTTTAGTGCCGCTTCAGCATTATTTCAGTATACTCACGGCGGGGATCGGACCCGGACGCTCAGTGCAAAATTCCGAGCTCTTACTATTTGGATACGGTGGATTTGTGATTGTTTTGTAACTCGACTCATTTTACAATTCAGGGGAAACACAGTGTTTCGTTGGGAACTGTTTGATAAATAGTGTCGGTGACCCTCCGGGAGTGGATACGATAGCAGTCACTGTGGACAGAGATGGGGAATCGGACGGGGAGGAAATCAACATCTATGTGACATATCAGGATAGACTTTTCATGGGAACAGACGGTATGGGTATGGAAGCAGAAAAATACGAGATCCCTGGTGATTTCGAGGTAAATCATTTTCACCGTTTCTCACATAGAATAAATCTTTAGAGGGCGACTTCGAAAACATCTTGGTAAATATTTTGAATGGAGTTTAAGACATTGAGGTGAAGGTAATCGAAGTACTGAAGGTACTGGTAACGAATAATTGTTTTACTTGTTTAAATAGTATTGTGTAATGATTGTTGGTGTCCAAATGGCTTTGATGTGTGCCTGATTGCTATAATTGATATGTTAATAGAAACAAGTACGGTCAAAATTGATCCCTTGGCCCGTATCCACTAATGCACTTTGACATGCAAACGGCACAAGTTTGTCTCCACTTACCTGTTAAGTTAATCGGAATTCGTACTGAGTTACCTACCTTTTCCATTACATGAAAGGGTCAGGCATATAACAATAATTGGCGCCTTTAAGACATGGTGTAGCAAGCAAAACGCTAAAGTAACAACCTTTTTGTGACCCAACCAGTTTTATCTTTCAAACTCCGAAAGAAGTTGGCGATATATGAGGGGAGGTGACCAATCTAGTCGACATTGTTGGATTGTGCAAGACTCGCAATTTTACTAATAGACACTCCAGCTTTGTATTATAATGTTGAGTGAAATATACATGTACCTTCAGGTGGACACTATGTATGACTTCTGGTTGATTTACTGTGGGACTGAAGAGACACTGCTGGCCGGGGTGATAGATGATACGGAAGCCTTGGTCGATGTAGTAGTAGCTGAAGTACCAGGTAATTTATATTTGAGCCGTTCCACGAGAAAACTAACAGTGTGGACTCTGCGTAAAGTATCGACCCGGATCAGCCAAAGCATGCCGCGCAGGCAGGCTTACCCGGACAGACACTTTTCGCCTTCTGTGGATTTTCTGCTTCAAGAATCATTACTCTATATCTCTTTCACCCTGAAACGGAATGTGTCGGCCCTGATTAGCCTGTCATGATGTTGTTTTTTCGTGGAACGGCTCATTTGTATGATTGAAGTTTTATGTCCTTTATAGCAAGGTGGCGAACTAAGAGTAGTACGAACGTACACTACTAGGGCTTTGTTTGCTCTTATCAATCACGGGGTACCATCCTGTATAGCAAGGTGGCGAACTAAGAGTAGTACGAACGTACACTACTAGGGCTTTGTTTGCTCTTATCAATCACGGGGTACCATCCTTTATAGCAAGGTGGCGAACTAAGAGTAGTACGAACGTACACTACTAGGGCTTTGTTTGCTCTTATCAATCACGGGGGTACCATCCTTTATAGCAAGGTGGCGAACTAAGAGTAGTACGAACGTACAATACTAGGGCTTTGTTTGCTCTTATCAATCACGGGGTACCATCCTTTATAGCAAGGTGGCGAACTAAGAGTAGTACGAACGTACAATACTAGGGCTTTGTTTGCTCTTATCAATCACGGGGTACCATCCTTTATAGCAAGGTGGCGAACTAAGAGTAGTACGCACGTACAATACTAGGGCTTTGTTTGCTCTTATCAATCACGGGGTACCATCCTTTATAGCAAGGTGGCGAACTAAGAGTAGTACGAACGTACAATACTAGGGCTTTGTTTGCTCTTATCAATCACGGGGTACCACCCTATGCTGGTAACAATAATCGGTTAGTAAAAATACCGCGAATTGGTTAGTTTTATCAGAGACATATAAACACAGTGTTTATGTGTCTCTGGTTTAATTTGGTAGTTTAAGAGGCAACTTAATCTAACACGAGGTCATTAACTCGGTTTAATCGACGTGGTTTATTCTTAGAAAGTGGTTGTGGATATGTGCACATCGATACTGGTTTATCTGTGTAGCATATTTCTGGCTTGACAAGCAGCAATAACAGACACTCCACTAAGATATAAGAAGCAACATTTAATGCCGGTACTTCTGAGCTTAAGATGCTTTCGAATGCTATACGCTCAGCGGTAGTTATTGCAGGCGTGAATAGCATTGGAAACTATGTATAAAACAATTTTATACATCGTTTGAATCAAGTAAATTTATCATGATTTCTAGTTGTTCAGCTTATCTTTTTCTTATCAAATATATTAAAATGCGGGCAAAGTAGTCGAAACGTTAAATTCTCATCATTGTTAAGAAACTTGAATGCGCATAGATCTCTAATCGTTAAATCAGAGGCTCAGTATATCACGTTGTTAGCAGGGTAAATAACCAGTACTGCTGGTACGGTTATCCTGATACCAGCGCCGTATATCAGTTATATTACGGTGTTGGCAGGGTAGATTACCAGTACTTCTGGTACGGTTATCCTGATACAAGCGCCGTATATCAGTTAGATCACGGTGTTAGCAGGGTAAGTAACCAGTACTGCTGGTACGGTTATCCTGATACCAGCGCCGTATAAAGTTTCAGCTATAACACGGTGTTAGCAGGGTAGATTACCAGTAATTCTGGTACGTTTATCCTGATACCAGCGCCGTATTTCAGCTAAAGCACGGCGTTAGCTTAATATATTTATCGTTCTTATATAACCTAATGACCAACCAGATGGTCCGCATCAAGAGAAGAGAACCATTTGTATCATTTGAAAATTACACTGTTTGGCACAGTGAGGTTATTAGGATAATCCACCGATATGTCATTATAATCCACTAAAAAGCATGATATGTCTGGAGTAACCTGCCCCTACCATAACATTTAGGGTCAGGCATGTGCCAATAATGTCGACGCGCTTTGGACATGGTGTAGCAAGCACAAGGATTTCGAGTTAACCTTTTTGTGTTTTAAAAGCATTCAAACTCCGAAACTACTTTGCTTAGTTATTGCGCGGGTGCATCAGCACCAGCGCATATATTGGTTGTAAAAAAACTGTCACTTGTGCAATGGGCTTGCGCATGCGCTGTATTTTACCATCAGCTCTCGGATATTTCCGTAGCAGTTCGTCACTAAACTGGTTCTCGTTCGAGTTTGCAATAGAATATTAAGATTAATGAACCAGTCTATTTATATTCGAGTAGCTTTTTTATAATTGAATGTAAATTAAAAACATAGTTTTTTTAATAACACCCTCCGCTGCCACCATTTGTAACGCGTACCGGCGTTAAGCCATCGCGGGTCACCAATACAGGCACTAACCGCAATGAACCTTGCGTAACTTTACACAAAGGTCAACCACTCTACAAACAAGGCTGTAGAAGTGATATTTATACATTGAACTTAACCCCGTTCCCGTTACATTATGAAATGGGAATATAATGGGGGGAAATGACAAATATTTACAATAATTTTGGGAGATCGAGGTCAACAGGTTGGGAAAAGATATTTTTGTTTTCGTACTACGTATTTAACTAAAAAACTATTGTTATTATATATTCTCTATCATATATTTAAAAGCGGGTTTCGTGTTTTTCGTGTTTTCCGAATCAAACAGTATTTCTAAAGCCATACAATGCTGATTCCCGCACCAATTGCTGCATCGTGCAGCAACTCTTGTTTATGTATTGATTCCGAACATCAAGTTGTATAGCTCCGCTTTAGAGTTAACGAAACTCAATGGTATATCTACTTTTGTTAATATACACACGATAACGGTAGATCTACTTTTGTTAATATACACACGATAATGGTAGATCTACTTTTGTTAATATACACACGATGTATATAAGGGGAGCGGGAGAGCAATCTAGTCGCCATTGTTTTTCATGCCGGACGTACTATATATAAATATATATATATAGTACGCTGGGTTCAAGACAATTAATAAGACTATTAATAAATACCATTGTATTGGCTCTTTTATCAGGTTCTACACATCTAATACCTACCCAGTCGGGATTCCTGTTTGGCACCTGCCTCGTTGGAGAACAGTACGAAGGAGACCTCGATAATGTAAGTTAACCAGAATTTCAAATTATTTCATGACAATGTCTTAATTTAACCACAGGCGTGTAATATTTCATTTGCGATTTTTTTTAGAAAAAAACCTTAAGATTTGTTAAATTTACTATGGTATATAACCCTTGCTATTTTTAGAATATGACACAATGCTATTATTAGAATCGTTTTTTGTCACAATATAAACTCTGACGCCTGGGATTTAAGCCTTATTTCGCTGTACGCGACCTATAAAGAACAATTGCGTTTCCCGTTGCGTACGCATTAAAACTGCAGCTGCGAACAATGTAATACCAGTATCATCTCGTACATTCGATGAGACAAATTTCAAACTAATATGCTTAAACATATATCGTGGGTTTGGCGTGAAACAGTTGTAACTAAAAACCTATTTTTAAAACCCTGGTTTAGGGGCAATTTTGACCCTTTTGTAAACAATGCAAATTTAGGTGCCATTGCTCAGAACGAGCAATGGCACCTAAATTTCCATTGTTTACCAAGAAAAATGATTTAACGCTTATAAAGACTTTATGGCGAGGTGATAAACCTTGGTAAAAAATTATCAATTTTAGTTACAACCGTTTCACACCAAGCCCTCGATATGCCATTATAGTCGGCAAATGATAATTTTTTTAGGTTAAGATCGCGGTGACCTTAAGTTAAAATTAGTTTCAGTGAAATGATTGAACAATGTTCTGCCTTCCGACCTGATCCTGTTGAATTTAAAGGGACTGAATCCCATATGAGAAAAAGGCGGGAAAAAAAAGAAAATTGTTAAAAATTGCTATTACCTTGATGTTTTTGCATGTAAGGCATTGAGCTTTGCTGACTGATGTACTACAATATATGCACACTATTAATATTGCGGAGATTTTTCGTTATTTTGCATTGTAAAATCTACTGGGTTTCTAAAAAATATCGCTGTATATTTATCACGTGATCACTACAACCGAATTGACAATCTCCTTCCCAGAGTTGTTGTTCCTTACACTCACGCATACATGAATGTAATGAGTCGATAGTGTTAGAGAATGCCGAATTGAATCCACAAATTCAAATGAGCAAGAGGAAATTCCACGGTATTTTTAAACGGGAAAACACGGAGCGGATGTTTTTTTAACTGCTTATTTCGTATGAAATAATGAAAAACAAGACTTGTACAACCTTCTACAACATTCCGTTACATATATATCGACGTATTTTGGATAAATTAGAATAAGTATAAAATATAACGATTTTGGACCATTGTGGTGTTCAGTCCCTTTAAATATCAAGGACACTAGTCGCTTTGAAAAAACAGACGATGTTTAAACTTGGTTGTCTGATTGTCAGTATGTGACACGTGTCGATTTCGAAATCATTGGGTCAAGGCTTAAAGGGATTATGCAGTTAATAAGTTTTTTTGGGTTAGTATTTCTACTGACTAGCTGGTGTCAGGTTAAATGAACCAGTAGTACCGGTAACGTACAAAGGAAACGCTCGGATATAACTGAAAAATTGTTGAAAGCGGCGTTAACCCTTTCCCTCATATATATATGCTTTCTGACGCCTCTGCAGCAGACGGCTTTTTGAAAACATAGTGACAAAAGAAGAAATTGCTCAAAACGAACAATTTCTTCTTTTGCCATAATGTTTTCCATTTTAAGTCATAGGTTATCCATTCAATTATAGAGATTTTCTATTCTTTGACAAAATATGTTAAAAGTCGTCTGCTGCAGAATTGTCATATGAGGTAAAGGGTTAAACACCAAACAAAGGAAATGATATATTCTTGTCAATACTATTCTATTTTATTTTCTATTATATTATATTATATTATATTATATTATATTATATTCTGTTCAGTTATGTTATGTTATATTATAGTATTATGTTCTGTTCTATTCTATTCCATTCTTTTATATTATAGTCTGGTGCTATTTGTAATGATACTTTGATTAACAAAATAAATTACAATCTTGCGCTGAATAAGTACTGTAGTGTGTGACGTTTACGTGTAACCCCCCAAATTTAGCATTTTAATTCATTGTTTCATCTTGTATTTGGCATGTGATGAATGCGTTTCAGCACCACTAGGGGGTAGCTTAACAAAACGTATATATCGCAGAATGCGTGAAAAGTTCGCGCGTTTTCTTCACAACATGTGGAAAAAATCGCAAGTATTCCTCACAACATGTTTAAAAAATATGCTCGTATTCCTCACATGTGACGAATACGTCCGTGTGTGTGAATTAAGGCTCAACATGGCTCACTACCGGTAGTTTTTGTTTTGTTTCAGATTGAGATGTGGAGATGGTGTAAACCGTATGACGACTCGGACTTTTTGCAAGCGTATGAACTGATGACCACTGAACTATAGTCAAGTAGTTAATCCTTGTCCCGCATACAATAAATCTACTTCGGACGATTTAAAAACCCGCACGATCTTGTCAGAAATGTAGAATATATCTATAAATGGAAGTACAATTGAACGGATATCCGCGGAAACTGGCCTTTATGTAATGAGCCGTCCCGCGAGAAAACCAACATTGTGGACTCTGCGTTAATTATCGACCCGCATCAGCCTAAGCATGCCGCGCAGACTAACCCGGACAGACACTTTTCGCCTTCTGTCGATTTTTTGTTTCAGGAATCAATACTCTAAACCTCTATCCCCCTGATACGGAATGTGTCGGTCCGGATTAGCCTGCGCAAGCTGATCTGGGTCGATACATTACGCGGGTCCATACTCTTGGTTGTTTCGTGAAACGGCTCTAATTATTACCTGTGTAGATAAACAAAAAAATATTTGCAAGTGCAATGGATCAAAATGGATGCTACTTTTTTCAGAAGTTTCTTTGAACCCCTTAATGACTTTTAGGCCAATAGTGCAGATAGCGATAAAGCTGCTAGGATGTTACAGCAGTACTTTAGAACTTCGGTGGACGTCATACCACCTTCATTTTCACTTAAGATCAACAGTCCATATCTGCAAGTTCTGTATATGTTCAGAAATGTTAGATGTATCTTACACTTCCCTGTTTCGGTGACTGACCTAAATCGGTGACCTTTTCATTTTGCATGTGGTCTTCATTTTGAAGTGTTTTACGGCAT
>JASEVX010000009.1:61890834-62154053 GCA_031761405.1 Serripes groenlandicus | reverse complement strand
TTCAATTCTGTTCAATAATAATACTTTCGTTTATAGAAAGCTCCCAAACTCTTGCCTAGATGTTTTCAAAGTCGTCTGCGCTGTAAAGTTACTGTATGTTGGAAAGAGTTGAACTAAGCGACCCAGCTAGATTGAGTATAGTTATATAAGATATTTCGGCACTTACCACTGGATATGTACGCTTAAGGAAATCAACGTTATCATATAGGTACAGAACAAGCGATATTGTGCCATCGCTAACGAGCACAGCTTGCATTGTAACTTCCTGAAACAAATTAAGTAAAGCTTATTTCACATTTGGTAAAAACTAAAACAGAGCTGCCAAAAACAAGAGGAATCTTATCGCATTATGAATATGTATACTGCATCATTGCGTTGAACATTTTGCATTGCTGTATTTTACGTTTTGCATGCTGTATTGTACGTTTTGCATAGTTGCATAACATATTAAAAGAATAATCAAGCAAGTTTTCGAGTTCAAGCTATAATTTAGAACATGATATAATTATTTCGTGATTTGTTATTCAGGATGCCAAAATCTAAAAGAAAGCCCATACAGCAGCAAGTTGCTCAAAAACGGGTCAATACTCGACAGCCCCAGGAACGAGACAATGAATTGGTGACACTTGAACCTGAAAATCCAGGACCATCAATTCAAAGGAATGACGTGTCATTGCCAGTAACAAATGTACCAGTAGTTGAACTAGTACCAGCTGTTTTGCAACCTTTACAATAAGTTCCTGCTGTTCAAGCAATTCAGACTGTGGCTATGGTCCCCCGACACAAATCAGAAATATTTGGATCCACCAACAATTAACCCATTGTTTGATTTGAACATTTTTTATTTCAGACCAATTAAAAAATAAATTGGGATAATAAATTCGTAGCTTAATGGATTGTTGAAGTCATATCTTTCCCTGTCGGAAGATAAAGTAAATATACGAAAAATGCCATAAATAATATCAATTAATGAACCGATGCATTTATTAACTATGTATAGATATATTGCCAAAGTCATACACAAATGATCAACCAACTCTTTTAAGTTACCTAGAACTCATTAAAATATTGCTTCATCCAACCCAGCTCGTAAGTGGCTACGCTATGATGAACAGTTTAGATTACGCATGTCTCAGTTACTCCATAATTAATGGTCATTTGTGCCTCACATGCAATTGAACTGAGGATAATAATTCGCATAATAAGCAACCTTCTATAGTTACTGCTTTGAGTTGAATTCTAAATGTTTTTGCACACGACAGAACTGCAGATATAAACACGCCAGTATGACAAATACTAAAGCAAATCCTGCATTTCAGTCTTACTCATTCAGACCACAGAACCCTCGCCACAACAATTGGGTCAATAACGCTACAACAAAGTAATTTTGGAGGAATGCGGACTCCGTTTAAATATCCAATGAACCAGGGCAACCCAAATAGGGTGATATATCCAAATTATCAACTATTGTTTTTGTCCCCGCAAGTGAAATATTGCTGTTTAGGTAAATCTCCTATAAACGCTGATGCTCTTATTCAGTTACTGTTGGATATCTATTCTATTATTGGGAGTAATAAGTTTTAATTCAATGTTTTTTCGCGAGGTCTCGCCCTTTCTTATTCAGGTCCACGTGTTCCTTTTGAGTTCAAAAAGCTTCTATCGTTGCATTTAAACATTGAAGTGGCAAGACAAAAAAATATAGAAGAATTTGATTTAAATTTAGGGCCATTTTCCCGATAGACCAATGTCAAATCTTAATTGTTCACCCTTAGGTCTTGTACCAAAACAGACTGGTGATTTTCGTCTTATAACACATATGTCTTACCCAGAGGCAGCAAGTATAAATTTTATTGACGAAACACTTAATTTCTACTGTTCGATATTCATATTTTGACCAAGTACTAGGAAAGCTCCAAACTAGTGGAAAGGGAACTTTAATGGGAAAGATGGTTATTAAAAGGGCTTTCCGACTTTTGCCATGCTATCCATGAAATTGTGATCACCTTGGTTTCAAGCTTGATGGTTATTTCTACATTGTCGAATGTATGCCAATGAGCCGGCTACTCCACAAGTTGTTTTCTATATTTGAAAAGTTTTCTTCATTTTTGGAATTTCAAATGAAATGAAGGTCTAAATCCGATCTCGTTGATCACTATTTGATTTTTTTATTTTTCTTGCTGCCCCATCAACGGATAATTGCCTTACATAAATGAAACATTTCTCTGATTTAGTCAGTGAAATTTCACTGACGTGGGCTCACGATAAATCAGAGTATCCTACCACGTGTATTAACTATCTGGGTCTAGACCTTGATTCAGAATCCATGGAAATACGTTTGGCTCTCTTAAAAAGCACGGCATTACTGTCTGTTATTGCTTTCAACCTTTCTAACTATAAGTTTGTGTAAAAGAAATTGCAATCTTTGACAGGCAATCTTTCAATTTGTACAAAACCTTTACCTTTGCGGCTTCTGCTAGATTTTTTTCCATGCGGCATGATAGCTCAATGTCGCAAGCTAAACAGTCACATCACAGGATTAGACTTACAAAAAATATCAAGGAAGATTTGCATATGTGGAAAACTTGTTTAACAAATAAGAATGGAGTCTCTTTAATGCAAGAAAACGACTGGGTTACACATTAGCAGTTGCACCCTTTTACAGATAGTGCAGGTGACGCACAATTAGGGTGTGGTGAATACTTTGATGGTAAGTGGTCCCACCTACTGTGGCATTTACTGCTTTCTTAAAAGACATTACATATTTAAAAATAATACCATTAGCACTTGCTAGTACTTTGTGACAAGTTGATTTCAGAAGTAAAAAAAAGAATTTTCTGTTGATGATGAATCTGTCGTATCAATGAACTATCATCAAAGCGTATACGGGTAATGTCACTTGTCCGTCACATTGCATTTTTTTCATTGGAAGATGATTTCAAATTTAAAGCTGTTCATATACCAGGTAAACAAAACAGATTTGCTGATGCTATTTCACGGGGACAGTTCACATTGTTTCTCCCTACTGCTCCACATGCAGCCACATAACCTTAAGTAGTCCCATAGGAGATTTGGAATATTTTATTGCAGAAATTAATAATCTAATATCATCTTCCATTTCAAGCAAGCCTTAAAAAAATGTACGCTTACAATGAAGTAATTTTACTAATTTCGCTTAGATTTCCAATTCAACAAAATTGGCTGCAACTGTTGCACAGATAGATAACTTAATCTGTTATCTCGCAACAAAGAAATATGCATATTCAACTGTAAATGCTTAACTCTAAGGGATATAGTTCAATGTGAAATTCAGCAGTCCCCTTAATATTGATGCCACTAAAAGCTATATTGTTCGGAAATTGTTTCAAGGAATAAAAAAAAGATAAAGTGCATCAGATCAACGTGCCCTTATTACTTTAGAAATAGCAAATATGTTTATGACAGCTTTTTCGGTCTCATTCTTTGTTTTTTAAGGATACAACATGTTGGAGGTATAGCTCTGGAAGCTAGCCAGAATTATTACTAACAACATATTCAAGTATTGGATTCTCTGAGTATCATACTCAATTAGGGCATCGTGGATTTCAATTGACCATTACAGTCACAGCTCACGAGGAGAACGCATTTTCCGTGATCCCATTATGGACAAATATTTTTCATCGCGGATGATCACCGCAATTCAAACTCTATGATCACCGCAATACCGCCGACGGGCTAAATTGATCACCGCGATTGACATTTCTTCGAATCGAGCTTCTTATCTATTATGAAATCACCGCGATTCTACCGCGATTTTTACATGTAAAAATGTTTACGTTTATTAAACGATTTTTTTTTTTTTCGATTATGTACATGTACACGTTTATTGACAAATTGCGATTATTTTATGACCCAACTTGCTAAAATTCATCGGATAAACGTTTAAGGTGCGGCCATATCGTACATATGATTATCCCATGACGTTGCTTGTTCCCATTACGTATTTCTTTATATACAACGAGTGTAATATAAGATGACCGAATCACTATTTGTGAATTCATCCGCGTATGTTTACAAAATGACTGATCCAGGGTGCATTAAACAACATGTTTGCCGGAAATTTATTTGGTGGCACATTTATAAAAACGTAAATCCTGCAAATGCTACAAACACTGGTATTTAGTCATTTTCCAGCCCAGAAGTAGCGAGGAAACAAAAACGTGTCGTCTTTGACAGTGAATATGACTAACATGTATATATCTATAAGGTCAACACGCTTGTGTATATGTAGTGTTACGTCAGGGGTGACAATTTGAGTGTCTATTGAAATTACGTTAATTCAACCCGTTTACTTGTACATATCTTAATTTTCTGTGTTTTCATGATTAATTACATGATCAAAAATAAATATTTTTTTATTAGGTAACAGTTTATTAAGTATTAAATGTTGGTACTATTTTCTGACCGCGTATGACCTCGGCATAAATCTTTTTGTGTTTCGTCATGTGATAAAAAGAATCTGACATTCGTTGTCATTTCATAAAGTTTTATTAAACTCGACCAAGAAATTTGTTATTAAGCTCGCCAGAGGCTCGCTTAATAACATATTTCTTGAACTCGTTTAATACAACTTTATATAAAATGACAACTCATGTCAGATCCTATATTTATCTCACATTTTTTAGTAAGAGAGAAATATTGTTAAATTAAAATACATGTATTTTGTATATACAGTACATGTACTTGAATCTCTTAATTAAGGCAGATTGTTGATTGTGGAGCTGTTCTTATTAATTTAATAAATAAATGATCCAACTGTAATATTGTTGAAAATGACAATTTTTCATTTCAACGCAATGTGTTGATACAGAGTAGAATTGACTTTACATATAGTTATGCATCTTTCAGGCAGAAATAACAGTTTTATTATCACGTAGTTGTATTGTTTACAGAATACATCAAATTTAAGGGAATTGTATTGACGAATTTTAATAAATTGTGTTGTTATGCATATATGCTGCTCTATAGTTAGCACTGATTTATAATCATTGTCCTCTTCAACAACATTTATTCGTACTGTAATGAAATAAAAAATTAAAAAAAAAAATCCCAGCAAAACGGCTAGAAAAAGCTTATCTAGTAAAAGGAATGTCAACGCGAATCCGCGATGGTTCCACCGCAAATCCGCGATTATCGGTTTTATTACCCCCTGGGGCTATCTTGTTGCGTCCGTGATTGTAAAGAAAATCAAATCGCAGTGATGGGTGGGCTTCCACCTATCTTCGTGGAACAAAATAATTGTCCGCGTTGAGATTTGTCCGCGGTGGACGATGCGTTTTCCGCGTGAGCTGTACTGTAGGTATTCAAAGACAGATCAGTATTGTTATTCATTTACTTTAATATTTACCCAAGTCTTGGATAAAAGGATGTGTCCTATTAGCTTGATGAAGCAATATCTATTACAGGGACCATTATTGATCCATTTAATCAACTCTTCTTTTAAAAAGTATCAGTTTCGATCTGTCTTATCTAAAAGCCTTGACATTCTTGGGTATTAAAAGTTTAAATGCTAGAGGTCATTCTTTTGGAATTGGTGCGGCTACAATTGCTAGTATGCAAATTATCCCTGAGAACTTAATTGAAGAAATGAGTAGGTGGGCTGCACACTCGAGTGCTTTTAAACGTTATATAAGGCTTGAATACATGAATACATATTGTAATATATATTATTGTCCTCAGAGCTTTCAGGCAGACTGGTTTGGATATTATATGAAGAGCGCAGTCTCATCACAGACCTATGGGAGCAAATCTATCACTTGAAAGGTATCGGCAAATTGTGACTGGACAGCAAAGCCTGGGTTAGATGTAAGCCAAGTTTTACATCCATTATGACAGGCCGTCAATAAACGTCCCTCTCCGGATCATACAGTGTTGCACTTTGGGGGAAATGATAGTGGGCTACATGCCCTAGGTTAGGTGCGTATTAACATAAAGGCTATTAGGATACGCCTTCCTGATAGTGTATTAATTTGGTCCTTTATTTTACCAAGAATATTTTGGCGTTACTCTAAAAATTAGCATGCTATAGATCAGGCTAGATACAGGATAAATCAAATTGTCCAAAAAAAAAGCGACAACAACGCTGTTAACCATTTCGAATTTTAAGATAAAATATCCTCACTCATTTGCTGAAGATGGCGTTCACTTATTGACGCCGCGTGGAAGCGCGGCGTCAGTATGGGATAGGTTTTAATTGTGTACCATGGGGTGACGTAATCGAAAAGGGAGCAACCAACATTATTATTATTGTTAAGAAAAACTCTGTTTTATGTTTGAAAAAAAAAATACCTTTATGAATAAAAAATTGTATAAAATGATTTACTAAACAGCAAGATACAACATACGTATGTCTTCTACTGTTATTACAAAACTTTAGACACATGTAATGGGTATTTAATAACTTTCCCCTAACTTCCTAGGCTACGCTTTGTTTTATAGTTTGGTTTACGACCCGATTCATCAAAGCTCAGAAAACAGTTTCTGGCGATGTTTTTGCCTATTTACGATATTGAGATTTTTAAATAAATGGGTAATCTTTAAACAAATCAATGATAATTCATTTTAATTACTACATATAACAGTATAATTCTAGAAACTGTAAAAACAACGTTAACGCAACTATGCAATACGCATGGCCGTAACGTGACCCGTTCTATTATGTAAATGCAACATGTCATCGCTTGGCGATTTTGGTCATTCTTATTTAATAGACGACAAGGTGTCATCGGTTCCCATAGAGTAATTAAGTTGTCTCTGCTTCCTTCCGCTATAAATACTTCGCTGTTTTCACGATTTCATCCGATTTCTAAAATTCATTGGATTCGTACCCGGTTTTTCATGTTTCGTTCGAGATGAACGATTCGTACCAACTGGCTTTCGCTCTTTGCTCTTGGGGAACTGACTTGATCATTTTCTTTTGTTTATTTTTGAATTTTCTACTGGCATGTTCAAAACGATTAGGTGACATTACAAACAAACAAAACAGACTTAATAATTCTTGCTTTATGTTGACTATACATGTGAACTTTCATTATGCTCAATCTTGACCATACATATCTTTCTTTTCTTTTTTAATTACTTCCTATTTTTTGTTTATATACTACGGTTTTTGCTATCATACTTCTGCTAAACTGGAAGGAGAATAGACTTCCACCTCTCCTTCCTAAGCTTGTGTCACACTTAACTTATAACTAGAGGCAATACACCTTGATATGTTAATATTTGAGCACCTATGTTTTTTTTATCTAATGGATCTAGTTAGAGGATTTAAAACAGTTTATTGGTAAAAAATAAATTCAGAAACTTCAGCTTGTATGACACATTATAGTTGCAGTGAATGTTAAGCAAACCGTAAACCAAATGGTTTCAGAAATAAACTTGTCATTTCACGACTAAACTTCACATGCACAATATCACATAGATCGTAGCATGTAAAACGTTTAATCCCTACGTCAATATTGACCCTTTCTGCCCTTGGTAACCTTTTTATATAGGCCTTGAAATAAAGGGACATTTAGCCTTCTTGTTCGAAATATTTACATCCTGTCTGCTTGCACAGATTATTTAAATGTACTGAACTGCATCTGCTTCCTTTAAGTCATGCTGCCAAAGCATGCGCGGCGTCTTTGATGCTTTGCATCAAAATTCTTCATGTTACTTTTGGGAAATGATATTTTCCTTAAGTCCAAGGATTTTCTTGTTGGCAGTCAGCTTCTTAGTTAATGTGTTTGTTTTTCGGCGCGGTGGGGGAATTTGTTTGTTGGTGGGTAGCAGGATTTGCTGCCCATTTTTCATATATTTTTTCCTGTCCTTCATTTCAATTATTAATACTGTTTGGTGCGACGCACTTCTTGTCCGCTGAGGTATAATAACGACCATTGAGCATATTCGGCGACAAATAAGTATGTTTTACTTTCAAATTAGAAGAGGTACTCTGCCAAAAACAATCTTAAAGTAAGTATAACACGAGAGTGGGAAAAGACCGCAATGTCATGCTAAGGATTCCAAATTGACTGATCGACAGAAGTTTCTAGAACCTACTGTAACTAGTTGATAAACAGTGCGGGGCCAGATGAGACTGCGCGGATACGTATTTGGGATCAGTGTATATCCAGATCAGCCAGATCGCCAATTATTCAGGAATATTTCAAGAAACTTTTGTAAATCAGACGACTTTTGAATACATTGTAACAAAAGAGAAATTGCTCACAATGTTCATATATTTGCCAATATGCTTTCAAAGTGGCAGATATAGTAGTATGTAGGAAAGGGTTTATACAATAAATGAATACATACCGGCATTGGGTTCGTGGGACCTGCAAAGTGATTAATCCGATTCCAAGTACAAACGAATGCATATGTAGCGGCAAACGGTCCTAGATTCGGAAATATGTCTGACACGAACAGGTCGATTCTCTGAAGAAAGAAAACAAACACAGTAATATACCATGATATGAGCCGTTCCACGAGAAAACCAACCGTATGGACTTTGCATAAAGTATCGAACCAGATCAGCCTAAGCATGCCGCGCAAGCTATTCCGGGCAGACACTGTTTGCCTCTTGTGGATTTTCTGTTTCAGGAATCATTACTCTATACCTTTATCACCATGAGACGGAATACGGCGGCCCGGATTAGCCTAAGCATGCCGCGCAAGCTAACCCGGACAAACACTTTTCGCCTCCTGTGGATTTTCTGTGTCAGGAATCATTACTATATACATGTATCACCCTGAGACGGAATGCGTCGGCCCGGACTAGCCTGCGCAGGCTGATCTGGGGCGATACATTACGCAGAGTCCATACTGTTAGTTTTCAATAATGGAACGGTTCATATTCATTGACCTCTTGATCCGCATTATAATCATTGCTATGTATGCATTAGATAACAACCCTTTCACATAATGTACCTCGCTCCCTTTGTTACAACAGTCCTCAACCTCATGAAAACCGGACCAAAATACTTTGTTGAACATTTATCGAATCTAACAGAACCGCAAAAAGGCCGTCTCGAATTGACCCTACACATTTAAACATTCGACAATCACCGCTTCTCTTTCTTGTTCATGTATATGAGTTATCTCCCCTGTTGATAACTAATAACTTGGTAGGCGACAATTTGATTGGCTGACACAAAGGTCAATCTGAGTAACCTGTATCAGGGAGTCATCAGATCTTAACGAGCGATTGCGACTGCAACGAAGTTTAGGTATGGTTTGAATGAGATTTACCGTATCCTAAATACACTCATGCAACTGTACATGCCTTTGAGACATACCGTAATTCGCGGTTTTCACACTTTTCAAAAACAACACAATCTGCTGCAGAAAATTTTGAAAATCACTCCGCAAACATATTGAAAAGGCATTTATTTTCTTTACTGCAATGTTCGTCTTCTGCAAATGCTTCAAAACGTGGCAGCAAGCGGAGAAGGCTTTAACTTAAACTTGCGAACAACGTAGACCCATATTAGCCTACCTCGTGCAGTCTAATCTTGACCTTCATTGATCCCTACTCATTTATCAACATTTAGCAAAGGTTACTTCAATACATGTATGATAAAACATCATAATACACTTTTGATGATACCAGTTTCTAATATTTAGCAGGGGTTAAGAAAAGATGTTTCAATCTATTGACATGATGTCTAGGTTGTTCCTTACTAAGAACCGCGGTAACTAAGTCGGTAACGACAGTGCCTATCAATCTATAGGGTCGAGAATTCGACAATCAATTATGTTCTATGTTTGAAAACGGTCATTGTGACAAGCGTCATTCCTCTATCATAAATTGGTAAAAAATAGTCTATGTGGGAAGAGAGACGGATGCCAGGAAACAATGAGAGAAAAAGAGGAACAGGTCACCGTGATGTAAATGGGGGAAAAGCTCGTTGAAACCGGAGTTAGATTCAAAATAAATATATCACAATTTCGATCCTTACCGTCAAGTCCTCTGTACGCGATGTTTCTCTGTAGTACATGTTAGTACCGAGGTCTCTGAGGTCATCGCTAAGAATTGCCATCATTGGCTCTGAAGTTGTCAAAAGATTTACCGGAAAGAAATATGAGGAACCGGACGACGCAAAGCTCAGAATTCCATTTGAAATAATCTGAAATAAAGATCAATCCTTACACACATGCAGACACTTGAGCCATCCCTTAGACGGAATGTGTCGGCCGGATCAGTCTGCGCGGACAGCGCAGGCTGATCTGGTCGATACATTACGCAGATATATTGATATGAGCCGTTCCGCGAGTAAACCAACATTGTGGACTCTGCGTAAAGTATCGACCCGGATCTGCCTAAGCATACCGTGCAGGCTTACCCGGATAGACACTTTCCGCCTCCTGCGGATTTTCTGTTTCAGGAATCACTACTCTATCTATCCCCCCTTAGACGGAATGTGTCGGCCGGATCAGTCTGCGCGGACAGCGCAGGCTGATCTGGTCGATACATTACGCAGATATATTGATTTGAGCCGTCCCGCGAGTAAACCAACGTTGTGAATTCTGCGTAAAGTATCGACCCGGATCTGCCTAAGCATACCGTGCAGGCTTACCCGGATAGACACTTTCCGCCTCCTGCGGATTTTCTGTTTCAGGAATCACTACTCTATCTATCCCCCCTTAGACGGAATGTGTCGGCCGGATCAGTCTGCGCGGACAGCGCAGGCTGATCTGGTCGATACATTACGCAGATATATTGATTTGAGCCGTCCCGCGAGTAAACCAACATTGTGGACTCTGCGTAGAGTATAGACCCGGATCAGCGTAAGCATGCCGCGCAGGCTAACCCGGACATATACTTTTTACCTCCTGTGGGTATTTTTCTGTTTAATGAATACTCTTTACCGCTATCCCCCTAAGACGGAATGTGTCAAAAGAAGAAATAGCTCATGATTAGCAATTTATCGTGTTGCTGCATGAAATGTTAACAATTCTATTATAATGTATAAGCATACTTATAGTTGATTGATTGGGGTTTAACGCCGTTTTTAACAATTTCTCAGTTATATCACGGCGGCCAGCTCACCTACTCATGCATTTCCTGGTTTTCTCACACCAGTACTCTACACAACAATCTTTCCAAGCAACTGGCTGCTTTTCCACATAGACTTAGCCCGTTGGTGGAAGACGAATGACGCGTGTCGCAATGACTTTTGTCAATCGTCGGAAAGAAAGTTGGCCGAGCCGGGATTCGAACTCACAAACCCTGGATTGACAGCCTGCGTCGCTACCGACTGAGCTACCAGGGCTCGGCTAAGCATACTTATAGAAAGTTTCCATTATTTTGCAAAGGTACTTTCAATGTCGCTTGTCGCAGATTTGACGTATCTAGACGGTTTCATTCTATAGACGAGTCCCGGTAGCTCAGTCGGTGGCCAATAAACAGGCTGTCAATTCAGGGGTTGTGAGTTCGAATCCCAGCTCAGCCAACATTTCTTCCGAAAATAGACATAAGTCAATGCGACAAGCGTCATTTGTCTTCAACCAATTGGCCAACAGCATATGTGGAAAAGCAGCCAGTTCCTTGGAAAGACTGTTTGTAAGATACTGTTGGTATAAAGCCAGGAAAAACGTGGGTATATGTACTGGCCGCCGTGATATGACTGGATTCTTTTTGAAAAACGGTAATAAACCCCAATCAATCTCGTTCCATGAGGTCGCTTTATTTCATCGACATGCAATTTGACTTTTGAATTGAAGTCTTACCACCCCATTTGTATTTCCCTATCAAGTCACACACAGATGAAATGGAATGCATCTCATAATTATATACAGCAATAATGGTCAAGATCATGTTAAATTGTGTGAGTAATACTTTTATGGTGTTGGGGTTTCATGCCGTTTTCATCATTAATTCAGTTATATTCACTTATTCATGATCCCTGGGTAAACAAACCAGTACTAGACTAGTAAATCGAGGGCTTTGCGTGAAACGGTTGTAACTAAAAACCTATTTTGAAAACCCTTGTTTAGGGACAATTTTGACCCCTTTTTAAACAATGCAAATTTAGATGCCATTGCTCAGAACGAGCAATGACACCTACATTTCCATTGTTTACCAAGAAAAATGAGTTAACGCTTATAAAGACTTTATGGCGAGGTGATAAACCTTGGTAAAAAAAATAGCAATTTTAGTTACAACCGTTTCACACCAAGCCCTCGAAATGTGTCATGAACAAGGGTACTCCATCATGACCACAGCGCCGCGACTGGGGATCGAAACCAGGACGACCGGTTCTAAATCCCCGACGCTTACCATACGGCAACGTCGGATTCCGTGTGAGTAATGCACAACGATCAGTAATAGTTCTGGATGTGATGGAGTGCGCAGATATTGACTCCACAACATCCCACTCATAACGTTAAGTGTATTAGGTGGGTACCCACAACATAGAGTAGACGATCGAATACGGATTTAAGATCATGAGATAATCCCCCTTTTCAAATGTATGACTCATCGATGTATAATGCCAACTGGCAAAGTCACTGAAAGAACAATCTAGCCATCATCAATGTTTCTCTTAATTGGTGCATAATGCAGTTGGTCTTCACGGCGGCGAGGAATCCGCCGCGGCCGTTTGTTTAGCGTCAGGTGTTTAGAGCCGTGCGTCTCGGGTTCGATTCCGAGTCGCTACACGGTGGTCATGGTTGAATGCCTTTAGGTAAGGCACATTTCCTAGCCTAGTACTGGTTTGTTTACCAAGGCTTCATTGATTGAGTTTACTGTCGCCGTGGTATAATTAAACTAATGTTGAAAACGCCGTAAAACCCAAATAAAACAAACAAATATCACGGCGGCAGAATAGATCAAATTCGCGTTTGCTTGCATTATCAAAACATGAAAATAAACTGTAGAGTTTAAGCAAGTGTATAATTTCAACATTATCATAACAAAAGGGGAAGAGGAGCACATTTCGATATACTCATTAAAAAAAATCGTACTTAAGATAATGCGTTTGATAATGCAACCATCATCGAATTTTATATACACTTATTCATTGTCTCTGTGTGATTTTATTTGCATTATCAAAACATGAAAATAAACTGTAGAGTTTAAGCAAGTGTATAATTTCTACCTTATCATAACAAAAGGGGAAGAGGAGCACATTTCGATATACTCATTTAGAAAATCGTACTTATGATAATGCAACCATCATCGAATTTTATATACACTTATTCATCGTCTGTGTGTGATTTATTTCGAGGGCTTGGCGTGAAACGGTTGCAACTAAAAACCTATTTTGAAAACCCTGGTTAAGGGGCAATTTCGACCCCTTTGTAAACAATGCAAATTTAGGTGCCATTGCTCAGAACGAGCAATGGCACCTAAATTTCCATTGTTTACCAAGAAAAAAAGATTTAACGTTTATAAAGACATTATGGCGAGGTGATTAACCTTGGTAACAAAATAGCAATTTTAGTTACAACCGTTTCACGCCAAGCCCTAGATTAGCTTGCTTGTATTGTGCTTTACGCCAATTTATACAGCGTTTCAACCATATTACAGCTATTCCCGTGTCAATTACCAAAACTGGAGCGACTACCATTTTAATAGATATTTGGTATGATCGGGTATCGAGCCCTGGTCTGCCGCTTTGACTGCGGACGCTCTAACCATTACATCTCCGAGGCAGTCCTTCCCAGTGTGACGAATAAGACTGGGATATGTGCTTGTCACACGGGTATTCAACATCGATCATCGTGAGGCAATCATTCCCAGTGTGACGAATCAGACTGGGATATGTGCTTGTCACACGGGTATTCAACATAAATCATCACGAGGCAGTCATTCCCAGTGTGAAGAATCAGACTGGGATATGTGCTTGTCACAAGGGTATTCAACATCGATCATCGTGAGGCAGTCCTCAGTGTGACGAATCAGACTGGGATATGTGCTTGTCACAAGGGTATTCAACATCGATCTTCGTGAGGCAGTCATTCCCAGTGTGACGAATCAGACTGGGATATGTGCTTGTCACACGGGTATTCAACATAAATCATCGTGAGGCATTCCTTCCCAGTGTGACGAATCAGACTGGGATATGTGCTTGTCACACGGGTATTCAACATCGATCATCGTGAGGCAGTCCTTCCCAGTGTGACGAATCAGACTGGGATATGTGCTTGTCACAAGGGTATTCAACATCGATCATCGTGAGGCAGTCATTCCCAGTGTGACGAATCAGATTGGGATATGTGCCTGTCACACGGGTATTCAACATCGATCATCGTGAGGCAGTCATTCCCAGTGTAACAAATCAGACTGGGATATGTCCTAGTCAGTCGGGTATTCAACATCGATCATCGTGAGGCAGTCCTTCCCAGTGTGACGAATCAGACTGGGATATGTGCTTGTCACAAGGGTATTCAACATCGATGATCGTGAGGCAGTCATTCCCAGTATGACGAATCAGACCGGGATATGTGCTTGTCACACGGGTATTCAGCAACGATCATCGTGAGGCAGTCATTTCCAGTGTGACGAATCAGACTGGGATATGTGCTTGTCACACGGGTATTCAACATCGATCATCGTGAGGCAGTCATTCCCAGTGTGACGAATCAGACCGGGATATGTGCTTGTCACAAGGGTATTCAACATCGATCATCGTGAGGCTGTCATTCCCAGTGTGACGAATCATACTGGGATATGTGCTTGTCACAAGGGTATTCAACATCGATCACAGTGAGGTAGTCCTTCCCAGTGTGACGAATCAGACTGGGATATGTGCTTGTCACAAGGGTATTCAACATCGATCATCGTGAGGCAGTCACTCCCAGTGTGACGAATCAGACTGGGATATGTGCTTGTCACACGGGTATTCAACATCGATCATCGTGAGGCAGTCATTCCCAGTGTGACGAATCAGACTGGGATATGTGCTTGTCACAAGGGTATTCAACATCGATCATCGTGAGGCAGTCCTCAGTGTGACGAATCAGACCGGGATATGTGCTTGTCACAAGGTTATTCAACATCGATCATCGTGAGGCAGTCCTCAGTGTGACGAATCAGACTGGGATATGTGCTTGTCACAAGGGCATTCAACATCGATCATCGTGAGGCAGTCCTCAGTGTGACGAATCAGACCGGGATATGTGCTTGTCACAAGGGTATTCAACATCGATCATCGTGAGGCAGTCATTCCCAGTGTGACGAATCAGACTGGGATATGTGCTTGTCACACGGGTATTCAACATCGATCATCGTGAGGCAGTCCTCAGTGTGACGAATCAGACCGGGATAGGTGTTTGTCACAAGGGTATTCAACATCGATCATCGTGAGGCAGTCCTTCCCAGTGTGACGAATCAGACCGGGATATGTGCTTGTCACAAGGGTATTCAACATCGATCATCGTGAGGCAGTCCTCAGTGTGACGAATCAGACCGGGATATGTGCTTGTCACAAGGGTATTCAACATCGATCATCGTGAGGCAGTCCTCAGTGTGACGAATCAGACCGGGATATGTGCTTGTCACAAGGTTATTCAACATCGATCATCGTGAGGCAGTCCTCAGTGTGACGAATCAGACCGGGATATGTGCTTGTAACAAGGGTATTCAACATCGATCATCGTGAGGCAGTCCTCAGTGTGACGAATCAGACCGGGATATGTGCTTGTCACAAGGTTATTCAACATCGATCATCGTGAGCAGGGATCGAACCTGGGCCGACCGGATACCCGCCGTTAAACTCACTATGTTTAGCAGTTAAACATTCTGGTTGAATTAATTTAAAAAGAAAATGTTTTAAATCTTACATAAACAGCGCTGTAAGTGGTTCCGAAATAGCTAAAGGGCGTGCCAAGGTTGACCCCGTTTCTGCTATCATCTCCCACTGATATGCACGTGTCCATGGTAGCAGCAGTTGCATATTCCAAGAGAGGAGATCCCTTAGAACCCTTGTTTACCAGGATTACTGTTACCACGAAAAGGAGCCTCACCAGTACACACATCATTCTGGAAATATTCTCGACAGATCCTGGATAAGAAATGTTCGTTTGATTATATGGTATTTTAAGCCGCTTTCGACACTTTATCAGTCATATCAAAGCGTGTTCCGGGTAAGTTACCAGTACTAATGGTCCTGTCACCATCGGACAGTCGTAATGCTAACCCAACACTGCTTAGCGCCAATGATGGAAAGCCATTTGAGCCGTTCCACGAGAAAAACAACAGTATGGACTCTGCGTAATATATCGATCCACATCAGCCTGCGCAGTCCGCGGAAGCTAATACGGGCCGACACATTCCATCTCAGGGGGATAGATGTATAGAGTAATGATTCCCGGAACAGAAAACTCACAGGAAGCAAAAAGGGTCTGTCCGGGTTAGCCAGCACGGCATGCTCAGGCTGATCCGGTTCGATACTTTACGCAGAGTACACACTGTTGGTTTTCTCGTAACTCGGCTCAAATGTTACCGTATATGGGAGGATAAAATTTACAAAACTATGGTGATTGCTGCTCAATAAAGATAATTAATGACTGTGCAGGGTTACGTAACTTCTCGTAACTCGGCTCAAATGTTACCGTATATGGGAGGATAACATTTACAAAACTATGGTGATTGCTGCTCAATAAAGATAATTCATGACTGTGCAGTGTTACGTAACCGACTCCCGATACACCTGGTAAAACAAAAAAATAGCTTCCAGAATGGGGCGGGTACCATATATTGGTAAATCACACAACTTTAATTGGCTATAACATCCCTCACAGTGGGAATATTTTGGTCGCGACTATGAAATATGGACGTGTTGTTGAGTTTGCTTTCATATCGGCTTTAACCTTTTCCCTCATATAGACGCTTTCTGACGCCTCTGCAGCAGACGGCTTTTTGAAAACATAGCGACAAAAGAAGAAGTTGCTCAAAACGAGCAATTTCTCCTTTTGACACAATGTTTTCCACTTTTAGTCATAGGTTCAATTAAAGAGAGTTTCTATTTGTTGACAAAATATGTTCAAAGTCGTCTGCTGCAGAATTGTCGTATGAGGGAAAGGGTTAAGAGAGGTTTCACTGAATGCAGCCTTAAAATCTTGATAAATCAAGGATGGAAATGTCAGATTGTCCATTCAGTTTGATAGATGTTGACCCTTATAGAAAAAATATGTTCAAAGTCGTCTGATGCAGAATTGTCGTATGAGGGAAAGGGTTAAGCCCGTTGGTGGAAGACGAGCGATGTTTGTCATCGGAAAGAATGAATGGCCGGGTCGAATATAGGACAAAAGACCCCATGGCAAATCAATGTCGGATCTTTTGTCCTCCCTGTGAAAATGATGTCGGATCTTTTGTCCACCCTATCACCATTTTGTCGGATTTTTTTGTCCACTCCACCAAAAGGATTGGGGATATTTTGTCCACTCTACCAAAAGGATTGGGGATATTTTGTCCACTCTACCAAAAGGATTGGGGATATTTTGTCCACTCTACCAAAAGGATTGGGGATATTTTGTCCGACCTATCAAAAGGATGTGGAATCTTTTGTCCAACCGATCAAAATAATGTGGGATATTTTGTCCACTCTGAAAAAAAGAAAGTTGGATCATTCGTCCACCCTGTTAAAAATGGCATTGGCTGTTTTGTCCGGCTTCCCCGCCCGCCCCCCCCCCCCCCCCGGACCGGGTTTCAAACTCTCGCACTGATAGCCCTCGTCGTTACCGACTGAGTTATCTCGATGGGACATCAATGAGCAATTTCGCTTTTGCCATAATTTGCGTCCATACAATGATTATACTTTCATTTATTCAGATTTTGAATACTTTCATCTAGATGTGTTTCAAAGTCGGCCTTATTTTGACCTTGTACCTAATTTCAAACTTGACATATATGTGATGGAGAGTTATGTTCTTGTGACCTTTCAAGGTGATTGATTTTAGACTGTGGCCTCCAAAGTGTTCACAGGTTTTTTTTCAACAACAACAAAAACTCGACACAGGCGTCCACAGTTGATGATATTGGTCGCAGAAAACATTTTAGATATTACGGTCAGACATTTTAAGAGTTTCATTATATTGCTGGATCTTCAAATTATGTGATTAACCCTATCCCAAGCACAACAAATCTACTGTAGACGATTTTTAAAGATTTGAGGCAAAAATATGAATAATCAAAATAAATAAAAGAATAAATGATTAATGAATAAGAGTTGGAATGATTATGATAAAAGGAGAAAGTGAAGCAATTTCTCATTTTTCAGCAATGTCTTAAAAACTTGCATTACGACCGACTCACTCGTGTCAGGGTAAATTGACCAGTGGTACTGGTAACTTACTCAGGATACGCGATGTAAAAACCACGTAAAACACCATACAATTTTAATGTAGTGCATTTTATTTCTGAAATTGTTTTTCGACAAAGCAAACATTGCATATATATATAAATATATACCGATCCGATTGCAGAGCATAACACTCGGTAAGCTTTATATCAAATCGTTTGAAATAGTTTACAGGGGCGTAAAGTGTCCGAATATCGATTACATCAATCCCCCGGTAATTTGTTGTCAATATATTGGAACAAGACATGTATAATTTTGATGGGTTTAAAAACATCTTCAACACTTTTTGCAAGCGAAATCTACTAATAACATGATGGCCTCACTTAACACCATACAACTTTAATGTAGTGCATTTTATTTCTGATAATTGTTTTTCGACAAAGCAAACATTGCATATACCGATCCGATTGCAAAACTTTACACTCGGTAAGCTTTATATCAAATCGTTTGAAACAGTTTACAGGGGCGTAGAGTGTTCGAATATCGATTAAATCAATGGAGGTCTGGGGGGCCTCCCCCGGGAAATTATTGTCAATAGGAACAAGACATGTGTAATTTTGATGGGTTTAAAAACACTTTTTACAAGCGAAATCTACTATTAACATGATGGCCCAACTCTCTGAAAACCAGGGAACATTTTGTGAAAAAAAATGACCTTTGAGGTTAAAACCCACGGTTGTGTCAATCTGTTTTACATTTAACGTACTGAAATTGTAATGTCAATTAAAAATTAATGTATATGTGAAAATGAGAAAATAATCTATATCACGCCTCATATCCCCTTTTTAATAGTTTTATTGCATCTTTTAAAGCTTAAGGCGTTTTTTAATGTGATTGGGGGGGGGGGGGGGGGGGGGGGGCTTTAATGACGTTTTTGAAATAAATATTTAAGTTGTTTAAATTATAACTATTTAAGTATTATTTAAAACCAGTTCTACATAGCAAGCAACCTCAATAATCCGAACATAATCTAAACTATCACAGAACGTTCTTTGTTTGTATTTGATACCTACGGATTTGAGTCGCGTTTTTAACGATGTTAGACGTAACATCCGAGCTCATAGTACTGGTGAATTCATGAAGTTTCATCAAGAATGCAATAATTTGATTTTTCGCTTGATAATGTTGGATAACATAAATTCGTTACAAACGATTTGTCAATGGTGTTACTACAAGACAAACAGAGAACGGGTCAGAAGCGGGATAACAAACGCGTCAGATTAACATTTTACGCATATTTAAACAAAATATATATAATCAGTTTTCTTAAAGTGAATGACGGACCTTTTGGTTCACTTTTCTACATCAGTTCCTAATTTCAGTTGAAATGATTATCCGAAAATGGTATTTAACGCAGTTTTCTGTGTCTTTAAAAAGTCTTAAAATATGCATTTCAGTTTTATTTTATCTAGTTAGTTTACTTAGGTAAATTTGAAAATCGCAGTATAGCGTAAACATATACTTAATTATTCCAAATTACTCCGGGAACTGGAGGTTGTTGTTTCGTTCCCTGAATGCATCAGAAAAAGTGCGCAGGCAAATTAAAACTATAAAACATAACTATGCAACCTTATTGTGCATATTCCTGTATTCTTACATTTGGAAAATAATGGAAAATTTAAAATTTAAAATTCTGAAATTTCTATTGTCAAATATTAGTCAAGATATTGCTTTTACGACCACTCCCTTTGATATCAGAAAAATCATTTTTTGATATCAGGAAATCAATTTCTTGATATCTGAAAATAATGAATATTTTCTGATATCAAAAATTCGAATCCTGATATCAAATCAAAGCGCCAATGGCACTGTAGTGGCGATCGTATGGAAAATCCTGCAAAGTAACAAGCAGTATATCGGTGTAGGGCTTGCGATGACTCTGGTGCGGGTATATTTGAGAATGTATCAACCCTGCATCTTTTGACAGTAGAATAATGTTAGTTTGCCAGAATGTTGTCTTGGTGATTATTTAGTTACGTTCTGAAATTGGTCATGATGTGTTCAAAATTAGGCCATTCCAAAGTTATGAAAAATCTAGTTGGTATTCGATAGACTACCGTTTTAGCTCATTAGAATGACTATTTGTAATCTAAATTGTTTGGGTAATCACATGTTTATCACCAGGTCGTTAGGCCATATTAAGATAAAATATATTTTACACTTTAGAAATGACTAAAGAAAGGAGAGAAAACAGTATCCATTAGTTTGGTGTTTGTTTCAATTATGTCCGATATTAAACAGGTCTGTTCAATTTAGTCCCTTCACATTGCATGATTGAGGGTTGTCACAGTGTATTTATATGTCTCTGAGGTTGTTAAACTGCTTCGAATAATGTGAGTGCAAAAACAAACACAAAACATGCTCCAAAAGCACAATTTCACTATTTGCCAAACTGTTTAATTTATGAAAATATAGGCATATATTATAATGCTAGATCTTCAAACTCAATTAGGCTACACTGTCAGCATTGATTGCTAATTGACTCTAGAACGTGCAGACGTGTATACATAACGTGTGTACACACTGCCATCGTGTGTCCTTTAAACCTTTGTAAACCAGTCTTATTATCTAGACGCTTTCATATATTTAAACAAGTACAAAATAAAGCGTTTATAATATTGAGATTTACAAGCTTTTCTGGTTTTTGGTCTCGCGAGCTATTTATAGAACCTTTTGGAATTTCCAGATTTGAGTATCACCAGAGTTGTCGTTATTTGCAAGGCAGAACGCGCAATGATATTTATTATCTGCCAAATCATGACGAAGATAATCAGAGTACAACCAACTCCTGCCGAATCAGGTTAAAGGTCAAAAGGTTACGGTTGACTACAGTAAAAATAAAACGAGGCACAGGAGTATCATGATACTCTGCATAGCGTACCCAAGACGCCCGATGATATTTATTATCTGCCCAAACATGAAGAAAGATAATATGTAAATAGTTTAACTCTATTTAGATATTTTCTCGATAAATCTCAAATATTAGTACCAATCCGGTATCAAAGTAGCACTAACATTATCATTATTAATCGTGTGCCTGCATCACTGATGGAACTATATATATATATGGGGTTTAACGGAAGTGAGTAAATTGCCTTTGCAGAAATATCCAACCGATTGTTCAAATACGACTATATAATTTTTTTTTCGTTGTTGTTGTTTTGGTAGCACTGTGGCGATTGTCAACCAATCGCCACAAAAATAGATTTTCTGATATCAAAAAATCGAATTCCTGATATCAAAAAACAAGGAATAAATAGTAAAACGGCGCCTCATAGAATTTCAATGAAAAAAATCCTAATGTAACGCGACGCGACTGTTATGCCCTGATTGAACATTACAAACGTAGGGAGTAACATCGTACGCAACGTCATTGTAATTTCTCAACAAACCAACGGAAAGCATGAACTAGAGATACCATTACACACACTGCACCATATTTTGGTTGATCGAATTTTGATAAACAAATTACTTGTTTTGGTAATCAACTCGTATGATTTAAAACGAAATTACTTCCTACAAAATTGCTTTGCTACTGGTGTACAAATAGTTGTTTCAAGTTCTGTATTATTTTAGTTAAAACTTTATTTCAGATGTTTTTCTTGTCGACGTTTAAATATATGTTTAGATCAATCAATATCGTGGTAATTGCAGTTAAACTTTGTGCCATTAAAAATGTGATCTAGCCTTTTGTTCACATATCAGTCGATGTTGTATGTTAAATAAAATACAATTCTCTCAGAAATAACGAAGCCTTCATTAAACAATAACGAAGAAGCCTTTGAGTGTACGCGGTAAAAATGTTGAATATTAAGCCGCATTTGATTGAAAAAAATAATGGTAAGATAATTTTAAAGCAAATGAGATAAAAGGTAATAGTAACAAATAAATCAGAGGAAAACATACATAAACCTCCAGGCACCACAGGACAGCAGCAACTAGCGAGTTGGCAGTGTTAACAAGTTGTTTAATGAATAAAACTATTTTAATTTGTGGGCGGGGTTTATTTTTGTGTTTTTTTAAGACGACAAGTTAACCCTTTCCCTCATACAGACGATTTCTGGTGTCTTTGAAGCAGACGACATTGGAAAACATTGGGACACAGCAAAGCAGATTTCTTGAACGTTGTTAAGGGTTAAGGTTGATTAATTGATTGATTGATTGGGGTTTAACGCCGTTTTTAACAATTTCTCAGTTATATCACGGCGGCCAGTTCACCTACTCATGCATTTCCTGGTTTTCTCACACCAGTACTCCACACAACAATCTTCCCAAGCAGCTGGCTGCTTTTCCACATAGACTTAGCCCAGTGGTGGAAGACAAATGACGCATGATTCGAACTCACAACCCCTGGATTGACAGCCCACGTCACTACCGACTGAGATACCGGGGCTCGGCAAACGGTTAATAAAGGAGTGCCAATGTACATTCAACTATGCTGGACAAAATGTTTATTTACGCATGGCGAGGGTTACTTAAACCAGGGACGTAGATCAGGGACGTAGATAAGATTAAGATTAAGACGCTTGTCGCATTGACTTTTATCAAACGTCAGAAATAATGTTGGTCGAGCTGGGATTCGAACTCACAGCCCCTGAATGGACTGCGTGAATCGCTACCGACTGAGCTACTGGGGCTCGGCCGAAACACTCAAATACTCTTTTTAATACGTAATTAAAACAGTTCAAATATACATGTTTAGCTTATCACGTGACTGCGACAGTCAATATTAAATTTGCTACTTATCAGGTCATTCATTATTGTATGGGCGGAGCTTATTTCTGATTTGCAACGTTGACTGACATCCAAAAAGAAATACATTCAACGTGACTAAAAAATCATCCATCGAGGTAATCGACCTCCGCTACATGAATAAAACGATCTGCGGAAGTGTATGTATTTCAAACCATTTGAATCAGCTTACATAATGTGCAGCTTCTATACAACCTTAGCACTGCACTAACAAGTCTAACAATACCAGAATGATCGTTGGTGCTGTCCTGCGTTGTTGGACTAGGGTCAGATTGTGCGGCGGCGCCTGTGGCGCAAAGCTATCGATTTGTTCGCTGATCGAATAACTCGAAGGTTTGTTTTCCTGTGATGTGAGAACTGTGAAACTAATTTAAAATTTGAAAAACAGCCTCGTCTAATGAAATAGTGATCTCGTTGAGTTCCCGTTTTGGCATCACATTGTAGGGGTATGGGAGAGACCCGATAGACTACAAACGTGAAATAATGTCGGAGAACAGAACGCCTTGAGTAAGGCGTTCTCATTTGTGTAAGCGGACACTGAGGATGCAAAGGTGGAATGACCTGAGTATTCAATGTTCGCAGATTCAGCATGACCCCCTTATCTTAGGACACGACTCAATAATATCACATGTTCCGTAACCTATGGCAAAACACTAGGTGTTGAAGGAAGGCCATGTGTTGATGATCTTTAAACTCTTACCTTCATTACTGAATATCAAACGATAACCCGATACCAATCTCAATAAAACCAGGTCTAAACTTCGCTCGCTCGTATATAGATATGATTACTCTAACATACGGGTCGTCTCAAATTGACCTTTGTGTCAGCAAATCAAATTGTCGCTTACCAAATCTTTCGGTAGAAACAAAAGGTAAGATAACCAATATAAATAGACTAAGGGTGGATGGAAATGAATATTTGATTATATGGTCGAATATTCGAATTCTTTATCACGATTGGAATATTCGATTAAGATCAGGAGTTTTCTGAAATATATGAAAAATTGGCGATACTGGAATTTTTTACCCAAGCCTTTTTTCTTTAAAAAGAACTGCAAATAAAGGGTTACCGATGGTCCATTTTACGCGTATTGTATAAAGTGTCAATGCTGTAAATAAAATGTCAAACTATAATCCTTGCGTTGGGATATTAAAGTGATCGATACATGGCCGATGGTTTCGTACCTAAACACCGCAACTACTTCTTGTAAAACATGCAGTTACAGCTTTTTAGAATGATACATCAATCAGACAAATCCATCGTTTTGGTCATGTAAATATCCGATTTCGTATTTATGTTGGTATCTTTTATTTATATTCTAATATACATGTACATCTTATAACACTTTCAAATCAAATATAAATACAAACCGGATTGAGCAGAGAGCATTAAGCTTATTTAGGATGCTCTCTCCTTGTGTATTTCATATACATAAACTGGGTTTTCCGGTAACTTAATGAAATTAGAAGAAAAATACGAAAAAGAAAAGGAAGAAGAAGAAGAAATGAAGAGGAAGAAGCGAGTATCGCTCAAGATTTTGAAAGTATTTTTCATCTTTATATTGGCTTTTTGTGTGTGTTTTAAAAACACCAAAGGAGTGTGTTATTAGTTTCGATTTTGTTATGGTGACATCGTGGCTATGGGTCAAAACGTTTAATTTATTTGTTTATATTCTTGTAAGTGTAGAACGATGGGGTTTATTTATATTGTATGGCAATGTACTGTCTCCATAAAGCAAAGTATGAAGATTCATGTTTGGGACCAAAGGTGTTACCTAAGCAAGGAGGTGTATGCGTGATATGTTGAATGAAGGACACATCAGTACATGTATATAATGATGGGTATTTTCAACCTTTCCGCAGGAACACAAAGGACTTTCTACAATAGTTCTTGAAACTAAATGTTCATTTAGTGAACTACAATGGATCCTTAGTTGACTGTGTAACATTTGATACTTTCGCTCGCCACTGTAGTAAAAGTAAGCGTTTTCACAGTATCTGAGTACAACTTTGTTTAAAGGATTCCAATGATGGAGCATTCCTTTTTTCATCAGAAAGCTGGTTCCAATCTCTTATGGTTGAAGGAAGAAAAGAGTTAGCATACAGATGTGTCTTACATTGCACGTATTTATGTTGATTAGCAACCTGGTACTTAAAACATTTCGTGTCCATTTTCAACAATATTTCAGTTACATGAATATACATGAAGAAAAAGGTTAAATTTCTTCTAATGGGCAGTTCCACATTTCTGCTCCAATAACGACCTTCACCACTCGCGACGGTCCCTGTCGGATTTTTGAATTTGGAATATTTCACGTCATTTTCAACAACATTTCAGTTGTATACATGGTAAACAGAACTAAATGTTCTGGCCAAATGCGTCGTGGGTTCAAACCTACAACGATTTTCTTTTCTTTTCTCATTTGTTTTAATCTATTTGCATGTATGTATACACACATTTAAGTTTTTATTATAACATTTCTAGATTTAATGTTTTTTCTTTATTTTTCATATTCAGTATTATATAGGTATATGATTTAAAGATTATCAAAATCATCTGATTCCAAAGAAGTGAACATTATATAGCATTATCGTCGTCGTCGTCGTCGTCGGCGTCGTAATCCCCTTTCTCGCTAGCAGTTTCTTTACTAAAGCCATTGTGAGAATAGGAATACATTTCAATGATGCAACTGTCTTGTTCATCTGATGCAACATATGTTGTCATGTAATTCCCCTCCACAGAACGTATATATGTATAAATATATGAAATACCTTTCGAAAATGGCATTGTAAATCCAGTTTCTGCATCTGGCCAGCACTTTTGTAACCGAGTCGAATGTAGGTACGTACGTTTCGTCGGTGTTAACTATGGTGAGGCCAGAGTCCCGAAGCCGCTTTGTAGTCCGCAGAAACTGGATCCTCTGAGAGACATGAGCACCTTTCTGTTCGTTTTACATCGCCTGTATGTAAATCCGAGGCTTTTCAGCTCATTACTCAGATGACTCTTGCTTCCAGAGTATTCCTAGTATCTCTTCTAATGCAGTTTTAATGTTCTGTAGAGTTGGTAACACATTTAGAAGCGTATACATTAGTTAAATTGTCCGCCTCACAAGCCCTCGGTAAAAATCGTTCAGTCTCACACATTAAGTTATATCTGGTACTTTTCTGTCTGGTTTCCCATCCTTTCATTTTACTACTCGGAATATTGTGCTTTTGCTGACACCTTTCAAGAAAGACACTCTCTCCTGTGCCTTCTTCAAATCTATGGAAAGAGTACCAGCCTGCTTTTCGTTTTTACAAAAATAATTTACATTTCTTATTATTTGTTTGGTATCCTCACTATAATCTTCGGCTGTGTAAGCTATAATACGTCGTTCTACATTTATATGCCACATTTTTTCCTACAAAAAAAGTAAGGACAATGTACGATTCACTGTTACGTAGAAAAAAAAAGAAAAAAACATAAAAGAAAATAATGAAAGCCATTACGACTCGAACTCAGGACCTTAGAATTACTAGTTCAACGCTCATGCAAAGGTCTATTTTACTTATAATCAAAATGGCCGCACATCTATATGCTCGTCCCTATTTTGGACAATAGAACAATCCTTGACCTTTCATCATGGCTCACTGCTCGAATAGGGTTTATACTGTGATTTGAACAAAATAAGACAACATTAAGATATATTTTTATTCGAATATTCGAATACTTATTTTTGGGATAGGGGCGTTTCGCCACTATTCCATACTCAGGCTGCTTTCGAAAAGTCGGATTACGGATGCAACCACAGTCCACTCAAATTGATTTCCTACGCCAAAATCGAGTTTGATTGGTTATAATCTGCCTTTTCAACGATTTCATTGGTTCGACCGAATCACGAAAAACCATCCGCTTGCAT
Source organism: Serripes groenlandicus (assembly GCA_031761405.1). Lineage (NCBI taxonomy): Eukaryota > Metazoa > Mollusca > Bivalvia > Cardiida > Cardiidae > Serripes > Serripes groenlandicus. The sequence goes on along the minus strand of JASEVX010000009.1, from coordinate 62,127,082 downwards.
TAATTAATGAGACAAAATAGTTCCAACTCGTAAAACACACTCTGAACTATGATTGACCTCAATGACAGTGGTGTTAGGTAACGTCGATCGTGCTGTGACCCCATTAGTTTACAACAGTCGACTTATATAGAGAAATGTACAAATCACTGTAAATAAAATTATTGAAAGGAGTTGAAACCAATGTGGCAAAAGTAGAAATTGCTTACGATAAGAAATTTCTCCTTTTGTCACAATGTTTTCGATTGTCGTCTGCTGCACATCTGTAAACGGAAAATGGTTACATCCTCCCCGTGGAAGCGGAATCCTTTACGTGATACTATAACAGTTCGAATATTGAAAATATTGTTGAAAATGGAGCTATTGCTGACAATGAGCAATTCCTCCTTTTCACACAATGCTTTCAAACACGTTTCAAATTAATTCTTTTTTCATATTTGAACGTTTTACTATGGACATTCTTTTACTCGACACATTTTGAATAACATGCTAGAGATGAATGATAACGAGCAATGTTGCCTTTCATCAAGGGGAAAAATATATAGTTGAAACCTTTGTGGAAAAAGAGGAAATAAGTCACGATAAACAATCTTGCAGCCATCTGCTGCACATGCGTACACAAGCGACTGTAAGCGGGAAAGGGTTGAACCGTTTCCGTTATAGCTACTTAGTTACATACGAATGTTGAAAGTGTATTTGCAAACGGAGCAATTGCTAACAATGAGTAATTCCTCATTTCCAAACAATGCTTTGAAACATGAATCAATTTGTTTCTATAACCTAGATAACGAAAACATTTGTCTACAGTTATTATTTTAACCGTTGCCCCCTTTAGACACATTTGACTCACCTTAACAGATGAATGATAATCAGCAAGTTTGTCTTTTTCCACAATGTTTTCATCACTATTCAAAATAGGAAATATAAATTAAATCTACAAATTAGAGATAAGTTAACATTGATTGATTGTGGTTGACGCCTTTTTTAACATTTCCTCAGTAATACCACGGCGGCCAATTCACCTACAAATATATTTCCTTGTTTTCTCACACCAGTACTCCACACAACAATCTTCCCAAGCAACTGGCTGCTTTTCCACATAGACTTAGCCCATTGGTGAAAGACGAATGACGCATTGACTTTTGTCAAACGTCGGAAAGAAATTTGGCCGAAAATGTCAACATACACACTAGTTATAACCGCAAGGTCATTATTTATTTTATAATTGGGGCGCTTCTAGCGATTTTGGGACAGGATTTATAATGTATATGCATTTGCGTTAATTGAAGACTCATCGTCCGTCAACGTGTAATCTAGTCCTTGATGTATCTGTTGACAAATAAACTAGAAATGTAGTCTAAATAGGTTTTTGTAAATTAAACTTGTACGACTTCTGTAATCAATACTTCATGGATTGCATGTATTGGTCAACACGTTGTTACTGTATGGCAGATTTATTTCAAAGTGGTCACACTTATACCGTGTGATAAGGAGAACGGCAAAATACTAGTACATAACTCTGGTCTGTTTATTTTAGTTATCTCCATTTTTCCTTATTTAGTTCAGCGATTGTCTCAATTAATTTCCATTGTATCCATTTCAAACTTGGTTTGTAAGTAACTTATGACCTATAGATTTGCCAGTGCACCATTACCATAACTTGAGCATGCTGCGTTTTGAGTGTGTATATTTTTGTCTTTCCATGTTCTCAATTATTATATGACTTTCGCATGCAACACATGCGTTCCGTGAAATGCCCTTGTTCGTTAATGAGTGCTTCCCCAAGCTGTGTACTTTGTCCGAAGCGACTGATTGTCTGTCCGTCTTTGTGTTCGTCCGTCCGTCCGTCTGTCCGTTACGGTTTGCATTAATGGGTCAAAACTTTGTTTCTGTTTCGCGGATCCATTTCAAAGTCGTCACACGTATACATTGGGATTAGGAGATCGATACAATATTTTGAACACAAATCTGATCTGGTTTTTTAGGTGTAAACTCATTTTTTTCATTTCTTCGGTTATTGTCTCAATAGATGTCCAATGTATCAATTTAAGACTTAGTGTGTAGTGAACTCTGAGCTACAGATGTGCAGTGCAAAAAGATACATAACTCTAGCATGCTTTCGATTGTCTTTCATTTATCAGCATGATTACAATATACATTGTGGATCTTTAGTGATTTCTGAACTGGAAATATTTTAATTAAGGGTCGCTGCTCGTTTTTTTGTCAATCTTTTGTCCATCCTGATTTATTTTTTTATACAAGAAAAGGGTCAAACTTTGATAAATAAGGTATATGTTATTGGCAGGCAGTATATGGTGCTTCACACATTTTTGGTTTGGTTTGTTTTAAAGGTCATTGTTTATTGTTTCAACAATGTTTGTCCATATTATCTATGCCATATATTTTCAACTTACATATGCCCCTATACCATTAGCGCTTTTAGCGCTTTGATTGTATTCGTTGCCATCCCTAAAATAAACACTTTAAAGAAGCAGTGATTGTTGAATCCTCCAATTGTATAGCAAGGGCGTTTGTTGTCGTGCGATAACATTGAACATAACACATCGAGCACGTGCTCATGAGTATTTAAGTGGACAGTATTGAAGTGGACAGTATTTAAGTGGACAGTATTGAAGTGGACAGTATTGAAGTGGACAGTATTGAAGTGGACAGTATTTAAGTGGACAGTATTGAAGTGGTCAGTATTTAAGTGGACAGTATTGAAGTGGACAGTATTTAAGTGGACAGTATTGAAGTGGACAGTATTTAAGTGGACAGTATTGAAGTGGACAGTATTTAAGTGGACAGTATTGAAGTGGCCAGTATTGAAGTAGACAGTATTGAAGTGGACAGTATTGAAGTGGACAGTATTTAAGTGGACAGTATTGGAGTGGTCAGTATTGAAGTGGACAGTATTTAAGTGGACAGTATTGAAATGGACAGTATTGAAGTGGACAGTATTTAAGTGGACAGTATTTAAGTGAACAGTATTGAAGTGGACAGTATTTAAGTGGACAGTAGTTAAGTGCACAGTATTGAGTGGACAGTATTGAAGTGGACAGATCAACTCGAGACGAGACTTATTATAGCGTGTAGTCTAATTTTAATTTTAATATTTAATCCCTACATTTAGTTTAAACTTATTTATTAAACAAGCATTTACCTTATTATAATCACGCTCGATGTCTGATTCTTCGAGACTTAAGTACTCGCGCCGTTTTATTGTTTGGAAAAAATCCCACAGTAAGAGCCCGCTAATCACGGGACTCGAACCTGGGACCTTTGGTCCAAGAGGTCGACGCTCAACGTCTGCACCACTGACTTCAACATTTAACTATTGCGACTCCAAATAAGTGGTCTGAGCCCTATGTTCTAACCTTGAAACCAAAACATGTTTCGCAAAGAACCCAGTATGTTTTCAAAAATCTTCTATGCCAATCGACTGCCTTTAACCTGGATGGAATGATTTTTCGCGTTTGATGTGTTTAGTGTCTAACGAACGCGGAGCAGCTTAACCCATCCCAAATACAACAAATTCGAAACTATGTAGACTAAAACTTGGAATATCTCTGTAAATGAAAATATAATTGATGTTAGAAGTTGAAAAAAAAACCAACATTGTAACAAAAAGGGCAATTTCTCCTTTTGTCACAGTGTTTTCAAAAGTCGTCTGGTCCAGAGGCGCCAGGGAGCGTCTACATATTGGAAAAGGTTAAGAAGTTCAAGAATCGTAGGCCGCGTTCAGTAGACCATTACACGCGAAATTTGGTTTTCAGGGACTATTTAAAGGCATGCATTCATATTCTCACAACAATAGGTGCTCGCCAAATGGCATTAATGCCGAGTGCGAGGGTAAACAACGCCAAACTATAACAACAATTGTCACGATCATTTTGAATTTGAGTTTGGAAGAGTCGTACACATTGTTAAAACTAACGTCAATAAATTGTTTGTTACCCCTTTCCCTCATACGACAAGCCTGCAGCAGACGACTTTGAACATATTTTGTCAAAAAATAGAAAAATCATTATTATCATAATTGAATGGATAACCTATGTCTAAAAGCGGAAAACATTGTGGCAAAAGGAGAAATTGCTCGTTTTGAGCAATTTCTTCTTTTGTCACTATGTTTTCAAAAAACCGTCTGCTGCAGAGCCGTCAGAAAGCGTCTATATGAGGGATAGTGTTAACGAACTGTTGCTTCCGTAGCTCAATCCTTTACCCTTTCAATGATGAACTTTTAAAATCAACATGCATCTTGAAGACTCTATAGCCAGTTTTGGGAATATTACTACAACCATTTTGAGTTGGGCAGCCGAACAGTATATCGCCTGGTCAGACGTTGCGCATGCGTTGACTGGTCTGTCTCAGTACCGGAGAGAAAAAGGCTTCACATGGCCGGGTCAAGTAGTCAAAATGGAGAAACGATTCATTCAATCAATAGCGCCCAAGATATAAGGCAGAAGTTGGTACCATTTATTTAGTCAATTGATTGATTGATTGTTTGGTGTTTTACGCTGCTTGCAAACTGTTCCCGTTATATTACGGCGTGCTCTGTGATGTTACCAGTACTATTGGTCCTTTTATCCTGACACAGGTCAGTCACACACAGTATATCGCCTGGTCAGACGTTGCGCATGCGTTGACTGGTCTGTCTCAGTACCGGAGAAAAAGGCTTCACATGGCCGGGTCAAGTAGTCAAAATGGAGAAATGATTCATTCAATCAATAGCGCCCAAGATATAAGGCAGAAGTTGGTACCATTTATTTAGTCAATTGATTGATTGATTGTTTGGTGTTTTACGCTGCTTGCAAACTGTTCCCGTTATATTACGGCGTGCTCTGTGATGTTACCAGTACTATTGGTCCTTTTATCCTGACACAGGTCAGTCACACACAGTATATCGCCTGGTCAGACGTTGCGCATGCGTTGACTGGTCTGTCTCAGTACCGGAGAAAAAGGCTTCACATGGCCGGGTCAAGTAGTCAAAATGGAGAAACGATTCATTCAATCAATAGCGCCCAAGATATAAGGCAGAAGTTGGTACCATTTATTTAGTCTGTTCCCGTTATATTACGGCGTGCTCTGTGATGTTACCAGTACTATTGGTCCTTTTATCCTGACACAGGTCAGTCAGTCGTAATGATAAGTCCGAAACCCTAAGGAGGGCAGCAATCACTGCCATTTTTAAAGTATTTGGTATGACCCGACCGGGGAACAAACCCGCTACTTCCCGCACCCGCGGCGGACACTCTACTCCTAAACTAGCGAGGCGGTCCAGTTTAGTGACGTTGTTGTTAACTTGGAAATTGTTTAGGTGTTTTTACTTTGTGAATTCTAGATTGGTGATGGCAAAGCAAATGCACACTTGTTTCTTGCATATAGACTCCCGTTTAGTGGCCGATTGTTTGGGAAGATTGTTGTGTGGAGTACTGGTCTGAGAAAACCAGGAAATGCATGAGTAGGTGAATTGGCCGCCGTGATATAACTGAGAAATTGTTTAAAACGGCGTTAAACCCCAATCAATCAATCAATCAATCAATTGGTGGCCGAATATATTTTGTATGTCATTTTCTCTTTCATCGCCGATCTTCCTAAATAGTCTCTTCCACGTTCAAAAACGAGCTCCGTTTTTAATGTAATATTAGTTTTGGAATATTTTGTTAATTAAAAGGCAAAAAATCCTGATTTCAGTTGAGACAGCTTGTTATAAACTGACTCTCCCGAATCCGTATTGTTTGCCAAAAAAAAATCAATATTGCTATTGTCGCGGAAAGAGTAAACCCTTTTCCTCATATAGACGCATTTTGACGCGTCTGCAGCAGGCGCCTTTTTGAAAACATAGTGACAAAAGAAGAAATTGCTCAAAACGAGCAATTTCTCCTTTTGCCACAATGTTTTCCACTTTAAGTCATAGGCCATACATTTAATTAAAGAGGATTTTCTATTTTTTGACAAAATATGTTCAAAGTCGTCTGCTGCAGAATTGTCGTATAAGGGAAAGGGAAACAGTTAATTAGGAAAGAGTTACATTGTTGTAAGCATTAAATTGGTCAAACTACCTAATGTAGATACACGTTATACCATTTACTTCATTTTTAATGGTTTCAGTTCATTATTCAGCTTTAAATTATCAAAGGTTGTCATTATTGTATATGTTTGTGACTTCATATAATAATTTAAATATATGATCGCAAACAGGTCAATCTACTTCGTTACATTTTTTTTTTTAATATATCGAAAACTGATTTGTAATTGTATGAAATGTTTGTCTATATTTTGCATACAGATCACCGAATCCCGTTAGGGGACAGTGACTCCGAGGTCAAGTACGAGTTGATCCAATCGTCCAGATTCCAGCGAAAACAGGAAAACCAAGAAGAAACCCGTGAGAACGGGATAAACTACATGTGTCTTTACCCTTGATAGCTGGATAACATGTGTCTATACCCTTGATAGCTGGATAAACTAGTTGTGTAAGAGCGGGATAAACTACATGTGTCTTTACCCTTGATAGCTGGATAAACTAGTTGTGTGAGAGCGGGATAAACTTCATGTGTCTATACCGTTGAAAGCGGGATAAACTACATGTGTCTATACCCTTGATAAATGAATAAACTAGATGTGTGAGAGCAGGATATACTACTTGTGTCTATACTCTTGATAGCTGGATAAACTAGTTGTTTGAGAGCGGGATAAACTTCATGTGTCTATACCCTTGATAGCGGGATAAACTACATGTGTCTATACCCTTGCTAGCTGGATAACATGTGTATATACCCTTGCTAGCTGGATAAATTAGTTGTGTAAGAGCGGGATAAACTACATGTGTCTTTACCCTTGATAGCTGGATAAACTAGTTGTGTGAGAGCGGGATAAACTACATGTGTCTATACCCTTGATAACTGAATAAACTAGATGTGTGAGAGCGGGATAAACTACTTGTGTCTATACCCTTGATAGCTGGATAAACTAGTTGTGTGAGAGCGGGATAAACTTCATGTGTCTATACCCTTGATAGCGGGATAAACTAGGTATGTGAGAGCGGGATAAACTAGTTGTATGAGAGCGGGATAAACTACAGGTGTCTATACCCTTGATAGCTTGATAAATTAATTTTGTGAGAGCGGGATAAACTACTTGTGTATATGCCCTTGATAGCTGGATAAACTAGATATGTGAGAGCGGGATAAACTAGTTGTGTGAGAGCGGGATAAACTACACGTGTCTATACTCTTGATAGCTGGATAAACTAGTTGTGTGAGAGCGGGATAAACTAGTTGTATGAGAGCGGGATAAACTACAGGTGTCTATACCCTTGATAGCTGGATAAACTAGCTGTGTGAGAGCGGGATAAACTACAGGTGTCTATACCCTTGATAGCTGGATAAACTAGCTGTGTGAGAACGGGATAAACTACATGTGTCTATACCCTTGATAGCCGGATAAACTAATTGTGTGAGAGCGGGATAAACTACACGTGTCTATACCCTTGATAGCTGGATAAACTAATTGTGTGAGAACGGGATAAACTACATGTGTCTATACCCTTGATAGCTGGATCAACTAGTTGTGTGGTGTGAGAGCGGGATAAACTGCATGTGTCTGTACCTTGATAGTGGGATCAACTAGTTATGTGAAAGCGGGATAAACTACAGGTGTCCATACCCTTGACAGCTGGAAAAACTAGTTGTGTGAGAGCGGGATTAACTACAGGTGTCTATACCCTTGATAACTGGATAAACGAGTTGTGTGAGAGCGGGATAAACTACAGGTGTATATACCCTTGATAGCTGGATATACTAGTTGTGTGAGAGCTGGATAAACTAGATGTATGTCCATTAATGTCCCGGAACTCTATAGCAGTGAGAGCTGGATAAACTAGATGTGTGTCCATTAATGTCCCGGAACTCTATACCCTTGAGAGCTGCATAAACTAGATATGCATCCAATAATGTCCCGGATTTCTATACCATTGAGAGCTGGATAAACTAGATGTGTGTCCAATAATGCCCCAGAACTCTATACAAGTGAGAGCCGGATAAACTAGATGTATGTCCAATAATGTCCCAGGTTACTATATCCTTGAATGCTGGATGAACTAGATGTGTGTCCAATAATGTCCCGATTTCTATACCAGTGAGAGCTGGATTAACTAGATGTGTGTCCAGAAATGTCCCGTATGTATACCCTTGAGAGCGAGATAACCTAGATGTGTGTCAAATAATGTCCTGGATTTCTATACCAGTGAGAGCGGAATAAACTAGATCTGCGTACATTAATGTCCCGGATTTCTATACGAGTGAGAGCTAGATAAACTAGATGTGTTTCCAATAATTTCCCGGATCTCTAATACCAGTGAGATCGGGATAAACTAGATTTATGTCCAATAATGTCCCGGGTTTCTATATCTGTGAGTGCTAGATAAACTAGATGTGTGTTCAATATTGTCTATACCCTTGAGAGCGGGATACACTAGAAGCGTGTCCAATAATGTTCCTGGTTTCTGTACCAGTAAGAGCGGGATAAACTAGATTTGTGTCCAATAATGTCCCGGGTTTCTATATCCGTGAGTGCTGGATAAACTAGATGTGTGTCCAATATTGTCTATACCCTTGAGAGCGGGATAAACTAGAAGCGTGTCCAATAATGTTCCGGGTTTCTGTACCAGTGAGAGAAAGATAAATCATATGTGTGTCTAATAATGTCCCGGGTTTATATATCCGTGAGAGCTTGGTAAACTAGATAGGTGTCCAATAATGTCCCGGGGTTCCATACCAGTGAGAGAGCGGGGTAAACTAGAAGCGTGTCCAATAATGTTCCGGGTTTCTGTACCAGTGAGAGAAAGATAAATCATATGTGTGTCTAATAATTAATGTCCCGGGTTTCTATATCCGTGATAGCTCTATAAACCAGAGGTGTATCCAGTAATGTCCCGGATTTCGTTATCCTTGAGAGCTTGATAAACTAGATGTGTGTCCAATAATGTTCCGGGTTTCTATATCAGTGAGAGCTGGATTACTAGATGTGTGTCCATTATGGCCCGAATTTCTATACAAGTGAGAGCGGGATAAATTAGATGGTTTTGGTTCGATTGTTTGAACAAGATATACTAGTCGATTAACAAGAAGGGTTTGATTGCTATGAGAGCGGATAAAGCTAGAAAGGTATCCAGGAAGATTCCGGGATTGGTTCCCATGGGAGCTGGGAAAACTAGCTAGGTATCCAGGAAGGTCCCAGGATCGGTTCCCATGAGAGCGGGTAAAACTAGTTAGGTATCCAGGAAGGTTCCAGGATTGGTTCCCATGAGAGCGGGTAAAACTAGTTAGGTATCCAGGAAGGTCCCAGGATCGGTTCCCATGAGAGCGGGTAAAACTAGTTAGGTATCAAGGAAGGTTCCGGGATTGGTTCCCATGGGAGCTGAAAAAACTAGTTAGGTATCCAGGAAGGTCCCAGGATCGGTTCCCATGAGAGCGGGTAAAACTAGCTAGGTATCCAGGAAGGTTTCGGGATCTGTTCCCATGGGAGCGGGGGAAAACTAGTTAGGTATCCAGGAAGGATCCGGGATCGGTTCTAGGTATCCAGGAAGCAGACATCGAGTATTTCTTATTGAATTGCTTATTCAAAAAGCCTAGCGAAAAAACACTATTTGAGCGTCCCTGTACAAAAACTTACCAACCTTATTGATTTTGTTATCACTGTAGTTCAAGAACAGTCTGCACAACAGCGTAGTCTAATCATGCTATGCACTGGTTCAAATTCATCTACATATGTGAAAGTATTAAGGATAATAAATTAATAATTTATGGATAAAGTCTAATTTCAAAACAACGTTTTCAGACGTCCTCGCTTATACATACGTCAGTCAGAATATATCATTTATATCATACTGTAGGCAAAACATCTGTTTTTAATGATTTTAACTCGCTTCAGGTGATAGTTAAAAAGCCTATCCCAAACTCCCTGTAAAGTAATAAATCACTAAACATTCAATACTTTCCCGAAACATAATATTGACTAATTAAATGATATCACGGCGGCCCGTTCACCTTACCATGTATTACCTGGCTTTCTCACTACACTACTCGACATATCAGTATTTCAAGCATCTGGTTGCATTTCCACATTGACTATTAGCCCATTGTTGGAAGACCCTCGATTTGACAGCCCTTGTCTCTATCGACTGAGCCACCGGGATTAGACTAGAATGTACTGCCTGGTCTCTGGGGGAAAGGGATACACAGAAAAAGTGTTCATATTGGTTTCCATCTGTTTGCATTGTAGAACAAGTTAGAAAGGGGCATGTTGTCAGATGTTAGCGAAATTAGACTTAGAATAGAATGTACTTCCTGGTCTCTGGGGAAAAGGGATACACAGAAATAGTGTTCATATTGGTTTCCATCTGTTTGCATTGTAGCACAAGTTAGAAAGGGGCATGTTGTCAGATGTTAGCGTAATTAAACCTAACACGACGTTGTGCAACAAAAAAATCCAGTTTGGTAAGAGGAAATAACCGAATTGTATCTAGATTTTTATTTATTTCATTTACCTTTTTGAATATATACAATAACATAAGCCTTTCTCACATACACACGTTTTCTAATGCCTTTGTAGCTGACGACTTTTGAAAACATTAACGTCTCTAGGGGAAATGGTTACAAAGAAATAATGTTCATTGGTTTACATCTGCATTGTAGAAACAGTTAGTAATGGACATACTGTTAATTTGTATCTAGGCTATAGCCACTGAGGTTCTTCCGGTGTTGGCGTAAATAAACGTAAAAAACGTCGTGAAATAATAAAGATAAAAAGGTTACCTGCAAATACTTAAATCTATTTCGGTAAGAGAAAATAACATAAAAAATTGTAGTTTTTTTAGATCGTTAATTAATTTACCTCATTGAATATATAAAATAACTTAACCCTTTCTCACATATAGACGTTTTCTGGTGCCTCTGCAGCATAAGACTTTCGAAAACATTAACGTCAATATTTGTATGTTCAGTAACGCGGAACTTTCACTTCTGAATTGTTTTATTTTTTCAGAATAAAAGAAACAACTGCCGTTTAAACAATGACTTGAAGACATTAAAAAAGGGCAGACTACTCGCCATTGTCAGGATAAATAGAACAGTTGTTATGGTAACTTGCCACGGAATAGCCGTGATATAACTGAGAAATTGTTGAAAGCTGTGTTTCAAAACCATACAGATAAAGAAAACAATTTTTGGGGGATTAAGTGAGTGCGATATTATTGGTCGGAAACGGTTTATTTCAAGTATTGATTTCTGTGTTTTTTTAATGGGTTGACAGAATTGACATCCGTATGTCAACGTGTCAACTCATTAAATGTAGTTAGCAGTAAAATCAAAACACAGTCAAACTTGTTTTATGCAGCCATAACGGAGAAAGTCAAAACTTGGCTTCTGGAGACAGGTGATGTTTCATACAAGTATTCTAATTCAGACAGTGTTTTTAGGCGAACCTTCATTTGGCTGATTAATTTATACTGGCTGCTTATACTCCGTAAGTCTGAATCTCAAATCAGGCAGTTTTTAAAAAATATATAATTATGGTTATTTTTGGCAAGTATAGGTAACGAACTGCCTACTTTGCCATGCTTTCTCCTCCGAGTGTACATTCTTAACCATTTCCTACATACAACAAATCTGCAGCAGACGACGTTTAATAATGGTGACGAAAACCTGAAAAATCTCCATAAAAGATAGCTTTATTGTTAAATAAAGTTGAAAACATTGTGGCCAAAGGAGAAATTACTCATCATGAGCAATTTCACCTTTGGCCACTATGTTTTCAAAAGTCGTCTGTTGCTATTGCGTCAACACGTTTCTTATAGGCGGGAAAGGGTTAAACGTGTCTGTGCATAATTAACTTACTTTAAGCAAAATCTTTCGCACATTGCGAACTTAAAATAACTAATATGTAAGTGAAGGGAATGAATTGATGGATTGGTTTATTAACACCTAGATATTTGACCTTTTTGTGGTTTTCTCTGGGAACTGTATATGGTTTATATATACACCTAAATATTTGACCTTTTGTGGTTTTTCTCTGGAAACTGTATATGGTTTATATATACACCTAGATATTTGACGTGTTGTGATTTTCTCTGGGAACTGTATATGGTTTATATATACACCTAGATATTTGACCTTTTGTGGTTTTCTCTGGAAACTGTATATGGTTTATATATACACCTAGATATTTGACCTTTTGTGGTTTTCTCTGGAAACTGTATATGCCTGGTTTATATATACACCTAGATATTTGACCTTTTGTGGTTTTCTCTGGAAACTGTATATGGTTTATATATACACCTAGATATTTGACCTTTTGTGGTTTTCTCTGTGAACTGTATATGGTTTATATATACACCTAGATATTTTTACCTTTTGTGGTTTTCTCTGTGAACTGTATATGGTTTATATATACACCTAGATATTTGACCTTTTGTGGTTTTCTCTGGGAACTGTATATGGTTTATATACACACCTATATATTTGACTGTTTGTGGTTTTCTCTGGGAATTGTATATGGTTTATTTTCTTTTAAACGCAAAACTGTACGTTGACAGCCAATTTAACAAGAAATGATATATGCTCTTAATCTTGCTTTAACGTTTTCAGAACAATAGGAAAGTCCCAAAATGCAAACAGCGCAGATCCAGATCAGCCTCAACCTTTCCAAGGCGCCGTCCGATCAGGAACTTCGCCGTTTGTCAAAACGTTTAGCTCTCTCTGAAACCATATCTTTACAGAATAAATTTGACTAATTGTCTCATTTTGTTTCAATTTAAAATAGTTTTCAATAGTAGTATTGTACAACCAACAATAAAAATTTGGTGTCTAAGGGTTTAAAACCAGTTCACGTGTCATCATTATGTCATAACAAACAATAAACATTTGAGCTGTACCACGAGAATTATCATTATTATTATTATTATTATTATAGTAGTAGTAGTAGTAGTAGTAGTAGTAGTAGTACCCCAATTTTAAAACACTTCTTTCATAATATACATACGTTCAAAAGTGCTTAACAAACACATATATGTATACAGACAAACAATCTATAAAAGCATCAGTAGGTATTAAAAAATTACAGATGAAAAAAGCAGCACTCAAGCTGTACGGACGGTAGTATATCTACATATTAAAAACGGTCAAATCAAGGCCTGTGTTTATAATAACATTTAGTTCCCATATATCTCAATAACAAAGTGTGTCTTCGGGGCTCTTTTAAAAGAAGCAAACCAACAGTATGGACTCTGCGTAATGTATCGAACCAGATCAGCTCTTTTAAAAAAAAGCAAACCAACCGGCAACAGTATGGACTCTGCGTAATGTATCGAACCAGATCAGCCTGCGTAGTCAGCACAGGCTAATCCGGGCCGACACATTCCGTCTCAGGGGAATTGAGGTATAGAGTAATGATTCCTGAAACATTAAATCCACAGGATGGCGAAAAGTGTCTGTTCTGGTTAGCCTGCGCGGCATGCTTAAGCTGATCCGGGTCGATACTTTACGCAGAGTCCACAATGTTGGTTTTCTCGTGGGACGGCTCATTTGGTATTCACTCAGTGAAACAATATCCTGACCTTACACTGAAATAAATATTTGTTCTTGATATATTTACCATAGTTCAGTCTTCAGAATGTTTTACACGACACTGTCTATCTTATCTGACTCTTTAATTAAAACTTAAACTATCAATTGACTTAACAGACATCAAAACATATACACATGTATTTATAAATTAGATTTTTGATTAAAAAGTCATATTTAATTAAAGAGACAAACAATAGAACCGATTTGCGAAATATTTGGCTTCCAATAGCGAATTATTTGGCTCAAATTTCTAATTTAGCGAAAACGATGGCGAAAATATTGTTTAACCCAGCGTAGGCCCTGCGACAGTGTAGGCTTAATACAGAACTCTTCATGTCCATTCGTGTGTAAGATTATCGCAGAGGCATTCAAAGAAACCGCATGTAATAAAGCATGCATTATTAAAAGTGATCTCTAAACAGGAACAAATATTCAGTCAAACCCCCAAAAAACGGTTTGGTCCGCGAAAAAATATTTTTTTTAAATTTTAAAGGTGCTGAACTCCAGATTACAGATAGTATAGTCAACGTTTGATGACTGTTCAAATATTGTCTTGAAATATTAGAAATATAATTCACTCCAAAAAAATCCCTTTCCAGTACAATAAACATCTAAATATGGATCGTTTGTGCTTCATTTTTACTGGGTAGACATACCCAGTAAGCCAAATTGTGTGCATTTTCATGACTTTCATTTGACTGTTTTTTCAACATTTACTGCAGAAATAGTTTTGAACTATTTATTACTTACTGTGTTGTCACTGTTAGCAATATTTGTAGAAGTTTCAACATTTCAAATATGTTTTATCTCCATCTGGAGTTCAGTACCTTTAAAAAAAAAAAATCAAAAGGCCAACGGAAGTCTTACATTTACGAACGACGCCATAGCGTTATATCCAATTGAAAAAGAAAACTATATATATATATACAATTAGTCTGCAGCAGACGACTTTGAAAACATATGTTCCAAAATAAGAAATGTTCTAAAAAGAGTTTGATTATTTTACAGATTTGAAAACGTCGCAAAACATTTTTGCTTTATTTCCCCTTCATCACCGATGTTTTCAAAAATAGTCTGCTGCAGATGCGTCAAAATGCGTCTACATGTGGGAAAGGGCAAATATGCTGTTATTTGATTTGTCAATTGCCTAGTGTTAGTAAATGTTCATTGGATTAGGATTTTTCAGAATGCCACCATCTTTCTACCCAAAGCAGACACTTCACGTAATATTCTACTTTCTGCCTGATACTCACAAGAATCCCATACAACATTTCCAAGCAACTGGCGGTTTTCACACAGTACTTTTTCGTCCGCTGATTATTTCAACCCTTACCGACACATATAACTCATCTGCAGCAGACAACTTTAAAAACATCCGGGCGACAATGTGAAATATGTCTATCATGAACAGTTTCTCATTTTGTTTCCATTTTTTCAAAAGTCTTCTGCTGCAGAGGCATCATACATCGTCTGTGTGTAGACATTAAAGGATTACAAAAAACAAATAGTCTAGTAAAATTAAAATACTCTACGCCGGGAACCAGACTAAGAAAACTGATACTGCGTTGACTGTTTATAACAGTCACTGTCAACAAGCAATTGGTAACCATTTATCGGTATAGTTTTTTAAAGATTATTGGCGGAAATGTAACGTCTGTAAATGTTTGAAGTTTAACCTTGATACAATGTTGAAAACATTGTCGGGAAATTAAAAATTGCTCGTTATGAACTCGTTTTCCCCACAATATATACATCTTTATTGCCTCCATTTTCTGAAGAGTTACATATAATGCATTACATAATGGTTACAAATACAATTACAGTTACATGTATTCAACAACTAGAAAGTAAACATTTAAAAAAAATATGAGAAAACGGCATGTATTGAGTCTTTTCACCCCAAACCAGACCCAAGGAGATTTAACGATGAAATAATTCGCTAGGTAAATATCAGAGGAGATCTCAGTCAGTCTATATAACTATTAATATAGATGCGGAGGTGTAGACAGTCTGTAATCTTCGCTGATCAGCAGTTTTTGAAGTCTGTTTTAAAGTGACCCGATTCCACCTGTTTAAATGCTATATATATAAAAGTAGCTGTTTGTACAGTATGTATGTGCTTATCGAGGCTCTTTCATAAGTTTAACCTACAAAGGGCGTCGATAGAGCATACTATCTTTAAGCGATACGGTCACTGTTCCCAAGTAAGATCAGCATGTGGATAGGTTGAACTTTCTCCGAAAGCGAAATAGAAACAGCAGAGGGATTGGTAAAGTGACCACTTAACTCTTAATACGCGTCTTGTTACATTTCTAAGCGTATACTTTTGTCAGAAGATCGGCACAGATAGTTATAAACGAAGGGTACAATTCGACTGTTAACACATTGATAAGTTTGTCATCTAGTTTGCCAAGCATGTATGTGATGAGTTCGTGTCTAGGTAAACATTATAGCATAGCACATAAATCAGAACATAATGAATTGTTTGCGTCATAGAACCCGTTCCATAGTCTATGCCCGTCCGTTAGGGGACATTCAAATAGTAAATGTTCTGTTTCCTGCAGACGCGGATGCTGACAACGTAGACAGACTTCCGGTTGGTTTGGTGTTCGCTTACAACATATATTAGCCAGAAATGTCATGTGGGACAATGTAAACGGATGTAACTTAGCTACTGTCCAAATGTTTGACTGGCGAAGGTGACTGTGGCACTGTTTGAATGTAGTAGATTCCTCGCGTGCGTGTACAGCTCGGTAACACATAGTTTTCCAAATATGTTTCGAAGGGAAAACACGTTTTTAACGTTGCCAGGTACGTTGTAAGGTAATATTTGTCCAGTATTAGATGAATGTCAGAGACGAAACCAAGAGTTTTATTATCACAGAGATCGTATTGGAATAACCTCAGAAGAGATAGTCTGTAACACACTTCATTCGGGGAATCACGGCATAACGTTCCAAGGAACAACAGTTTCTGACTGTCGATATACGCGTGTAGTGAAGTAGCGCCAACAAGGCCTAGAACCATGTCCGACCGGGTCGTAAATGGAAGGCCCTGAGCTCGTTTTAAACAAAATTGGTGTACTACTTTTATTTTTTATGAACCGTATCTGTCATGTCAATCCATAGCTCACAACCAAACAGAGCGCGCGGTAGTACACACGTTCTGTAGAGTTCATTGACGTGCTCGGGCTTCGACCTGTGCTTTCGGAGACCATACCGGTTATAGACATAAACGTGCCTCTGATGGTTTGTTTCACTCGATCGGCATTAAATGGATGTTTTCCGGACGTTGATTGGACGATACCCAGATGTTTGTATGAGTCAGTATCTGGAATCACCTTACTTCCATACACTGCAGGCATTTTCGGACCACGATGCTGCTTCTTCCGGTCTAGGATAGATGCTGCACATTTTGTTGGATTATACAGGTAGCGCCACTTATAAGCATATGTATAACATATTGCTAGCAGTTCATTTAATCCACGTCTTGATAGTGATAAAAGAACGATGGCATCATCCTGAGTTGGTGCAGCTAGACGGAGATCACAAATATGTAAGCCGTACGGTGAGGCCTGGAGTGCTTCCAGAAGTGCATTAACGTATACAGTGTAGTAAAGATGTGCACATCTTGAGCCTTGTCTGGTTCCTTGTTCGATCCTGAATAAGCTCGACAAGTGCAGGACTAGAGCAGTCTTGGAGTTCCAAATAAGTCTAGGCATCTTGCCCTTGACACCAAAGTTAAACAGTTTGTAGATAAGCCCATGTATGAAAACGAGGTCAAATGCAGATTTCGCGTCCATGTAACAAACATGTAGAGGGCGTCCATGTAACACACATGTAGAGGGCGTCCATGTAACACACATGTAGAGGGCTTCCGCGTTCAATACAATAGTCGCAGGCTTCCTGTACAATAAAGAAAACCATTTTGCAGTTTGTATTCTTTTGAAACCCATATTGTAACTCGTAAGCATATTTTCCTCGAGTCGTTTCATTACAAGTTTTTCGTATAGCTTGGAAATAACAGGTAGCAAGGAAGTAGCACGGTAGCTGTTAGGGTCGTTAAGTGGCTTGCCATTTCCTTTATGAAGAGTGATTGTAAGTCCTGATTTAAAGTTAGTTGGTATAACTTCACAGTGGAAAATTGCATTAAACAACTTTGCAAGTCAAGCAGACAGTTCTTTTCCACCATATTTCAGGTGTGCGTACGTTAAGTTGTCTATGGATCCGCTCTTGTTGTTCGGCAGCATTTTTATCAATGTTTGTAGCTCATCGGTATCAACATGTGTACACAATTTTGAATCCATGGAAGTATCACTATATGAAAGGTATGAGTCTACTTTGTGGTTTTAAACTCGTGATCAAAGTCAGGAGTTTCTTTGAATTGATACAGATCCCTAAAGTAGATAGACCACGCATTTAACATACCATCAAGAGTTGTCTCCTTTTTACCATTAAACAATATTTCGCAACCCCGTTTTTTGCTGCTCGACTTTTTAGAGTTCGGTATTTTCCAAAAGGAATTTTGATTTATTTCACAGAGTTCGTCAATATTCGGAAGTTCAGTTTGTTCGTGATCATGTGCAGCGGCGCGCAGTGATCTTCTAAAACTACATTTAAAATCCTTGTAGTTTGACTATTCCAGAGTATTTTTCGCTTTACCGGTCTGTGACGAGGCTATATTCGCGTTCTTTAACTTATTATGAGACTCCTTCAAGGCAGGGGACCAGTAGGGTTTTATAAAAGGTCTATATCCACGTTTTGACAAACAACTTTCTGATGCGGACGAAATACACTCAGCTATAGTCATATATGCACGATCGATATCATTGAAGTCAATGCGAGCTGATTTCAACAGATCCGATAAGTTAGTGTTATAAGCACAACGCTCATGTGTTTTATTCCATTTATACACCACTCTATGGAATGCTTCAGATGTTACGTTTTGAACGATTGTCAAGTGGATAGTCGATGGTAAGTGCCGTGATACCATCAACGGAGCATCTGATATTACGGAGCAACTAACCATCTTTTGCACAAGAGCCTCATCAAGTAATATGTGGTCTATGCGTGTGGGATTTGCACCGGTATACGGGTAAAATGTGTATTGTGGGCCTGTGCATAAGTCAGTATCATAATCACAATGTTATTGTTGGTAGAATATATGGCACATAGATCATACAGTTGGTCAACAACACATTTGAAGGTTTCAGAGTTGAGGTTTGCAGATGGTAAATACACCTGTATCACAATAATCTATCACTTCATATCTGAATAGTTTCAATACAACTGTCTAGGCTCCGGTGCCACATGATTGCTACTCCACCCTTTCCAATGTAACGACCATTGAAGCAGCCCGGGCTCGCACATGTGACCATGTGAGCAATATAGTTTGTATTAATACTGTTTAAGATATCAGCGTTATGATCAAGGAGCCAGTGTTCTGATAAGCCACACATGGAAACATTACGAAGTCTTTATAAGTTCGTAGTAGGTGCCGTTTCCGTCTCATCGCAAAGTTCGATGGTAACATGCACTGGTTCACGTTGCGCCGTACCAGAGGAAGGTGGAACGTGTTCTTCTCGCACAAATACAACCTCTTCTCCTCTTTCCCGATATTTATTATGGAACGTACTATTGAGCTTATCGAATGACATTGAATAGTTGATGATACTTTTTCGCACATTCCGTATTGATTGCTTTAACGGCCTGCATAACGACAGCATCTGCTTTCTGATGCTTGTCTTTTATGGTATTGATTTGAGAATTAATCCGTTTTGCTACTTTTTCAATATCATTTTTTGTAACATTACAATTTATTTTGACGTGCAGAATATCTTCTGTTAAGTTCGCTCTCAGATCATTTATGCGGGTTTTACAGTTACGTTTTTCACTATCATCGGTATCGTGAATTCGGCCAATATTTAAGGCGTTGTCTCGAACGGAAGTCTGTAATGTACATAGTTGATCTGAGACATTGTTCCTGTAAGTTTCCAGTTTAGCAACAACTCTGGACAACTCATCTAGACATGCACCGAGTTTTAATTCAATGCCACCATGGTGAAGAAAGTGGATGTTTGAATTTGAACAGTGCTGTAACTCTGCCTTCATGTTTTCAACTTCGTAAGTAAGGTTCTGGCAGACCTATTCAACTTTATTTGATTTTCCGGAACTGATACTTTTATAGAAAGTAAATCAGCCTTCATTTTAGCCATTGTCTCTCTCAGTAATGAACTGTCGTCGTTTTCCGTGACACATTTCCGTGCAGTATAAGTGTGCGCAGGGGTTGACGAGTTTTTAACGATACAGCGAGTGAATATCTGGGGTATTGTAGCACAAGAAACTGTTTAATATCAAAACAGCCTTTCGCAAACGTTTCTGGCTTTCTACGACAGCGCAAAGGTCCGATCGGACTGTTGTCCTGTTCGTTTGCCCTTGTTGAAAGAACGTATTTGTATTGTGACAGGACTTCTGCAGAAGAGTTTGTCAATTGCAGAAGAGTCTGAATATATAATTTCTTTGGTATATCCTTTATCTGGAGATCAAGGCAATCTATAATAACGGCGTCTACGCGATATAATGTATCGTGTTGACCGCATTGGATGCTATTCTCGAAGTCGTCTCCCAGCAAAGGTGTGTAACTCTTTTGCGTAGATGATGTTAGTGTGACGTTATAGTCTCCCTTGCAGTTTTCATACAGTGTCTGCTCGTTAGAACAGACAGACTTTACATGGGTAATTCGCTTCGTAGTCATTGTTATTGAAGGGGTCAGTGCTAAACATCACACAATAATCGTAATCTTCTTGATCACTTGCTATTCTGAGTCCTTTTCTCGGTCAAGCGACATGAAAGGCCAATTATAACGGTAGTGGCATTAATCGGCTCAGGCAATATCTGTAGTAGTCCAGCGTGACTCCTCTACTGAACGGTTTTCACCAACATCATGACTTAGTAAAGAAAAATGTAGTTTGTTTACATCTGCAGACAAAGAACTTATATAAAATGTTCTTTTACTCACAAGTTCAAGACCATATTTCGTAAAACTATGATTTTTGTGAGTTCGAAGTCCAACATTCACAAAAGTCAATGCGACAAGCGTCATTGGTCTTCCAACAATGGGCAAACAGTACATTTGGAAAAGCAGCCAGTTGCTTTGGACGGTGTGTTGTGTGGATAACTGATGTGGGTAATCCAGGAAACACATACGTAGGTGAACTGGCCGCCGTTATATGACTATTGAACAATCAATCTAAACACAAATAGATTAGTTTTTAGATACAAGCTATTAATGCCACGGCCAACATAAACAAATATATGTGAGCAGCTCCACGAGAAAACCAACATTATGGACTCTGCGCAATGTATTGACTCAGATCAGCTCGTGAAGTCTGCGCAGGCTAATCCGATCCGACACATACCGTCACAGGGGGATAGAGGTATAGAGTAAATATTCCTGAAACAGAAATTCCACTGGAGGCAAAACGGACCGGGCTAGCTTGCGGGGCATGCTTAGGTTGGTCCGGGTCGATACTTTACGTAGAGCCAACAGTGGTTTTTTTGTTTTTTTTCGTGAAACGGCTCAGATATATATTTATATACCTGTTCGTTGTACTTGAAAAAAGTGGCCGTGTAATCGAAAGCTTGTATCGTATTATCATATGAACACAATAACTTAACCATGAAACACTTTAAGTACACAAAGGACAATGTTTGATTGTTAAAAATAAAGAAGCAAATTCAATTAATATATTATGCAAAACAGCAGGAATTGTACTAAAACAGCCCTGTAGTCCAGAATTTCCAAACATATATGTCAATAGCAATTAACCCTTTCCCGTATTTAGACGAACTTTGATGCATCTTCGACACACCACTTTTGAAAACATTTTGGCAAAATGAGAAAATGCGCATGATTAGAAACTTCTCATTTTGCCACTTGTTTTCCACGCTATTGAATAATATTTATACTGTTATTTTTGTAGAAATTTTCCTCTTTTTTGCAGTCAAATATGTTTTCAAAACCGCCTGCTGTAGATGTATTGTAATTGGTAAAGGGTTAACCTTGTGTTTGATAGGGCATACTAGCATACTAAAACTCAAACATACATTAACCCTTTCCCACGTACAAAAACATCTGCAACAGACGACTATGAAAGCATATTGGCAAAAATCGGGGAAATCTCCATAAATGAGGGTTTAATAAATAAATAGAGATTGAACAAATTGTGACAAAAGGAGTAATTGCTCATTTTGATGTTTTCACCGTCGTCTGCTGCAACGGCGTCAGAAAGCGTCCACACGTGTGAATGGGTTTTCGCAACGTCACACGAAAATCGACATTAGTAGATTTAGAAATTGAGCGATAGTCTTAACTTGTATATACTTTAGTTGTAAATGCCAAATAGCACTAAGAGCTGTCTCTCCGAAAATCTGGAGTGAACCAATTTTCAACATTGAAGAGTCGACTTGGTGAAATTTAACAGTGAAAGAGTTAAAGCTTTGAACAGGATAATGTTGTCTTTTTAAATTAATGTTACCTTTACCAACAATGGTTTTAAAAGTTGTCTGCACAATCGCGTTTAATGGAATTTATATCGGTCATAGAGATAGGTATATGAACTACACGTACATGTGTCTTGTTTCGGTTTTGATGAACTTTTGGGGTTTGCCTTCTTTCTGAAGTCTAAACAAGAGCACCGCAACCAGTTGCCGTCGCTCATCTGAACTGAATTAAGTTACAAACAACAAATAATTACATTTATTTTGTTTCATTTATTTAGCCATTCTGAACGACTTTCCTGCGAAGCTTAATGAAGACTTGCCCAAGTGGTTTAGGAGATGCCATTCATAGATTTAAAAACAAGAGGGCCAAGATGGCACGAAATCCATGGTATAGTAGCAAATGTGTAATTGCCTATATTGTGGAAAATTTGACCAAGAGTTGGAATGAAATTACAAGGATTACACTGTAAATAAACAGCTTATCAGTAAATGACATATGCAATTAGACAAAACTTCATTGAACATGTTGAATGGAAGAGGACAACCAAATGATCATTTCTATTAACTTTGACTTATTTCGATCCAATGGTGTAGAATATGTCGTTTGACCTTTTCTGATCCATTCTAGTGGCTATCCTTTTTTATCTACCAATGATTATGTCTTGAACAAAGTTAGTCACTGAAAACCCTTTCTGATAAAATATCTTTAAATTAGATAAAAACTTTCACCTGAATTGACTCAGTTGGTAGCGACGCGGGCTGTCAATCCAGTCGTTGTGAGTTCGATTTCCGGCTCGACCAACTTTCTTTCCGACGTTTGACAAAAGTTATTCGTCTTCCACCAATGGGCTAAGTCTGTGTAGAAAAGCAGCCAGTTGCTTGGGAAGATTGTTGTGTGGATTACTGGTGTGAAAAACCAGGAAACACATGAGTAGGTGAACTGGCCGCCGTGATATGACTGAGAAATGTTTAAAACGGGTTTTTAACCCAAATCACACAATCAACCACCTAAATGGAATTATATAGTTTTGTCATTTTTGCCTCTTTTCTGATGCAGCATAACCGCCATGTTTTTCGAACCAATCAATATGGCTGGAAGGCTATTTTGCAGAGAATCACTCAATGGCCATTCTATCAAACTAGCTTGGATTCGGGGGATTTTTTTTTTTAAATGTTGGCATTTTCCCCCTTTCTGATGCTGAAGCAACCACAGTTCAGTGTATAATTTAAATCTTTGAACTGTCTGAAAGAGGACCATCAAAGGAACATTCCCGAGAAGTTTGGTTAAAATTTGTTAATTGGTTAAGAACTTAAGGAGATATTATTTGAATCTAAACAATAACTTACCCAAACGACCAATCAATATGGCTTTAAAAAAGTATGTAGATGGTCACCGAAGATAAATTACTACTAAATAATCTCCCAAACCAAAATACAAGCTTGCAGCAAGCTCGTGACAATTATTGCCACTTTCGGGACTAAGACTAATCCGGGCCGACACATTCCGTATCAGGGGAATTGAGGTATAGAGTAATGATTCCTGAAACAGAAAATCCACAGGAGGCGAAACGTGTCTGTCCGGGTTAGCCTTCTCGGCATGCTTAGGCTGATCCGGGTCGATACATTACGCAGAGTCGTGACGGCTCATTTACCAAAGGAATATAGGGGCAATGTCACCTAGAATCGACCTTATTGACTCAATTGCAGTCGGTCTGTTACCATAGACTAAACTAGTGGGGTCGCGATAACTAGAACTCGAAAGGTAGCCTTAAATAACTTCGAGTTATCGATATGTTTGAGTTGATCCCTCGAGTTATGCAAAATTCATTAATGTATAGTCATCTTCGTAATTCATTTAAAAAAAAGTTCATTATGAAGCCATTGAAAAAAATAATACCGAGTTCTGATTGCTCGTCTGAGGAATCAGAGCTGCTGCTGCTGCTGCTGCTTCGCTGTTTTCAAAAGACATCCATTCCAGGTACTAGGTTCGAGTTGTCTTGAGTTCACGTTTCAATGAAGTATGCCAATCTATTACAAAGACTGCGGATTAATCATAAAACATGTATTTATATTTCCCCCCCCCCCCCCCCCCCCCCCCCCCCCCCCCCCAAAAGGGACAAAATTATTTTGGTGTAGCAGATGTTCGGTAGGCTGGTAAAATGGAGGAATTGTTTTGGAAGTTTCGGGACAGATGGGATTCTAGTGGCATTATAAAGATAATACCTAACCCAAAGTTATATGAACGAACTGTCAATTTACCTGTTATGGCACTCGACCAGAAAGCGCCATTTATCATTCTTACTTGAGACAGTATCAAGTTCCACTCTTGATATTGCATGTAGTTGTCGAGATGACGGGATGCACGTAAAAGTTATCACGTCAAAGTAAAACAATCCAAAAGAGACACAATTTCGCCAGTAAGTACTAATATGGAGAAAGAACTTTACTAGTATCTGATGTGACCTATATTAATGCACACAATTTCAGTGCAATAACATGCAGTTTCAATTATATACCGTTGCGTGCAAAACTGTATTCTGAATTATGTAAAACAAGAGTGCCCTTGGCCTGAATACTTTTAATTATCGCAGCCATCTTTTGCCAAGAGTCAAGTGGCTTGGGGTAAATATTAAGAAACAGTTACTTAAGGAAGATTTTAATTGAATATTGACCTTTTCCCTATTTTTTACGGCAGAGTAGAACATTTTGAGCCATTGAAGTAGAGAGCCGGCCAAAGAATATTTGTGCGAATTATTTGACAATCTGGCCAACAAAGTTTAAGATATTGCATTTAAAAAATCTTTCTTTTTTAGCACTGGTGGATTTCGAAAATTGGTAGAGGGCCACCTCAGGAACAGTTGTCCGATTCTTTTAAATTGGTCTAAAGGTTTTGAAAATGTAAAAATGCAAACACCTGACGAAGCCTAACAGCTCTATGTAGTCAGACCATGGACACCAAATAATAACAACCCAGTATATGGTCTAGAGGTCGATACCATAGTTTTACACTCAAGTATGTGGAAGAATGATTTCAACCGGCATTTGCTATCAGGGTTAATTTACCATATATAAATAAAGAGGAGTTGTAACTTTAACGCAATATAACGCTTTTATCAATGAAGTTATCGCTTAGATGCAAAGATATATAATTATCTATCTTTAACATACATATCTTATTTTTCGAGAAAAAATGATTCAGATTGTCTTTTTTCGGCGATAGCTGTTTAACATAAGTTTTGACTTAGATGTTAAACAAATGATCTAGATTGTAGACCAATCAAATGTTGTATTTAAAAAATAGATATTACCCTATCTATGCATATATATTAACAAGGGTGGACACAGATTTCTGGGTTACCTCGCTTCAACTCATTTTTTTTCAAAGTATTCGAACAAATATATAAATTTGAAGAACGGAATCGATCAATAATGATTTTCTCTATTGAACTATACCAAAATAACGTGAATTTGTTCTCTCTACGTATGTTAATTCCTTTGAAATATTCGCGAACTCGCCAAAAGGACAACAACCTGGAACAAAAGGTCAAATTACGTTAAATACATCCGCTGACTTGCTGATCTACTGTACTGTAGTCCCTAAAAAAACCACCTTTGTTTGTGTAGAAATGAGTGTACATCACCAGAATGTATTGAATATATGACATTGAGTTTAAATGCGTTGTGAAAGTGTATAGGATGCACTGGAAATTATTGATTTGATCACTTTTAGTATTTTGACCTTGTTTAAAAGTGAAAGTAGAGAATACTAAACACCGGTTTTGTCCGGGCCCGATTTGGTCCAAAATGCCGTTTACTATTTTCGCCTGGTGAGTTCTTTTTTGCATAATGCATGATCCCACATTTGCTTTGGATTGTTTTAAAGCTAGGAGGTAACTCTATTCAATGATATATGGTGTTCTACATGCGAAACGCTTAGAAAGTGTGACAATCGAGGACTGAAACTGGTCGATTTACATGGAAACAAAGAATGATTTGTTTTGGTGTACTGTAACCAAAAACGAAAGTACCTGCTATCGACATTTCGGATAGTTCGTTTTTTTTCGTTGCGATAATTGTCAGTGATATTGCGATCATTTTCCGAACTATATCTTTTAAAGAACAATGTTCTAATCGAATGTTCCAACTGGTTCACGATCATAATGCATAACTAATTCAAGGAGCTGTAGAATTCTTAGATATACAACATTATTGCGCAGATTTTATAATTGAAATTTACTGATCGTTTTGATTATTAACAAAACCTTTCTGATATTCAATTCAAATAATATGCACATGTTTCATTTATTAGTGTTTTCTCATATTGATCGCCGTTTATCTTTTTTAAAGATTGTTCTTGTTTAAAGATAGTTCTGGTTTAGGTTGAATAAACGTTGTCAATGTCATATAAACAAAGAACAAAATAAAAGTACCCCTTCACTTATAACCGATGCATATCAAATATTATTATATATATTTCTTAGGTGCAAACGGTGTCGGATACTACACTTCTTCATCTACAATGTATTTTTTATTTCATTAAAATATATTTAGATTTAGATTATCTTTTTTAAAGATATATTTTTTTTGTAACTTCATGGTTTTAAATGTATTCGTGGCAGTTCGGAAATGCTCCCGATTCGATCCGAAGTTTTATGACCCTCATAAAGTAAATTTGTATCCCCAGGGGTCTTAACCCGAATTATCCTATACACGATTCTTACACGGTTATCTTCAATGTTGATCAACTTAGTTAGGTTTTCTATGAAGTATTTGTGACTTAAAAAATAAATATTTTTCCAACATCTGATAGAAAATAAAATAGCGTGCAAAGGAGAAATTGCTCATAATAAGCAATTTCTCCTTTTCCCAAATTGTTTTCTTCACCTTTGTTTAAGTCAGAAGTATAGCAACAGTTATAATATTTTCAATAATTGTTTACAGAAGATATTAGTGCATGAAAAGGAGTAATTGCTAATTATGGGCAGTCTCTTCTCGCACAAATGTTTTCCTTCCGCTTTCACAGACATACATGATATATAAAATATCATTGCAAAGTGAAAGAAATATTAGAACTTTGAGTTACATATATAATTGTAAGGTTGTAAACAATTTAATCCGACTCCATTTCTTTGAACAATGCACTAAGGTATATTAAGGTATATTGCACACAAAAAACGTATAAAACAAATTAAAAAATCATTACAATATCAAGAAGAAACATTGATCCTCTGCTAGTTCGTATCTCTTTTATATTTGTAGACTAAACCCTTTCAATCATACGACAATTCTGCAGCATACGACTTTGAACATACTTTGTCAAAAAATAGAAAATCTCTATAACCGAATGGATAACCTATGACTAAAAGTGTAAACCATTGTGGCAAAAGGAGAAATTGCTCTTTTTGAGCAATTTCTTCTTTTGTCACTATGTTTTCAAAAAGGCGTCTGCCGCAGCGGCGTCAGAAAGCGTCTATATGAGGGAAAGGGATAAACATATCGATCTCATTGTATTTTTGAAAATGTGTTGCTTTTTAACCTGTTTCTTGTTGTCCGTTGCTTTTTGTCTTATTCTTCTTTATCCGGTTTCTTTTTAATCCTACAATCCTTTTATTAGAAAATGTTAAAATTAATAAACACATGTGTTTCGGATAAAGTATTCTGAACAACAACAAAGGTAAATTTCAATCTGACAAGGTACGTATTGTAATATGCTTATATATTTATTTAGAGTGTATCTCATATTACTGTAGTTGAATTAAACATCAAATTATATACTAAGGCAATGTTTGCTTGATATCGAAAGGTTTCGGAAAAACATAAATGTTAATCTGTATTTTGATAAACTTGTTCATTGCGTAATGTAAATGCTTTGTATATGAAAATTCCTAAATTTATAGTTACAGTTTTGCTTGGGGAATTGAATAATGCCACAAGTTTCTGCATATTTGGTTTATTCCAAAAATATTTTTTAATATATTGCTTTCTTATATCAACATACAAAACGCATTCTAAAACAAAGTGACATTCGTCCTCTAACAAGGAGCATGATTTGCAAATTCTATCATTTACTGGTGTAGGGTAAGGTCTTTTCAATCTACCTGCGTCTATCTCTAGTATATGAGAGGCTACTTTTAGTCTTGCAAATGCATGACGAATTTTGTCAGAAGCACACTGATTTAAATAAGTTTGAAATTTAAAAGAACTGATATTTCTGTAAAACAATGCCCTAGAGGAATTAGAAAGTCTGCTATTCCAGTCTTGCAAAGACATATCATTTATTCTTTGTTTTACTAAAGATAAAAACGTTTTTACATTCCCAACACCTTGTGCACATGATTAAAACCAAGTTTTCAAAGAATATCACGTAATAGAGAAGCCCAATTAACAACATTATTTTCATTTTCAATATCACTTAATAAAAGGTTGTACACTTTGTTTATATATTTATGATCAATAAAGTTTAAAATTTTTAACCAAAACTTGATAATAATGAAATATCTGTTATAAATAAGTAGTCTTCTGCCTAGTTCTCCGTAAACAAAATCATTTTGTGTTGTTTTTTTCACACCAAGTAAACGTTTATAAAATTTTAAAATCACTCTTTCAACTGCCTCTGCTTTACTAAATCCCCAAACTTCGGACACGATATGCATGCGTGATACTTTAAATGCCTACGGCATTTTCAGTCAATCAAGGAAATATAACATTTTAACACATTTCCTGATGACTCGACAAAAGTGGTCAATTAACTACACACTTCTCTCCCTTTGAAGATCATAGGCGGCGCTCATCCATCATTGTTTATTTTCAAAATGGAAGCGGCGAATAGAAAGAGAAAGCGCGATATTCAAGATTCAGGTGAACGGGAAAGCAAAGAAACTATGGATGACAGTTTTAATGTGGAAAGTTGTGGGCTTGGACTAGTTTTGTCTTCAAGAAAACGGAGAAAATCTGTGGGAGCTTCGCATTGCAGGTCAATAAGATCGGTACGTACTTTGATTTTGACAGGTGCTTCAATTATCAATAATCAATTTGGGCTATCGTATTTCGTGCCCGATTCAATTAGAGACAAATCTGTTAACGAACTTATATCCTCATCTATTTTTCATATTCGCATAAACAAGTGTTTCTGTTAGATTGAAACACTGTATATCTGAGGCATTACACCACGTCAAATTGGAATGCAGAACTTCTATATCACTTCTGTGCCTTTACTTTCCTGTCGATTCGTGTATGTTTTATTTTATTTTAATGTCCGATATGGGCATCCGAATTTAAGTCTGGGAAGTAAATCATTGATTAACTGAATTACAATTTTCACATCTTAACATCAATAGCGAATGGAAAGCAATGGTAGTCTAGAATGCTCCGGTTTTCACCAGAGATGTATATCAATACATGTAGTCATGTACTCTTAATCAAATACTGTCTAGAAGTTCATTTAGTTTATAAACTTGTATTACATATTATCAATGGGAAACAAGCTTATAGTTGATATAAATCATGCTTGAAGTTGATGTCTGCTTCCTGTAGACATTATCATGACTGGCGCAGTTTTTGTTGAAAAATCTCACGTCAACTGTGGCCAAGTGGTTAGCGGTAGTGAATTGGATCTGCATGCCCTGGGTTTGATTCCCAGTTGTGGTTGTCATGATAGAGTGCCCTTGGTCAAGGCACATTACCTGGTCTAGTAGTACTGGTAAGATCATGAATAAGTCATTGATTGTTTGACTTGTTCAGTTATAACATTTATAACACAGGGTTTCCTGGGTAAATTACCAGTACAACTGGTCCTTTTATCCTAACACCAGCCAGTCAGTTGTTATACTAACCCCACAAATCTGCAGCAGACAACTTTGAAATATAGGACCTATGCAAAAATATCGAAAATATTTAGTAGTTGTGGGGGCCTCCCCTGGACAAACATTTTCTTTCGCCAAATTGAAAAATAAAAAAGTCGGACTCATAGCAGCCAAAGTTGGAGCCAACTATTTAAAAAAAAAGAACAGTCAAATCAAATACATTGATTGTTTCTTCTTTTTTTGTTTTCATTACCAATAGGACATTTGTTATGTAGTATACTAAAGTAACTATCATAACAAGATTTGCTTTGCATCAAAGTATACATTTTTCATTTTAATTCTTTAAAGTATTATTATTGAATAAAGCTGATTTTTTTTGGCATAATTGTTCGTTTTTAATAATTATACTTTCATTGATAAAGATTTTCTATGGTTTTTGCAAATTAGTAGTTCAGTTTCGAAGTTGTCCGCTGCAGATTAAAATTCATTTGAGGGAAAGGATTGTGTGATTCCACAATGGTTGTTCCACAGTATGTTTGCTAAGTGTAAGATAGGATGGGAAGATAACACCTAAATGATCATTGTTTGTATAGACTTGCAGATTTTCTCACATCATTACATCAGATAAATGTAGATTAATTTAGATAATGTTTATGGTCTCCTGTTTGTTGGCCACCCAGTTACACAGATGGTATTAAAGATTAAGGAAGTAATTGTCACTCTTACCCCAAGTATAGCACATTATAACGCTGCATCTCCCCACACAGGAAAATAGGCCATTATATGTTTGTGACCATGTAGTGTAGATCCTTATCAGGCACAGTCATCCAGGTGAGACAAAACACTGAGAAGATTGTATGGACTTATTCCATTTCTTTCCCTCATGTCACGTCATGTGGATTCAATTTGATAATCTGCAGCAGAAAACTTTTGCAAACATTGTGTCTAAAAGGAAAGATTGCTCATTACTTTCATTAAAAGAGATTTTCCATATTTATGCCTAGATATTTTCAAAGTTGACGGCTACAGGTTTAACCCTTTCCCTCATATTATCGCCTTCTGATACCTCTGCAGCAGACAGCTTTTTGACAACAAAGTGACAAAGAGAGAAATTGCTCAAAACAAGCAATTTCTCCTTTTGCCACAATGTTTTCCACTTTTAGTCATAGGTTATCCATTAAGATTTTCGACCTTTTGTCAAAACATGTTTAAAGTCGTCTGCTGCAGAATTGTGGTATGAGGGAAAGGGTTAAAGCAGACGGCGTTTTGAAAACATAGTGACAAAAGAAGAAATTGCACAGAACGTGCAATTTCTCCTTTTTTCACAATGTTTTCCACTTTTAGTCATAATAGGTTATCCATCTGACAAAATACGTTCAAAGTCGTCTGCTGCAGAATTGTGGTATGAGGGAAAGGGTTAGCCCGTTCACACATACAACAACGTCAAGGCTGTAGCAGGAGACTAAACATGGTGACAAATCTCTGTTTATAAAAGTATCATTAGTTCAACCATTTCCCTCATACGACAATTCTGCAGCAGACGACTTTGAACATATTTTGTCGAAAAATAGAAAATAACATACCAACATGCAGGCTTTAAAAAACAGAACCATAACCACCAAGCAGAACTGGGCAACGTTGTCGCCAGGCAGATTATGAATAAAGTCTCTAAGCGCTGCAAAGAATAAGCTTGTATGGGTTCTACTTGAATTGGAAATGGAAAATGTAATGCCCATGCACAGCGAACCACTTATAAATGTAGGCTGGAATCAGACTCATGCCTACCGGATAAACACCCTTATATGTTGCATCTTTAGATATTGTACCTCTTTAAAATCTTGTGGGGGAAAAAAAGTGTTTGCTTCTTACATGCATTGGTCCTTTTTGTGTCACCCTGCGTAGCATGGTAGGCACTTGGGGGATTACTTTTTTTTTTGTCCGGCATCTGTCCGTCTGTGTGTCTGTCCATCACACTTTCGATGAGCAGGTGTAGGTGACACATGTGCTCCTCGGAGCACTCCATTCCAGTTTAACAATATGTTTATCAGATTGATCAGACTTTTTTCTAATTGTCTTAAATGTAGAAGTGTGTAAATGCACACTTGACACTTAATACTTCTCTCCAACATATCGAGGGCTTGGCGTGAAACGGTTGTAACTAAAAACCTATTTTGAAAACCCTGGTTTCCGGGCAATTTTGACCCCTTTGTAAACAATGCAAATTTAGGTGCCATTGCTCAGAACGAGCAATGGCACCTAAATTTTCATTGTTTACCAAGAAAAATTATTTAACACTTATAAAGACTTTATGGCGAAGTGATTAACATCGGTAAAAAAAACCCAATTTTAGTTACAACCGTTACACGCCAAGCCCTCGATATAGATGCTTTCTTTAACCCTTTCCCTCATACGACAATTCTGCAGCGGACAACTTTGAACATATTTTGTCAAAAAATAGAAAACCTTTATAATTCAATGGATAACCTATGACTAAAAGTGATTAACATCGTTAAAAAATCTTTTTTTTAGTTACAGCCGTTACACGCCAAGCCCTCGATATAGATGCTTTCTTTAACCCTTTCCCTCATACGACAATTCTGCAGCGGACAACTTTGAACATATTTTGTCAAAAAATAGAAATCCTTTATAATTCAATGGATAACCTATGACTAAAAGTGGAAAACATTGTGGCAAAAGGAGAAATTGCTTGTTTTGAGCAATTTCTTATTTTGTCACTATGTTTTCAAAAAGCTGTCTGCTGCAGAGGCGTCAGAAAGCGTTAAATGAGGGAAAGGGTTAAGGTGGCTCTGCAGCAGATAACTTTTCTATAAAAAGATTTTCTTCATTTTTCTCCAAATGATTTTGAAGTTGTCTGCTGCAGATTTGTTGTATGTTGGAAAGGGTTGAAAGATCATAGCAGGGAAAGTGTGAAATTCATTCCTCTGTTAATTTAATGCTTTATAAATTTATTTCCTTAGATGCTATAAAAACATAATCTTTCAGTTACTATATGTAAACAGCTTCCTCTCCTGTTCATAGCCAAAACTATATTGTGAGAATCACCTGATAAGAGTGACTACTTCAAGATCCCCTTGGCAAAAATGCTAGGGTACTTAAAATCTGAGTGCCTCACCCTGAAAAAGAGGAAATTGATCATCATAAGTCATTTTTCCTGTATGACCATTTTTTTTCAGAAGTTGTTTACTAAAGATGCAGCAAGTGCTGTCTTGAATGTGAGTGAAAAAACACCTCCTTAACTGATCGTAACTGATGAAACAACTGTTCTTCTATTACTTTATGATTATTAAAAGTATTGTGACATTAGGCTAAATAAGTTTTAACTGTAATACAAATGTTTTAGTTATTTAAATAATTTCATTAAACATTCTGTAATCAAAAATGGGGTCACAAGTTTGACTTAAGTGTTAATTCATTCTGTCATTGGTGTATGAATACAAAACAATACATAGCATTTTATTCATTTCAAGCATTTCAAAGACAAGTTTCATACAGTAACATTTAACAGAGTCGTCCCGTCCGACCTTTGATTAGTTTAGAGACAAGCTAACAATGTTTGGTACATCATTTGTTGATGATATTATATACTGAAAAATCAATAGACATACAAAAAAAACAATCCAGTTTATTCTTATCGCTAGCTGTGTGAAAATATACGCAGTTTCTGACGTAATAATGTGGTGTAACTCAATGACATCGATATTTGAAGACATGCTACACATTTTGCCATACGCTAAAGTTGTTTTTGATAGTCGTTGGTGAGCTATTTGAGTTTATCTCGTACAGTAACATTACAGAGTCGTTCCATCCAACCCATGATTAGTTTTAGAGACCATCTAACAATGTTTGGTACATCGTTTGTATATGATCGATAGTACAAACTGAAAAATCAATAGACATACAAAAAAAACAATCCAGTTTATTCATATCGCTAGCTGTGTGAAAATATACGTAGTTTCTGACGTAATAATGTGTTGTAACTCAATGACATCGATATTTGAAGACATGCTACACATTTTGCCATACGCTAAAGTTGTTTTTGATAGTCGTTGGTGAGCTATATGAGTTTATCTCAATTACACATGACCAACACAATCAAGGGGAATTTAGTATCTGCTAGGATGCATTAGCAAATTATTGTTTAACCCTTTCCCTCATATAGACGCTTTCTGACGCCTCTGCAGCATACAGCTTTTTGAAAACATAGTGACAAAAGAAGAAATTGCACAAAACGTGCAATTTCTCCTTTTGCCACAATGTTTTCCACTTTTTGTCATAGGTTATCCATTCAATTATGGAGATTTTCTATGTTTTGACAAAATACGTTCAAAGTCGTCTGCTGCAGAATTGTCGTATGAGGGAAAGGGTTAAAAGGTAGGTCTTATGATTGCTTTTGTCGTTCTCTGATGTAAAGTTTTTCAACACAAAATAGAAGATATGTGTTCGCTTAATTTACAGAACAAATTTACAAGCTCATGCAGGCAACTCACCTGAAGGAACTCGTCCAACATAACATTCCCCCATACAGATGCAATAACCTATTATATAATATTGAATTACTTTATTTCAATGAATTAACTTTCAAAGAAACTGTCTGTTGTTCTTTCCTTGTACTTCTCAAAACATCTATATTATTTTTGAAGTTATTTATAAAAGTCAATGACATAATGTGGTTTTCCTAAATTTCCCTTACTGACTCATTGGAAGCATTAATTCTTCCCTTCTTCAGTCACATGTCATCATGAATATGACTGCTTAAATTCTTGTATCAAATCAAACACTCTCCTATCTCAATCTACAATTTATCTAACCTGTCCCACATATGTCAAAGCAGCAACAGTCAACTGAAAAAATCTAGAAAAAACCTGGAAATTGTCTGCAAATGAAAGTATAATAATTGAGTGGAGTTACAAACAAAAGGAGAATTTTTTTTATATTAGCATATACATGTATCACCTTTTGTCTCAATGTTTTAATGCGTCTGCTGCAAGATAGAGTTTAGTTTGAATATATATAATTAACCCTTTCCCTCATACGACAATTCTGCAGCAGACGACTTTGAACGTATTTTGTCAGATGGATAACCTATGACTAAAAGTGGAAAACATTGTGACAAAAGGAGAAATTGCACGTTCTGTGCAATTTCTTCTTTTGTCACTATGTTTTCAAAACGCCGTCTGCTGCAGATTATTTAACCCTTTCCCTCATACCACAATTCTGCAGCAGACGACTTTGAACATATTTTGTCAAAACATAGAAAATCTCCATAATTGAATGGATAACCTATGACTAAAAGTGGAAAACATTGTGTCAAAAGGAGAAATTGCACGTTTTGTGCAATTTCTTCTTTTGTCACTATGTTTTCAAAAAGCCGTCTGCTGCAGAGGCGTCAGAAAGCGTCTATATGAGGGAAAGGGTTAATAAAGCATCCTAATGATCAATTGTATTTATCAGAATTTTACCACCTTTTTCTTCTTTGACAAAATTTACCATAACATATCATTAGTGCCTAAATTTATCCTTATCCTATTCCAACATACAACAAATCTGCCAGTCGAGATTATGTCATGGCAAATTTTCCGTTGTGTGTGCAAGCGTCAACTTTTTGCTTCAAACGACTTCTCATCCCTAACCACTTGGCCAATTGGAATGTAACTTCATAGGAAGCATTTGCTCAATGTCCTCTCCTAAATTCCTTCAAAATTCTTTTTTGGATACATGAACAATTCTGGTTACCATGGCAACCGAAAGAAAAAAATTCTTCTGCTGCAAAACTGTTTGGCTGATTTTCAAATTATTTGGAGAAATGCTCCTAGGGTATCCCTCTATTAGATTCCTTCAAACCACGTTGATTGGTCGAAAAACATGGCCCCAAGAGAGCGGGGCTATTTTGCCTTATATGGTAATATATAGTGAAAACCTAAAAAATCTTCTCTTCCATGAGTCTGGGCGATTTTCAAATAATTTTGAAATGTTCCTAGGGCGACCCTCTATCAGATTCCTTCAAGCTAAGTTGATTGGTCGAAAACTATGGCTGCCAGGGGGCGGGGCTATTTTGCCTTATACATGTATGGCTGTTGTATTATTTGTACATATATATGTATTTATAAAAAACAATTAAGTCAATAAAGGGTTGTCATCACTTAAAATGCCTTGGTAAATGTCCCCTTTTTCCACAATGTTTACAAAAGTCCTTGAATGAGTCATGTTGCATTAATACTTCTGATCAAATAAACATGCTTAAATACTTAGCTCTTTCTCACATACAAGTTATCTGCAGCGAACGTCTTTGAAAACATCTCTGCAAAACTGAAAATTCTCAATGAATGAGTTTGATTATTAAAAAGAGTTAAAAACATTGTGGCAAAAGTAGAAATTGTTCATAATAAGCAATCCCTTATGTCCAAATGTTTTCAATTTCAAAGGGATCCAGTGCTTCATTTGCGTTCAAAACGCATATGTTATTGAAATGAAATAGTCGGTTATTTTCAGGCGACTATCAAGATGCTTGTATTACTAGATAGGGAACAGGGGAGATCCTAATCTGACTGCAGAGGTGCAGGCTGATATTGGTATTTCCTGGTCAAAATCTTGAAGATTGCTTTTTATTTTGTTCGCCTCAATTGTTCTCCGAATCAAGACAAAAATCAGTGGGAAATTTTGATTATGAAAGTAGTATAAATAAACATCCACTCATAAAGTACTTGAACAATGATCATGAGTCCTTGAATAATTTATAAATAAATTGTGGGACAATGGACCAGGGATTTCGAAAAATTCATTCAACTTAGTTTTGTTCAGGAATCATGATGGACAATTTGGACCAACTGGTATGATTATTTTGTTAAAATATCTTTTTGGTTCACCTGAGCCATATATAGGCTCCACTTGTGATCTTTTCCGATCACTCTCTGTGACTCTGTCTGTCGTTACCTATTTAGTTTCAATCGTCATCTCCTTAAGCCTTATGCCAATAGCAACCAAACTTCACTGGAATGTTCCTTTTATTATCCATTTTCAAAAATGTTTAATGATAAAGAATCTTTACAAAATGTTGTTTGTTTAGGCATCAGAATGGGGGGAAATGCCTAAACATATATTTTACTAGTCTGAATCTGATCTTCTGATTACAAGATAATTTGCCAGAAATGGTCCTTCTAAGGTTACACTCTACATTTCTTGTTAAATTTATTGAGCCATATTAATTTGTTGAAAAATGGCTGCCAGGTGGCATCAGAAAAATTACAAATTGAAAAAAAAATAAGTTTTTTAATTCTTTTTAGCTCACCTGTGCACGAAGTGCTCAGGGTGAGTTATTGTGATCGCCCTATGTCCGGCGTCCGTTGTCCGTCGTCCGGCGTCCGTCGTCCGTCGTCCGTCAACATTTTCTCCTCTGTAACCGGTGGGTCAACTGGGATGAAACTTCACAGAAAGCATCCTCTCAATGTCCTCACCAGAATTCCTTAAAATTTTTGGGATCCATGCAGAATTCTGGTTTCCATGGCAACGAAATGAAAAAAACTTCAAAATTCTTAAAAAATCTTCTCCTCCGAAAGTGTCAGGCCGATTTTCAAATTATTTCGTAGAAATGATCCTTGGGTGACCCTCTATCAGATTCCTTCAAGCCATGTTGATTGGTTGAAAAACATAGCCGCCAGGGGGGGGGGGGGGGGGGGCTATTTTGCCTTATATGGCTATAATGCAAACTTAAAAAATCTTCTCCTCCAAAAGTGTCAGGCCAGTTTTCAAATAATTTTGTAGAAATGTTCCTTGGGTGACCCTCTATCAGATTCCTTCAAGCCATGTTGATTGGTTGAAAAACATGGCCGCCAGGGGGCGGGGCTATTTTGCCTTTTATGGTTATAGTGAAAACTTAAAAAATCTTCAACATCTTCTGCTCAGTAACCAGTGGGTCAATTGGGATGAAACTTCACAGAAAGCATCGGGGGGGGGGGGGGGGCTATTTTGCCGTATATAGCTATAGTGCAAACTTAAAAAATCTTCTTCTCCAAAAGTGTCAGGCCGATTTTCAAATAATTTTGTAGAAATGTTCCTTGGATGACCCTCTATCAGATTCCTTCAAGCCATGTTGATTGGTCAAAAAACATGGCCACAAGGGGTCGGGGCTATTTTGCCTTTTATGGCTATAGTGAAAACTTTAAAAATCTTCTCCTCCAAAAGTGTCAGGCCGATTTTCAAATAATTTTGTAGAAATGTTCCTAGGGTGACCCTCTATCAGATTCCTTCAAGCCAAGTCGATTGGTCGGAAACTATGTCCGCCAGATGGCGGGGCTTATATAGCTAAAGTGAAAAAAAAAATCAGGTGAGCGATTCCAGGGCCATCATGGCCCTCTTGTTTTTAATGTTTGTCTGATTCCAAGATAATTTGGTAGAAATTTCTTTAGGAGACCCTCATCATAAAATTTTCAAACCATATTGATTGATTGAAAAACATGTTGGTCGTGCGTAATCAGAAAAGGGGGAAACTATCCAATTTGGAAACCCTCTGTATAAAATTTTCAAACCATATTGATTGATTGATAAACATATTGGTTTCTGCTCAATAACTGAAGAACGCATGAGCGTAGGAACTTCATACTTGGTATGCAGGTTGCTCATGACCAGTAGCTGACCCCTATTGATTTTGATGTCAGAAGGTCAAAGGTCATGGTGACCTTGTGAGGTAAAAGATGGTTTCTGCTCAATAACTGAAGAACGCTTGGGCCAAGGAACTCCATACTTGGTATGCAGGTAGGCCATGCCAAGTAGAAAACTCCTATTTTGTTTTTGAGGTCAGTACATCTAAAGTCAAGGTCACAGTGACCTTGAGCTGAAAGGTCACAGTGACAATGAGCTGAATAATTGTTTTTGCTTATAACTGTAGAATGCTTTGGCCATGGAAGTTAATACTTGGTGTGCAAGTTGGTCACCACCAGCAGATGACCCCTATTGGTTTTGAGGTCACTAGGTCAAAGGTCAAGGTGATGGTAGCCTTCAGCAGAACAATGGTTTCCGCTCAATAACTTAAGAATGCTTATGTCGAGGAAATTCGTACCTGGTGTGCAGGTTGCTCCTAACCAGTAGATGACCCTTATTGATTTTGTTTGATTTTGAGGTCACAAGGTCAAAGGTCAAGGTCACAATAACCTTCAGCTGAAAAAAATGTTTTTTACTCAATAACTCAGGAATGCTTGGGCCCAGGAACTTAATACTTGGTGTACAGGTTGGTCACCACCAGCAAATGACCCCTATTGATTTTGAGGTCACTAGGTCAAAGGTCAAGGTCATGGTAACCTTCAACTGAAAAAAGGTTTCCGCTTAATAACTGAGGAATGATTATGTCGAGGAACTTCTTACTTGGTTTCGCAGGTTGGTCCTAGTTAGTAGATGACCCCTATTGGTTTTGTTTGATTTTCACAAGATCAAAGGTCAAGGTCACGGTAACCTTCAGCTGAAAAATGGTTTTTACTCAATAACTCAATAACTGAGGAATCATTATGTCGAGGAACTTTCTTACTTGGTCTGCAGGTTGGTCCTAACCTGTAGATGACCCCTTTTAATTTAGATGTCAGTAGGTCAAAGGTCAATGTCACGGTGACATTGGGCTGAAAAATGGTTTCCACTAAATAACTGAAGAATGCTTCGATGGTCCTTTGAAAAAATTACTCAAACCATATTGATTGGTTACAAAAAATATGGTTGCTATGGA
Organism: Serripes groenlandicus; assembly: GCA_031761405.1. Lineage (NCBI taxonomy): Eukaryota > Metazoa > Mollusca > Bivalvia > Cardiida > Cardiidae > Serripes > Serripes groenlandicus. The sequence continues at coordinate 62,087,430 of JASEVX010000009.1, read as the reverse complement.
GGGTGGACAGACATTTTGATGCAGAATGTTTGGCTAAAGACTTCTTAGGCTCAGTGAGTGGATCTTTTGGCCAGCCAATTTTTGTACAGATAGGACATTTTTGCTAAAATACAATTTCCCCTATTCCATAACTTTTATTATCCCCTCAGGATGAGGCTGTTGAGGAGAAATAGGAATCTGCCTGTATGTTTGTGTCCCAATGACGTCATTGCTTTAGGCTAAATTAGCGACTTTATTTTGATCAGATTTTTAGCTAAATTTTTCAAAGTAAGGGCAAGCTATCCTTCTCTAAATAATTTTGTAGAATTATGTTCGTTAGGTCCGCCCCTCTATCAGATTTGAATGATCAACTTCTCCTTTTTCTGCAATGCTAATTACTATACATTATGTGCTGCAGATGAGTCAAATGTTACTCTCTGTAGAAAGTTCTTCTTTAACCCTTTCCCTCATACAGACGCTTTTTGACGCCCATAGCAGACAGCTTTTTGAAAACATAGTGACAAAAGAAGAAATTGCTCAAAACATGCAATTTTTCCTTTTGCCACAATGTTTTCTATTTTTAGTCATAGGTAATTATCCATTCAATTATAGAGATTTTCTATCTTTTTACAAAATATGTTCAAAGTCGTCTGCTGCAGAATTGTCGTATGAGGGAAAGGGTTAATCTACTTCTCTACTAACTTCTTTTTCCTCTTAACCCTTTCCCACCTGCAGACGATTTTTAAAAACATTGATGAGCAATTTCTCCTTTGGCCACAATGTTTTCAACTTTATTGAACAATAAAGCTATCTTTTACGGAGATTTTTCAGGTTTTTGTCCACATGTTTCCAAAGTCGTCTGCTGCAGATTTGTTGTATCATATGTGGGAAAGGGTTAAGGATGTAACAATGTTACAATTTGGTCCCATGACTCCGCCTAAAAACATTCTTTTCAGTCATTGTCTTTCTTACATCTTTTTCTATTTACATAAAAATTCATGTACTAATTAACAATGTGCAATCTCATTGATCAGTTATATTTTCTGTTAATTACAGCCTTTTCTTACACAACCATTAAACATCAAAGTAAAGTAGCACCTACATCTCAATTGATGACCAGACCTTGAAATCAGAACACATCTTGAAAACAGTTCTAAGTATAACTTGATTAGTCCACAGATAATCTCAATTAACATAAATATGTACCAGATGTCGGAAACCATCAAGACATATTTTATTGCATAATTCATATTTATAAAATTAATTAAATGTTATGGCTTATGGTGACACATTGTTGAAAAAGGAAAGTTTGCTCATAAAGAGCAATTTTACCTTTCGCTTCAATAATTTTAACTCTTCCCTTCCCCACCTGATAATGTTTTAAAAGCATTGCAGGACATTTCGGCCTAGGACTTTTTGGCAAGCTATTTTTATAAAATGTTCGTCTGAAGACAGGACTCTGGTTTAAAGTCAGTTACTATAGGACAAATTTTTATTTTATATAATTTTTTATTATATTAAAATATATCTCTTTTTCTAAAATAAGAAGTGTTTTCATGATTTATTTATAAAATACAAAAATATTTACACAACATCAATCTTTTACTCTTTGTTTTTGCTATTTTTCACAGTTTGTTTAAACAGGGTCTTTCAAATAGTATGGTCTTAGAAACGCCCTATATAAACGTCTTATCGTACTGGATATCGCGTCTCGGTTATCGATTTTTACCTGGAAGTGTTTATCACGCCGTGTATTTATCACGCTTAGTGAATTTACCGGTGTTTCGGAAGAGCATTTTTACCAATAATTGATATCTAAGAAATGATTATATAAACTAAAAAAACCGAAAATCTAATTCATAACATATGAAAAACAACCCTTAATGTACATTTCAATTACCAATTTTCCATCATTTGACCCTTAAAACACATTGAAAAACTGTTTCCAAATATCAACGTATCGTGCATATAAAACATCATGTTTTTAGATTTTTGAAATTTTGAACTGATCTACCCGTCTAAGAAAACGAAAATACGGGTGAAATATGAAAATCTAAGACATAACATAAGTGAATTAGGCTTAAATCAAAGAGAAAAAGCCGCTATATTAGCCCCATGAACATCATGCAAGTAGGAAAGTAACGACAAAAAGAGATCGGGTTTCAGCTTTCGGCAATTTGTAAACAAAGTTGTTTGTATGAAGTCAACTTTCCAATACGAAAATCCACCTAATAAGAAATATCGGGACAAAATACTCTGATGTAAAGAAAATGGAATACTTTCATTGAAAAAAGGATGACTTTGATGGTCAAATTGATTGGTTAAAATCGAGATATACGCAGTTTTAAAACTTGATAATTTTCTTCCGTTTTCAAAAATGACGGGTTCCCCGGATGTTGGTCACGTGATGTGAGGCAGCTTATTTCGAGAACTACGCTCGTTTCCGGACCATACTATTTGAAAGACCCTGGTTTAATGTAGAAAAAGAAAGAATAACATAAAATGTTGTGTAATTTCTTTATTTATGTTTGCATTGAGAATCTTTCATGACAACCAGAGTAATAAGTAATAAATAATAACTGCATTTAGATCTATCAAAGATCCCCAAATTCAAGATAACAACAATGTAGTTTGGATTAAAAATTTGAGAAAATGCATTTAAAATATAATGTTATTATATTTAAGTTTCTTATATATATATATATATATATATATATATATTAATGAAGTTGAAGCAGGGAAAATAGTGATTTTGCCCAAAGATATTCCTATTTCAAAAATGTCTGGCCGAAACGTCTAGGCCAAAAAGTCTGTCCACCTTTTAACCCTTTCCCTCATATAGACACTTTCTGATGCCTCAGAATGCAGCAGACAGCTTTTTGAAAATATAGTGACAATAGAAGAAATTGCTCAAAATGAGCAATTTCTCCTTTTGTCACAATGTTTTCCACTTTTAGTGATAGGTTATCCTTTCAATTATAGAGATTTTCTATTTTTTGACAATTTAATATGTTCAAAGTCATTAAATGCTGCAGAAATGTCGTACGAGGGAAAGGGTTAAAAGTTGTCTGCTGTAACCGCATCTGACGACAGGGCATCATTATTGAATAGAAATGTGGTGGACAATTAATTTCTATTTCTCCTTTTGTCACAATATTTGACAGAAATTTTTCTCAGCAGTTAATTAAATATACAAAATATCTATATAATGGAATAAAGAAATTGCTCATCACAATTTTCCCACAATGTTTTCCAAAGTAATTAAGCTGCTGTAGATATGTCAGATTGTTACACCTTCAACATTCCCCTAACCCCTACCTCAATTTCTATAGGATTAATTAAAGGTTGGGAAAGTGCAGAGAACACACTGTCTGCAAGTGGTATATTTAAATCAGGATGTCCACATGATAGCTTATAAGGTGACCTTCCTGGGTTCACACCTAGTGACAGTCATTAGACTTTTCACACCTGTTGTCAAACTGGCACATAAACATTACTAGTGTCATTAATGTTGTCTGCAATTTTCATGCCATATAAATACCCAATCAATTGTACTATGAAATCATTCGATATTAAAATTGTGAAAGGAAAGGTTAAATATTATATTATCAACTGAAAAGTAAATTTGGAAATTAAGAATCCTAGATATCATGTGGTACAACTGCTGTGTTTCCTTTCCAGAGGTATTTCTTCTTGGTTAATTATTTCCCACTTGCAGACATAAATCATTGTTGCAAAAGAAGAAAATGTTGATATAGATTTAGATTAATCCTAACTCAATTCAAAAAATTTACTTTTCCATATTTGTCAATATCATTAATGTTTTCGAAGTGATCTGCTCAATATTTGTTGTATGAAGGAAGTGCTGAAAAAACCCTATCAACAACAATACTTTCATACCATTATTAGTTTATTAAAATGTATTTATTCTTAGAAATTGTAATTTAATATCAAAGTATAACCCTCTCTTGCTATATAACACAACTATTATTATTTGTGGAGTCATGATGATGATGTTATAACAGGAGAGTTTATAACCCTTTCTCACCTGTCTGCAGCAGATGACTTTTCCAAATCTGGAAATTCCTAACTATATAATATATAGTTAGTAACAAAGATGAAAACTTTGTGGCAATTAGAGAAATTGTTTTCAAAACCATTTTTTAATAAAATCTGATATTTTATCTACAGGAGAAGGAGAACGGTTTGAACGAGACCATGAGGACGGCTGGTTCCATTGACAAGGCACAAGACAAAGCTACGATCCGTCGGACACTGAGACGGCGTATCTCCATGTCTGTAATGCGTCAGAAAATGAAGCGACTTCAGGACTACTCACTCCCCAGTGAGACGAACAGTTTTAGATTGATGCGGGCCATTACTGATGTCTGTCACAGTCCACTGCTGAATTTACGTAAAAACTTTAGTCAAAAGGTGAGTTCTTAGTTCATTCCTCGCTCTACTGAAGTCTGATACAGATGACATTTTACTTGTCCGGACATAAAGCTCTCTCTCGGAGTGTCAAAATCCCATTACATAAATATTGTATGACACTACTAGTTTGGTTACCAGTCTTACACTCAAGTCTTTGTTACAACGCGGAAACCAAACAATGAAAATGACGTCACGTCAGCGGTTTGACGTTATAACGTTAGTCTCTTTGGTGCCAAAACCGGCAAATTACATGTAGAATTATGGTCAACCTTATGTACACTTTTTTTATCGAAATACGCCTCAAATCAGTTTATGTGATAAATAGAATATCTCATTTGTGTGTTTTTATTATCACTTTTAATAAACTTGTTAACTAAGCTGAACATGACGCTCGCTAAGGCTCGCAGAATCATCTTAGGAAACTCATTTATGACAAGTGATCATAAATAAACACTCATGAAATGTCCTCTATTTATTTTCAATTATGAACTTAAAAATTGTAAAAATTGAACTTGTTAAGTTTGCATTTTGGATGGGAATATCAAGATAAAAATATATAGCCTGATCAGGCGGCGCATAATGTGCTGGCTTGCCAAGCTCTTCACCGGTGGAAATTGCCTTCACAAAAAATTGCTCAAGTAGTCTATTAAAGGAATGAATGACACTTTGTATTTCCCCATTGAAGATATTTCCTGTTGGGTAATTCACATTTTCCCACGCTTTCTTATTTCTAGTTTTGGAATGCAAATAAATATCTTCATTATAATGTGTAAGATATATGTAGGGTTAATGCATGATTCTACTGGAGACACATTTATAACACGCCTTTCCCACTTGCAGACATATTTGTAGCAGATCAGTTCCGTCGACTAAGCAATGATCCGTTTGACACAATGTTTTTAACGAATCAGTTTTCCACGTACGTACATCTTTGCCAAAAGTGTTTCAAAAATTGTCTGCTGAGATTTTGTAGTATTAGGGAAAGGGTCAAATTAACACATTATGTAAGGATTGTTATTTTGGTCGCCCTTTAACCCTGTCTCACACAAAGGCATATTCGGAATATTTTCAAAGCAGAAAATGCTAAAAAATATTGACCATCTAACAACCAATTGCCATTCAGATCTTAGTGGGAAAAAGAGAAATGTTTTATGTTTTTCATTCAGTTCAACAAATTCCTATCTTACAAACATTTGGTAATATTACTTATTAAATAATCATATGAGATATGTATTTAACCCTTTCCCACATATATTTGATGCATCTACAGCAGACAACTTTTGAAAACATCGTGACAAAAGGAGAAATTGCTCACAACGAGCAATTTCTCCTTTTGCCACAATGTTTTCAACTTTTTTCACTTATTATACTTACAATTCTAGAGATTTTCCATATTTTTTAGAAGACATTTTCGAAGTCGACTTGCAGATTTGCTGTATGCGGGAAAGGGTTAAGTGAAAAAATAATGAAGTATAGATTAGATAGTTATTTATTTTTCTCATGGGAACCAATGAAGTATAAGCCTATGTTAAAGCATTTAGCTGATATGTCATTATCCTCAACAATATTATACAACAAATACGCAGTAGACGACTTTGAAATAACGACCATTTTCAGAACTATGACACATCAATCTCTATAAATGAAAGTTAAATTATTTAAAAGAGTTAAAAACATTGTGGCAAAGGTAGAAATTGCTCGTCTTGAGCAATTTCTTCTTTTGCCACAATGTTTTCAAAAGTCATCTGCTGCAGTGGTGTCAGAAATCTCCCGTATGTGGGAAAGGGTTTAAGAGTTGATAAATCTGCTTTGAATATTTTAAATTTTCATACAGAATTTGAAAACACTGGGGAATAGTGAAAAGGCTTGTTTTTAATTTTCCTTATGTTTTCAATAGTGTGTGTCTACAGAAAGGGTTAAAAACAGTGAGCAAATTCTCCTGTCCTGAATGATATTGTAAAGGTCAACTGCTGCAGTTGTGTCAATACCTGCATGCATGTGCAAACTGGTTTAGATAATATTAACCCTTTCCCACATGCAACAGTTCTGCAGCAGATGACTTTTGGAAACGTACCCGAAAAAATTGGAAACTTGTGACCTTAATATATGAAAGTACAATAGTTGTTTTTAGCAATTTCTCCTTTTGTCGCCATGTTTTCAAAAAGCTGTCTGCTGCAAAGGCATCAGAAGGCATCTATATGAGGGTAAGGGTTAATTGATGGAGAATTGTATATACCAAAGAAGATATCAGATGCCTCTGCAGCAGAGGTCTTTGGAACTGTCATTGTAAAACTAGGTGACAATGTTCAAATTAATTATTATTCTAATAGTTCTGATATTACGTTTTTCTCAGATATTTGCTAATCTTTCCTCCAGTCAGATTCATGTTGATGTGTTTGCAGCAGAGTACTTTGAAAGCATTGTTTTGCGACAGTGATTCAACTCTATAATCATTCTTTCTTTTAACCCTTTCTCTCATATAGACGCTTTCTGACGCCTCTGCAGCAGACGGCTTTTTGAAAACATAGTATCAAAAGAAGAAATTGCACAAAACGTGCAATTTCTCCGTTTGTCACAATGTTTTCCACTTTTAGTCATAGGTTATCCATTCAATTATAGAGATTTTCCACTATTTGATAAAATATGTTGAAAGTCGTCTGCTGCAGAATTGTCATATGAAGGAAAGGGTTCAAGTGATTTTCCATTGTTGCACAGTGCCTAAATACATTCAAAGTCACCTGCTGCAGATTTTTCATATGTAGGAAAGAGTTCAAGTGGACAGCTTTTAATATGTCTTATCATGAAAACTGTTAAACCATTGTGCGTCTAGCTGACTCACTGAGGTAGAAAGTGTAATAATGCAACATAAACAGTATAAAGTGATGTTCAACATGATTACATCAATTCTAACAACATTTTTTTATGACTTTGGCATATTGTAAAAATGTTTTATACAAAAGACATATATTAATTCATTAATTTTGGAGTAAGTTTTATGCTTTTGTTGAAGATGCTTGAAATTGACTTGCTTGTTGTAAGTATAATTAAATATTCAGTTTGGTTTTACTTTATAATATATTTGAATCATGAATAAGTGAACTGTCGCCGTGATATAACTGAAATAATGTTGAAAGCGGCTTAAAATCCCAATAAATAAATATTATAATATATTTGATCAATTGCTACCTTGACATTTTTACATTTTGTAAACTTCAAAGGAAATGTTATTATCCATTTCCCTCACATAGGCGCTTTCTGACGCCTCTGCAGCAGACAGCTTTTTAAAAACATAGTGACAAAAGAAGAAATTGCACAAAACGTGCAATTTATCCTTTTGCCACTTTTTGTCATATTGTTATCCATTCAATTATGGAGATTTTCTAAGTTTTGACAAAATACATTCAAAGTTGTCTGCTGCAGAATTGTCGTGTAAGGGAAAGGGTTATAAGACTGTTGTGTGCATTTCTAATAAATTGTAACGGATAGACATCTGACATATTGAAAAGCTTACATCTTTCATAAAACAGTCAGGGAAAATGAAAATTGTTTAAGACAATAAATTGTTCACTTATCACAATGTTATCATCTCTGTATGAGAATTATCATGAACATTATAGTTCCCTCAAATATGTTGAAAGCAGACTCCCAATAGGATGTCAGTTGAGCAGTTATACGTATAGAGAAAGCAGTTGACCGAATGCACAATGCAATTCTATCTCTTTTCCACATGAAACAAATCTGCAGCTATGACTGTGAATACATATAAAGGCAAGAAAATGGTACTCCCTTGAAATGATAATGTTAACTTTTTATCAAGTTGAAGTCATTGTGGCAAAATAAAAACCTAACAACTAATATATACCTTTCCCTCTGTAGATGCATTTTTTTTTTGAAAACTTTGTGGCATATAAGTCGAAATTGCTCATTATGCATAATTTCTTTTTTTGTCACAATGTTTCAAAGGTCTACCGGTACTGAAGATTATATCAAAAATGCCTGCAAGTGGGAAAGTGTTGACAATCAAAGTAAGTGCATTAGCATAACCATTGTGTTAACCCTGAGTGAGTTGTATTGTACATAGTTTACCCTTTCACAGAAATTAAAAAAATGTGGAGCATTTAAAGGTGGTTGTTGCCAAAATATGGATACTCTCTAAAATGAAGGTATACACTTAATGATTAGAGTTGAAAACATTGTGAGACGTCTGCCGCAGATTGTGTCAAAATTTATCTACAGTAAGGCAGGAATGGGATAATGAATGATTTAACCCTTATGAAGCATCTGAAGCAGACAGCTTTTGAAATCATTGTAGCAAAAGCTAAAATTGCCCACGATGTTTTCAACTCAACTGTTTTGGAAACCTAGATGTATTCAAAGTCATGCATATACAGCAGCTTTGCTGTATGTGGGAAAGTGTTAGAATAAAATGCATGAATTTAACGCAACTACTGAAACAGTAGATGTTATTCACAACGATATGATTTGTTGAGGTTACTGATTCATGAAGGAAACGGTGGACTGTCAATATAAGACAGTTAACCATGTAGGTGATAAAACAAGTGACAGCATAAAGAGTGTTTGACAACATTCTTTCTTTGAAACTTCATATTTCCTTTTAACCTTTTCCCATACACAGTTTGATGCATATATATATGCAGTAAATAACTATTGAAAAATTGGCATATTGTTCATGATGAGGAACATTTGAGGTATATTTATGATAAATGTTCCTTTTTTCACAATATCTTTTCAAAAGTTGTTTGTTGATGTAACCCCCTTTACATGAAGTTCATGAAATGTCCATTATATATCTCAGGTGATAGGGTAAATAATTGCTAAGTACCTGTCTATATTATAGACAAATCACACCAAAGTGACATATCTCAATCAAGGTACTTTGTACATCCATTTTAAGGTTATAGATAAATCAGTGTGTGGCTTACTGATAGGTTCATCTTCTTTTAATACTATTACTAAATTGGACACACAGGAATTAACCTTTTCCCTCATATGGACGCTTTCTGATGCCTCTGCAGCAGACAGCTTTTTGAAAACATAGTGACAAAGGAGAAACTGCACAAAACGTGCAATTTCTCCTTTTGCCACAATGTTTTCCACTTTTCGTCATAGGTTATCCATTCAATTATGGAGATTTTCTATGTTTTGACAAAATACGTTCAAGGTCGTCTGCTGCAGAATTGTCGTATGAGGGAAAGGGTTAATACTATTACTAAATTGAACACACAGGAATTAATTGATATTCAATAGAGCAAAATGCCGGTGCAAGTGATTGTTTTCCCCTGGGTAAGTTACTTCTCTATGCATGTGGTCATATTGTGTTTATATATCCCTTTCCCTCATACAGACACTTTCTGACGCCTCTGCAGCAGACAATGTTTGAAAACATTGTGGCAAAAGAAGAAGTTTGCTCAAAACAGCAATTTCTCCGGTTGACATTGCAATTTGGCATCTCATTGATGATATCTCAATTAAATTGATGTTATTAGCCCAAATAAATTCAAACTGAAATACTGTTGAAATCATCGTAAAACACCGTAAATAACAGAAAATTTATATGAATTAGGCTTGTAAGCCATCGACACAGGTTGTAAATTTTGATAAACCTGAAAGTTCACTGCCAAATATTGGCATATGGTTGAAATCAGTCTGATAAACTTAACTTTATCTGGCATACTATTAGAAGATGGTTTATGTTATGTAATTATATTTTACAGCTTTCTATAGTTTGTAAGAATCATTCATGTATTGAAGAGTTTTAACAAAAAAAAAGAGAGCAACCAAAAGATTTTAATACAGAAAAGAAACATGAGAATTTATCGCTTTATATAATGTTTCTGTATTTTTGTTAGGTTAAGACATTGTTGCCAAAGGAGTAAATGCTCATTGTGAGCAATTTCTTCTTTTTTCTCATTATGTATTCGAGAGTTGACTGCTGTATAATGCATTTAAAATGCATCTGTATATGGGAATGGGTTATGATGCCTGTCAATATATGCAAAAAAATGATACTGAGACCCCCTGTGCCATCCTATGAGTCAGTTATTATTGCAAAACATTAGCCAACATGCAATTTTGTGCCTCTGGTGGGGTTTATTAAGTTAAAAAACTTAGTGGCAAGAGAGAAAAAATTATGCATTTACAGCAGTAGGCTTTTGGAATCATTGTTGCAAAAGGAGAAATAAGCAATTTCTCCTTTTGCCACCATGATTTCCGATTATTTAATAATAATTCTTGAAACCTTTCCTGTATGTAAGGAATCTGCAGCAGAGGACTTTGAAAAAACCAATTGAAAACCTATTAATGAAATGGCGCAAAACTTCTCCAATCTCCACAACAGCATCAACAGTGTGTCTGTATTAGTTAAAGGATTACAACAAAGGTTTTAGTTCTTGGTGCTGTAAGTTGATAAAACACACATCTATTTACAGCTCATTATATTTTTTTGTGTTTTTGTGGGAAACGAAAAACAGGGCCCATTTAAACTACATAAGCAATATTGAAACAAAGGCCAACAGAAATAAATTATTTGTTTTTGTGTATGTAACTATATACCAAATTAAACAATTATTATTTATCTTATCATTTAGTTGAACTGATGTAAGACTTTGAATATTTATATAACTATAGTGTAAAAGAAGTTAACATTAATTAACCCTTTCCCTCATAATATAGACGCTTTCTGACGCATCTGCAGCAGACAGCTTTTTGAAATCAAAGTGACAAAAGAAGAAATTGCTCAAAACAATTTCTGCTTTTTTTACAATGTTTTCCACTTTTAGTCATATGTTATCCATTCAATCTAGAGATTTTCTATTTTTTGACAAAATATGTTCAAAGACGTCTGTTGCAGAATTGTCGTATGAGGGAAAGGGTTAATTCAATTGTGTTTAAAAGCAGATTAGCTTGATCAACTTGATTAGAGGTTTTTGCTCCCTGCAGATAAATAACTTTGGTCAAGCCTAACAAACTATTATTGAATATTATACAAAGGGTTTCTGGAAATTTGTTTTTTTCTCCTCTATAATGTACCTGGAAAGTCAGTTAAATATACGGCATGACCAATGTTGATTCCCCCATACAGACTAATCTGATGCTTTCTGACACACCTGCAGGAGACGACTTTTGAAGACATTGTCGCTTAACCCTTTCCCTCATACGACAATTCTGCAGCAGACGACTTTGAACGTATTTTGTCAAAACATAGAAAATCTCCATAATTGAATGGATAACCTATGACAAAAAGGGGAAAACATTGTGTCAAAAGGAGAAATTGCACGTTCTGTGCAATTTCTTCTTTTGTCACTATGTTTTCAAAAAGCCGTCTGCTGCAGAGGCGTCGGAAAGCGTCTATATGAGGGAAAGGGTTAAGGAGAAATTCCTCATAATGAACAATTTCTCCATTTGCCATTTGCCACAATATGTTTACAACACTATTAGATAATAATGATTTTTAATATTTTGGCATAGATATTTTTCAGTGTCAACTGCTGCATATTTGTTGTATGTTAGAAAGGGTTAACCTTTTCCCTCATATCATAAATCTGCAGCAGACGACTTTGAAACCATACCTGAAAACATTTCGGAACTCCCTTTATAAATTATATAAAAATACAATAATTGAATACAGTTGAAAACATGCCATGTTGGGGACAAAAGGAGAAATATCTCGTTTTGATTGTCGCCATGTTTTCAAAAAGCTGTCTGCTGCAGAGGTGTCAGAAAGCGTTTATATGAGGGAAAGGGTTAATGCAGATAAGTTTGCCAGTTGGCCAAGCCTTACAAACTATTTATGAATATATCAAAGGATTTCTGGAGATTTGTTTTTCTCTTCTATAATGTAACTGGAGAGTCTGTTGATTTCAAGGCATGACCAATATAACTCTTTCCCTCAGACGACTTTGAACATAATTTGTCAAAAAGTGGAACATCTCTAAAATTGAATGGATAACCTATGACTAAAAGTGGAAAACATTGTGTCAAAAGGAGAAATTGCTCGTTTTGAGCAATTTCTTCTTTTGTCACTATGACTGTTTTCAAAAAGTCATCTGCTGCAGAGGCGTAAGAAAGCGTCTGTATGAGGGAAAGTGATAAAGGCTCACGATATGAATAAGAAATCTGCCCTGGTTGAGTGGTTAGCATCGGGGACTTGGAATCAGTCGTCCCGATTCAATCCCAAGTGGCGGCAGTCATGGTGGAGTGTCCTTGAGCAAGGCACATTTCCTATCCTAGTATTTGTCTGTTTCCCCACGGATCATGAATAAGGGAACTGTTGCAGTGAAATAACTAATAAAATGTTGAAAAGGGTATAAAACTCCATAAAATGAAATAAGCAAACAAAACAATCAAGAAATGTATGGATGACTGTGTAGCTAAAATTGTGGTGTGTCACAGTCGTCCTCCTGACCCTTTTTGAGGTCCCAGGAGAGGTAATGTTCCCTGTCTGCCATTAGCTCTGGCATTCTAAGGTTTTATTTGTGTCTGTGGCAGCATGCATTAGCAAAATGTGAGATAAAGAAAAGCAATCAAGTTTATCACCCACCTCCTGTTATGACCAAATTATGTTCAAAGTCGTCTGCTGCAGGATTGTAGTATGAGGGAAAGGGTTAAAATGTATCTGCATTTTGGAAAGGGTAAACCTCAGAGTATTGCAATACATAATCAGCAACATATTGTCTGGGTTAAATATTTTGGATAACGATTCAAAAATGAGCAATTCATCCTTACCCAACTATGGTTTTGCCTCTTTCAACTTTATACTTGCAGTCATTTAGATGTTACAACTCTTTCATAAGATGTTTTTAAAGCAGACAACTTTGATAATATCGTGTGAGGGAAAGGGATATAATGTAAGAGGGAATCAATTGATTTTTTTTGGCGAGTCAACTGGGAAAACTCGGCTCCAGTTCAGAATTCTCTAGGCAACAAAAGAGCTATGATGTTATATTGATTTTTCCTAGCCATATCAGCTGTAGAAGAAAATGTCAGGCATTGACCCTTTGCAAGGTTACTCCTCATGAAAACACATTTTCCTTGGTTGGTTTCCGATGGTCATTTATTTTTCATATAAAATGTCTTGAGATTAGGTTATGTCAAGAAATCAAACATGCTTTATACACTGTCACAGACAACATAGTGAATATCGCTAGACAACACTTCTTGTTTATCTTTTTTCTTTTTTCATCAAACAAAGAATCTTTGTTAATATTCAGTAGCGGGAAAAGAACCTGTTTGTTTGTTTTTTCAATGAAGATAATGAATACCACCATGGGTTTTGCTACAACATTGCTTGCACACAATCGTATTAGTTGATTGAGCAGGACTATGATAGGAATATGCTGTAAGACTCTCCTTAACATTGATCTGATATGATGTGAGTCATTTGCTCTTAGACCATCTTAAACTCATCTTGAAAATATTACACTGTGGAAAAAATGAAGTATACTCAGTATTTATGTTATTCAGAGATGAATATTAATGTGGAGAAAAGATATAATGATTTGTTTTTGATGAATATGTTCTACAGCATAATTGTCAATTGTCAGTCTGTATCTGAATAAAACAAAAGTAATGATAAAAGAATCTGTGGATAAAGAATGGAGAAAAGGATGTGTTTCCTTAACCAAGCTGCTGTTAATATCAGATTGGAAACAGGAAGTTCTGAATCAATTAAAATGGAGTTATATGTGGTAAAGGGGGCATGCAGTAAGCTTGGTGTTTGCCTTTGTAAACTAGACTTAATTGGCAGCAGGCAACTGTTGAAATCATTTACTGTTCATGTTTACTCAATGTGATACTGGTTTAGTGCAGCCTGTGTGCTTTGAAAATATTTCTGAGAAGTATATAAATATCCTGAGAAATCTGAAATGTAATCTACTGACAGAGTTGAATACATTGTGGTAAATGGCATCTGAATTCTCTTTTTTCCACAATGTTTTCAAACGCTGTTTGCTTCTAATGCTAATTGCATCAGAAGTCTGCAAGAGGGAAAGGCTTTATCAGTATTTCCTTATTATGTCTTATATTGTTAAATCAAGTATAAAATTTGTGAATGAAAGTGTTAAAAATTGTTAAAATAGTCAAACAATACCATACTGCATTCATACAAATCAAGTATGTAACACGTTTTTATCTCAACATGTAATTACAACGTTTTTTGTCTCTGAGTAATTGGAAATTGAGTGCAGTGTGGGAAATTCTCTGTGACAAAATGGCGGGAAAAGGGTTGAGAACATAATTTTTATAGACTAACCATGTGTGTGAGTACGTTAAAGTGCAGGTTTGATGGATGGGTGGAGTCCTGTAAAACATGTGCCTTAGCTGGAAATCTAAGAAAGTTGGAATTCTGATAAGATTTGGATTTTTGTGATTACGCATTGTGGGAGTTTATAATAACAGAGACAACTATGTTTAAAATAGGTATTGTGGATATAGATGAGATCTTTGTGGATAATAGTTGTGTTTGATTAGAAGAATTATTTTGGTTGGGAATCAAGGTCTTTGCATTATTTAATCCTTCCCACATAATGACTGCTCTGCAGCAGACGATTTTGAAAACATTGTGACAAAAAAAGATACTGCTCATAATGATTTAATTTAATAATTAAACTTGAATGTGTGTTCATTAATTGCTCCAATTGAATCTGTTGTGTTTCAACACTTTCCCACATACACACATAGGCACTTTCTGACACCTCTGCAGCAGACAACTAATGAAAACGAGCAATTTTCTCCCCTTGCCATAATGTTTTCAACTTTTTTCAGTGATTATTCCTACATGTTTGGTTGTATGTGGCAAAGGGTTGAAAGTTTTCTGATGTATATACTCTGAGTCACAGTCACACAACATTTCATGGTGCAAGCCAGCTTAATCCATTTATTAGTCCCCTACCGGCGTGCCGAAGGGGACTATTAGGTTTGCACTCCGTCCGTCAGTCCATCTGTCAGTCAGTCAGTCAGTCAGTCCGGCAAATCAGTTTTCCGCACTTTTTTTCTACATGCTTTGAGGTATTGAGCTGAAATTTTGTATATGCCTTTGTAATCATGTGTCACAGATCAAGTTCGCGTTTCCTGGGATTTCGTCAATTTTTTAATGAGTTATGCCCCTTTTTGGACTTAGAATATTCGTTTTCCGCACTTTTTTTCTACATGCTTTGAGGTATTGAGCTGAAATTTTGTATATGCCTTTGTAATCATGTGTCACAGATCAAGTTCGCGTTTCCTGGGATTTCGTCAATTTTTTAATGAGTTATGCCCCTTTTTGGACTTAGTGCAAACCAGTAGGGGACTATGGTATTGCTTGCAATCCAGTTACTTGTTTATTTGGTGTTTATGCCATTTTCAACATTATTTCAGTTAAGTATATCACGGAAACAGTTCACTTATTCATGATCCCTGGGTACACAAACCGGTAATAGGCTAGGAAATGTGCGTTGGCCAAGAGCACTCCAACATGACCAACAGGCTGAATCCAATTTAACCCTTTCCCACTTGCAGACACATTGTGCAGTAGACAACTTTTGAAAACATTGTGGCAAATGGTAAAATTGCTCATAATGAGCAATTCTCCTTTTGCTGCAATGTTTTCATATTTTTCAGTAATTATACATACAATTAAAGAGATTTTCCATATTTTCTAGTAGACATTTGCAAAGTCATTTGCTGTATGTGGGAAAGGGTTAACACTTCTCTTATGCAGACAATGCCATTTCCTGCAGATCCCTTTTAACATTCTGGAAAAAAGGAGAAACTATTCGGAACAAGCAATTTATCTGTATCCCATCATGTATTAAAACCAGTGAATTTCAGTATTCCAACATAATATTTTTTCCACAGACTTATAATAGAGAAAAGCTTAAGTATTTGAGTGTTTTTTCCAACTTATTTATGTTGCCAAAATATGTCTGCAACAGAGGTATCAAAATATTTAATGAAGAATACTGCCAAAATCTATGTTTTTCTTTCTTTTCTGTTGCCTGAAACACTTTTCCGTCGGCTAACTGTCTTTCCCCCCCCCCACTCTTTCATCAATTGATGATGTGTATCTGTTTCTAAATCATGTGATCAGGAGAATTGGAATGATACAAGGAATATAAAGCTAACCTGTTTGTTTTTTGAAGTTATCTCCCTTTATCATATTTTTCTCATTTTGGCCATTTATTTTGTATCTGTTTGGCATATTTGTTTCGATGTTGCAAAATTTATAACTTGTGATTGCAGGAATGGTTCCTTACAAGGAACATAACTCTAGCCTGCATACTTTTTCATTTGTTTGACCATTTTCTCAATTAATTGCCATTCAATTTCAATTTCGAACTTGGAAGCTTGTGACCTGCTAAATTATTGAATTATAACCCCTTTGTGCATATTTCAGCCATATGCTGATTCAGGGACAATATATGTTATACACGGTCCCTGGCTGATTATCCTCTTGAAGGCAAAATGTGTTCTGTGAAAAGACTTATGTAGGTGAACTTGCTCTGTATTCCTTTATGTGTTTATCTAAGAATATCAAATTCCAAAATTCATGACATTACAATTTATCCTTCAGGGGTTTCAAAACAATTCTAAAGAACATTTATTTACTGTATTGACATGATGTCATACATGAATTGTGTCAGCGCTATGGGCAATTCTTGTTTGTCTGTAATATTAAGTATTTTCTATTTGATCTATTGATTCCATAATATTCTATTCCATCTATTGATTTAATCTAGTCTATTCCATCTATCGATTCAATCTAGTCTATTCCATCTATTGATTCCATAATATTCTATTCCATCTATTGATTCAATCTATTCTATTCCATCTCTTGATTTAATCTAGTCTATTCCATCTATCGATTCAATCTAGTCTATTCCATATATTGATTCAATCTAGTCTATTCCATATTTTGATTAAATCTAGTCTATTCCATATTTTGATTAAATCTAGTCTATTCCATCTTTTGATTCAATCTATTCTAGTCCATCTATTAATTCAATGTAGTCTTCCATCTATCGATTCAATTTAGTCTATTCCATCTATTGATTCAATCTAGTCTATTCCATCTATTGATTCAATCTATTCTATTCTATTCCATCTATTGATTTGATCTAGTCTATTCCATATTTTGATTCAATCTATTCTATTCAATCTAGTCTATTCCATATATTGATTCAATCTATTCTATTCAATCTATTCTATTCCATCTATTGATTCCATCTATTCCATCTCTGTCAATTATACAAAGTTTGTAAATAACTTAATAGTCTCAATTGTTTGTTTTCGGTCATATTGGTTTATAAATAACAACAAGAGAAAGTTGATGCAACGCATCAATGTCGCCGGATATCCATAGTGCAGTTATGCATAACACTTGAATAAACAGTTATCAACTGAGGGGCATATTGGAACATCAGGGGTGGGGTCAAGTGAAAATGTATCATAACTTGCATTGTTTTGTCAACGAAGTGAATGATAATTGAAGCCTTTCATTGTTTATGATCAATCTCCATTCCAAAGTAGGTTGACCATACACACAACCAACTAATTATTGATCATAAACAGTAATGGAAATGAGTGATCTTGCCAATCATTAGTCTTAGTATGTATACAGTGCTTTCATTAAGGAATAATTATAAGGTTTGTGAATTCCACATACACTTTTCAAGATGTTTGTCAGAATATTTGAATTTTATTATTTTTCAATAAAACCACAAAACAGACAATTTAGGATTTGCATGCAATAGCACGACATTTTACCTTTCCTCTTTTAAAGTCAACAGTGGACACCTTTGCAGCAATCTACTTTTAAAACAATGAGATAAGGGTTAAATCGCTGAAGACATGAGTTTTCTCTTTTTCTCAAAATGATATTAGCTTAGCATCCTAATTATATCATACTTTAACAAATGTTGAAATGTAGTCCAATATTTATAAATTATACCAACTTCGAAATATAATATCAACTAAACAGTTAAATCTCATTGAAATTGTTGTATAATTTAAACTTAATTTCGAACATAAACTTAGCCCTACAACATGTTAATTTATTTTAATTCTTTCCTTCCTTTTTTATAATGAAAACAACAAACTACTCATGTTTTAAAATTATATTATGATGAGCGCCCTTGTGTCAATGATGCATAACAATATGCAGATCGGAAGCAATATGCCTTTAGGGAATTAAATGACACATTTAAAATTGTCAAGAACGAGATAATTTTGTACGAAAGACCCGATTCTTTCTTATTTGCAGAGGTGTCGTTCATGAAACTCTCTTTATAGGCAGAGAGTGTTCTTTCAAAGTCATTTTTCCATTAAAACTTATCTCGGTTTGTTCTTTTCTTCATTTGTTTCGAACCAAATAAACATTTTAAATCACCTATAATTTACTATTTGTAAGTGAGTGTAAAGAGCGGCTCTCTGCAAAGGAGATTGATCTACGCAGTTGGTATTCGCGAGTCACGCAGGTGCGCGTAAGTAAACGAATTAGACTGCGACGTAAAGGTTTGTAGTTATCGACTTTTGATTACATGTAGTAGTGTAAAATAAAGTATACCAGTCTAGCTAATAGGGACTGTTTTGTCTTCGTAAATAAAACAAAAAAACATAAATGCGAGTCAAAATAAAGAAACTGAAAATACCTAAAACATCGGAATATTTATTTCATTTTAGATGTGTCATTACTTAGTGTTTTTAAACAAACACTATTGTAATATGTTCAAGACATCTAAATGTGTTTTTTTCTAATAATAATCCCCCCTCCCATGTGATTTCAGAAAACCTATTAAAAATAGAAGTCGCGGGCTTCTGCCCGGCGACTAATAACGTGTAAAGTAATGACCCTTCCAGCATACACCAATTCTGCGGCAGACAATTTTTTAACATTTAGTAAAAAATATGGAAACCTTTTATTGAGAGAATTATTGAATAAAGTTCTAACATCACAGCAAAAGGTGGAATTGCTCATTATGTCTTCAAAAGCCGTCTGCTCTGAATGCATCAAAATATGTCTGTAAGTGGAAAGGGTATAGATGCTTTCTGACGCCTCTGCAGCAGACAGCTTTTTGAAAACATTGTGAAAAAGTAGAAATTGCTCAAAACGAGCACTTTCTCCTTTTGACACAATGTTTTCCACTTTTAATCATAGGTTATCCATTCAATTAGAGATTTTCTATTTTTTGACAAAATATGTTCAAAGTCGTCTGCTGCAGAATTGTTGTCATATGAGGGAAAGGGTTAACTTAGTTCATGTAGGTAAATATATGTGAATATAAGTTATAGATATATAAATAAAACAGATACATGACAACTATAAGTGTTCTTGTGTGACTAAAGAAATGTTAACAATGTCAACAAACATATGACATATAGTGCTTATACTGGATAATTACAAGATATATTCTATATCAAATGAATAATAGATAAAGGATAAGTGATATAAACATGGCACAAACATCTACAGAACCACCAGACAAAAAAAAGGTAAGCTCAAAATAATTAAGTTTTATTTTGTTGTCCAAATAAATAGAGGTTTACCATTTGCATGTAATTGGTTCAATAATAAGATGATGATCATGTATTTGAAACTTTGATAGTTTGGCATAGGAAACATACTTTGTTCCTTTAACCATATTCCACATACAGCATAATTATCTGCAGCAGACTACTTTTAAAATATTTTGGCAAAAATGTGAAAAATCTCTATAAAAATTAGAATAATAATTGAATAAAGTTGAAAACACTTTGGCAAAAGGAGAAATTGCTTGTTTTGAGCTATTTCTTCTTTTGTCACAGTGTTTTCAAAAGTCTTCTGCTGCAGAGGCGTCAGAAAGCTTCTATATGAGGGAAAGGGATACCAGAGTTATGGTATTATTCAATCTGTTTCATGTTGAAGTTTTACAACATAAACACAGCTGTTCTTAATTAAGGTTTCCCAGATAGACAAAC
The DNA here is from genome assembly GCA_031761405.1 of Serripes groenlandicus. Taxonomy (NCBI): domain Eukaryota; kingdom Metazoa; phylum Mollusca; class Bivalvia; order Cardiida; family Cardiidae; genus Serripes; species Serripes groenlandicus. Next base: position 62,067,066 of record JASEVX010000009.1, on the reverse strand, counting down.
AATTGAATAAGACAAATTAAGTAAACATTGTCGGGAATAATGAAATTGCATTTCTCAAGCTTTTCCCTTCCTACATTGAAATTTTTCTCTTAAATGTTTTTTGCTTTATCTGGGTTTTTCTCAAAAATATATTCTGTTTATTTATGACATATCTTGGAAGTATGGAACTGTACTTAAGGGAGATAAATCTGTTATAGTTGTTTCATTTTATGCAAGGGAAATAACCACTGAATGTCATGTGTTTCCTATTTTATAGAAGCTTTATCTGATCTCAAAATGATGTGATCATGGTCCTTTGAGATTTTATTTTTTTTCCATATTCCCCTTTTTATTATTGCCACATCTGCAGCAGACGACATTTGAAGGCATTGGAATAAGTGAACTGTTGCAAATACTACAATGGAATCCGTCCCTTAAGACATCCGTTGGACTGCTAGTCACAGTAGTGGAACACAAATAAAGGAAGCCCGGTGTGCCATCAATATGACGTCAAGTCCATCTTTTTTAAAAAGTTCACCATTGAAATGTTTAAAGCCCTTCTTTAACCCTTTCCCTCATAGACGCTTTCTGACACCTCAGCAGCAGACGGCTTTTTGAAAACATAGTGACAAAAAAAGAAATTGCTCAAAACGAGCAATTTCTCCGTTTGCCACAATGTTTTCCACTTTTAGTTATCCATTCAATTATAGAGATTTTCTATTTTTTGACTACATATGTTCAAAATTGTCTGCTGCAGAATTTCTCCTTTTGCCACAATGTTTTCCACTTTTAGTTATCCATTCAATTATAGAGATTTTCTATTTTTTGACTACATATGTTCAAAATTGTCTGCTGCAGAATTGTTGTATGAGGGAAAGGGTTAAACTCGATCCCACATGTAAATGCATTTAATCATAAGCAGCAGACAACTTGAACCCTTTCCCTCATATGACAATTCTGCAGCAGACGACTTTGAACATATTTTGTTAACAAATAGAAAATCTCTATAATTGAATGGATAACCTATAACTAAAAGTGGAAAACATAGTGTCAAACGGAGAAATTGCTTGTTTTAAGCAATTTCTTCTTTTGTCACTGTTTTCAAAAAGCCATCTGCTGCAGAGGCGTCAGAAGGCGTCTATATAAAGAAAAGGGTAAATTGCTCATTTATTGCTCAAATTGCATCTGCATGTAGGAAACAGCATGTTGTTGGTGTTGTAGAGAGAGAAAGAAATGTATGAGACTGTTATCTTCGGTAGAGGGTTAAACGGATTGTCTATCCCTTTCCCTCATATAGACGCTTTCTGACGCCTCTGCAGCAGACGGCTTTTTGAAAACACAGTGACAAAAGAAGAAATTGCACAAAACGTGCAATTTCTCCTTTTGCCACAATGTTTTCCACTTTTTGTCATAGGTTATCCATTCAATTATAGAGATTTTCCATTTTTAGCTCACCTATGCACGAAGTGCAAGGTGAGCTATTGTGATCACATTTTGTCCGGCGTCCGTCCGTCGTCCGTCGTCCATCGTCAACATTTGAGCTTGTTAACACTCTACGGGCTACATTTTGCATCCAATCTTCATGAAAGTTTATCAGAACGTTCATCTCCATAAAATCTTGGACAAGTTCGAAACTGGGCGATATGAGGTCAAAAACTAGGTCACTAGGTCGAATTGAAGGAAAATCTTGTTAACACTCTGGAGGCCACATTTTCTACTTGAGCATATTGAAACTTTATCAGAATGTTTGTCTTGATGATATGTAGGTCAAGTTCGAACATGGGTCACGTTGGGTCAAAAAGTAGGTCACTAGGTCAAATTGAAGGAAAATCTTGTTAACACTCCAGAGGCCGCAATTTTTGCTTCAGCAGTTTGAAATTTTGTCAAAATGTTTGTCTTAAAAATATCTAGGTCAAGTTCGAATATGGGTTATGCTGGGTCAAAAACTAGGTCACTAGGTCAAATTGAAAGAAAATCTTGTTAACACTTTTGATGCCGCATTTTTTGCTTCAGCAGCTTGAAATTTGGTCAGAATGTTTGTCTTAAATATGGGTCAAATTGGGTCAGAAACTAGGTCACCAGGCCAAATTGAGGGAAAATCTTGTTAACTCTGTAGAAGCCGCATGTTTTGCTTCAGCGGCTTGAAATTTGTTCAGAATATTGAGCTGAATGATATCTAGGCCAAGTTCGAATATGGGTCATGTCGGGTCAAAAACTAGGTCACTAGCCCAAATTGAAAGAAAATCTTTTTTACACTTTGGATGCCGCAGCTTGAAATTTTGTCAGAATGTTTGTCTTAAAGATATCTAGTTCAAGTTCAAATATGGGTCATATTGGATCAGAAACTAGGTCACTAGGCCAAATTGAGGGAAAATCTTGTTAACTCTGTAAAAGCTGCATTTTTTGCTTCAGCAATTTGAAATTTGGTCAGAATGTTTGTATAAATGATATCTAGGCCAAGTTCGGATATGGGTCATGCCGGGTTAAAAACTAGGTCACTAGACCAAATTGAAGGGTAATCATGTTAACACTCTGGATACTGCATTTTTAATTTCAGCATGATAAAACTTTATCAGAATGTTTTTCTTGATGATATGTAGGCCAAGTTTGAATATGGGTCATGCTGGATCAAAAACTAGGTCACTAGATCAAATTGAAGGAAAATCTTGTGAACACTTTGGATGCCGCATTGTTTGCTTCAGCAGCTTGAAATTTAGTCAGAATGTTTGTCTGAATTATATCGAGGTCAAGTTCAAATATGGGTCATATTGGATCAGAAACTAGGTCAATAAAGGAAAATATTGTTCAAACTCCGGAGGCCGCATTTTTACTTTGAGCAAGTTGAAACTTAGTCAGAATGTTGTCTTGATGATATCTAGTCCATGTTGGAATATGGGTCATATCAGGTAAAAAATATAGATCACTAGGCCAAATGAAGGAAAGTATTGTTAACACTGTGGAGGTTGCATTCAGAATAATTGTCTTGATGTGTTTTGCATTGCAGTACATTGTATAATTAAGGTGAGCGATCCAGGGCCATCATGGCCCTCTTGTTTGACAAAATATGATCAAAGTCGTCTGCTGCAGAATTGCCGTGTGAGGGAAAGGGCTATAGTGGGAAAGTAGCGATAAGCATGACAGTTATCTGCCTTTATAATGGCTTTCCTTGCTACCGACTACATCAGGCATGGCAAAGTAAACCTGGTTGACAAACAAACTAAACCTTATCCTGCTTTTAATTCCTTTTACCACCTTTAGACACTTTCTGACACATCTACAGCCAATGACTTTTGGAAACATCATGATAAAGGGAGAAATTGCTCAGAACAAGCAATTTCTCCTTTTGCCACAAAGTTTTCAACCTTTTAGTAAGGTATACCTTCCATTTCTACAGATTTTTCCAGATCTTGAGAAAATGTTTTTCAAAGTCGGCTGCTGCGGAGTTGTTGTATGTGGGAAAAGGTTAAGACTCTTTCCAACTTTAACCCCCCTTTCCAACATATAGTGATGCTATAAAATTCTGACGCTCTGCAGCAGACGACTTTTGAAAACATTGTGGCAAATTGAGAAATTGCTCTACAATGTTTTCAACTCCCTTCAATGAATATATAAAACTCTCCATTTTTAAAGAGATTTTCTATATTTGTGCAGGAGTCCGCAGGTCGAGTGGTAACAGCGTCAGGGATTTGTCTGCAATTGGGAACGGTTAAGTCCTGTGACCTGTTTCATTATGGATAATTGCATTTTCATTAAGCTGATTGAAAAGAATGAGTAAATTTGTGGAGAACAAAATTAATATACTTAAATTAGAGTGAACAAAATTAACCCTTTTTCTCATACAACAAATTTGCAGAAAACGACTTTTGAAAACAGCTGGATCTAAGAAAAAGTATCATTATTAACCCTTTCCCTCATACGACAATTCTGCAACAGACGACTTTGAACGTATTTTGTCGAAACATAGAAAATCTCCATAATTGCATGGATAACCTATGACTAAAAGTGGAAAGCATTGTGGCAAATGGAGAAATTGCACGTTTTGTGCAATTTCTTCTTTTGTCACTATGTTTTCAAAAAAGCCGTCTGCTGCAGAGGCGTCCGAAAGCGTTTATATGAGGGAAAGGGTTAAAAGTAAAAACAATGTGACAAATGGAGACGCACGTAGAAAAATAGACCAAAATCAAGCTGTGCAAAACTGCAGGCTGATCTTGGTAGACTGGGTCTATTGTTTGGAAATATTGTTTTAAGTTGCTTAAATCGGGTTAACTTCTTTTCAGAAACTACTAATTCTTAATGAACTCTTTTCGAATTTACATAGTAGAAAATTAATTAAATCAAGAATAGCAAGTTTTGTTTGATATGTAGAGAGAGAGATGAACCTGATTTAAAAGTTAATTATACTTCTTTCTTGATATGAGGTATCAAAAGTCATCTGTATCGCAGGTAAGACGTTAAGCAAATCAATTGTTTAGAGGTAATGATTTGGATGCAGGTGTCCGGTTTCAATGTTTGTAACAGAAGGAATTTGACAGGTACCGATTGTGTATCTCTCGCTTTGTCACCGTGGCTGTCCTCTGTCACCTTTAGATGGTAGTGGATATCAACTTGTGTTTATTGTACATGAAATATCAACAAACTGAATCTAAACTTAACCCTTTCAAACATACAACATATTTGCAGCACAGATCACAAATTGACAAAGATGTGAAAAACTTCATTAAGGAGATTTATGTTAATAAATAGAGTTGAAAACATTGTGGCAAAAGGAGAAATTGTTTATCATGAGCACTCTCTCCTTTTGTCACAATGTTTTCAAAAGTAAAATGTTGCGGAGGTGTAGAATTTTAGCATCTGTATGAGGGAAAGTGTAAACCTTTTCAAACTTACAAGGACATTTGTAAACATTTTGGCACAAGGAGAAATTGCACAAGAAGAGCAATGTCTACTTAATTGCCACAATGTTTCAACTCTGTTACAGAATCATATTATGTGGTTTAACCCTTTCCCTCATATAGACGCTTTCTGACGCCTCTGCAGCAGACAGCTTTTTGAAAACATAGTGAAAAAAGAAGAAATTGCTCAAAACGAGCATTTTCTCCTTTTGCCACAATGTTTTCCACTTTTAGTCATAGGTTATGGACCATTCAATTATTATTATTTTTTTTACAAAATTTGTTCAAAGTCGTCTGCTGCAGAATTGCCGTATGAGGGAAAGGGTTAACCACTCTTCTCTTTTCCAAGATGCTTGTATGATAACACGTTATGATAACAATGATGAATAGTGAAGAGCCTGATCAGACTGTGCAGTTGTTATGGCTGATCTGGGGCTTTGCTTGTCACAAAGGTCAGTGTTTGTGTAATGTGAACCAAATGTTGAAGTATCCTGCCACATAGTGTAATATGTTATACAATTGGGAATAATTTACATTACTTGTAAATGTCATGGTTCCCATTACCTACATGTGTAGTGAAAATTGACTGCAATCATGGAATAGTTTGTTGCTTTGGTTAACCCTTGCCCACAAACAACAAATGTGCATCTAGTAAAAAATATGGAAAATCTCTGTAAAATAAAAATATAAAATAAGAGTTAGACAAATAATTGGCAAAAGGAGAAATTGCTAGTTTTGAGCAGAACGAGCAATGGCACCTAAATTGCCATTGTTTACCAAGAAAAATGATTTAACGCTTATAAAGAGTTTATGGCGAGGTGATTAACCTTGGTAAAAAAATACCGATTTTAGTTACAACCGTTTCACGCCAAGCCCTCAATATGCAAGCCAACAAATCTATCATTCTGGTTCTATTTGTATACTTTTCAATGAAGTCTGTTTATGAAAATCTGGTATCAAATGAATGGTTTACCCTTGCTTTCCCACATGCACAAAAAGACTTCAAAAATAGTAGTAATAGCTGCCCTCCTTGGCGCTTAGGGTTGCGGGGTAAGCATTACGACTGGCTGGCTGTTGTCAGGTTAATGGACCAGTAGTACTGATAACTTTCCATGGGGAAACGCTGGATATAACTGAAAAATGGTTGAACGTGGGGTAAAGCACCTTATAATCAATCTATTAATCTCACATGCACATGACATGACTCTCACTGACAACAACTTTTTTGTCGGAAACATTGTGGCAAAATGAATAGTTGCAAAACATGTGCTGACATGTTAATTCCATCTGCTGCAGTTTCGTTGTATGTGGGAAATAGTTGAAGTGAGTTAGCAATAAAAGCAATCCACCTGGTTACCTATAAATCAATGGCAGCCTGTCTGTAGTCTAAACTTTCAATCTAACTTGAAACACTTTCTTCTGTTTGCATCATTGCCATAGAGCAGATCAGGAATATTAATAACATTGATAGTGATCTATTCTTATACATTTTACCTGATATACAATTTATTGTAATATCCCTTTCTCACATAGAAAAAAACTGCAGCAGATGACTTTTGAAAAAATTGTGGAAAACGGAGAAATTGCTCATAATTTTAAATTACTCCTTTTGTCACAATGTTTTCATCTCTTTTCAATAATTGTAACTTTCTTTTATTAAAGTTAACCATATTCTCGGCCAGATGTTTTTAACGATGTTGTCTGCTATTGGTTTGTCATATGAGGGAAAGGGTTAAGCATGCAATATAAGGAAATAATTGGGCAAAGGATTCACAGTGCTCAAGGATAATTGATTCAAAAAATAGATTTTTGTAAAATTTGGTTTTAATTTCAAAAACAGCTGTCAGTTGGCTTGCTTTAGATTTCTCATAATGTCAGTATGGGTTATATCGATCTTGGCTACATGCATTAACCCTTTACCTGACACAGATAATGTTTGATGCCTCTGCAGCAGAAAACATTGTAACCCTTTCCCACATATGACAAATCTGCAGCAGACGACTTTGAACACATCTGGGAAATACTATGAAACATCAAAGAATATTAATAAGTTATGGGATAGCATTTAAAACATTGTGGCAAATTTAGGAGAAATTTCTCATTGAGCAGTTTATCCTTTTGTCAGAGTGTTTTCTTGTCTTCTGCAGAAAGATCCGTCAAAATGCGTCTGCATATATTCAGGTGGGAAAGGGCTAAACCATTGTGGAAAGATAGAATTTGCTCCATATTAGAATTTTTTGGATTTAATTCCATTTCTCACAGTTATATTATTTTCCATGTATATATTAGCAATATATCTTTTTTTGGAAATGAGACAAAAAATGGCAAAAAAGTATGTTTGCTTAATTTAGATTGAATGATTATGCAAACATACAAACATAGTCTAAACATCAGGATTGTTTTAGTTGTGCACACATGCCATGTGCATCCTTTAACCATTTCCCACCAACAGATACATTTTTATACATCTACAGTAGACGACTTTTGGTAACGTTGCTGCAAACTTAAAAAGAAGAAATTGCTCATGAGCAGTTCCTCTTTTTTCCCACTGTTTTCAAATCTATTCAATGATAATACGTGTTCTTTCATTTATGGAGTTTTTGCATATTTTTGTCCTGAAGTCTTCAAAGTTGTCTGCTGCAGATGTATTGTATGTGGGAAGGGGTTAATTATCCCTCTGATTTTGGCATGCATGCAGCATGCATCCATTAATTGTCCTGTGTTTGTGCATGTATGGAAGAAAGCGTAACAGGAGGGAGGAGTAAACCGTGCCTGTGAACAAAGGCAGATTGTACACACAGGTTCCAGATAAGAGACCCATTGTTTTTTCAAAAACCTTATTTGACTTCAAAACCCTAAGTTGTGGGTAGTCAAAAGAATCGTCTCAGTGAGCCGATTCTATTGAGTACCTACAACATAGGTTATATTTGAGTGATGTGATATATATTTAGGGACAAAGATCAGTTTACACCTCGCTTATCTAGACATCCGTATCATTACAGCAGGACTGTTTTATTTATAATGCTGGTTCATTGATTCACACTTTTAGTTTGTATTAAACTCTGGACTGGTGTATGTGTGTGTTATTAATTTACGGATTTTAACTAGGTGATTAATTGATCTGTGATTGTGAACTTGATTGTGTAGTTTGTTGGATTGAACAAACAGTTTATCCTAGACATTCTTTGTTAATCATGTAACTGATACAGACAGCATTTTATGCCCCAGAGAGACAACTGAAAAACATAGTTGAAAAAAGAGAAGTTGCACAAAATGAGTAATTTCTCTTTTGTTGTTCTAAAAGTTTTACGATGTTGAAATAGTTTCCTCATTCCCAAAATCTCATTATGTCAACCTGTGATACATAACCTGATTGAAAATCTTAACCCTTTCCAACATGCAGACACAATTTTTGGATGCATCTGCTGCAGACCTATATTGAAAGCATCATGAGTAATTTGCTGCAGTTTTGTTGTATGTGGAAAAGGAATGAAGATCCTGAAATGTATCTCTTTTTAAGATCTTTGCTGGAGGGTGAGATATCCGGGTTTCATTCCTTAAGTAAGGTCATTCCACAGAGTTTATATTCTCAGTTTGTGAGGGAATCCTGCCCTGTGGTCGAGTGGTTAAAGTTGGGGATTTGAAATCGGGCATCCCGGCTTCGATCCCCAATCACAGCATGACAGTCATTGGTAAAGTGCCCTTGGGCAAGGCACAATTCCTTGCTTAGTACCAGTTTACCCATGGATCATGAATAAGTGAACTGTTGCTGTGATATAACTTTAGTCATATTGGTCATTGTGGATTAAGGCACATTTCCTAGCCTAGTACTGGTGTGTTTATACCCAGGGATCATGATGAATAAGTGAAATGTCACCGTGATATAACTGAAATAATGTTGAAAAAGGTGTATAATAACCCCAATAAATAAATCCCAATTTAGCTGCCTGGTGAGCATGATTTCATCTTATCCATCAATATTGTGAAAATGCGTTGTCCTAGAGTGTTCGCAAGAGAACAGTTAAAATGAAAAGGGTTTTATTATGTTTTGTATTTGAAATAATACAGGTATTTGAATTTTTGCCAGAGACATTTTTATAATGTTGATGGGGTCTCTTGAGAAAATGTTTCCTCAGTAGACACAAGAGAAAGTTGATGCAAGGCATCAATGTCGCCGGAAAAGACTGCATTGATTTATTTATGTATTCTTGACTTTCCTTAGTCTATTCAAACATTAGGAACGTAGTAATGAAAACATTTGTTTATAAATTTTATATACATACCTATGTATACATTAGGGTATCTATAAAAAATTAACGAAATGTGTACACATTTATCTGGCTTAAATTTAATTTTGCTGTTGTTACTTATTTAAATAATAGTATTCATTCATATTATTTCAATGTTTGTCAATCTTATTCGAATCACAAGGTAAATATCCTGGTATTGCTTTAAAGGGAGGTAATTTGAAGAAAACAAAAGTCTTCAAAAGGAGAAATATATCAGCATTACCGTCTACAGTTTAAATTGTTCTATTGTTTGTGGATTTAAAAATGTTCTTTTTTTCTTATTTCTACATGTACAACGAAATATTGCGGCTTCTCTTTGACGCTTTGCGTCAAACATTCGTCTTGTACTTGTCTAAAATAAAATAATATCACTCGCTTTTTCATATCGAAATGCGCATGCGCGAAAATCGATGTTAAAGGTCACGAAACTACACAACAGAATAGGGTCTATATTTAGCTTAGAAACAGATCCTACTTTAGATATTCATGGATTAACATTATTAAATGAATTCTACACAAATCAAGACATCTCTTTGAACATGAAAACAACATTTAGTAAGTTAAAATTGCTATTAAAAGGAGAATCCGAAATTGACCTCAATGATGACACATAAGAGTCTGCATTAGGGGGTGTTGGTTCACGTCTTGAAGGGACCACTTTTGTCTTCGTAAATAAGACAAAAAACTTAAATGCGAGTGAAATAAAAAAAACTGCAAACATTAAAAAATCGGAATATTTATTTCATTTTAGATGTGTCATTTATTAGTGTTCGTAAACAACCACAATTGTAATATGTTCAAATCATCTAGATTTGTTTCTTTCTAATAATAAGCCGCCCTCTCATGTGATTTCCGAAAAGCTATTAAAAATAGAAGTCGCGGGCTTCTGCCCGGCGACTAATGATCAGATATAGTGAGGAATTACTGTAACACTTCATCCTTTTCCCACATACAACTAAAATCTTCTGCAGATGACTTTGAAAACATCTAGACAAATAAATAGAACTTGTCAATTAAACAAAGTTATAATTATTGAGTTTTGAAAGCAAAAATGATGGCAAAAGGAGAAATCTCCTTTTGTCTTATATAATATATATTTACATATTATGATGTTTTTACTGTTATATCGCATTGGTCGAGTGGTTAGCGTCGGGGATTTCGAAACCGGGTGTCCCGGGTTCGATCCCCAGTCGCGGCGCTACGGTCATGGTGGAATGCCCTTGGGCAAGGCACATTTTCTAGCCTAGTACTGGTTTGTTTATCCAGGGGTCATGAATAAGTGAACTGTCGCCGTGATATAACTGAAATAATGTTGAAAGCGGCGTAAAACCCAAATAAATAAATAAATTTACTGTTATATCACCATATTCTGTCTGTTTTTAAAAATGATTTCTTGCCATTCCAATTATTGGGTTATTTTTCCTTCTCCGAGTCAACTGTGTCAGATAAAGGGTAACACTTTTTCATGTTTCATAAATCTGCAGGAAGACTGCCAGATCACTTCGTGAACAGGTAATGGCACTTGTTATGTATGTAGCTGATGATTACAAGAGCTTTCATATCACTAATAACATGGCACATAAATAGGCTTTCCTTTTATCATTCATAACTAGGTAATTGATGGCATCTATGGTGTCTGCATCAGTGTATTAGGTCTGTTAGGCAGATGTTAAGCTGAGAAACGGTTGCGAGTTCAAACCCAAGTTTGGCCAACATTATGTTAGATGTTGGAGAAAAGTTAGAATGTCAAGTGTCATTGGTATTCCAGCGATGGGCTAACAGTCTAATGTGGAAAACCAGCCATTTGTTTGGAAAGGTTGTATTGTGGAGTACTGGTGTTAGAAAGCCAGGAAACACATGGTAGAATCAATCAATAAACAGATGTTTTATAGAATATAAAGCTTTGATTTGATTTTGTCAACAGCAATATTTTGCTTCTAATTTCTAATAAGAGCATAATATTATGAACAAAAAACTTTTGAAATATTGCTCTTTGCACAATTTCTTCTTTTCTAACATTGTTTTGTAAAAAGAGTTCTGATAGTAAATACTACAATAGTGTTCAAACTGTTTTATCTCATATTCGGAATGGCTAATTCAGTGTAGATTCTAATCATCATATATGTAGGTCACCCTATTACATATGTATGAGATACCGTTTAATAGCTTCCGTTCTTTTGTCAAATGAAATTTAACCCTTTCCCTTATATAGACGCTTTCTGATGCCTTTGCAGCAGACAGCTTTTTGAAAACATAGTGACAAAAGAAGAAATTGCACAGAACGTGCAAAATGAGAAAATGCTTTTTGTGAGTAAATTCTACTTTTGTCAAAATGTGGGAAAAGTGTAGTATCTGTAATGGAAGCAATGATTTTAACTGTTACACAAATTATTAAGCGAGTCTTAAATTATAACTATCATGAAGCATATGAACAGTTGACAGTTTAACCCATTTCACATTTAGAAGAATGAATGTATATTGTTTTATGGCGCATCGACAGCTAAGGTCATTTAGCGCGCAATTAAATTTAATTATTCATGATCCCTGGGTTAACAAACCAGTACTAGGCTAGAAAATGTGCCTTGCCCAAGGGCACTCCACCATGACCGTAGTGCCGCGACTGGGGATCGAACCCGGGACACCCGGTTTCGAAATCCTCGACGCTAACCACTTGACCACAGCGGATTCCTCACATTTAGAAGAATTAGAGAACACTGCCAAAAGGATAAATTGCTCAAAAAGAGCAATAACTTCCTTTTGCCACAATGTAATGAACAAAAGAAATACTTCAATATATGGATATTTTCAATATAATTTATTTGCTTTGATATTTTACTGTCGATCATCTGCTGCAGATCAAATCACGGGGTTTCCTGGGTAAGTTACCAGTACTACTGGTCCATTAATTTACATGACACCCGAGTCGTCTTACTATCCCCGCAACCCTGAGCGCCTAGGAGGGCTGCGCCATTACTACCAGTTTTAAAGTCTTTGGTATGACACGGCTGGGATCAAACCTGTGTCCTCCAGCACCGGCTGCACCCGAGGCAGACACACCACCGGCTGCACCCGAGGCAGACACACCACCGAGGTGGTTGTATGTGGGAAAGGGTTTACACAAGGTTGTCTAAATGGTGTCATCATTCATCAGATGCTGACAAATTTAACCCATAACCTAATTTTCAAAAGTTTAACCCTTTCCCTCATACGACATTTCTGCAGCAGATGACTGAACATTTTTTGTAAAAAAATAGAAAATCTCATTAATTAAATAGATAACCTACCTATGACTAAAAGTAGAAAACATTGTGGCAAAATGAGAAATTGCTTGTTTTGAGCAATTTCTTCTTAAGTTAGTCACTATGTTTTCAAAAAGCTGTCTGCTGCAGATGCGTCAGAAATCGTCTATATCAGGGAAAGATGTATGCTGTTTGAAATGATATATTAAACTAATTAAATATTGTGTTAAATATTTAGAAATACTTCATGGATAATTGAGTTTAAAACATTTTGGCAAATTTGAGAACTTGTTCATTATTATAAAAAACCTTTAAAAAAATCACTTTATACTGCAATGATTTCAATAGTTGTAAAAGCCTTATAAAAATAACCTAAATGAAGGAAATAGGGTTTTAAGTTTATATCATAAATTAAACTGGCGAAGGACAGCCAACAGTATGAGAGATCTGTATAATGGTAATTTATTTGTGTGATATTGCGTACACCTTTAGTAAAGGTGAGAAAATAAGGACAGAACTGGATTAAATGTGGAATTAAACGTTTGTTAGGGATTAGATCATTATCTCGGTTCATTGGTGGTTTTAATCGGTGATTGGGCAAGTAACAAATTGGTGAATATGATATGTGTGTCAGAGGGTGTTAATTAAGTGTATTCATTGTTGGTGTATCGTTCACAAGTGGTAGAAACAATAACATGGGGACTTCTTTCATTCTAGATTTAAATTGACATGCAAAGTAATTTGTAGTCGTAGTAATAAGACATGGATTTTAACCCTTTTACACTTGCGACAAATCAATATCAGATGACACCGAAAACGTGTGGTTAGAAATATGGTAAACATGTAAATAAAAATTTAATTATTGAATCGAGTTGAAAATATTGTGGCAAAAGAAGAAATTGCTCATAATGAGCAATTTCTTCTTTTGCCACAATGTTTTTATAAGTCATTGGCTGCAGTCTCAGGGGTCAGAAAGCATCTGAAAGGTTAATTAAAGGAAGAAAAACACGCAGTTGACAAAGGTTGATATTTGTGACATAAGCACTAGAAAGAACGAGGAGTTTTTGTACTTAAAGAGTTTAGTTTCAGTTTTACCCTTCCCACATATAACAAATGTGCAGCGGATGACATTGAGATCATAACATTTGGCGAAGATAATTGGAATATCTATAAAAAATGAAAATGTAATTATGGAATAAAGATGAAAACATTGTGAGCAATGAAATTCTTTCTAGCCACAATAAATTAGAAAGCTGTCTGCTGCAGATGTGTGAAAATGTGTCTGCAAGTGGGAAAGGGTTTAATTGTTTATCGGAAAGGACACCTTTTGTGGTTATAAATGGAAAAAAACCAGATACAGATAAAAAATAAACCACAATATTTTTTTTAAGTATACAGAAGTGTCAAAAGTTGTCTTTATCATGACTGGTTTCAAATAAAAGCAAATTTGCTCATGGTTATAGTTAAGTTTTTTCTCCTTTTTCCTATAATGTTGAAATAATGAATGAACTTGTATTTTAGGGAAAGGTTATAATACCTGGTGTTTTTTAGGACTCAAGATAAGTGGTGTCTTTCAGTTTCATACTTTTAATTCCTTATACAACTCTTAACCCTTTCCCTCATACGACAATTCTGCAGCAGACAACTTTAAATGTATTTTGTCAAAAAATAGAAAATCCCCATAATTGAATGGATAACCTATGACAAAAAGTGGAAAACATTGTGGCATAAGGAGAAATTGTACGTTTTGTGCAATTTATCTTTTGTCACTATGTTTTCAAAAAGCCGTCTGCTGCAGAGGCGTCAGAAAGCGTCTATATGAGGGAAAGGGTTAAACCTTATAGGAGTTCTAAAGAAACATATCGGTAAGAGGATTCCTTTGAGTACCAACATCATAGAGCTTAAACCTTTCCCACATACAACAAATCTGCAACAGACGACTTTGAAAACATTGAAGCGAAAATATAGGAAATTTCTACGAATGAAAATATAATTATTTTTGTTGAAAACCTTTTGACAAAAGGATAAATTGCTCATTATGAGCAATTTCTTCTTTTGCCCCAATGTTTTTAAAAGTCGTCTGATGCAGAGGCATTAGAAAGTGTCTGTATGTGGGAAAGGGTTAATTGCATAAAAAGAGATTATAATTAATTATAAGGTAGGAAAACTACATTTTTACTCATCCTTTTCAACAGGCCCCTGCTGACTGATGTTTTTTTACCTGTTAAGAAGGATGTGTGTGAGGTTTAGTGGTTTATTTCATCTTTATGGTTATGCTGGGTGACGCTCCACTTGGGTGGAGAAGCTGTATGGAGTCCTTGAAACATTTATTTACCCTTTCCCACATACACAACAGATCTGCAGAAGTCGACTTTGAAAACCTTTAGGCAGAAATATGGACAATCTATAAATGAAAGTTTTATAAGTGAATAGTTAAAACATTGCGGCAAAAAGATAAATTGCTCATCGCAATCATGTTGTCTGCTTTAGAGGGGCGTTTACATGTGGGAAAGTGTAAAGGAAGATTAACCCTTTCCCTCATATAAACGCTTTCTGACGCCTCTGCAGTAGATGGCTTTTTGAAAACATAGTGATAAAAGAAGAAATTGCACAAAACGTGCAATTTCTTCTTTTGCCACAATGTTTTCCACTTTTTGTCATAGCTCATCCATTCAATTATGGAGATTAATTGTCTATGTTTTGACAAAATATGTTCAAAGTCGTCTGCTGCAGAATTGTTGTATGGGGGAAAGGGTTAACCCTTTCCTAGTGCAGATATATTCTGATACATAATGTAGCAGACAACTTTTGAAGTAAACAAAATGCAGAAGGAGAAATTGCTTAAAATTAGATAATTTCTCCTTTTGCCATCATATTTTCAACTATTCATCATAATATACTATACTTCCATATATAAACACAAATGCCTTGAAGTTTTCAAAGGTGGCTGCTTCAGCTAGATTCAATGATTGTGGGAAAAGATTATGAAGGATTAAGTACTGTGTGATGTAATTGAATCTGAAGTATTTCATTGGAGTAAAAAAAAAATCATCCTTGATTAGAGGCCTGGTGTTTTGTTTGTCTCATCTGTGTCTGTGATGGTTATGTGAAAAATGGGTTAAAAAGGATCACGATTTGTTTATTAATGTTCTACCATTTTGCTTTGTATTGGATTGGCAGGTTGACAATAAGGGATCACATCTTTTAATTTGTCTGTTTGTCTGCCTATCAGTGTCACTTTGACTTAATTGGTAATTGTTAGGCTTCACAAAACATAAAAAATGCAGTAGATGTCTATGAAACATCGATATTGTCAAAAACATTGAATTTAGAGTCTGTATAAAGGATTAAATGAAGGTTTCAATGAAAAGATAGAGATTAAAGCATAAATTGCGCCAATAGAGAAAATTGCTATTTCTCCTTTGCCACAAAGTTTTAGAAATTAAGTCTATCTGTTGCATAATTATGCATCAACATGCATTTGAAAAATGGAAAGGTTTAAATTGGATGTCAAAACAATGAAAAACACCCAGCATTTATATATCGCTCTTTAAAACCTCTGATTGAAAACTAGGAATAGCTCATAAATTAATGATTTACACTTTTGTTTGTTCCATCTCTATTTTTGACAAGTAATTAATTATATAAATAAGCATCATTCCAATTAAGGCAAAGGAAAATGTAATTGTATCAATATAACTAATAGAAAACCCATAAGTTTTATAGCAAGCATAAATAATAAACATAACAAAGGACAAATAGATTAACAGAGAAAATCGAAGGAAACATAAGGTGTCAAAGGTTTTAATGACATTTTGTGACATTATTTATTGAGAAACAATTTGACCATTGATTTGAAGGATGTTTTTAGGGCCTTGAGGGCATTTAGTCCATCCCTTTAAATCTTACCTGTTAGATTGTGAATTTGTCAACTTGTATGCTTAACCCAGATTCTGTGTTTGTTAAATCGTTCCACCCTTAAATTAGTCAAGATAAAGGATTTTACTAAGTTTCCGGATAGAATTTATTTCAAGTGTTGTTGTTTATGAAAAATATAGGTAAAACGTTACTCCAAAAAAATTGGGCAATCTTGATATAAGCTATAAACTGGTTTTGAGCAAATATTGTTTTACCAATAATGGTTTCAAAAGTCGTTTGCTGAACAGGCATCAAAAGTCTATCTGTTTATGTGGAAAGGGTTAAACTATATTTCTTGTATGAAACTCATTCAAATTAATTTCAATTTAGATTAAATATTTCTTTCCCTTAAACAGAGAAATTCAGTGCTAGATAAACCCTTTCCAACATACAGAAGAATTGTTTCAAACTTTCTGGTCTTTGAAAGTATCTTAAGTTATTTAATTATGGAAAACATCTTTTATCGAAAGTTACAAATTTCTGACTGAAAAACTCCAATGCAAAAGGAATAATTGCCCGTTATTATTTCTTCTTTTGTCAGAGTGTTTTCAAAAGTTGCTGCAGTTGTCTCAAAAAGCATCTTTTGGAGGGAAATGCCCGTCACCGTGAAAGACATTTTCATGAAACTTAAAAAATAAATTCATGCAATGATCCGTTTCAAGGCTTTTCATCTTTTTCTACATTGTCTGTTGAGGCATTAATGTTCTTGCACCGTTTGACATGGTTAGTAAATGGTCAAGATTACATCATAAGATTTATTTAAAGGATATAGGAGACATTGTGGTCAATTTAATAGCCATTGTCAATAACTGGTTTATGTCCACCTATTGTGGATGACCCTGTCTCTTTATGTCTGATTCTGTCAGATTTTGTAAAAAAAAACCTAATATAAAACCATATTGACAAAAATAAATCGGGAGTTAATGATACCCATGATCAATGGGTAAAAACTGTCAAGATGTATACTGATGATACTGGGCAGACTTGCTGTAAACTTTGGCCAAGTGAACACTGTGTATGTAAACAAGGATATATAGAAAGTCATGTGTAAATGTTTAATCCATCTTTTAGACAAACACACAGAGGAGGTCTGAGCACTAAGATGCCCATTAAATCCATGGCAAAATGGACTGCTTTTATTCCTTCCCTCTGTTACACATGATCGCTTGGTGGTGTAGTGGTGTAATGGTAAAACGTCTGCCTGGAGTGTGGGAGGTCATGGGTTCAATCCCCGGTTGTGTCATACCAAAGACTTTAAAAATGGTAGTAATGGCTGCCCTCCTTGGCCTACAGGGTTGCGGGGCTAGCATTACAACTGACTGGCTGGTGTCAGGATAAATGGACCAGTAGTACTGGTAACTTACCCAGGTTAGAATTACGACTGACTGGCTGGTGTCAGGATAAATGGACCAGTAGTACTGGTAATTTACCCAGGAAACAATATATTGTGACATAATTGAAAGCAGCGTAAATCATTAAACAATCCATCAATCTGATACATATGGCAGCATAATGTATCAGAAACTTAGTGAAAACTTTCAAAACAATATTTTCATTTTACTGAAGTCAATGTTTTCAAAGCAGAGTAGGAATCCTCCATTGGCCGAAGGTCTAGTATCGCTGGGAATTTGAGACAGGAGATCCAGGTTCAATCCTGCCGAGCCCCGGTAGCTCAGTCGATAGCGACGTGGGCTGTCAATCCAGGGCTTGTGAGTTTGAATCCCGGCTCGGCCAACTTTCTTTCCGACGATTGACAAAAGTCAATGCGACATGCATCATTTGTCTTCCACCAATGGGCTAAGTCTATGTGGAAAAGCAGTCAGTTGCTTGGGAAGATTGTTGTGTGGAGTACTGGTGTGAGAAAACCAGGAAATGCATGAATAGGTGAACTGGCTACCGTGATATAACTGAGAAATTAAAAAAGGCGTTAAACCCGAATCAATCAATCAACCAGGTTCAATCCTGGTTTGCATTATGCAAGGCACATTACATAGTCTTAGTACCGGTTAGCTAGTCACCCGGGGATCAGAAATAATTCACCATGATGTAACTGAAATTATAACTTGAAATCAGCATAAAACACTAATTTAAAAAAGTACAAGTATGATCCCTTTACCAAATGCATTTTGACGCATCTGCAAAAGACCACTTTTTGAAAACATTGTGGCAAAAGGAGAAATTGCTTATGATTTTAACAACTATTCAATGATTTCAAAGTCGTCAGATGCAGATTAAGTGTATATTGGAAAGTATTATATCAGTCCTGCATGGTAGTAGGTGACAAGGGTTCTATCCCAGGTCAGATCATACCAAAGCTTTTCAAAATGATTCATAATTGTCAGGATAAATAATAAATACCAGTATTACTGGTATTTTAACAAGGAAACATCAAGATATAACTAGAATCCTGTTGAAAGCGGTGTAAATACCGATAACACTGATGGTTTACCCAGGAAATTCCATGATGAAACTAAAATACTGTTGAAAGGGACGTAAAACAATATTCAAACAAAGCATCTAGTCCAGCTGTCCAGGTAAACAGTAAGAGTGACAGAGGGTACAAGGTTATATAGAGATCAGAGGGTAAACATACATCACTGTGTTATCCTTTTCCCACCTACAGAGGCTTTCTGATGCATATGCAGCAGACGACTTTTGAAAACATGGTGACAAATGCAGAAATTGCTCATGATGAGCAATTTCTTCATTTGTCACAATGCTTTCAACTCTTTTTCATAATTAATCCCTTATTTATGGAGTTTTTTCATGTCTTTGCCTATATATGTTTTGGATGTCGTCTGCTGCGGATTTGTTGTATGTGGGAAAGTGTTTACAGTTGATAACAGGTTCTCATTGGAGTGGTTCTGGACATGTATTGATATAATCCACTTTTCATTTCATTTTATCTGCATTGATCTGTGTGTAATATTTGAATATGATTAGTTTTGATGTCAGGGCTTTTCATGTCATTTTATCTGCAGTGACTGTTGTGTGAGATATTTGTATGTATAGTTGTGATTTTGGGATATTTCATTCCGTTTTATCTACAGCCATTCGTTTGTAATTTTTGAATTTGATTTTAGTTTTGATGTCTGGTCCTTCATTTTTGCAATGAATGTGTGAAATCTTTGGATGTAGTTGTGATTTTGGGAAATTTTGAAAAAAATTACAGCCATCACTGTGTTCAACTCTACCAATTATTGAATCAAGTTAAAAACAGTATGGCAAAAAGTAAAATTAATTCCTTATGAGCAAATCTTTCCTTTTGTAACAATGTTTTCTGCTGCAGAGGTGCCAGAAAAGCGTTGAGGAATCCTCTGTGGTGGCGTGGTTAGCGTCATGCAGGGATTTGAAACTGGGTCACGGCACTACGGTCATGGTGGAGTGCCCTTGGGCAAGGCACATTTTCTAGCCTAGTACTGGTTTGTTTACCCAGGGATCATGAATAAGACTTAGTGAGCTGTCGCCGTGATATCACTGAAATAATGTTGAAAGGGGCGTAAACATAACAGAAAAGCGTCTGTATGTGGTAAAGGGTTACTATTTGAATATTATTGTTCAATCTGTTCTATAATGTTTTTATTTTTTTATTTCATTTCTATTTGATGATGCCCGGGTGTGTGACATATTTACCAGAACATAAATTGTAGATTTTATTATTGGATCTATATGGATATTTTGGATTTTCTGTTTATTCAGTATCATAATTTGAATGTTTATCCTTTTCCTTGATAAAAACTTGACACACCTCGCGATCCTCAGTAGCAAGTTTTAGAGCATCATGGAGATAGGGAAAATTATATTTATTTAGTGGGACCAAAAATATGAGTAAATTAACTCTTTCCCTCATATAGATGCTTTCTAACGCCTCTGCAGCAGATGACATTTGAAAACATTGTGACAATAGAAGAAATTGCTCAGAACGAGCAATTTTTCCTTTTGCCACAATGTTTTCAACTTTTTTCAGTAATTATAATACTTACAATTATAGAGATTTTCCATATTTTTGAGCATACATTTTCAAAGTCGTCTGCTGCAGATTTGTTGTATACATGTGGGAAAGGGTTAATTAATGGAATATAGTTTGGTATGTCTTAATGTCACAGCTGATATTGGTTTCATTTTTTATGCTGAAGGCACTTTATAATGAATAAAATCAGAGTAAGTGACAAGTTGAATATGGTAATGTGATTATTTTTCAGTGACTTACACAAATACGAATTCATAGAATTAATTTTGAATATTATTATGGAGATAAGAATAATTGAGAACGAAAATGATAACACTGATAATATAGAACGTGTTGTATAAATTTGGCTTTAAATAGTTGCTGTGTATTCTGGGACTTACATGTGAGTAATATGGGAGTATTACATTCTGCTGTGATAAGGATATAATAATGAAAATAACATAATGTCAAACAACTAGATTTTATGCATGAGTTGTATTAATTAATAAGTAGATAAAGATTGTGACTGACGGAATAGATGTGAACTTGGAAAGCACTGTTATTAGGTACCCTATGGGACTAAGCAATATTTACATTATGTGAGACTGTCTCAGTATTACATCGGTGGTGAAAGGTGGAGAAATACATCCAGACATTGTTTATCCTCATTGGCAGATGATATACAGGTAGATGAATAATAAATGTCTCCCACTCGGAGCAGCGTTGGATTTATTCCAGAGCTCGCACAAATCCTCCAAGATGGCGGGTGGAGGGGCGGGAGGTCTGAAATCTCCGTCCATTATTATCGAGGACATGAGTTTGTTCTATTATAGACAATTGGCGGAGAGTTTACAGGTAATTATTTATGTGATCTATGTCTACCTACTACACTATTTTAACTATTTCCCACATACAAACGCTTTCTGACGCCTCTGAAGCAGTCACGACTTTTGAAAACCTTTTGACAAAAGAAGAAATTGCTCATGACCTTTTGCCACAATGTTTTCCACTTTTAGTTAACCATTTCCCACATACAACAAATATGCAGCAGATGGCTTGAAAAAATCTAGACAAAAATTTGGAGAAGTGTTGAAAACAATGTGGCAAAGGGAGAATTAATGCCTTGTTTTGAGTAAACTCTTGTTGCTATAATGTTTTCATAAGTCTGATCTGCTGCAGAGGTGTCAAAAAGTATCTCTATGTGGGACATTATTAACCCTTTCCCTCATATAGACGCTTTCTGACGCCTCTGCAGCAGACGGCCTTTTGAAAACATCGTGACAAAAGAAGAAATTGCACAAAACTTGCAATTTCTCCTTTAGCCACAATGTTTTCCCACTTTTTGTCATAGGTTATCCTTTCAATTATAGAGATTTTCTATGTTTTGACAAAATACGTTCAAAGTCGTCTGCTGCAGAATTGTCGTATGAGCTAGGGAAAGGGTTAAGAGATTTCTGTTTTGAAAAACATCCAATGGGAATATTATTGTAAACACCAATATTAAAATATGACTGTTTAATTTTGATACATTGTGAAAAATGAACTTGATAAGAGCAATTTCCATTTTGTTCAAAATGTTTTCAAAAGTTGTCTGATTCATAGGTGTGAAAAGTTGCTTGTGTGGGGGGGAAAAGGTTTTATAGAAAAAAATGTTAATAATTTATCTGTTCAATATACTTTTAAATTGCTGAGATTTCCTGAAAATGGAATGAATGTATAACATTTTTTACGATTGTGGACACATTTTGACGCACCTGCAGCAAACAACTATTTAAAACTTTCAATGATATATAAGTAATTATCTGCTTTGCAACAATGTTTTCACATATGCAGCAGTCTATTCAATAAATATGATTTCATTCATAGAGATTTACATTTTACTTACAATTCAATACTCATGAAAATGTTCTATATATATATAGATGCACAAACATGGTTTAGTAAAAGTATTTACCCTTTCCCACATACAACAAAAATGCAGCAGATGACTTTGTCCATACCTTAAAAGGCTTTGCATATATAGTTTTCGTAGTCATCTGCTGCATTTTTGTTGTATCTAAAAAAGAGTATGATGAAGTGAATGGAGTTGAAAACACTATCTCAAAGGGAGAAATAGAAATTGTATTCTATTTTTGTCACAGTCTACTAAACGTTGTCTGCTGCAGAAACATCTGCCTGATGGTAAGGGTTAGAGTGTTGTAGTTTGAAAAAGCCCAGTTTCTTGAGTATTCTTAGGTATTTTGAAAGCAATTTAAACACTAAATTATGTATCAGGAGATGGATTTTACCACATGCATAAAACCATTTGATTAATTATACTCATTGCCTGTTTAACAGTTTTCCTATTGTCTATAGAACAGGGAAGGCCAAATTCTACATATAGTGACAAAAACCTGAAAATTTTCCATAAAACATAGCGTTGAAAACATTGTGGCCAAAGGCAAAGTTGCTCATCATGAGCTATTTCACATTTGGCCACAATGTTTTCAAACGTCATCTGCTGCTATTGCGTCTGCATGTGGGAAAGGGTTAAACCTATTTAAAAAATACAGATGCATGCATCTGCAGCGGAGACTTTTGATAAACTTTCTGACAAAGGGTGAGATTGCTCATTATTTGTAATTTCTCCATTTGCCACAATGTTTTAAAGTCTACTCATCAACATTTTCCAGCTTTCCATATTCTTTTTCCAACTTGCCTGCTAAAAGTTTGTTCAATGTTGTATGAGGGAAAGGACTAACAGGTGACATTGGCCGCAGGATGTCTTTTCAACACATTACAGAAATCTTAAAAAGGGAGAAATTGCTTTATTAATATGACTCATTTATGTTAATTTTCATCAAAGTTAAAACTTTCCAAACATTTACTTTTGGCAGCACATCTTTTAAAGCATACAACTGAAAAACAGTTGGTTAACAGATAAAGTTAACCCTAGCTTTACATGATTTTACACAAATATTTTGCTACTTTTTCAGCAGACAATTTTTGAAATAAATGTTGCAAAAGGAGATTTTTATATCAAAAATACATTACCAGTCATTTAATACCTGATATATCATCTCTATACACCTTAATTATCCAAAAAAAACGCCCACGCTAGCATATCCCTCACGTATCCGTGACATACACGGCCGCCCGGAAGTACGGGCGCGCACGTGAGCGGGTAGTCACTTTTCATTTTTGGATTCACCGGAGTAGTCGATAAGAAAAATTTATATTATTATTTCTTTTTCCAATTAACTCTTTTGTTTTATAAGGCCCTGCCTTATAATTATTTAATTGTCCAAAGATATTTTGTCTACATTAACGTCACAGCCGTAAATTATTTACTTTATTGCTGTATTTATTGTTTTGTAGCAGACGATACGCTGAGAAGCACGTGGTTTACCCCACCCGCTAATTTCAGTTACCGTCTTCGGGTGCGGAAGTTTTGCTGTTTTTATATCAAAAATACATTACCAGTCATTTAATACCTGATATATCATCTCTATACACCTTAATTATCCAAAAAAAACGCCCACGCTAGCATATCCCTCACGTATCCGTGACATACACGGCCGCCCGGAAGTACGGGCGCGCACGTGAGCGGGTAGTCACTTTTCATTTTTGGATTCACCGGAGTAGTCGATAAGAAAAATTTATATTATTATTTCTTTTTCCAATTAACTCTTTTGTTTTATAAGGCCCTGCCTTATAATTATTTAATTGTCCAAAGATATTTTGTCTACATTAACGTCACAGCCGTAAATTATTTACTTTATTGCTGTATTTATTGTTTTGTAGCAGACGATACGCTGAGAAGCACGTGGTTTACCCCACCCGCTAATTTCAGTTACCGTCTTCGGGTGCGGAAGTTTTGCTGTTTTCAATACTTTTTCCCTACCCTGTTAGCGATAGTACATTAACTATTGCTGTATGAATTGTTGACTGTCCTATTCAATATTTGTGAAAAAAATTTGAAACAAATTTATTTTCAATTTACGTGTCCAAACTGCCGGTGTCACCGTAGTGTGGATATATTAAAACGGATTATAAACGGATTATATACGGATTATTTCCTGTTTGGTGAGTATTTTTGAATTATGTCAATGTCAATTACTGGTGAAGGGATGCGGAGCCCATGTGGTCATGCTGTGCACCTATGGGATTCGCATCCGACCTGCGTTGTGTGCACCAAATGCACACAGGCTTCACCTTGCGAGTACTGCTCAACATGGCCTATTTCCATCTGGAAAAAGGTCGTGCGGAGTAAGACTCGTAAAAGCAGGAAGATAAAGAAGACCCCTAAGAGGGTGCCTTTATCTTCATCGAGTGAGGCAGAGTTCGAGGGGTTCTCCCAACCGGACTCTGCAACGGTGTTGAGCGAGTCGAAGGGCGATGCTGAGCCTTCTTCTCCGCTCAACACAGCCGTTTTTCCGCGCGCTGAGGAAATTCGGATGGTAGCTTTGGGTGAGAGTTGCTCCGTCGGGAAACTTCAGAAACCGTACGGAAACAGCGGGGAAAATGCTCAGCTGGATCATTTAACCGCTGAACCTCACCATCTGTCGCCTGGTGTCAGGGCTGGGCCTTCGAAAGAAGGAGTGCCTTTGGTAGCTTTCCGGGATAACCGCATGAGTTGTACCAAGTCGACACCATACTCTGAGCTACAGCGGTCTTCGGACGGCTGCAGAGTACCGGTTACTTACGTTGGTGGACGTAGTATTCCGGAGACTTTGTATAGTGCAGCTTCACTCCTGCCTATGCATAGTCAACCTGGGTTTTGTTGGGCTGAGCAACAAAACCCAAATACCGAGGCACGTCAGGTCACCGGGCAACCGGAGAGGAGTCATTTGATAATGACGCGACCTGTCACCAGTCAGTCCGGGTTGGACTGGACTGGGCCAGTCAGTCACGTTGCCATGACTAGACCAGGTAGTCGCTCACGTATCTGTGATGCGACAGGGCAAAGGTCCGATTGCAAGGACCCAGCCAGGCAAAAGGTTGATCGTTTAGCACCGATTCATCCTGGCAGTCAGACTATCTTAATTGATTCGACGACTGACAAAAATCGCGCGCATGGAGACATGCCGCATCAGGTCAGTAGCCCATTTCGTTATGGTGCTACGGGCCAATCGGTCACGCCTGTGAATACGACACAAACACCAGTGTCTTATGTAAACACAGGCCAACCGAGTAGTAGGGCATTTTTCAATGCCTCGTCTACACTGCCAGACGACTATGTAAACATGGCGCGTCCAGGCACGGGTTCTGTGGTGATAGACCGAATTGATTCAAATTATCGATCGATCTCTGCTCCACTACAGAATCAGAATAATTTTAACCCTGGTATTGCACCGGGTTCGATTATTCCGCTGTCTTCCATCGGGTATGGGGGTTACGAAAAATCTTTTTCTTCCCCTGGGGGGACAGTGTACGTCGCTAGAGAATACGCTGCCCCTCAATACCAGCCACCGGTCCATACTATGGAACCGTTAGGTGTTAGACAGGCCTACCGGGATCAGCATTACCCATCTCATGGGGATTCACTGCTCTCGGGGGGACACCTATTTGATAGGCAGTCCGGTTATAGGCAACCTCGGGATGGTAGCTTTGGGTGAGAGTTGCTCCGTCGGGAAACGTCAGACACCGTACGGAAACAGCGGGGAAAATGTTCAGCTGGAACGTTCAACCGCTGAACCTCACCATCTGTCGCCTGGTGTCGTGGCTGAGCCTTCGAAAGAAGGAGATGCCTTTGGTAGCTTTCCGGGAAACCGCAGGAATTGTACCAATCCGACACCATACTCCGAGCTACAGCGGTCTTCGGACAGCTGCAGAGTACCGGTTACCTACGTCGGCGGACGTAGTTCTCCGGAGACTTGGTATAGTGCAGCTTCACTCCTGCCTATGCATAGTCAACCGGGTTTTGTTTGGGCTGCACAACAAAACCCAAATGCCGAGGCACGTCAGGTCACCGGGCAACCGGAGAGGAGTCATTTGTCAATGACTCGACCTTTCACCAGTCAGTCCTTTTT
Source organism: Serripes groenlandicus (assembly GCA_031761405.1). Classification (NCBI taxonomy): domain Eukaryota; kingdom Metazoa; phylum Mollusca; class Bivalvia; order Cardiida; family Cardiidae; genus Serripes; species Serripes groenlandicus. Next base: position 62,040,789 of record JASEVX010000009.1, on the reverse strand, counting down.
GGACACGACCGGGCCAGTCAGTCACGTTGCCATGACTAGACCAGGTAGTCGCTCACTTAGCCGTGATGCGACAGGGCAAAGGTCTTATTGCAAGGACCCAGCCAGGCAAAAGGTTGATCATTTAGCAACGATTCATCCTGGCAGTCAGACTTTCTTAAATGATTCGACGACTGGCCAAACTCGCGCGCATGTAGCCATGCCGCATCAGGTCAGTAGCCCATTTCATTATGGTGCTACGAGCCAATCGGTCACGCTTGTGAACACGACACAAACACCAGTGTCTTGTGTAAACTCAGTGCAACCGAGTAGTCAGGCATTTTTCAATGCCTCGTCTACACTGCCGGCCGGCTATGTAAACATGGCGCGTCCAGGCACGGGTTCTGTAGTGATAGACCGTATTGATTCAAATTACCAGTCGATCTCTGCTCCACTACAGAATCAGAATAATTATAACCCAGGTATCGCACCGGGTTCTATTATTCCTCTGTCTTCCATCGGGTAGGGGGGTTACGGAAAATCTTTTTCCTCCCCTGGGGGGACAGTGTATGTCGCTAGAGAATACGCTGCTCCTCAATACCAACCACCGGTCCATACTATGCAACCGTTAGGTGTTAGACAGGGTTCAACGGCCTACCGGGATCAGCATTACCCATCTCATGGGGATTCACTGCTCTCGGGGGGACACCTATTTGATAGGCAGTCCGGTTATAGGCAACCTCTGGATCAGAATACATTGCGTCATTCAGTGAAAGAGAGGTCGAAACCGTCCAATACGGTCAGTTCGGCCCCGGCAGAAGTTTTTGCATGGCCGTCCTCTGCTGCGGAGAGGGGGCCTGCTTCGCAAAATCTTCGGCAGAACATGGATTTTCTGATTTATCCCTGTCTGAGTCGGACATAGATCTACCGGTTGGAATACCGAGTAGACAACCTCAGAAGAGTACCTACAACCCTACATCTTCGTCTGACGATAATGAGGGAAATAGGTCAACTTCCGATGAGGAGCCAGCTGTAGAGCGTTGGTCTCTTCAGCAGGCTATTGACGAAGTATTTCGGGTGGTGCCGAATACTTCATGCCCTAAGGTTGACGCTCCCCACGTCGCAAAACCTTTCGAGCCGAGAGGAACTTAATGTACAAGCTTTTCGCCAGTGCACTTGCTTCCTCAAACTAACAACTGGGGCAGGTTGTTAGACCAATTGCAGTCGACCAGGTCTCTAGAGGCTATACCTCCAGGCTGGTCGGTCCCAGGACCCATTTCTAGGAAATGGGTCAACTCTAAGGCGTATTCTACGTCTAAGGAGTTCTTCCCGGTCAAAGTGCCAGCTTTAGACGGGGATGCAGCTACACTGGGGTTAACTGCACCCGCTTCTGTCCAGGTCTCTTTTAAGATACTAGAGAAGTGGGAGACCAGAGCAAGACTGGGTGTATTGGTGTCATCTCATGACAACCATTTCGCAGTCGCTCTGTCTTTGTTGTTGAAAGAGGAGAATATCTCTAGCCTAGGGGCTAACAGAATTCTCGAAGCTTTCGACACAGGCAACAGGCATCTCATGGCACTGAATCTTCAGACCATCACAGAGATACTGTCCATGAGGAGGGACGCAGTTATAGTTGCTCCTAACTCATTGCTACGTGCTAGCAAGGACAGCCTGAAAGCCGCACCATTGGAGTCGAAACAACTCTTTGATGGAAGGATTGCTGCGGTGACAGCTTCTGATGCTTCAGAACAGTCGACGCCTTTCGGCGAACGCAGCTAAGGCTTTTGCGCAGGGCCAGAAACGTTCAACGTATTCTGCGAATGTGGGTAGTTCTAAGAAACCCAACCCAGCAAAGAAGCCAAAACGGTATGTGAAGGCGTTTCAGCCTAAACAAACCCCTTCCACGGGTCAGAAATCGGCTAAACCGAAGCGCCCCTATCAGGGTACTAACATCGGCAGCCTGCTAGAGTTAACACGAATCCGAAGCCGCAGCCCTAGGGATTCGCTCCTCTCTATGACAATCCCAAGGTCGGAGATTACAGTCGGGGGCCGCCTGTCATTTATCACGGAGGAGTGGGAAAGTGTCACATAGGATCGTTGGATTTAGTCTGTGATACAGGAAGGGTATCTGATTCCCTTCATTTCCCCCCCTCCGCTGACAGGCGTGCCGATCGACATTTCGTCTCGTCATCCGGCCATGTCAGAGGTGATTTCATCGCTTCTGAAAAAGAATGCCATAGAGAGCGTTCTCAACCCCAATTTTCGGGGTTTCTACAGCCGTCTTTTTCTTGTTCCGAAGAAAGACGGCAAGTGGAGACCGGTTATAGATTTATCTGCGCTAAATCTATTGATTCCGGTCGATAAATTCAAAATGGAGTCGACCCGCTCCATCCGAGTTGCAATTCGGAAAGGCGACTGGGCGGTCTCTCTAGACCTAACACACGCCTTTTTATCACATCCCGATCGCTTCCTCCTCGGGGAAATACCTTCGGTTTGTGATAGAGGGAGAAGTGCTCCAATTTCAGGGCTCTTCCCTTCGGCCTCAAGTCCGCCCCTCGAGTGCTTACGAAGATATCAGGGCATGGGAGCATTTCTTCGTATGAAAGGACCCCATCTTCTTCAATACTTCGACGATTGGCTTCCCCACAGGACGGATCGTGTACTTCTTTTTCACGATCTATCCCTAGCCTGGCGGACCATTCTGCGGTTGGGTTTAATACCCAACACGCAGAAGTCGGAATTAATTCCGTCAAAGAGGTTCACGTTCGTGGGTATGACGTTTTACACCGACTAAGCGGTAATTCGAGTACCTTCGGACAGAGTCTATTCACTAATACAGAATAGACAACTATATTCCACTCATTCGGCAGTGAACGTTCAGAATTCGCAAAGGAATAATAATAATTACTCCCCGAGTTCATAATGAGGCTGAGAACCATTTCGTCAACTTCCGGTTTCACTTCTGGAAGGAATTTCTGGAAGGGAAGATGATGACAGAACACTTCTCTGGCCCAGAGACCGTGGTTATACGTCCTTCTGGCCTGCCTATCGGCATAACCGTTACATCTTCCTTAGATATAGACAGTTCTTACCGATTGATGTTAATAAGGTAGGTCAATCTCTCTGAACGTTTGTCGACGGCTACCGCTTCTTTAGTTTTACTGAGAATTATAAATTCGTATTGCTTGGCGAACACTAACAGGGAAGTGAGTTCTTTGCTTTCAGTAGAAATGAATTACATTAAGTTTCAAAGACTGATGGTTAGAATTAGAAAAAACCCAATTGTAGGAGTTAACTCCAAAATAGGATTTGTCTTGCGTCCTTTGGTCGCTTACAAGAGCTCCATACGAACTCTTGAATCGACGTCTTTAAAGTTTTTTACTTATAAAACCGTCTTTTTATTAGCTTTAACTACAGATCGTCTCTGTAGAAACCGGGCAGATCAGATTCAATGAATCTGATGGCTCCTTACTCTACTGTGTCAACAAGGGTTTCCGTCTAAGAACCAGTTGCAGTCGGTCCTGCCTGGGTCCCCTTGTGGCTTCACAGCGAGTGGTTTGCTAATTCACATAATCCAACACATAAATAAAGTGAATACCGATTGAACCTGTATTCAATCCCCTCTTTCCCTTTATACATCCGTTGGAATCAAGTATGTTTGTTCTTAAAAAAATATGGAATAATATACTACAACGTACCTGGAACGACAGTAAGTATTGGTCGAACCTCCCGTCCTATGCTACGAAGTCATCAGGTATTAAATGACTGGTAATGTATTTTTGATATAAAAATGAAGTTTTTTAAAGTAAAACATATTTTTATTAGAAAATACTTACCAGTCATTTATAGAGTCCCACCTCCCAACCCCGCGTCGGCACCAATACTTAACGGTGAATGAAAAGTGACTACCCGCTCACGTGCGCGCCCGTACTTCCGGGCGGCCGTGTATGTCACGGATACGTGAGGGATATGCTAGCGTGGGCGTTTTTTTTGGATAATTAAGGTGTATAGAGATGATATATCAGGTATTAAATGACTGGTAAGTATTTTCTAATAAAAATATGTTTTACTTTAAAAAACTTCATATTGAGCAGTTTCTTATTTTGCAACAATGTTTTCAACTCATCAACCATTATATTTTTGTTTTTGTTTGTAGAGATTCCCATGATGCTGTCCAATATGTTATTTCAAGGTTTTCTGTTGTAGATTTAATGTACAAGGGAAAAGGCTAATGAGCTACATAATTCATTAAATGGTTTTTGTGGTATAAAACACTCCTGTTTTCAGAGGTTACTTAAACTGTTGTGATCTAATGAAACTTGATTAAAAGTGCTGTGTTGGAGTGGTTTTATGGTGGTTATGTCTGGATTTCCTTTCAGTCTTTATGTACACAAAGTAAACTACGTATTTATGCCATTTTATACGATGTCTCATTTGAAAAAATCTAGAAAACCATTGAAAGTATTGCACTTATGTTTTTGTAAACAATCCCGCTTAACCCTCTGCAGCAGACAACTTGAAAACATTATGTGACAAAAGGAGAAATCGCTCAATACAAGCAATTTCCCCTTTTTTGCCACAAAGTTTTCAACTTATTTTCAGTAAATTATACCTACTGTTATTGAGATTTTCCAGTATTTTTTAGTAGACATTTTGGAAGTCGTCTGCTGCAGTTTTGTTTTATGTGTGAAAGGGTTAACATGTATGATAATAAATCAATATTAACCCTTTCCCTCATACAACATTTCTGCAGCAGACGACTTTGAACATATTTTGTCAAAACATAGAAAATCTCTATAATCTAATGGATATAACCTATGACGAAAAGTGAAAAACTTTGTGTCAAAAGGAGAAATTGCACGTTTTGTGCAATTTCTTCTTTTGTCACTATGTTTTCAAAAAGCCGTCTGCTGCAGAGGTGTCGGAAAGCGTCTATATGAGGGAAAGGGTTAAAAGGGAAAGTCAAATACATGTTGCAACTGTATAATGATCAATTGCCGAATATGATATTTGGAGCAATTCCTACTTTTTCCACAATGTTTTCAATAAACATTTGCTATGAATCTGTTGTGGGAGAGAAGTAAGCGTAGTGGATTTGGGTCTGCGCAATTAACCTGGGTTATTATGATCCCCTCTCACATTGGTTACGGTGGAGTGCCCTTGGGCAAGGAACATTTTCTAGTCTGATATACCCTTGCAGGTATAATCAACCAGTGAAGATCATGATCAGACTGTGCTCCTTAACTGGATCTTAGCTGGTTACAAATTTCCTAAGGTTTCTTGTCTGGTAACAATGCCGAGTGAGTCATAACAATGTATATCATTATATAATGTATTAAAACAACATTTATGTTGTATCCAATTAAAGAGCAAGAATATAATCTGTGGCTGAAATGTTACTGTTAAACTGTTTGAAACCAAGTAAAACAAACAAATTAACGCTTTCCCTCATATAGACGCTTTCTCAGATGTCTCCCGCTGCAGACGGATTTTTGAAAACATAGTGACAAAAGAAGAAATTGCTCAAAATGAGCAATTTCTCCTTTTTCCACAATGTTTTCCACTTTTAGTCATAGGTTATCCATCCAATTATAGAGATTGTCTATTTTTTGACAAAATATGTTCTAAGTCGTCTGCTGCAGAATTGTCGTATGAGGGAAAGGGTTAAGCATTTGCTATAAAGCTGTCGAACATTATAAGTACTGTCATGACGTAAAGGTTTCAACCAGGACAAGCTTGTTTTTTTTCGCTGCAATCTGAAGTACAATTTGATCCCTTTTGTATTGCTCATATTGCTCTACTCGCACATTGTTTGACCTAGCCGTATTGACATGGAGACATTGATTTTTGTAATCAGCTTCCCTTTGTCCCTACTCATAAAGATTTATTCAGATTGCTGGATGATAACTTAACAAGTCTGTTACTCTAGTATCCTAATTGCCCAACTGCCAGTAAAATCCATTTTAACCCTTGTAGAAACTTGTAGAAACATTTTGACGCGTCTGCAGCAGACAACATTTGAAAACACTGGCAATAGAAGAAATTGCTCATCATAATGAATTTCTCCTTTTGCCACAATGTTTTCAAAACCAGTATCATCAATTACATCCTTTATCTATATCTTTGCTATGATATTTTCAAAGTTGTTAGTGTAAATTAGTTGTATATGGGAAAGGGTTAACTTTATAAGGAGTCATGTTAAAAAATGGCCTAACAGAAAATGTGAATCAACTGCCCCGTCCGTAATTGTTTTGTCAAAATGTTTCCTTTTCAGGGATTTTTTTTATGAATATGGAGAGCTAATTATTCCGGTCTCGTTTGTGCAATTTGCCCTTTTCCTCCAATGTTTTTAAACTTTGTCTGCAACAGGGGCATCAACAGATGTCTGAATAAGTTTAAAGATAGGTTTAAGATTGGTTGAATAAGCAAAGTCGGTATTTTGGTATAAATTAATGATAATTTTCATACTAAGATAAATAATAGTTTATAATGCGTCATGAGGAACTTCTGACCTAGATTTGAATGTGATAATATGACAAACATAGGTGGATTTAATTTAGAGATTAGTCATATATAAGATATGTTTATTTATAGCTAACTGTTTTTACCTACATGGTCAATTTTTTCATCGTCTCTAAACAGAAAAATAGACTCGTTTAAGAAAACTGACTGTTGAATTATTAGTGCGCACATCAAATATGATTTAATAATATATAATTAACCCTTTGCCAACCTACAACAAACCTGCAGTAGACGACTTTAAAAACATCTTGGGAAAAATAGAAAATCTAAAAGAAATGAAAACATAATTAATAAGAAAATTCAAAATATATATTGGAAAAAGGAAAAATTGCTCATTAAGAGCCCAATTCTACATGTCCAGGTGTCTAGGTGGACATTAAATGATCTTATCTACTAAGGCTGTGAACTATATGCACAGGCTAAAGTTGCCTGATTCTTCACTGTTCCCATAATGTATTTTGTATATTTTGTTGCAACACGCGAAATGGCGAGATATATAGCATTCCTAGAAAATATTTAACCCTTTCCCACTTGCAGACACATTCCGATGCATTTGCAGCAGACGACTTTTGAAAACATTGTGGCAAAAGGAGAAATTGCTTATGATGAGCAATTTCCCCTTTTGCCACAATGTTTTCAATTCTTTTTATTGATTAAACTTAATTTTTGGAGATATTTCACACTTTTGCCAATATGCTTTCAAAGTCATCTGCTGCAGATTTGTTGTATGTGGGAAAGGGTTAAGGCAATTTTACTAAGTTGGACTTAATTTAAAAGGCTTTAAACATTTTTTCACAGTGGCACAATTTTATGTGCACCACAGAAGCCAGTATTTTATAATTACAATATCTTTCATCACTAGTTTCATGGAACGGCAACTTAGATGTTGACTCACCGACAGATGCCTATCTTTTTGTTGAATTGAATTTCACAGATCGAAAATACAATGAAGATGTAATTACAGTGACCAATAGCTCTGAAAGAGCCTCTAAAACCACAAATGTGTCTCACATTTTATCATGAAAAAAGATTTCCTGAAGCAAGAAAATCGTTCTGTAGCTGTAAACAAATAATTATATGCCGAGTCAACCCGAAGTGGGTCTTGAATCTTTAATTTGTATCTTAAGACTCTTTCCCACATGCAGACACATTTTGATACATTTGCAGCAGATGACTTTTGAACATTGTGGCAACATATGAATTTGCTCGTAATGAGATATTTCTCCTTTTGCCACAATGTTTACAACTGTATTCAATAAATAAACTTTCATTCATAATCATTTAATTTTTGCCCTAGATATATATCCAGTCAGTTGCTGTAGATTGGTTGTATGTGAGAAAGAGTAAATTACACCAAAAATCAGTGAGGCTACACGTATAGGTATTTCTAATGATGCATCAAGTCTTAAATTTTTTTATCATGTTAGGCTGCTGCTAGTCCATACTCGCCAAGAACTTGCCTTTATAATGTTCAGGCTGTCTGAGGTTGTTTATTGTTTTTACTCACAATAAGGCCCTTTTTTGCCTACAAGTAATTAATATCAATTAATCCTTTCCAAAAAATATACCAAATATTGTAACAAATGACTTTGAAAAGGTCTCTGTGAAAATATGAAAGATTTCAATAAATGAAAGTATAATTACTGAATAAGAGATGAATACATTGTGGCAAAACGAGAAATAGCTCCCTTTGTCACAATGTTTTCTAAAGTTGTCTGTTGCAGACTCGCGGTAATAATGCATCTGCAATGAGGTAAGGGTTGAACTTTGACCCCTATTGTGCAGACAGGGTTATTGACTTGTAACGGGTTAATTAGATGAAAACATTGGCTAGTTACTAACTGCCTTCAGGGTGGTAAGGCTTTAGACTGATGATGCAATAATCAAGATTTCAGAATTACTAAATTAAAAATTATCCTTTTCCCACTTACTACAAGTCTGCAGCAAACTATGTTGAAAACATTTTGCCAAAAAGTATGAAAGATCTCTGTCACTGAATCTGTCACTGAATGTAAAAAATGAGAATGAAAAAAATGTGTTCATCAGAAAGATACCATAAAGATTTCCTGCAGAAATTGTAAACAACATCAAAAAATGAAACAGGTGAACAAATATCTAAATGAAACATCTATTATTGAAAAGATTTTGTTACAATGTGGCAAAAGGTGAAAAAACATCTAAATGAAACATCTATTATTGAAAAGATTTTAATACAATGTAGCCAAAGGTGAAAATGATCATAATGAGCAAATTGCTCCATTCAATGCTTTCATAAGTAGTCTGCTCAAAACACACCTGCAAGCTGGAAAGTGTTAAGGACCAAGTTGAGCCAAAAGTATTTCAACCAGCAGTATATATCACTTGAACTTTTTACCTCCCAATTTGGCTTTGATTAATATCATAATTAATATGTGACCCTGTGAAAGATTTTTATCATATAATTGGGCCAAGTTGCTGTTGTCTGCAAAATCCTTCAACAAATTACATGAAATGATTGAGGTGAACTCATGTAAGGATATTATAAGATGGCAATTGTGACTATTATGGTATTCACAATATTATTCTGTCACCTGGGCAGGGTGACACATATGGCTCACTTATCCTGTCTGTATGTCTCAACTTTCTGTCAGCTCGGCAGATTATGACTTGAAAAGAGAATTTTGAAATTTTCAACATTCGGTACACATCAATTTTCGTACCATGTGCATGAACACTGCGCAAACTTGGCTCGAACACTGCCGACAGTGCATGTTAATGCGGGACTAGGAATGAAGTATGAAACTGCACGTTATATATATAGCGTTCCACCAAGCGGGACAAAGCGTGACCAAAAATTGCCCGACGACTTCACACATGCAAGAACTATGCATGTCATGCAGGACAATGCGATACGGTAGACGTGAACAATGCCCGAACAATACTTAACCTATGCGTAAACAAGTAGTGCCTTTGCCTGTCAATGTGTGCCAATGCGGCCCATTTTTGACCGCACATTGCGTAGACAGTGTTTAACTTACGCGTGTACAGTGCGCGAACAGGTCGGAAACACAGCTTCACGCTCCGCTGCGTAGCACCGAAATGGCACGTCTTGCCACAAGGCATTGCGTGGCATTGCGAGTACAAAATTCGTGCCAGTGTCAGGGTGGCTTAACAGTGTCTGTTTATTAATCATGCTTATCATTTATTGGTAACTGATAGGGCATGTTGCATACGTCTAAGTGAGTGAATGAAAATTATTGTTGGGAAAAGAGATAGCTCAAGATGGGCAAGTTCTCATTTTCCCACAAATTTATCCTCACAATAGTCTAGTTTTCAATGCAGATGGCATTGATGAGCCTGTTTATACAAAAATGTACAATATTGCATTTCTGAACAGTGGAGGCACATGCTGATCTGGATATACACTGTTCACTATAAACATCTTACTATTTGTCATTGGAGGGCTCATATCATGTATATACCTTAAAACAAATGTAAATTATAAATAATTAGTTAATATGATAAGGGACATGGGGAATGGTTTGTAATTTATCCTTGAAAATCCTTAACAAACTGTAAAACTCGGAAGTCATTAAGTTTCATTTTGTGGTATTGTGTTCATGTAGTATATGGTCGGGGAACCAGGTATTACTAGCTTGTTGCTGACAGAACGTTGTAACTGGAGCTTGTCACTATGTGTCGTTACAGGTTTATGGAATAACACCCAGCTACTGGGGGCCTTAGGCCAATTAAAACCTTTCTACCATGCAAATATTTTTTTTGTATGCATCTACAGCAAACAACTTTTGAATACATTGGTGTAAAAGGAGAAATCAATCATAATCAGATAATGAGCAATTTCCCCTTTTGTCACATAGTTTTCAACTCTTCAATAATTATACTTTCAATTACAGAATTTTTCCACATTTTCGCTTGAATGTTTTCAAAGTCATACGTCTGCAGGAGATTTGTTGTTTTTGGGATAGGGTTAAACCCTGGCATCTAAAACATCCCCACATGTGTTCTCACCATGGAGACATTGCTTCCTTTATGTTGGGCTATTATTCCAGCTTATTGCTAAAGTCAGAAGAAAAATAAAACATACGGACAGTTTTCTAGATTCTTAAGGTGTTACAGAAGTTTTGATTATATTTTCACTAAGTGCAAAATCACGAAGTTCTATATAACTCTTATTAACATGCAGACGCATTTATAACATCTGTAACAAACAATTTGTGAAAACATTGTGGCAAAATTAGAAATTGCTTGCCATGAGCAATTTCTCACTGCCACAATGTTTTCATCTCTATTTGATAATTATACGCTTTTCAAAAAAAAATGCCTGTATGATTTCAAAATCATCTGCTATGTATTCTTTCTATGTCAGAAAGGGTTGTAAGGCTTCTCTTTGTGTGACATTTGCAGAAGTTAAAAAAACTTTTTTTTTTTAAGGAGACCAAATAAGATTATGTTCTGCATATATGACATTTGATTGTCATAGAGCAAGGTTATGTTTTGTTGACTAGGATATTTTATTTATTTTGGAATTATTATTGTCAATATGAGAAAAATAAGGAATAACAAAGGCGTATTCACCATGGTATTATTTTTGTTTTGCACACATTTTATTTTATGATAAAACTGGAGTGACACTGACATTTAGTGTTCAACGTAACTTTTTTTTTTTCATTTGAAAAAGCGTGAATTTTAATGTTTTATCAAAGTAAAATTGTGAATTTAATGCGCTGCACTTGATGGATAATATTATGACTTTATCGTATCAACTGCCATGCCTTCGCATGGTTGACACTTTGGAATCGTGTCTGCCCAGATCTCAAACTGTCAAAAAGGCTGTGAATTTCGTTATTGTTCTAGCTGATAATGTTGTCTTCAAATAGTCTTGTTAAATCCCTTCATATTTTAAAAGAGTAGAAATGAAAATTCTGCACAAGTTAACCCTTTCCGTCATGCAACAAATCTGCAGAAGATGTCTACTCAAAATACGGAAAATCTCTGTAATTGTACCGATAGGTTATGATAATTACTGAAAAAAGTTGAAAACGTTGTGGCATTGAAGGGAGAAATTGCTTGTTTTGAGCACGATGTTTTCAAAAGTCGTTTAATGCAGATGTGTCAAAATGCGCCTATAGTCATGGGAAAGGGTTAACAAAGAAAACATAATTCTGATGTATTATATAGTGGGGAAATTAGATAATTCTCATCAAAGAATCCACCCAAGGGAAGAGGTTTCAAGTTGGCTGTTGTGAACAGTGTAGATGCATTTTAGCCTGCATGACCAGCAGGGTTGATAGCATATCATAATCTCCACTTTTTAAAATAATGCCAAGGTTGGTTTATATGCAGGAGCATTGAATTCCATCTCACAAAAATATCAGAGCTCTAGATAAAGGGCATTTTCCATGTTCTAAAACATTTATTTGGAACTCAAACTATGCTGTGGGTACTAAAAGGAATCAACTCACTGATATGATTCTGTACAGATAACATAGGGTTTAGTTGAGTAATAGGAGAAATCCTTATCTAGTCCTGAAATGTTCATTAGACTTGTTGTTTTGAACTATCCTAGGTGTGTCAGTGCATGCGTAAGTTGATAAAGAAGATAATTTTTCTCCATCTAATTTGCTTTTTATCTTAGATTGTTTGTGCACATAAACTAATGTTTCAGCCTCAAGTCACACAGCTATCTTTGTGTATTAGCCAATTCCCTTCTTTAAGTTTTTTTACACTTATTTTGCTTACAAAAAAATAAAAGAAAATGGTCTAGTCTCAAATGGTCAGTCTATTACAAGAAAGGCCATCTGTCATAGGATTGTTAGGTCAAATCCTATATAATGGCCACAATTCTCACTTGAAAACATTGTGAGAAATAAGATATTTTTCCTCATATTTTTAATTTCGAATAATGTTGCAAAAATTGTCAGCTGAAATGGCATTTAATGTTGTTTGAAGTAGTTACACATGTAATTAGAATGAATCGATTTGAGCAATTTTTCCAATTCTCACAATGTTTGCAAAAATTGTATGCAGAAAAAAATAATCATGTACTGTGTTAAGTTGATTTTATCACATGACAATGCTTGTTTCCGATCTAAATTCTAATATACCCATTACGTATTTCTTTATATGTCACACGTGTAATATAACATGACTGAATCACTATTTGTGTATTCATCCGCAAATGTTTACAGAACGTGTATCCAGTAAATAGAAACGTCACAATAGATGTACGAGGTAAAGGAACCATTTTCGGTCATACAAATATTTTTTGTATGATTAGTTAACAGTTTATTAAGTATTTTATGTTGGGACTATTTATTAAGTATTTTATGTAAGTATTTTATGTTGGGACTATTTATTAAGTATTTTATGTTGGGACTATTTTGTGACAGCGAAAATTTTCTTTTTGTGTTTCATAATGTGTCATATTAAAAAAGAATCTGACATTCGTGTTCATTTCATGAAGTCTTATTAAACTTGTCCAAGAAATGTGTTATTAAGCTCGCCAGAGGCTCACATAATAACACATTTCTTGAACTTAAGTTTAATAAAACTTTAAATGAAATGACAACTCATGTCAGTCCCCAATGTTTTCAAAAGTTGTTTGCTTGCAAAGGCTGCGATGATCTAGTGTTGTCTGTTTTGGTAAGCTCTTTCCCACATACAACAAATCAGCAGTGAATGACTTTGAGAATATCTAGGCAAAAGTATGGAAAATCTATGAAAAAAGTAGTGGCGACAGGAGAAATTGATTATTATGAGCAATTTTGCCACATTGATTTTAAAAGTCGCCTACTGCTGAGGAGTCGACAGGCTTCTGTATTTGGGAAAGGGTTAAACTGTAAGTTCATTTATTGATGAAAAAATGTTAACGGAGACCTTTCTTTATTAATCAGGACCATGAGATGCAGCAGAAGATTGACTATGAAATCAAGATGCGAGAGGGAACAGCCCGTCTGCTTGCGGCTTCCAAACATCCCAAACAGCTGATGGAGGCAGCGAAAAACTTACTGACATCCAACACAAGGATCATCGCTTATATGTCTGAACTACAGCGCCGGAAAACTGCGGAGGCTTTGGGAAAATCGTAAGTTTTACATTATTTATATTAACATTTATTTCTTGATTAGAAATTGTTTGGACACTGAAACCATGTGTGTTCTTCTATTCCAACTGTTTCCTAGCTATGTAATTGTTCCAACTTACAGATAAATTTTGATGCAGACATTGTGGCAAAAGGAAAATTGCTCAGTATGCTCCTTTTGCTACAATATTTTTAACTATAATAAAACGATTAAACATGTACTTCACTTATAGAGATTTCACATATTTTAGTTCCAATGTGTTCAAAGTCGTCTGCTGCAGATTTGTTGTTTAACTGGTGAGACATTTTGAAAAGCTTCATTTTAACGATTTTTGCTAGATGTCTTAATTGTATAGATCTAGAACGCTTACAGACAGCAACAATTGGTAAGCCCTGTGTTCACACGTAAAAATTGCTGTCACGGTTTTTGAAACATTTTTGCATGATTTCAGGGCGGACACTGATGGATGCCAGATGCCCTGTAAAGCCAAACTGAACATGTCTGATCTCAGGATACCCCTCATGTGGAAAGACACGGATCATTTCAAGAATAAAGGAGGTCAGTTATTCCCACTGTTACACCTTCAGAGACCCCCTACACATAAACCATTCTAAATATTCATTCTAATTCTAAAATATGTAGAATATTCAATATTTCAAAGTAATGCATTTGAAATTGTGGTACTTTGTGAATTAGGAATTAGAAAGATATTTAGAATAGTTGATGAATACAGGACTGGTCCAGATTTTAAGTTGAATCAAAATTTGCAATGGTTTCACAGAAATAGTTTTAAAATAGTTTCAAAGAAAACCAGAAATTGTGGTCCTTTGTGAATTTAGAATTTGGAATGATATTTAGAAATTTCTAGTGAAAACAGCCCCGGTTTCCATTTATTGAGGTTTAACAAACTTTCGGTCATATGAATAGATTTCCCTTAATTTTCCCTCAATATTTTTCAAGTTGTCTGCTGCAGATTTGGGAAAGGGTGAAACTACTGTATTTCAACTTGTTCAGGTTCAAAACTATAATGTGGTCATGAACATTACTGGTCAAAAGTAAATTCATTCTGATTTGGAGAATAGAGTTCATTCCTGGGCAATGTTTATGAGCAATAATTCCATTTACCACTATGTTTTCGAAAGACGTCTGCTGCAATAACAAATAATATATAACAAAAACCAAAGTCAAACATCTTTTTTTACAAATATCAAACTTGTTTTGTTTATTTTTCAGATCACAGAAGATATGCTGTATTCTGTTTAGTGAAAATTGGTACAGAAATCTTTGACACATCTCTGATATCGACTGTAGACAGAAATATGACAGATTTGTCCTTTGATGATGTCATCGTTTTGTAAGTTATTACATGATTGGCTTTTTAGCTCGCTGTGACTTCATACCATGAGAATAAGATGATATTTGATGCCTTAGCAAGAGGCAACTTTCAAAAACAGTGTGGTGAAAAAGGAGAAATTGCTCATTGTTTTCATCTTCATATGAATATGATATTTTCACCTTTCAAAATGGATGCCTCTTAAAATGGCATATTCAGTTAACTTTTAAATGTTTTTTGATAAATTTCTGGAACTGATTTTGTGAAGCCTTTGCATTCATTATAGAGAGCTGTTTGACAATGCTCTATACTGTTGCTGCTCAACATTTTAATTTTGATATTCCTTTAATTGGCTTTCGACTCTCCCAAATGCAAAACTGGCAAGTCCTTAAGACAGTTTATGGTTTCAACAGAAAGTGTATCATGAATAATGTTTCATATCATTTATATCTTGATTGATTTAATACTTGTGATGATGACATATTTTTTTTTATTTTTTGCAGTGACAACATTCCCCATGATTTCGAGTGTGTACTAGAGATATATTGTCACAAACTCCACGAAGATCTCACCATGGCCAGTACACCAAAGAAACTCAAGAAAAAAGTTACAGATCTGTCAGAAAGTGTAGGCAGAAGTGTGGGGAAACGCCTGTCGGGACTCCATGATTCAGACATCATGGGAAATATGGTATTGTAAGTCAACTTTTATTACAATCATACATCTCATTGAAATCAGACATGGATATTAAACATGGATCTGACAACACCGCGAAACATCTTGTCATGAATTGACCCTATACATTTATATATTTCTCTATTTGTTTATTTATATTGGTTATCTCCCCTGTTGATACGTAACGATTATGTAGTTACCAGCAGGACTGTCAGTTTACACAGGAAACACAATGATATGACTTAAAATCTGTTGAAAGCAGCATAAAACACCATACAAATAAAAGACAAACACCTAACAAACATTCAATTAATTCAAACATTCATATTTCAGAGGTCCCAAGTTTGAACTTGTAGCCAGAGGGTCCTTGACCTTGGCAGATGTAGATGATGTCGTGAGAACATTTGATCTGAGGTTGGAAGAACCACTAACAGGTAAACAATATGTCATTGTTAGAACTTTAAACCTTTATCTGATAGAAACATTTGATGTCCTGGTAGCAGATGTATTTTGAAAAAATTGTGGTAATTAAGAAATTGCTCAAAACAAGCAATGTCACCTTTCCCACAATGTTTTTAACTCAGTATCAAAGGTTTAACTCTAATTTTCCTGACTCCATATCTTCGTCATCAAAAGTTAACAAGGCAGACAACTCTCAAAATAATGATCATGTAAATGGTTAATATTTTACTATACAATAATTGTATTTCAATAATACGCTTATTTGTATGCAATTTTGTATCCGTCTCATAGTGTGGTGGTTAGAGTGTGTACTTGGTCAATCGGGTTCAATCCCTGGTTGGGTCATACCGAAGAATTTAAAGGCAGTATGAGTGACTTGAGGTCCAGGATTGTGGGTATAGCATACCCCTGATGCATCATTGTCCAGATAAATAATACTGGTAGTACATGTAATTCACCCATGAAATGCCATGCTATAAGCTGTTGACAGTTGTGTTAAACAATATTCAAACGAACAAAACTAGGCTGTTCAGTTTAAAAATTATAGCCGATTGGGAACATGGTCTCATAGAGATTAGATGGTATCCATACATATACTGTTTTATAATTGTAATAAATGTAATATTTTGTAATACATGTAAATGTATTTCCTTGTTTATCTTACAGAGAGTGGTGCCTGTGATCTGCCTTTATTTGGACATTACTGCTGTAGACTGGCTGCTTTACCTCACTGTCTGGTACAAACAGGGGTATCCGGCTACCTCAATCTACATGTAAGTTCACAAACTTGTTCCATATGTTACAAATATACAGCAGAAAACATTGAAAAAACTTAGGCAAAAATAGGGAAAAACTATAAATGAATGTATAATTATTTAATAGAGTTGTTAACATTAACATAATTTCTCCTTTCCTTGCCACACTATTTTCACAAACTCTCTGCTGCAGATGTGTCAAAATGGGAAAGTGTTGAATATAGTACTTCTATTACTGACTTAGTGATGTGATGATTAATTAGGGCACCTACCTTCTTAGCAGGAAACCAAGGTTTGTTTAGGTCAAACAAAAATTGTAAAACATGGTAGAAGTTGCTTCCCCCTAAGGTTCCCAGTATTACAGGCAGGGATAGCAATATGACTGATTTCCTGGTGTCAGGATAAACTTACCAACTGTTGAAGGTGTCTACGATGAAGTCACATTGGACCTGGCAAGATTCGTAGATTAGTACAGGGATAATGGAAAATTATAATGCTGCTTTGGTTTAGCTGAAAAACTGTTGAAAATGGCATTAATCCTTACATTTTAAATCATTATCCTAATTATCATGTTAACCCTTTCCCTCATATGACAATTCTGCAGCAGACGACTTTAAACGTATTTTGTCAAAACATAGAAAATCTCCATAATTTAATGGATAACAAAAAGTGGAAAACATTGTTGCACGTTTTGTGCAATTTCTTCTTTTGTCACTATGTTTTCAAAAAGCCGTCTGCTGCAGAGGCGTCAGAAAGCGTCTATATGAGGGAAAGGGTTAAACAATAGGATAAGCATATAATCATATACATGTTAATTATGCAAACTAGGCAAAGTTCAAAACCTGTAACTTATTCTTGTTTATATGATAACAAAGAATCATTCTGTTACAATAATGATGTATAAAAATCTATTTCTAGGAGGATGATGAACTGTCCAAGTGGAAGAAGTATTGGTGTGTGTTACGAAACCTACAGGTGTGTTGTTGGTCCTCACCCCAAGATGTAGAAGTTACAGCCCCTCTAGTCACCGTACCCATCACCAAGGTAAATATATATATATTTTTTATTTCATACCCATTACCAAGGTTAATAAAATAATTTATTTCATACCCATCACTGGGTTAACCCTTTTCCTCATACGACAATTCTGCAGCAGACGACTTTGAAAATATTTTTCAAAAAGTGGAAAACATTGTTGCAAAAGGAGAAATTGCTTGCTTTGAGCAATTTCTTCTTTTGTTACTATGTTTTCAAAAAGCTGTCTGCTGCAGATGTGTCAGAAAGCGTCTATATTAGGGAAAGAGAATAATTCATTTCGTACCCATCGCCAAGGTTAATGAAATTATACATTATATACCCATTTTTCCAAAGCAAACAGCTACTTTCCCAATCAAGACTTAAAACCCATTGGTGGAAGACAGATATTTTATGATCGATAGGCATAAAAAGTTGTTATATTTACATCAAGTATGCAATATATTGATCTATTTACCTTGGTGATGGATATATTCTGTTTATTTTCCTTGTAAGTGAAGTTATTG
The DNA here is from genome assembly GCA_031761405.1 of Serripes groenlandicus. Classification (NCBI taxonomy): domain Eukaryota; kingdom Metazoa; phylum Mollusca; class Bivalvia; order Cardiida; family Cardiidae; genus Serripes; species Serripes groenlandicus. The sequence continues at coordinate 62,022,443 of JASEVX010000009.1, read as the reverse complement.
TTTGGAGAAAGCCTGGAAACACATGGTTATGTGAACTGTCCCCCATGATATAACTGAAATACTGTTGAAAATGGTCGTAAACACAGCTTAAACCATCAAATTTTTGTTCTTGCAGAATACTCAGATAAGTGAGGCGGACCCTCGTATAACTAAGAGAGCACACACATTCCATATAAAAACGATTGGGGAGCGAGTAGTAGCAGAGACCACTCTAGGCTCAGAAAACCAAGAGGAGTTCAGTTTGTGGTGGGACGGTTTACAACAACACCTTTTAGACCAAGGTAAGTCGTTTGTACAGCATACAAACACTGACCCTCAAAGGCTTTAACCCTTAACCACATACAGCAAATCTGCAGCAGAAGACTTTGAAAAAATGGTGACAAAATCTGATAAATCTCCATAAAAGATAGCTTAATTGTTAAATAAAGTTGAAAACATTGTGGCTAAATGGGAAATTGCTCATCATGAGCAATTTCACCTTTGGTCACAATGTTTTCAAAAGTCATCAGGTGGGGAAAGCGTTAAATAATACATGGCAATTACGATCATTTTGAATACTATAGAAAAGTTGGTTTTTGTCTCTTACTATGTTCCAGAATTGATTTTTCGATAAAATAATTGCTAACAGAGAAGATCTGGATCTGAACCTTTCCTGGATATAAAGTCCTCGAAGGTCACATTTAATGTGAAGTAAACCGAATGTAAAATCTCACCATTCTAGGTCATAGCCAAACTTGTTATTTGGGGATATTCATGTAAACTCTAGTTCTATTATGTTTTCACAATGCATTGGTAAAGATATGAAATGTAAATCCAGCGAAGCAAAAGTTTTTAAAGGAAGATACCTCTGTCATCTTAGTTAATTAAAATAATTGTGTTATTCACCTTTCATTGTTTAGATAATACATTTGACCTTTGAACCCTATGTTTTGGGTGCCCAAAAAAATTGTCTCAGTGAGATGATTCCTTTTTAGCACCAACAACAAAGGGTTTTTATACTAGCTAAAACAGATGAAATTGTGAGCAATTTCTCCCTTTTCACCAATGGTTTCAAAATTTAATAATCATCTAATGAATAATTTTTAGTCTGTATACATCCAATACAGGGTTATTTAGGTTCTTGTTCATCTTCTGAAGAATGTTTTATTGAAGTCTATCAAAACACAGGGTTATTAATGTTGTTTTTTGTTCCTTGTTTTCAGCATTATGGAAGCATGCCTGTGAATATGTGATGGATGTTCGGAGAGCTTCCACAAGCAGACTGTCTGTGATAGGGCGTAAAACGTCTATATATGAAGACACCCCAATATCAGGTAAGCAACATCCATTCATAATGAGCAATTTCTCCTTTTGTCACAATGTTTATCTAACTTCATATGATAAATTAACCCTCATTTATGGAAATATTTTTTTACTTTTTTGCCAAGGTGTTTCCAACATCATCTGCTTTAAATTTGTTATAAGTGGGAAAGGGTTAAATCTCCACAGATTGTAAGCTTGTTATATGATATCAGCTTGCTATATGATGTCAGCATGTTGGCAAACAATTTAATCCTTTCCCACATACAACTTGCATCCCAAGCTTATCTCCCATAATCCTATTGTTTATCTTTAAAACAAATCTGCAGCAGATAACTTTGAAACCCTTTAGACAAAAATGTTTAAAATCTCTTTTAATTAAAATGTAATTATTGGATAGAATTGAAAACATTGTGGACAAAAGGAGCCTCTTTTGCCATAATGTTTTGTAAAGTCACCTGCTGCAGATGTGTCTGGAAGTGGAAAAGGGTTGAGTTGACATTGCATTTTCATTTATTCACTTTATTTTCTGTAAATGTCCTTACACAATAATACTATCCTGGGTCTATTATCAAAGTTCATACTGTTTTTAAAACTGCAGGGTCTGATCTTTAAAAGTACAACTAAAACTAAGGTTGTAAAATGGTATCTTTATATTATGGGCAAATTTTTCTTTTGACACAATGTTTACTAAGTCATCTGCCGGAAAATTGTTTCATGTGAGAAGGGTAAACCCTTTCTCTCAAATAGACGCTTTCTGACGCCTCTGCAGCAGACCGCTTTGTGAAAACACAGTGACAAAAGAAGAAATTGCTCAAAATGTCTTCATTTGTCACAATGTTTCCCACTTTTAGTCATAGGTTATCTATTTTTTGAAGAAAAAAAAATTAAAAGTCTACTGCTGCAATCGTAAGAGGGAAAGGGTTAAACAAAAGGTAATAGGTTCATAACATAGTTTTTATACTGTTTCAGAACCCCCAAGACGTATTTCTGATGAAATCAAGATGGAGGATGACAAACTGAGCCAAATGTTGAATACTTTACTTGGGGAAGCCAAAGAAATTCGTAGCGGCAGTATTAGATCAACGTCTTCGAGTTCAGGATCACTGCGATCAACGTCATCGAGCTAGCATCAAATCGCATTACCATAGGTTCATTTAATTTATTGGACAAAAATGAATGTGAATAGAAATGGCATCAGATGAATGAACTTTTGACACTGTGCTCGAGTAAAACCAACCACATGGTATTTGATATCAGTGAAGATTCGGATCATCCTGTGCATTCATGCAGTTTGATCTGACTGCTCTGTACACCGATTTGTCATGGAAAGTTACTTCTTGTAGGCTCAGCTTCAGGAGCTCAATCAGAAGTGATGTCGACAGTCAATCCAGGGATTGTGAGTTAGAACCCCAGCACTGCCAACATTTTTTCCCTATGTTTTACAATGTGAATGAGCCAAGCGTCGTTCGGCTTCCACCAACAGGCTAACAGTCTATGTGAAAAAGCAGCCCAGAATACTGGTGTGAGAAAGCCAGGAAACACATGTTTTGGTGAACTGGCTGCCGTGATATGATTGAAATATTGTTGAAAATGGTGTTTAACCCCTATAAAATCAAACTTTGTTCATATGGATCACATTACATTGATGGGGAGACAGATCTTTACCTACATACAAATCGAGGGCTTGGCGTGAAACGATCGTAACTAAAAACCTAATTTGAAAACCCTGGTTTAGGGGCAATTTTGACCCCTTTGTAAACAATGCAAATTTAGGTGCCATTGCTCAGAACGAGCAATGGCACCTAAATTTCCATTGTTTACCAAAAAAAATGATTTAACGCTTATAAAGATTTTATGGCGAGGTGATTAACCTTGGTCAAAATATACCAATTTTAGTTATAACCGTTTCACGCCAAGCCCTCGAAATGTATGTCGATTTACTAAGTTTGGTTTATCTACAAATAAGCCTGCCCATAGGAAAAGGCACAAGTTGTTTTTTTGAAACATTACAGATCAAGTCCACTGTTTACATATTATAAATATAACCCTTCTAGAAGTTAATGTCAAATTGTGTAGATTCTATTAAGGTGGAGCAGATGTGCAGGCTGATCCGAACCCATATTGTCCAGAAAAGCCAACTTGTGTCTTTTCCCACGCGCTGAATCAAATGTTGTAGCTACGCTGAGTTTGGTTTGCCTGGAACATGGTTCATATATTTAGTCACATTGTAATATTTGTAAGCAATAAGTCATTAACTGCTTTTGTTAATTAGAACAACATTGTTAACATAACTGTAAGGAGGACATTTCTGAACTCTTGGCTGCCTATTTACAACAGATCTTCAGCAGACAACTTTGAAAACATCTAGGCAAAAGTATGAAAGATCTCTTTTTCATGAATGAATAATTGAGCTGCATTACACTTTACAGGAAAAAACAACTAAATGGTTTAAGTGACCATTGTAGATCCAGATCAGTCTGAATCTTAACTGAGCGCTTTTAAGTTGAAGAAGCATTAAAACAAATGTACTATGTATGTGCAAAAAAGTGTTTTCTACACTTGCTTAACATGGTTTTCATAGACTTACGTCACTTTAATTGTTGAATCCAGTTTAAAATAAAGTAGCAAAAGTAGAAATTGCTCCTTTTGTCACATTGTATTTAAAAGTTGTCTGCTGCAGGTGCGTCCGAATGTCGGATAGGGTCTATGCAAGAGCAGAAACTGTTGTTTGGAGAGATTATTTGGGTTAAAGTGTTCACTGTATAAAGATTTGTAATGTTGAAATCAGAGCTAGATAAGGGGCGTTTTGCATGTTCTAAAATCCTTATTTGACCCTCTGACCCTATGTTGTGGGTACTCAAAAGAATTAACCCAGTGAGACAATTCTTTTAAGTACCCACAACATAGGGTTTGCTTTAATAAAAAAAAATTGTGGGTAAAAGAGATTTATAACCCTCCTTATCTGGACCTCTGTAAATATTTTGTGGGTTAGCACAGCAAAATGCTGCTGTAATATTTGTGCTATGTACAGCTTTATTTATGCATATGTCGCATACCATTTTAATACCAGTTAAGTTCAGTTGGGTTAAATTTTCATTGATAAAGAGATTTTTCTTTCTTTGTTTCTTAGACTAAAATAATCCTAATGATAACTTTTTTGTGTGTCAAAATACTGTAAATAACAGTTCCTGAGTACTTTTATTGTTTATTCCCGTCTTAAGAGTCTTCCATATTTAAAAACAAATCATATCATATTATCCAACAGTATTCCCGATAACTGATGAAAGGTATCATTTGTCTTCCAACAATCAAATAAAGAAAAGCAGCCTGTTGCCTTGAATGGAAGTAATATGAACTAAATCGCCGGTGCTAGAAATAACTTTGTTTGATGATCCAATCCATGCTATATCAGTGAAATAATGTTGACAGTTGTGCTAAAGTACAATCATTAGTAGTCATGTCACACGAAAATTCAGCCTTGGAAGGCCTTGGAATTGAATGTTGAAATTACATACTGTAAAAGTTATAATCAATCTCAAGAGAATTTTAGGGTACGTGTACGACAAAATAGTAAAACCCTTTGCCTCATATAGACGCTTTCTGATGCCTCTGCAATAGATGGCTTTTTGAAAACATGGCGACAAAAGAAGAAAATGTTGCAGATTTCTTGTATGTGGAAAAGGGTTAACTGGAAAGATTCTAGAATGTGCAGAGGCCCATAGGACTTCGATAGTCACTGGGTACAAAGCCCAGAAGATCATTTTGAGTTTGATAAGGCCCGTTTTTAACCCTTTCCCACTTGCGATAAATCTACAGCAGACAACTTGAAATATCCAGGCAATATTTTTAAATAGTAACTGAAAGAATAGGTTGGAAATATTGAGAAAAAATGAGAAATCGCCTATAACCGGCAATTTCTCCTTTTGCCACAATGTTTACAAAATTCAACTGCTGCAGAGGCATCAAATATCATCTGTATGTGGGAAAGGGTAAAACTTCATCTAAACAAAATTGAATGTAAATATGATATATCATTAGGTGAAAATTAGGTCTAATGTTACATGCAAACCATGACAGCACATGTGAGACTGGAAGATACCCATACGCTAAGTATCACATATACCCTCGAAGTCTTCCGCCATTTAGAAGAACCATAGGCAGCTTTGCAGTGACAACTTTTGAAAACATTATGCCAAAAAAGAAATTGCTCAGAATTTCAGAGCAATTTCTCCATTTGCCACAATGCTTTCAAATCTTAATAAAAAAACATTACTTTCAGTAAGAGATTTTCTATATATTTTTGCTTGGAAATTTTATAAATTGTCCGCTGCAGAAATGTTGTATTTGGGAAAGAGGCAATAGCTAGGGGAATATGATAAAACCACATTTTGCATTTATTTATTTGAGAATGAAAGAAGTGTTGTTTTAAATCAATGACACTCACTGAAACATCCATGAATATTAAACCCACTGAATTTTAAATATACTATGTGCAATGTATGTTTTATTTACTTTTCTGATATTCAATTCAAGAATCTTATAGATTAAAAACTCTTCTCAGGCTACATTGTTGGATTTTTATCTCATTTACTTTAATTATACATTCACTATATACAAGCATCCAGAGAATGCAGAACAGTTACAAATAAAGTTTGCTGTACGTGCTTGAGCTACATCACACAAAAACCAATATATGGTGATTTTAACCCCATCCCACCATAGGCGCATTTTGATGCGTCTGCAGCAGACGTCTTTTGAAAACATCTTGACCAAAGGAGAAATTGCTCAAGATGAGCAATTTCTCCTTTTGCCACAATGTTTTCAATTTTTTTTTCAGTAGTTAAAACCTACAATTATAGAGATTTTCCATATTTTTGAGTAGACATTTTCAAAGTGTTCTGTTGCAGATTTGCTGTATGTGGGAAAGATTTAAAATACATCATTACCTTTACCGTTCATTATCATACTTGTCAGGTGCTCTTGGGCAAGGCACATTTTCTAGCCTAGTACTGGTTTGTTTATCCAGGTATCACGAATAAGTGAACTGTTGACGTGACATAACTGAAATAATGTTGAAAGCAGCGTAAAACTCCAATGAAACAAACAAAACTTTTATGTCAGCACCATTTTACTGAGGCTACCTTGATACTTGTATGACTAGATAGTGAACGACAAGGGTCCTGATCAGACTGTGGAGGTACAGGCAGATCTTGACATTCATTGGACACAAAGTTCCGAAGATCAGTTATTGTAGGAAGTGGGTCATTTGTGAATATTCATTGATTGTAAATTGTTTCCCAGAAAACAAGAGAATATTTTGAAGTTTTATTGATCAGATATTTTTTACACGCCACCAGCTTTTATTATATATTGTTGCTGGTTTTTTTAAACCAAAGTCTTAAATAACATTTAGCTTTTAAAAAACATGCCTTTAGTTGCCTTTCAACTTGAATATCAGGGAATCTAGTTTAGTTCAATCACATAATACGGACAACATTTTCGGGTAATGGCTTGTTATGTTTATCAACTCTTTTTGTGTTAACACGGTCTCTATTTGTCTAATAATGTTGAAGCCTTTCCCAGAAAACAAAAGTCGTCTGCTTCTGTTGCATCAAAATGCGTCCGCAGGTGGCAAAGGCTAACATGCTCTCAATTTGGAAAAGTTAAAGAACATAATAGGGGATTGGTAATTGGGTATAAATGTACCATATATTTGTTTGTTTTTTTCAAAACCTTTCGAAGCTTGTTTACACTTTCGTAACAAAGAAAAGAAAAAAAATCTTTGAAAAGAAACAAGATCAAACCAAACTATTTGTTTAACATTATCTTTATCATGGCTTTAAATTGGAAAACTAAATGTTGGAAAAAAATATATTAAAGAATGCAAAAAATCTTCTACAAACAACTGCTTTCATTTTTCATTCTTCCAAAATAATGTGCCGAGCCCCGGTAGCTCAGTCGGTAGCGACACAGGCTGTCAATCCAGGGGTTGTGAGTTCGAATCCCGGCTCGGCCAACTTTCTTTCCGACGATTGACAAAAGTCAATGCGGCATGCATCCTTCGTCTTCCACCAATAGGCTAAGTCTATGTGGAAAAGCAGCCAGTTGCTTGGGAAGATTGTTGTGTGGAGTACTGGTGTGAGAAAACCAGGAAATGCATGAGTAGGTGAACTGGCCGCCGTGATATAACTGAGAAATTGTTAAAAATGACGTTAAACCCCAATCAATCAATCCAAAATAATGTAATAGTGAATCACAAATGCCACTCTGCAGTAACATAGATATTTTCAAAAGTACATCTATCAAGGTCACAACATATATCTTTTGTATAACTGGGATAATTTGTCATTTGCTAATTTGGATTTCATATTAGGCATTGTATTACTTTAGACAAATTTTTCCCAGTAAACAAAATTTTGATGTTATGACAGTGACATTCGGCCTACCATTCCAAAATCTAACAGAGAAAGAGCTTTCACATAAGTGTATTCCTTTATGATAAGTCATACAGTTATTGATTTGTGACATTGACCAACTTTTCAATAACTGAAACATTGGTCATAACTTAGTTTGACCTGTAAATCATGTATATTTCTTGTGACAAGTCCTTTCCAGACATCCCAAAACATCCGATTTTGTGACATTGTCCTTTGACCTATTTTTCAAAATATATAGTCTTAGCTCACCTGAGCACTTTCGTACTCAATGCGAGTTATTTGCGTCAACTTTTTGCTTCAAACAACTTCTCCTCCCTAACCACTTTGCCAATTGGGATAAAACTTCATAGAAAGCATCCTCTCAATTTCATCTCCTAAATTCCTTCATTTTTTTTGGATCCATGCAAAATTCTGGTTTCCATGGCAACCGAAAGAAAAAAAGTGAAAACTTAAAAAAATCTTCTCCTCCGAAAGTGTCTGGCAAATTTTCAAATAATTTTGTAGAAATGTTCCTTTAGATTCCTTCAAGCAATGTTGATTGGTCGAAACATGGCCGCCATGGGGCGGAGCTATTTTGCCTTATATGGCTACAGTGAAAACTTAAAATATCTTCCTCCGAATTTTGTAGAAATGTTCCTTGAGTGACCCTTTATCAGATTCCTTCGAGCCATGTTGATTGGGCGAAAAACATGGTGGCCAGAGGGCAGGGCTATTTCGCGTTATATTGCTATAGTGAAAACTTAAACAACCTTCTCCTATGAAACTGTCAGGCCGATTTTAAATAATTTTGTAGAAATGTTCCTTGGGTGACCCTCTATACAATTCCTTTAAGCCATGTTGATTGGTCGAAAAACATGGCCACCAGTGGGGGGGGGGGGCTATTTTGCATTATATGGCTATACTGAAAAAATCTTCTCCGACGAAAGTGTAGGGCCGATTTCAAATAATTTTGTATAAATGTTCCTTGGGTGACCCTCTATCACATTCCTTCAAGCCATGTTGATTGGTTGAAAACATGGCCGCCAGGGGGCAGGACTGTATTGCCTTATATGGCTAAAGTGAACTTAAAAAATCTTCTCCGATGAAAGCATCTGGCTGGTTTTCAAATAAATTTGTAGAAATGTTCTCTTTCAGATTCCACCAAGTCATGTTGATTGGTCTTAAAATATGGCTGCTAGGGGGCAGGGCTGTAAGCCTTATATATAGCTTTAGTGAAAACTTTAAAATTTTCTCCCAAACTATTTTGCCGATTTACAAATAATTTTGCAGAAATGTTTCTTGGGTGACACTCTATGGGATACTTTAAAGCTATTGTGATTGGTCAACAAACATGGCCACAAGGGGGCAGGGCTGTTTGGAGATTTAATTTTTGCCTCTTGGCGATACTGGCCCTCTTGGGCCTCTTGTTTTTATACATGCAAAATTATGTTTCCATGGCAACCCTAAGAAAAGAAACGTAGAAAATGTTCATCCCAAACCAGTTGGCTGATTTTCAAATGATTTTGTAGAAATGTGCCTTGTGTGACCCTCCATCAGATTCCTTAAAGCCATGTTGATTGGTAAAAAAACATAGCTGCCATGGGGCAGGGCCGTTTTGCCTTATATTGCTATAGTGAACAATTTAAGAATCTTCTTCTCCAAAAGTGACCCTTTATCTGATTCCTCCAGGCCATGTTAATTGATAAAAAAAATGTGGCGGGGCTATTTTGCATTATATGCCTATGATGAAATTTTTTAAAAGTATCTGGCCAATTTCCAAATAATGTTGTGGAAATGTTCATTGGGTGACCTCTATTAGATTCCTTAATTAAGTCATGTTGATAAGTAAAAAAATATAGCCGCCAGAGGGCTATAGTGAAAAACGTGCAATTTCTCCTTTTGTCACAATGTTTTCCACTTTTAGTCTGACATAGGTTATCCATTCAATTATAGAGATTTTCCATATTTTGACAACGTTTGTTCAAAGTCGTCTGCTGCAGAATTGCTCTATGTGGGAAAGGGTTAAGAGCACACAAGAGGGCTAAGGGGATTGGTATAAAAAATACAATAATTACACTTTCATTTGGAGAGATTTTCCAAATGCTTGCTTCAATATTTTTGTCTACTGCAGAGTTAAGAGCACACAAGAGGGCTAAGGGGATTGGTATATTTTTTTACAATAATTACACTTTCATTTGGAGAGATTTTCCAAATGCTTGCTTCAATATTTTTGTCTTATGTGGGAAAGGCCAATCAACCTTACTTTCTGATTGATTAATAAATAATTAAGTATGTAATAAAATAATTATAATATAAATAAATTACATTTTAACATATACAACCAAGAAAACCAATGCAAGCACCAAGAATGGATTTTATAGCAAAATATCAAAAAGCCAAAACTCCATTACAAATAGCAGAATCAATACAAATTGGTAATATGTGTATGTTATATGGATACAGAAGTTTCATTGTAGTTCATTCAGCAGTTGCTAAGAAATAACCCTTACACAATAACAGGACAAACAGTAACACATGCAAATGGATATCAAACTTAGATATTATGTCCCAAATACGACAATAACGTTTTGTGCAATTTCTTCTTTTGTCACTATGTTTTCAAATAGCTGTCTGCTGCAGAGGCGTCAGAAAGCGTCTATATGAGGGAAAGGGTTAAAGAGCAGACAACATTTTTGGGCGAAGACCACCCATTGAAGGCGTTCACCAAATATGTTACGTCTGAAGAAGGACTTGGGATAACCGATAATGTAGGAGACAGTGGTGCAGAGGTAGAGCGTCGGCCTCTCGTATCAATGGTCCCTCGTTCAAGTCCTGTGATGAGCGGTTTCTGACTTTGGGATTATTCCACACAGACGGCGCGAATACTGGTTAAGTCTCCAGGAAGCAGACAACGAGCGTGATTAATATATAAAAGCTGAAAGCTTGCTGCGCAATCGATGCAAAATAAATAATGTTTAAATTAATAAGGTCTCTGTTATGAAGCCTTGCTTGGTGTCTGTTCTAATCAAGTGTCATCAATCTGAAATATTCAAACATACTTATTGTTAAGGGCTGAATATTTTACAGAGGCATGGGTACACCCTTTTGAATCAATGATCTTTGAAACAGAAACAAGCATTCGCTTTGAAATTTAAGACTACTTTAGTACAACCAGAGTAAGCACAACTATATCAGGTTTGGTGAACCCTTTCCCAAACACTTTGGTGCCTCTGCAGTGAGGACTTTTGAAAACATTATAGCAAAAAGAGTGAGTAGGTGAACTAGGCACTGAAATAGGACTGTAATTTTGTTGAAAATAACAAAACTCAAATCAGCTCTAACCTGTCTTATTGTTTCTAGTAGGATTTTGGCATCTGGCTTTTTGGACACACCACTAATCGGTATCCCTCTTTGTTCTAGCGCTTTTTGGGTGCTGGGGCCAATTGCAATTACCTATAATACATGGAATAAAATTTCAAAGAACTAATGCAATATTCTCCAGGCAAAATATCATAACAAAGATAAAGATAAAATAAGAGGCCCAATGCTCCAATGCATTAGGAAAAAATTATATCACTTTAGCCATATTAGAAAAAGAAGCCCCGGCCCCTGTTGGCCATGATTTTCTTTCAATCAAAATAACTTGAAGGAATCTGATAGAGGGACACCAAAGGAACATTGCTACAAAATAATTTGGAAAGCGGCCAGATACTGTGAAATAACCCAAACCCTATGTTGTCTGTCTTTTGTCAAAATAATATGACTACGATCACCAAAGAAATGTTTATGTACCATAAAATCAGATATCTATTTACTAATGAAATAATTTTCTAAATCTTACACTCTGGGCATAAAGGGCAAAACAGGCTTTTGACCAATCAACATGGCTTGACGTTATAAGGAAGAGGTTCACCCAAGGAGCATGTTAACAAAAATATTTGATTATCAGTCAGATTTTTCAGAAGAGAATATCTTTAAAGTTTTCACTATAGTCATATGAGGCGAATCAGCCCCGCCCTCTGGAGGCCATGTTTCTTTTACCAATCAACATGGCTTGGAAGTAATCTTGTAGAAAACGAAATCATTTGGAAATCAGCCTAATTCTTTTGGAGAAGAATTTGTTTAAAGTTTTCACTATAGCAATATAAGGCAAAACAGTCCCACAACCTCGCGGTTACGTCGCCCAATAAACATTTCTACAAAGTTATTTGAAAACCTGCCAAACAATTTGGGAGGCGAAAAAGTGTATTTATTTATGTTGCCACTGAAACCAGAATTCTGCATGGATTAAACAAACTTTGACGGAATTTTGGTTAGGACTTGAAAGGATACTTTCTCAAAAGTTTTATACTGGTTACAGCTGGTAAATGTTGACAGACAACGTAAGATGGACGCCAGACAAAGGGCCATCACAATAACTCTGTTAATGAAAGTATAATAATTGAGTAGAGTTGAAAACATTGTGACACAAGGAGATATTGTTGCAGATACATCATATTACGTCTGTATGAGGGAAAGCGTTTAAAACCTTACTTAGATTTCGTTTTCGCTAACTCTGGCAGTGCAACATTAAAGAAAGGCTTATTTCTACAAACAATTTTCATAATTCAGTTACAACAGTATTCATAAAGACTGTCAGACATTGGACATAAGGTGATTTAATAATCTGCATTATGTAAATCCTGCAATCTCACTACTTTCCAGTTGTAAGTAGCAAACATTAATGTTCTCACTGAAATAATGATTTAAATCGCACTTACTTTACTTTGATTGAAGGACAACACACATGTTAACATATGAGGATATGTGTATTCTACCCCAGATGGACTGAAGTAAATCACATAATCTGGAAGACCCTGTAAATAGATATCAACGGAATTTGGAAGAAGTTGATAGGATTACAGATTTGAAATTTCCTGTAAATTGGGCTTGTTGTTACAGAGGAGATATTAACTCCTTCGAACATAAACACATCTGTAATAAACGTTTTCAAATGTGTATGCTGCATATTGTTGTATGTGGGACAGGGTTAACCCTTTCCATCATATAGACGCTTTCTGACACCTCTGCAGCAGACGGCTTTTAAAAACATAGTGACAAAAGAAATAATTGCTCAAAACGAGCAATTTCTCCTTTTGCCACAATGTTTTCCACTTTCAGTCATATGTTATCCATTCAATTATAGAGATTTTCCATTTTCTGACAAAAGATGTTCAAAGTCATCTGCTGCAGATTTGTCGTATGAGGGAAAGGGTTAACAAAACAAATGTCAATGGACTTACCACATATGTCACATATACTGATACTCTGGATGAGCAATTTTTCTTTTGCCAAAATGTTTTTAACTCTTTATCCAAATTTAACTTTTCCAGATAATACGATTTCAATCCTCAAGTGTTTTCAAAGCAGACAATGTCATGTCAAATAGTTAATTAAATTAACTACTTCCAGAAATCTTTGAAAATGTATGGGAAAAAATATGGGAAATCTTTACTCATGAAAGTGTAAATATTGAATTGAGTTGAAAACATTGTGGCAAAAGAAAACATTGCTAAAAAGTCTTCTGCTGCAGATGCGTCTGTAGTTGGGAAAGGGTTAAAAGTACTTCTCACCTGGAGTTTAATTGTACTTTCTAAATTGGATTCTATAAAAGGGTTCTTTATTGTCTCATACACCACTATTTCTTTCAGTATATAACCTGCAAAAAATAAGAACATTTTATCAGCAAGCCTGTAAGATATAAGGGCATTTTATCAGCAAGTAAATAACCTGTAAGATATAAGAACATTTTATCAGCAAGTAAATAGCCAGTAAGATATAAGAACATTTCATCAGCAAGTAAATAACCTGTAAGATATAAGAACATTTTATCAGCAAGTAAATAGCCTGTAAGATATAAGAATATTTTATCAACAAGTAAATAGCCTGTAAGATATAAGAACATTTTATCAGCAAGTAAACAGCCTGTAAGATATAAGAACATTTTATCAGCAAGTAAACAGCCTGTAAGATATAAGAACATTTTATCAGCAAGTAAATAGCCTGTAAGATATAAGAACATTTTATCAGCAAGTAAATAGTCTGTAAGATATAAGAACATTTTATCAGCAAGTAAATAGTCTGTAAGATATAAGAACATTTTATCAGCAAGTAAACAGACTGTAAGATATAAGAACATTTTATCAGCAAGTAAATAGCCTGTAAGATATAAGAACATTTTTTATCAGCAAGTAAATAGCCAGTAAGATATAAGGACATTTTATCAGCAAGTAAATAGCCTGTAATATATAAGAACATTTTATCAGCAAGTAAATAGCCTGTAAGATATAAGAATATTTTATCAGCAAGTAAATAGCCTGTAAGATATAAGAACATTTTATCAGCAAGTAAATAGCCTGTAAGATATAAGAACATTTTATCAGCAAGTAAATAGCCTGTAAGATATAAGAACATTTTATCAGCAAGTAAATAGACTGTAAGATATAAGAATATTTTATCAGCAAGTAAATAGCCTGTAAGATATAAGAACATTTTATCAGCAAGTAAATAGCCTGTAAGATATAAGAACATTTTATCAGCAAGTAAATAGCCTGTAAGATATAAGAACATTTTATCAGCAAGTAAATAGCCTGTAAGATATAAGAACATTTTATCAGCAAGTAAACAGCCTGTAAGATATAAGAACATTTTATCAGCAAGTAAACAGCCTGTAAGATATAAGAACATTTTATCAGCAAGTAAATAGCCTGTAAGATATAAGAACATTTTATCAGCAAGTAAATAGTCTGTAAGATATAAGAACATTTTATCAGCAAGTAAATAGTCTGTAAGATATAAGAACATTTTATCAGCAAGTAAACAGACTGTAAGATATAAGAACATTTTATCAGCAAGTAAATTGCGTGTAAGATATAAGAACATTTTTATCAGCAAGTAAATAGCCAGTAAGATATAAGGACATTTTATCAGCAAGTAAATAGCCTGTAATATATAAGAACATTTTATCAGCAAGTAAATAGCCTGTAAGATATAAGAATATTTTATCAGCAAGTAAATAGCCTGTAAGATATAAGAACATTTTATCAGCAAGTAAATAGCCTGTAAGATATAAGAACATTTTATCAGCAAGTAAATAGCCTGTAAGATATAAGAACATTTTATCAGCAAGTAAATAGACTGTAAGATATAAGAATATTTTATCAGCAAGTAAATAGCCTGTAAGATATAAGAACATTTTATCAGCAAGTAAATAGCCTGTAAGATATAAGAACATTTTATCAGCAAGTAAATAGCCTGTAAGATATAAGAACATTTTATCATCAAGTAAATAGACTGTAAGATATAAGGACATTTTCCTCATCCCTCATCAGTAAGTAACCTTCAATAAATCTGAAAAAGTTCTGCTTTTCCCTTCAACACTGGCAATTTCTAGCTTTTTCCAAGTTATAAATAACTTTCAACAGACCATTTAGCCTTTCCCACATACAAGAAATGTGCAGCAGATGATTTTGAACACACCTTGGCAAAAGTATGAAAAACCTGTACATGAAAGTATCATAATTGAACGGAGTTAAAATCATTATGGCGAAAGAAGAAATTGCTAATGATGTCTTAACCCTTTCTGACGCCTCTGCAGCAGATGGTTTTATGAAAACATAGTGACAAAAGAAGAAATTGCTCAAAACAAGCAATTTCACCTTTTGCCACGATGTTTTCCACTTTTAGTCATAGATTATCAATTCAATTATAGAGATTTTCTATTTTTTGACAAAATTATGTTCAAAGTTGTGCTGCAGAATTGTCGTATAAGGGAAAGGGTTAATGTTTTAAAATTCGTCAAATTGGAAAAGCGTTAGAACAGATGAAAATCATTCGGGTAAGAAACAAGGGAAGTAACTAAGTAGTTGTCCTCTTATCACCAAATGTTCATCAATCTTTTATGTCCCTTTCTTATCCTTAGAGAACTCGGCTATGAAGATATCTCATGCTAAAATTTGTAAAATCCAGATCATTGATGTTCCAGTTTTCAATCTCAGTTGAAAAGTTTGTTGGGAAATGAGAAATTGCTTGTTTTTAAGCAATTTCTCCTTTTTCAACAATATTTTTAAAAGTCTTATCCTGCAAAGCCATCTATATCAGGTAATGTGTTTACCATTCTCTCATGGTGATGTATTTTGATGCATCTGCATCCAATGTGTCAAACTCTTTTTAATTTTATTTCAATTTTCTTTACCTTTGCATAAATGTTTTCAAAGTAATCTGCTGCAGATTTGTTGTATATGGGGTATGATTGTAACACTTTCCCGCACACAACAAATCTGTATCAGACGACTTAGGAAAAATCTAGATCAAAATATGAAAAATCTCTATAATTGAAAGTATAATAATTGAATAGAATTATTAAGATATTGCTAGAAAGGAAAATTCGCTCATAATGAGCCACTTTGTTTTCAAATATCATCTGTGACAGAGGCGTCAGAAAGCATCCGTATGAGGGAAAGGGTTAAATGTGTGTATGTGGAAAAGGGTTAAAATAGAGTGTGTACCTAACTGTGTAAGTCTGCTTGGGACTGTATCCTGTCTCAGATTCCCACAGGGGTAAAGCAATGGCTTATCACTGACTGGCAGATCTGTCAAAGAGAAATTCTTCATATCATTCAAATATAACTGCATCTTCTATATTTGTTAACCCTTTCCTTCATACGACAATTCTGCAGCAGACGACTTTGAACATAATTTGTCAAAAAGTAGAAAATCTTTATAATTGAATGGATAACCTATGACTAAAAGTGGAAATCATTGTTGCAAAAGGAGAAATTGCACGTTTTGTACAATTTCTTCTTTTGTCACTATGTTTTCAAAAAGCCGTCTGCTGCAGAGGCGTCAGAAAGCGTTTATATGAGGGAAAGGGTTAACATAAAAACATGGCATAGCAATGCAGCCTGGTTTTCAACAGTATCCTTTCACATTTCTCTCTTTAGACATACCAAGAGCTATCACTGAAACTGACAAGTACCCTCACAATAATGTCTTAGTCACATAAACATGGCAACCACAGTTAACAATGGTCTAGTTCAAACATAATCATTTTCAATAAATGTACATGGGAATTTTGTGGGAGCTCAAGTTATTACACCATTTGAAATTTCATCTCTATACGAAACACGTCAAAATGGAGTCATGATGCACATGTCAACAATAAAGACTGTGCACATCCCACTGCATGAAATGATTTTACACCAAGATTATGTTATATGATGCTGAAATGAAGGTGTCACAAGACCACTTACAACCTGATCTGGCTCCTGATTTAAGACACTTTGTTTAACCCTTTCCTTGATTAAGAAGCTTTCTGATGAATTTGCAGCAGACAATGTTTAAAAACATCGTGGCAAAAGGAAACATAGCTCATAATGAGCAATTTCTCTTTTTTCAGCTCTGTTCAAAAAATACCGGTCAACTTTTATTTTTAGAAAATATCGACATTTATGTCCAGACATCAAGAAAATTTATTATATGTGGGAAAGGGTTAAACTTACATGTATTATTTCACATTCATTGGGATACAAGTTGTTTTGATGTCTGCTTCCCTATGAAACATTTCCCACCCAGACACATTTGATGCAGCAGACAACTTTTGAAAACATTGTGGCAAAAGAGGAAAATGTTCATAATGAGCAAATTCTCCATTTGCTGCAATGTTTTCAACTCTATTCAATAATTATACTTTAATTTTTAGATATTTTCCACACTTTTATCTAGATGTTTTCAAACTCAGCTGCTGTAAATTCATCATGTGTTCAAGAGAGTTGATAATTTCTTATTTTGTCACGATGTTTTCAAATGTCGTCTGCTGCAGAGGTGTCAGAAAGCATCTGTATGTGGTAAAGGGTTAAAGAGTGTTCAGAAATGCCCTGTTGTACCTTTTCGCAGGGGCAGGCTCATGAAACATTTACCCTAAGATATGAGGTCTGCTAGGTTATTGGCATTACCGCACTTTCTGTGTTGACTGTCTGTCCATTGTGCTTTGACTTAACCCTTACCCACATACAACAAATCTGCAGCAGACGACTTCGAAAAACATCTACACAAAATTTTTGAAAAGAGTTGGAAACATTGTGTCAAAAGGAGAAATTGTTCATTATGAGCAATTTCTCATATTGCCACAATGTTTTCAAAAGTTGTTTACTGCAGAGGCATCAAAATGGGTTAAGACATTTACCTTTAGATATGAAATCTACTAGGTTATTGGCATTACCACAGTCTGATTCCACAGGTGTGAAACCTGCATCTTCAGCTGAAATATAATAATACTTATCATTGTATGTTCACAATACTTTTACTCTATAGAGAAAACATCTGAAATAATAATGAAATTTTTGTTAATGAATGCTGCTTATAGACAGAACAAAGACTTTAAAAATGTTAAAAATGGCTACCCTACTTGGCGCTCAGGGCTGTTGGTTAGCATTACGACCGACTTGCTTGTGTCAGGATAAATGGATCAGTAGTACTGGTTATTTACCTAGGAAACGCCATGATATAACTGATTTTTTTTGCAATAAAATAGAAATTTGATCCTCATGAGTGATTTTTCATTTTGCCACTATGCTTTCAAAAGTTGACTGATGCAGACTCATCAAAATGCATTTGCATGTGGGAATAGGGTAAATGCAAGACCCCTTTAAATGATATGGTTTATCTACAAGATACATCACACACCACTGCCTCTGTGTTGTATTGGTAGAGCACCATGGGTGCAGGAGGTCGCCTGGTAGATCCTTGGCCGGGTCATACCAAAGACTTTTAAAATGGTAGTAATGGCTGCATTCATTGGCGCTTAGGATTGAGGGGTTAGCATTAAGACTAACTCGCTGGTGTCAGGATAAATGGACTAGTAGTACTGGTAACTTACCCAAGAAATGCCAAGATTTTATTGAGAAACTGTTATAGCGACGTAAAACACAAAACAATAAATCTATCAACATCATATACCTGCTTTTAGGGTACTGGATCCTACTACATAACACCTTATGTCTAAACAGCCATGCTTATTCTCCTTTAATGTCTGGTCTTCAGCTGTCATATAAATTAAGCAGGGCTCTAGATAAGGGGCATTTTGCATACCTATTTGACTCTTAAACCCTATGTTGTGGGTACTCAAAAGAATCGTCTCAGTGAGACAATTCTTTTCAGTACCCACAACATAGGGTTTGCTTTAATAATGAGAGAGAAATTGTGGGAAATAGAGCTGAATACCCCTCCTTATCTGGACCTCTGTTAAGGGCATGTCACATTGATTGACCCTTTCCCACATGCAGACGCATTTTGACGCATATGCAGCAGTATTATTTTCAAAGCATTGTGACAAAAGGAGAAATTGCTCATTATTAACAATTTCTTCTTTTGCCTCAACAGTTGCAACTCTATTAAAACATGAAAGGTTTATTTAGAGATTTACCGTATGTATGTCTAGATGAGAAGATTGTGATCAGACAGGACAGAAAAGCAGGCTGATCTTAATCGTTACTGGTCGCAGAGTCCTGAAGGTCTATTTTTGTGTAACATGTCCAATATCAGGTAATTCTTAATTGTTGATTATTTATATGAAATGTTTTAAACTTGGTACAACAGTAAGCTTCTTATTTTTCAAAAGTTTTTAATTTTGTCAGATGTTTTTAAAGCAGATGGCTATAAAGAGAATATGAAATTTAATCTACCCCTCTGCAGATACATTTTGATACATCTGCAGCAGACAACTTTTGAAGACATTACGGCAAAAAGAGAAATTGCTCATAATAAGTCAATCATTATACTTTCATCTATAGATATTTTCCATAGTTTTGCCGTAAAAAGAATTTCCCGTAATCACCTTGTAAATGTTGGATAGCTTTGATTGTTGAGTCCACAGACCTCTGACTGGTAAAAACAATTGCAGAAAAGGAGTTTGGTTGTTGTAGCAGTTCTGAATACTGTGTGATGTTGATGAAGGCGAATTCCAGCACTGGGATACTGGTTACTGTGTAGCCATTGCTGGAAAATTCCTAGAAATATACAGAGGGCTTGGCGTAATGTAACTAAAAACCTATTTTAGGGGCAATGTTGACCCTTTTGTAAACAATGCAAATTTAGGTGCCATTGCTCAGAACGAGCAATGGCACCTAAATTTCCATTGTTTACCAAGAGAAATGATTTAACGCTTATAAAGACTTTATGGCGAGATGATTAACCTTGGTAAAAAAATACAAATTTTAGTTACAACCGTTTCACGCCAAGCCCTCGACACAAACAAGAGTGTTCGAAGGATCAGATGAGTCACCTGCCAATAATCAAAAACTAATTTTACACTTTCCAACATGGTGACACATTTTGCTCCCTTGGTAGTAGACAAATTTCGAAAACATTGTGGCAAAAGGAGAAATTGCTCACACTGAGCATTCATCTTTCCCCCCACAATAATTTCAACTCTCTTCAATAATTAAACTTTCCATAAAAATAGAGATTTACCATGATTTTGTGTAGATTTCTTTTCAATGATTTCTGTTGCAGATTTGTTATATTTTTGAAAGGCTTAATCCATTACTTCACAAAGACTACATTTGACGTCTGCTGTTGTAGACGACTTTTGAAAACATTGCAATAAAAGGTGAAATTGCTCAAAACGAGCAATTTCACCTTTTATTGCAATATTTTCAACTCTTTATTGATATAATTCATTCAGTTTTCTAGATTATTGAAATTGTTCATCTGATGATTGTAAAGCAGACGACCTTTGAAAAGTCATGTGAAGTAAAGGGTTAAATCAATGCATAATGGAGAGACAGAAAACTGAGGGAGTTGCTAAGAGTGTCATCTTTTTCAACAGGGTAACCCTTTCCCACATACAGAAAATCTGCAGCAGACAACTTTGAAAATATCTAGGCAAAAACTTGGTCAGGTCATACCACAGATTAACCCTTTCCCTCATAGGACTATTCTGAACACATTTTGTTAAAAAATGGAAAATCTCTATAATTGAATAGATAACCTATGACTAAAAGTGGAAAACATTGTGGCAAAAGGAGAAATTGCTCGTTTTGAGCAATTTCTTCTTTTGTCACTATGTTTTAAAAAAGCTGTCTGCTGCAGAGGCATCAGAAAGCGTCTATATGAGGGAAAGGGTTAAAAAAAAATAAGGTAGTAATGTCTTCCCTCCTTGGTGTTCAGGGTTTTTAGAATAGCATAATGACTGATCATTGGCATGGAAAATAACACTAGTAGAACAGGTCATTTACCCAGGAAACACCGGATATAACTGAAAACTGTTCAAAGAGCCGTAAAACACCATTTTTTCCCCAGAAATTCTACATTACCTTCACATATGGATCTTCTTCCCCTTCTTTTGGTGCCTTGAACAACAACACAGTTTTACTGCCAGCTATGGGTCCTTCTGTGTCTTCATTCATTGTTAATCACCTGGAAAATTAAACCTCTTACAATGTAACAGTAGATTGATTGATTGCTGTTTAATGTCGCTTTCAACAGTTTTTCAGTCATATCATGTGTTTCCTGGGTAAGTTACCAGAACAACTGGTCTATTCATCCTGACACCAGCCAGTCAGTCATAATGCTAATCCTGCAACCTGCCTGAGCTCCAAAGGTCACCTGCCTATGTGCTTCCTAGCTTTCTGTTACTGATAATGCACACAATAATCTTTCGAAGCAACTGGCCATGAGTAAGAATGTAAGCCCAGATGGGAACACAAGAGAGACTGAGATGCACAAACAGAAGGACAAGGAGGCGACAGATACACAAAGAGAAGGACAATGAGGCAATTTGCTTAAAAAGTATTTTTAGAGAGCATAAACCTTGCCCTGTTATAGACCTCATTTGGTGCCTTTCAAACAAGCAACTTTTAAAAACATTGTTGAACAATTTCTCCTTGTTAAACGTCATTTTTTTCTTTTTCTCACAATGTTTTCATTTCAGATGTACACTTCCAATTTTCTAGCTAACTAGTCATTTCCTCTATTTGTCTATTATAACCCCTTCATACTTGTAGATGCATTTTGACGCATCTGCAGCAGACAACTTTGAAAACATTTCAACAAAAGGAAAAACTGCTCACCATGAACAATTTCTCCATTTGTGACGTTCTTTTCAACTCCATTCAATAGTTATCATTTTATTTTAACCCTTTCCCTCATACAACAATTCTGCAGAAGACGACTTTAAACATATTTTGTCAATAAATAGAAAATCTCTATAATTGAATGGATAACCTATGACTTAAAGAGGAAAACATTGTGGCAAAAGCAGAATTTGTTTGTTTTGAGCAATTTCTTCTTTTGTCACTATGTTTTCTAAAAGTCGTCTGCTGCAGAGGCGTCAGAAAGTGTCTATATGTGGGAAAGGGTATTTTAATATTTTTGCCTAGATTTTTTCAAAATCCTGTGGTGCAAAGACAAAGTTATAAAGTAGAATAAACCAGAAAGTAGAATATAATTACATCTTAACTTGATCATATTCATAAAAAGCTTCCACTACATTGTAAACATTTAAGAAAAATGCTAAACAGGCCAAACCGGTTTTAAACCCTCTAAGCCTACCTGTAGTCCAGGTTTCTGTACTAGGAATGCGATTTTTTATTTTGACTGTTCGCATCCTACAATGCAATATGTAACGGCGATATATTGAGACTTAGTCCTTCAAAAAAAGACATCGCATATGCTCATTTTTCATTTTGTTATTATCCTGCATACCGTGATACGCTAGAAACCGAAAGTCTAAAATATTTGGACTAATTGAGACTAAGCCTACCTGATGTGATTGTTGTAGACTCTTCCAAATTGTAACTAGTGCAAATCTCAACATATTTTAGTACAATTTTATGATAAGAGTTGTAAGTATTGTGAAGAAAGGTTAATTCGTTGATTAATAAAAAAAAATCTCACTTTCTATATCGATACATTGTATTAGAACTTTAATTGTAAGAGGTGTCTGCTGTAGGGGTAATTGTTACAAATGCTATAATCCGTACTCAAAACAAACTGTCAAGCATGAAGACATTTGTTAAAATTGTTTTAAATTTGTTACGTACATATTAAGTAAGCCTTTGTGCAAAACAATACGTTGTTTTCATCGTAAAATTGATAGCCAGTATGATCTCCATAAGTAAATGGCGTTTATATGATCAAGGGAGGTAACTTTATTAAACGTTGTTTATAGGGTGTTCTACCCCGTCCTTAGGGCTTAATGTGTTGCATTGCTCTTTAGTGTCGCGCTGTTTTGTTTATAACCCTTCCATTTTCTGACTTCTCTGCGGTAGATCACATTTTGACAAAAGGTGAAATAGCCCATAATGATAAATTACTACTTTTGCCACGGTACTATACTATTTAGGCCCTATTATATAAAAAAAATCCTTTAAAGAGCCTTTCTACATATTTTCTTATACGTTTTTATAGTCGTCTGCTGCAGATTTGTGATATATTGGAAAGCGTTAAATAACACTACCGATGTATGTATTGAGATCGACAGTTGAAAATTTAGCAAGCGCAGAGCATTCATAGTTTTTAGCGTAGCCTGTTTAAAATACATCATGGTTAAGCAGGGACGTAGATGCTATCTTCGTTCCTGGTCATGATGCAGCCTTGCTTGCTGTTCTTATATGCTGCGGATCGAACTTAATGGTTTATTGCCTTTTTTTTAATTCCACAAATATGTTTAAACGGTCATGATGGTGACAATTCCCCTAAGCAATTACTCGGGTTGAGATGTCAGACTGATAAGTCTAGAGTATTAGGAGTAAGGTATGTCAGTAGAAGAAATTATATTACAAAATGTAGTCTGTACGTTTGAATTTATATATGTTAGGGTTCTATTGGTCGATCTTCATGAAAACAGAAAACAATGGTATGGCGAGAGAGATCTCATAATTGCCCTCTGTGCACATACTAAGTTTCATTATCACAGGCTAAGCTATTTTCGAGTTATCACATCAAACATATTATTTGACAGACGGGAGACAAACGAACTGAGGCAGAGCGTACCGAAACAGTCATCTTCAAAAGTTAAAAACGGAACAATGTCACGTTTATGATCCTTGACCCCCACCCCACTAAAAAAAGAAAGAGGATGAATTCGTGTACCAGAAAATGGAACGTTTTCCATACTTATCTTTAAGAAGAAACTTGTATTATTTTTTTCTAAATTTTATAAAACAAGTAAGACAAAAGCCCGTATTGAAAAGTGCGCTTCTTTTTATAATGATCACCGGTCATGTAATACCATTTATGTTTATGATCAGGCATATCTAGATCATAGAGTTAGTTCTAGATTTCTGTTATGATGTAATCTGCTATGATCATACATTTTCACTTAATCGTAATTGTGCTTAGAATAGTTCTTATTTCAAATAAGCAAGCAAAAATAGTTCAACTCTTTAATAATATGATTGCCAATCAGACCAAAATATTTCGCTGTAGAGTATGTAACAGGAATGGGGTATAGGTACTAATACCACTTCTACGGCCTTGTGGTAGAAGCCGGCTTTTATAGCGACGTTGATATATAGAGTGGTTGGCTTTTTCACAAAATTAAGCAACGTACATTAGTTGTGTTACTTCGAGTTGAAGTCAAGAGAAAGAGGGAGAAATGTAACGGGAATGGGGTATAGGTAAAAATACCACTTCTACGGCATTGTCGTAAAAGCCGGCTTTTATAGCGACGTTGGTGACCCGGGATGGCTGCCTCCGTGAAAAGCCCGGTGCAATTTACAATTATATCATCGATACAGAGGATGAGAATCTCGCTCAAAGAGTGCATTTAATTAGTTGGTCTTTAATGTGGGACAAGAACACAGTTTAGCCTAAGCGTGATGCGAATCTACTTCTTCTCTCATTATTTGTCTTAATACGAAAAAAAACCATGAATGGGTTTTTTCGCTTATATAGTTAACAGGTGTGAGATTTTTTTTTTTCAATAACCCATGAAGTTTTCTGAAATGAAACTGGAAAAATCCATGGGGGCCGCCGTTTTGGATATGTATAAAAGGCAGACGTAAAACACAGATTGAAAATTATTGTCGTCTTTTTAATCATTTTTTTTAAATCGGTATTTTGGGTATGTATAAAATGAGCAGAAAAACACGGATTGAAAATTATTGTCGTCTTTTTAATATTTTTTTTTAAAATCGGTATTTTGGGTATGTATAAAATGAGCGGAAAAACACGGATTGAAAATTATTGTCGTCTTTTTAATCATTTTTTTTTAAAATAGATATTTAAGATCATTAAAATGCTGTGTTATGTGGGAATAAACATTTGTACGAAAAGTTAAAACTAAATGGAAATCTGTTCGTAAAAAACCCGACAGCATTAGCCTTCTACGTCCGAACCTAAATTTTGACTGTATCGTAGCCAAAGAAGGACGTGACGTCATTTCCGTTACACTTCATCTTAGCGTAACGTCAATGGAGCGACGTCGTTTCCCGCAAAAAAAGAGGTATCAACATGAAAGACCCCAAATTCCTATACATGAGCTATTGCCACACTCATTCAAAGTATAATTATTTATCAAACATTGTGGCAAAAGGATAACTTTCTCATAAGGAGCAATTGTTCTTTTGGTGACAATCTTTTCCTAAATCGTCTGTTGCATAGGCCTCAGAAACTGTCTCTAATAGGGAAAGGGTTTAGCAGAAATGTCATATTGACTGGTTGAAAAAGGTAGTCGCCAGATGGCATCAGAAAAGGGCTGATCTATTTGCTTCTTTACCATAATGCAGGTGATCGATTAAGGATCATCTTGGCCCTCATGTTTTAACCTCGTTCATTATAAATGTATTCCTTGATTTTCTGAAAGTTTTTACTTTATTATTTTCTGTTTGTAATAATAGACGACAGCAATACGAATTCCAAATATATTTTGATAATGCAAGAAACATGATATTACCATTATTATTGTCTAGTCAATTACTTATAAATCCTTTTTGTATGGCCAAAGTATGTTCTTTAATTTTTGTTTATAATTATCTTGCGTTTTTTCGTAAATAGGTAGCACCTATAGATATATTATTGCATACATATCTAGATAGAGACCTAGAACTACAATAACATGTTATTTAAGGTCTCTGATCAAGATCAAACATTTCTTTGCTCCAATCTAAATCGATCGAACTAGGTATTATTAATAAAACATACCGAACATTATTATACATTTGGGTAGAATTTTATTTACCGTCGTCCATGTTAATCAAACAGCCAACTTAATTCGCTCCATGAAGCTTTCGAGTGTTTGAAACATCTGAAATGACTGTGTTATCTTTTAACCCAGAATGAAGTGAGATGCAGAATTTACCCAATCTGAGTGCAAGTAAGAACACACTATGAGATCAAACCTTTACTTTTGAATAATTATTAGTTCAAATCTTTATAGTTTGTGGTTAAGACTTAACCATCGTAGATAGGGTTCCATCTGTTTGTGCAGTGCGTACCTTATTTATTTCGTAACCACTTGCCGTATTCACCGTATGCAATTGTTTAATACCAATGTCTGTATGCTGAACCGGAAATCTTGAATTAACAATGCTCTACCATGATCATGAAACTGATTTTAGACTTTCAGAGCCTTTAACTTGTACGATGATGTACTGTAAATAACTGCAATCGACAAATCATTCAGCATTTTTGATGCATCTGAAGCAGACGACTTTTGAAAATATTGTGGCAAAGGTGAAATCGCTAATCATGAGCAATTCCACCATTTGCCACAATATTTTCAACTTTATTTCATAAATAAACTGTCATTAATGGAGATATTTCACATTTTTGAAAATATGTTTTCAAAGTCGTCTGCTACAGATTTTGTGTATGTGAGAAAGGGTTAAGATAAATTTTCCATATTTTTGGCTGTATGTCGTCTGCTGTAGATTTGTTGTATGAGGGAAAAGGTTAAAACTAGAAGATCTGTAAAATTGTATTTCTTTCACAAGTATTAAATGCAACTTTTACCAATTATCACAAACAGCAAATCTGCATTAGACAACTTAGTCCAGGTTTCTGTACTAGGAATGCGATTTTATACTTGACTGTTTGCAGTCTTCACGCTTGTTATGTACACTTAAATGCATCTCCTGACAAGGCACTATAAGTGTAGCTCTAATTATAAAGTTATGTCAATATATAACCTTAAAAGATCCCAAGCTGTCACTATTAGGCCAGAAACTGCTAAAATATAGATGTTTTTTTTTATTGAAAACAGTTGAAAACATCGAGGGAAAAGGAAAAAGTTCTCTTTTTCCTTTTACCACCTTTTCGTCTTCTGTAATTGCATCCAAATCTTACAGCATGTGGAAAAGAGTCAAATTATTTCCCTCTTGAGCAAACTCCTATGGTCTAGCTAAATTGAACATCAAATTCACAACAGATAGGGATCTTTTTTAAGCCTTGTGTTTTTTTGTCTTGCAGAAACAGTTATAAGTGCAGGGATTTTAAGGTAAGTAAAGTAAAGATATCGACAATGCATTCCAAATTACAGGAGACAACGTTTTTAAAAAAAATGTGGTAACAGGAGAAACTGCTCATAATAAGCAATTTCCCCTGTTGTCACAATGTTTTCAACACTATTCAATAATTATATTTTCATTGTGCAGTGCGATCATATAAGATTTCCATGGATTTGCCTACATTGATTCAAAGTCTTCTGTTGCAGATTGTTTTGTACGTGGGAAAGGGTTAAATAAAATAAATTTAGTTTAAAATTGTTAGATGCTAATGATATGAAGAATAGTTTACAGAACTCACAGATCATTACACCAAATACTAAGAATCTGCTGGTCTGATCTTTATTTAACCTTTTCCCATCAAACTTGCAGTAAATGACTTGGAAAACACATAGGCCAAAATGTGGAAAATCTCTCCAACTGTGTTAATGACAGTATAATTATTAAAGTTAAAAACATTGTGGCAAAGGAAAAACTACTCATTATGAGCAATTTATTCGTTTGCCACAATATTTTCAAAAGTTGACTGCTGCAGATTTTCAAAATGTACATGTATCTACAAGTGGGAAAGGATTAAAATGTTCAAGCAATTTTGATGTCTGAAAAACATGGTTACATTGCGGCATCAGAATGACTGAAAGAGAGTAAAATATTTATCCTCCGATACATCTAGTCTGGTCCTCAGCTGAAGTACTCGGGTCTTTTACAGGGTCATATGGCCTTATAGTTCTCATATGCTTTCTAAGTAGTACCAGTAAGCATTAAACATTGTCTATCAAGTAAAAGTTTAAATTAATATTACCAAAGCATGGACAAAATAATCGTTATGCTCCAAAAATATTTCACAGCAACTACTGGCTGGAAATCAATTAACTGTTATGGAAAGCTTAAGTACCTAGAGGAGATGCACAAATAATCATGTCACATTGTGAGAAAAGCATGCAGCTAGCCTTGAACCTCTGACCTATAGCATTGAGGGCAAGTAATTTACAAAATGAGCTAACCAGGCTGCTAACATTAACATGTAATCTCCCAAATTGTGTACAAGTTCCAACAGTAACATTCATCTAAGGACTTTCTCAACAAATGCTGGCATGATTTCAATGAAACATTATTGATAGCTTCAGTAATAAGATATTATGAGCCTATTATAAGTTTTTCATTAAATCTGTTTGTTTAGATTCAACAATTGTTGACAGATTTATGACCTGATCATGTCACATTGAGAGAAAAGCATGCAGCTTGTCTGGGCCTCGAACCTGGGACCTCTCAGCTCTCACATTCAAGACCAAGTACTCTTCAAACTGAGCTAACCAGGCTGCTAACAGTAACATGTAATCTGCCAAATTGTTTACAAGTTCCAACAGCAAAATTCATTTTTGGACTATTTCTCAACAACTACTGGCTGGAATTCAATGTAACATTATTGTTGGAATTATGAATCTGTAATATTTTACAATCCATGTGGGGAGCATCCATCAGTTTCAACAATATGTCTTTGATTCTTTTCCAGCCTTTGTTTTATCCAGAATGAAATACAGAAGCTGTACAAAGATTTACTATCACCAGATGATGTTCCTGGGCTGAATGATGATTTAGTTTATATGGAAAATGGGATTCCTGCAGATAGTAGAAATATTTGTGAGTCGCCTTTTTAGCAAACTGAAGATGGAATTGTACCATTAATTTTTAAACTCTGTAGCAAAAAGATACTTAAAATATACAAGATACATTTTTCTCTTCAGATTTTTTCAAAGCAGGTGTTTGAAAATGGAGATATTTTATAAGCAATTTCTTCTTTTGCCACAATGTTTTATTCAATAATTTTTTTTTGTTTAAAGAGAGTGTCCATATTCTCGACTAAATGTTTTAAAGTTCTTTGCTGCAGATTGTTTGTATGTGGGAAAGGCTTGATAAGTATCTTTACAATAATATTCAATATATTTCATAGGTAATACTTACAAAGTTTTTTATTCTTTAATTTAATAGCATCCTCGGTACCAAGGCTATTCATAAAATATATGATACCCTTGGCAAATTGGCTAGCGAAACTTTGTAAAGCATGCACCACGAATAACTACACTAGAATTTTCGTATCGCATGAGGTTTGTGTCATGCGGCTAATTAAGCGGCTGCATTTCACCTCATAAACTATTCATGAGTACGAGATTTTTACAGCCAATTTGCACAGGGTATCATATATTTTATGAATAGACTGGGTACCGAGGATGATTTAATAGGTAACACTGCCAGAAGTTATCATTACGTACATGCATTTGATAAATAATATTGCTAAAAGTTTTATTTATTTTAGAAAATAACATGAACGTAAAATTTGTTTCTCTTCTTTACAGATAACATTGATGAAATATTTTATAGTTAACCCTTTCCCGCGTACAAAAAATCTTCAACAGACGAAAAATCTTTAAGTGAAAGTATAATTATTGCTTAAAATTGAAAACATCGTGGCAAAAGGAGAAATTGCTCTTATTGGGCAATATCTCCTTTTGCTTATATGTTTTCAAGTTGAAGAGGAGTCAGAAAGTGTTTGTATGTTTGAAAGAGTAAAGAAATTTACCTTGCTATTTTAACTCTCCTGGGTTGCTTTAACTATGTCATTTGCATTGGCAGTGTTGGAAAAAAGTTAAGGTTTTACTTTGAAGTTTTGATATTTACAATCAAGCCCACTGTGCACAAGCTGTTCTATCCTGCAATATCTCTTGCTTTTTGTTGTAAAAGTTAACGAGTAACATTGATATAGTATGTAGCTCATAGAACTATTTTGATCATCCTGTGTCCATTATAGTGTGTCATCAATGATTCTTTAAACAACATCTTTTAAACCATTTGGCCAATTTCAACCAAACTTATTTCATCACTTGATAGGATTATTTCACTGACAGTCCTTTATAAAATTTGTTAACATTTTTATGTTGAACTCTAAAAGAGGATAAAAGGCAAAATTCTGCTGGTGTGATTTGAAGATAATTTGGTAGAAATGTTCCTTAGATGACCCTCAACAAAAACTGTTCAAGTCACATTGATAGGTAAAAAACATGGCTGCCATAGCTAAGTCAGAAATTCTGAGGGCTATCAATCCAGGGGTCGTGAGTTTGAGCTCTGGCTTAGCCCTTGATTCTTTCTAATTGTGACTAACGTCATTTGTCTTCTACCAAAAGGGCTAAAAGTATTTGTGGGAAGGTAGCCAATTTCTCGGGAAGAATGTTGTGTGCATTACAGGTACTTTAATAGCTTATCTCAAATGGCCTCTAGGGAACATCAAACAGGGGATAACACATCAAAACTTCAGAAATTATGCTCTTAATCTGCTGGTCTGATCACAAGATATGATCTCAGGATATTTTGGCATAATTGTTCCTCGGGTGACCATCAATAAAAAAAAAAATCAAGCCAAATAGATTTGTTGAAAAACATGACTTCCATGCTACATGTGAAAGGGTGTAAAATAACAAAACTTTAACATTATTCTCCTCTGATACTGCTTGACTTAAACACAGCTCATGTACTGAGGTCAGGTGAACAATAGAGAAACAGATTGTCTTCTTAGTTGTGTCACCCGCCTTTGTAAGGTGACACAGGACTTTTCCATCATGCTTTCACTTACTGACTTTTACGCAGGTGAAATTAGGTATATCTTCAAACATTCTTCCTTGATTAAACAGGAAACACTTGCATTTTTTGTCTTTCTGCTTTACAGATAACGCAGCTAAAAGTCTGTTATCCAATTGTGATGATCCATGTAAGCTCCTGTCACTGCTAGAGTCTTCAAACCCAGAATTGAGACGAAAGGGTTTTCTGCGTTTGACAGAGAATGGAAATTGGAATGGTAACTTTTATGTCATCTGCCTAGGATTTATTTTCTAACGCTTTCCAATTTAAAGAAGCGTTTTCAACACATATGCAGCAGACAACTTTTGAAAACATTGTGGCACATTTTTTTTTAACTCTATTGAATAACAATACTTTCATTCATTGCAATTTTCCATATTTGAGCCGTCCCGCAAGAAAACCAGCATTGTGGTCTCTGCGTAAAGTATCAACCAGGATCAACCTATGCATGCCGTGCAGGCTTACCTGGATAAACAATTTTCACCTCCTGTGACTTTTCTGTTTCAGGAATCATGACTCTATACCTCTATCCCTCTGAGACGGAATGTATAGGCCCAGTTCAGTCTGCGGGTCAATACATTACGCATAGGCCATAATGTTGGTTTTCTCGTGGGACGGCTCAATTTTGCTTTTTGAAAAGATTATAAATGGGGAAAAAGAAATAATTGCTTAGAGCCTTAGAGACACGCATTCTGTCATTATTTTGATCCCTCTATCAAACTAATGCATGTAATTCCAATCATCATGCTGTTGCATTGTTTCCTTCGGATGTTTTCATAGCAGAGAACTGTAGAAATTTATATCAGGTACTTGGTTAATTTCAGAATATCAATGCCGTCACATAGCACAGACATGCAGTCACAGAACCACAGTCAGTCTGGCTAGGATAAAAGATGTGGATACAAGATTCTTTAGACCCATGCCCACAGTTCTGGACATAGAGGTAATATTGGAGCCATATCACACAACAATAGGTCTTCAGTTTTGAAATTGATGTGAGTTATGATCAAACTACATACATGTAGTTGTTTACAAGTATATTGTTTTTTATAATATTTATTCTCCAAATGCTTTAGGAATGTGAATAAATTGCAAATGAGGAATATCTTGACTGTTTTGGTGCAGGCTGATCTGATTCTCTGCTCTTTGCAAAGTCCCAAAGGTCAGATTATGTATGGCATGACCAATTTGGTATATCAATTTGAACCATGAGTCTGAATCCTATTGGGAGTATGTTCTGCTTTGAGATTTTCCGCACAAACTGCATGAGTACTGGATAGTTCTTTAGAAACCAGACATCAAGTGTAATTTATTAATGTTAGCTGAAAGCTTCTTTAGAAATTGATGTAAAATTAATAAGTTTTAAGCTAATCTTAACCATAATCAGCAATTATTTATTAATTGAGTTTGGTTTTATTCTGTTCCCTGGCTTTCTTACACCAGCATGCCACACAACATTCTTCAGGCAACTCGCTAATTGGACCTTTTAGCCCATTAATGGAGACAAATGAAACCGATTTCAATGATCTCAGGATAGGAAGAGATTGTCATTACAGACTTAGGTTAGAACGGTTCAATCCATGCTCATGATGGAGTGCCATTAGACAAGGCACATTTCTTTGCATTGTATTGGTTTATCACCGTGGATCCTGAATGTTCTGTCAATGTGATATTTTTGAAATACTATTGAAGAAAAACATAAAGCCGCAAATGGAAAAATCAGTTTGAAAAAAATAGATTAACCCCTTTTCCCTGATTACAGATTGCTAATCCTCTACAAAGAAAAGAACCAAATGATTCCTTTCAAAGTAATGAAATATCCCTTGATGAAGATGCTGATGATTCTAAAGAATTGGAAAAACACAAGACCAGTTTAATCCATTTGACAGCGGATACTTTGGTACGTAACTTCTTTTACCCTTTCCCCCATATTGTCCACATCACATAAAAACCTATAATATGGAATAAGCAACTAGTGAACATCTAGATCATGCATCTAGGCCTGGGGCGTTACTGGGTAAAAATAAAATATACACACAGGTGAGGTAGGGGTCCGGCATATTCCGTAGGATTATTTTTGAAATCCTACATTGCCTATGATGAACTCAAGTGTTCACTTTGGTTATACCGTAAACACTTACTACTAGTATACACATGCAGATTATTTGACATTTTCGGAAGAAATTTATCTTTACCACTCTCAGCATTTAGTTATAAATGCATATTTTTTGTTATCTTTCCTACAAATTGTGCGCATTGGCATATATTTGTATACCAGGGTTTGATCAGGATTTTCCGTCTTCGCTCATGTAATGATATATAATGTATTTGCCATTTAACCTTTGATAGGACATTTTTTACCCCATTTTGATTTTAACCACAAGTAATAACAAATTTGTGCTCAGTTCAATAAACTCTATTTATGTATTTTGATACATCTGCAGCAGTTGTTTGAATACCTTGTGGCAAAAGGGGAAATTGCTTGTAATGAGCAATTAATTATTTCCTTTTGCCACAACATTTTCAAGTCTATCCAATAGTTACAC
Organism: Serripes groenlandicus; assembly: GCA_031761405.1. Lineage (NCBI taxonomy): Eukaryota > Metazoa > Mollusca > Bivalvia > Cardiida > Cardiidae > Serripes > Serripes groenlandicus. The sequence goes on along the minus strand of JASEVX010000009.1, from coordinate 61,989,065 downwards.
TCTCATTTTTACAGATATTCCATATTTAATCCTTTCCCACAATTAGGCGCATTCTGAAGCAGACGACTTTAGTTATCATTGTGGTAAGAGGAAAAATTGCTCATTGCAAAAATTGCTCATTGCAAGTTTTCTTTTTACCAGGATGTTTTCAACTCTTTTCAAATGTTACACTTTGTTTTTTTAGAGATTTTCCATGTGTTTTCCTAAATATTTCAAAATCTGCTGCTTCTGATTTGTTGTATGTCGAAGTTTTCAACTAAAGTATAATGTTCTATTTTAGGTAGCTGAGAAGGGTGTTGAGTTTGTTGAAGGAGGGGGTCTGCCTTACCTACAATACATGTTTATGAAATATCCATCCGACCTATTAATTCACAGACTAATAGCTTGTGTTCTTGCTAATTTGTCTGTGACAACATCACTGCATTCAAAAATCATACAAGGAGGTAGGTTAATCCCTATTTTGATTTGTCTGCAGCTGAACACTTTTGAAAACATTATGACAATAGGAGGAATTGCTGATAATGAGCCATTTCTTCTTTCGCAATAATGTTATCGATTCGATTCAATTTTTAGCTCACCTATGCATGAAGTGCAAGGTGAGCTATTGTGATCACATTTTGTCCGGCGTCCGGCGTGCATCATGCGTCGTGCGTCGTGCTTCGTCAACATTTGAGCTTGTTAACACTCTACGGGCTACATTTTGCATCCAATCTTCATGAAAGTTTATCAGAACAAGTATCTCCATAAATCTTGGACAAGTTCGAAACTGGGCCATATGAGGTCAAAAACTAGGTCACTAGGTCGAATTGAAGGGAAATCTTGTTAACACTCTGGAGGCCACATTTTCAACTTGAGCATGTTGAAACTTTATCAGAATGTTTGTCTTGATGATATGTAGGTCAAGTTTGAACATGGGTCACGTCGGGTCAAAAAGTAGGTCACTAGGTCAAATTGAAGGAAAATCTTGTTAACACGCCAGAGGCCGCAATTTTTGCTTAAGCAGTTTGAAATTTTGTCAGAATGTTTGTCTTAAAAAATATCTAGGTCAAGTTCGAATATGGGTTATGCTGGGTCAAAAACTAGGTCACTAGGTCAAATTGAAGGAAAATCTTGTTAACACTTTGGATGCCGCATTTTTTGCTTCAGCAGCTTGAAATTTGGTCAGAATGTTTGTCTTAAAGATATCTAGGGCAAGTTCAAATATGGGTCATATTGGGTCAGAAACTAGGTCACTAGGCCAAATTGTGGGAAAATCTTGTTAATTCTGTAGAAGCCGCATGTTTTGCTTCAGATATCTAGGCCAAGTTCGGATATGGGTCATGCCGGGTTAAAAACTAGGTCACTAGGTCAAATTGAAGGGTAATCTTGTTAACACTCTGGATACTGCATTTTTAATTTCAGCATGATGAAACTTTATCAGAATGTTTTTCTTGATGATATGTAGGCCAAGTTTGAATATGGGTCATGCTGGGTCAAAAACTAGGTCACTAGATCAAATTGAAGGAAAATCTTGTGAACACTTTGGATGCCACATTTTTTGCTTCAGCAGCTTGAAATTTGGTCAGAATGTTTGTCTGAATTATATCTAGGTCAAGTTCGAATATTGGTCATATTGGATCAGAAACTAGGTCAATAAAGGAAAATATTGTTCAAACTCCGGAGGCCGCATTTTTACTTTGAGCAAGTTGAAACTTTGTCAGAATGTTGTCTTGATGATATCTAGTCCATGTTGGAATATGGGTCATATCAGGTAAAAGAATATAGATTACTAGGCCAAATGAAGGAAAATATTGTTAACACTGTGGAGGTTGCATTCAGAATAATTGTCTTGATGTGTTTTGCATTGCAGTACATTGTATAATTAAGGTGAGCGATCCAGGGCCATCATGGCCCTCTTGTTTTATTTTTTTTCCGGGTTTTTCCAAAAAAAATATCCTAAGCTGTCTACTGCAAATGTTCTGATTGTGGGAAAGGTTTAACTCTTTCACTGCAGGAGACAACTTTTTCGAAACATTGTGAGTAAAAAGGACAAGTTGCTCAAAATGAAAAAAAAAAAAATCCTTATTTCTTTTAAACAGTTCGCAAATACAGACGACTTTGGACATGACTATATAGAATACATAATTTTGCAAAACATTTTAAGAAATTAAACATCAAAATGCTCATAGGCTATTTTAGGATGAATGCTACTACTGCTCATAGATAACCCCTTCCCACATTCATAAAATCTGCAGCGGTCAACTTTGAAAGCATCCAGGCAAAAATATGGACAACCTCTATAAATGAAAATACAAGTATTATTATTTAATAGTGTTGCAAATATTGTGGCAAAAGTAGAAATAGCTCATTGTGTTTTTAGCTCACCTGAGCTTTGCTCAAGGTGAGTTATTGTGATCGCCTTTTGTCCGGCGTCCGTCGTACGTCGTCCGTCATGCGTCAACTTCTTCTCCTCAGTAACCAGTGGGTCAATTTGGATGAAACTTTACAGAAAGCATCCTCTCAATGACCTCACCAGATTTTCTTGGCTATAGTGAAAACCTAAAAAATCTTCTTCTCCAAAACTGGTTGGCAGATTTTCAAATAATTTTGTAGAAATGCTCCTTGGATGACCCTCTATCAGATTCCTTCAAGCCATGTTGATTGGTCGAAAAACATAACCACCAGGGTGGCGGGGCTATTTTGCCTTATATGGCTATAGTGAAAACTTTAAAAAATCTTTTTCTCCGAAAGTGTCCGGCTGATTTTCAAATAATTTTGAAGAAATGTTCCTTGAGTGACCCACTTTCAGATTCCTTCAAGCCATGTTAATTGGTCGAAAGACATGGCCGCCAGGGGGCAGGGCTATTTTGCATTATATGGCTGTAGTGAAACTTAAAAAATCTTCTCCTCCAAAAGTGTCAGGCCGATTTTCAAATAATTTTTGTAGAAATGTTCCTAGGATGACCCCCTATCAGATTCCTTCAAGCCATGTTGATTAAACTATGGCCGCCAGGGGGCGGGGCTTATATAGCTAAAGTCAAAAGTTTTGCAAAAGTTGATGGCCGTAAATGCGTCATATGTTGTCTACATCCGGTAAAGGGTAAATCTATTTATCTCGAGGTTGTATTTCCCATCAGAAGACTTTTTGCCAAGTGGTCTTAACCCTTTCCCTCATACGACAATACTGCAGCAGACGACTTTGAACATATTTTGTCAAAAAATAGAAAATCTCTATAATTGAATGGATAACCTATGATTAAATGTGGAAAACATTGTGGCAAAAGGAGAAATTTCTTCTTTTGTCACTATGTTTTAAAAAATCCGTCTGCTGCAGAGATGTCAGAAAGCGTCTATATTAGGGAAAGGGTTACATAGTTGATATTTACAGGTTGGGCTCTGGTTCTCCACCAGTGGATGACATCAGATGATATCAGAATCTACTTCAACTCCAGCAGGGCACTGGCTAACCTCGACAGGGACTGGGAGACGGACATACGGGTAGAGGCTGTTTATACAGATGGGGTGTTTCTCGGACACCCCGTATATAGAACTAGGTATCTACTAACAGGTTATATTACACTGATGCACAATTATGAACTGTATTAGATCATTTATTGCAGGCCTTGTCCAAAAAAGCTTTTTCTACAATGTTTAAAATGAGTTACAGTTTTTTGTATGTGGGAAAGAGTTTCAATTTCATGGTGTTGTCTTGGCAAATAACCAGTACAGCTGGTAAGTTTATCCTGACATCAGGTCCAGGCTTCAATTATCGGATTACCCACCAACAAAAAGAAATAACACCTTGTGTATTTGCATTGAAATGTCATAAACTGTGAGCCAGACAGGTACCCTGATTAAAGGAAAAGGGCACATCAATTTGCAAAGGGTTTACAAATTGGTGAAAGCTATAGAGGAACCAGCTTGTAACAGTGTAAAGCATTTGTTTCCCTTAACAACAAACCCTCAGACTATGAAAAGTTATTGCCATTCATTTTTGCATGTTGAAAAAAACCTGCCATGAATTCTAATGCTAAACCCACAACCCTGAGAACTAAGAAGGGACGCCACTTCTATGATTTTGTGTGACCCGACTAGGTATCGACCCTGTGTCTCCTAATCTTGTGCTGCACTCTCTAATTACTTCAGCCACATGGGGGGTGTATGAAATAACTCGATATACTGTTATTACTTTAATCAGTACATGGGAAAAAATACAAGTTGGCATTTCTGAACAATGTAGGTTCTGATCAGTCTGTATAACAGCTCCGACCCATCAGACTCTACACTAGTTGACAGAAGCTTCTAACAAGCTTAATTGAATACTGGAGATCTTGATCATACTGTACATTTGCTCTGGAATCTACACTAGTTGACAGAAGCTTCTAACAAGCTTATGTGAATACTACTTTATTATAGTCATACAGATGAACATGAGAAGATAGAAGCTGACATTGTGTTTATACATAGTTTACATGGAGGTTTAGGGTTAGAGTTACACCAGACTTGTACCTTTTCTCATGGACAGGTTTATTTATTATAGTCATACAGAGGACCATGAGAAGATAGAAGCTGACATTGTGTTTATACATGGTTTACAAGGAGGGCCTTTTAAAACATGGAGACAGAAAGATAAGGACCCCAAAGAAGTTACTGAAAGAGATACAGACCGCACAGTATTTTGGCCAAAGGTAACCAATCATTGTTGACTATTACCTTCTACCTAATATATACTTCTTCTAGAGTCATTTGCTTTGAAATCATGAAAGGCATGTAACATGATGTAACACCTGGCAAATTGGATGTATAATTTTCATGTTACCCATCACTTCACATGACTTTTCAAAGGTTGTCTGCTTGACAATCATCAGACAAACAATTTCAAAATCGAAAACTGAAAAATTTATATTGATAAAGAGTTGAAAATATTGCAATCAAAGGTAAAATTGCTTGTTTTTTAGCAATTTCACCTTTTATTGCAATGTTTTCAAAAGGCGTTTTAAGCGAAATTATCAAAAGTTGTCTACATAAGGAAAAGGTTTTAGCCTAAGATATGGTAGATCTAGTAAGTCTATTTTAATTCTCCACCAGAGCGTTGTGTGTTAGTGTTTTAGTGTGTTCATGTGTCGGTCCTATTTTTTTTAGCAGGTCAATTCTTAGCTACTGCTGGCTGATTTCAATAACACTTACCCCTTTCCCTCATACAGACCCTTTTTGACGCCTCTGCAGCAGACAATTTTTGAAAACATTGTGAAAAAAAGAGAAATTTCTCCTTTAGCCATCATGTTTTCAACTCTATTCAATTATCATACTTTCCTTTATAGAGAATTTTTCTATGTTTGCCAAGATGTTTTGAAAGTCGTCTACTGCTGATTTGTTGTATGTGGGAAATAGGTAACAGGTAAATTCTGTACCAAGAGGAGATACACATAATATCAGCTTTTTCAGTTTTTATTTGTTTAAATGTAAGAAATAGTGATGCAAAACGGATATGGAAAAGTGATGGTACTTCCTATGTTTTTAGAAAGAAAACTTGTGGCACAAACTTCTTGCACAATTTCAAAAGAAATACTGTATAAATGGATGATATTGTGGTTCAAATTGCCGATTCCAAATATATTTTGCATGCGTAAGTATTTGCAAATCATCAATATAAAAAAAATTAAGTAATTAACAATTCAAGCCAAACAACCGTGTTGAAAATAAAACAGTCACTTATTATGTGTACATGATGTTAGCTCCTTTGGCTGAGAGCTAATAGAGTATATGTCATGATGCATTGTCTGTGCATTAACTTTTTTCTTCAAACATATACCAATGTTGAGTCACATGCTCAGTTTCCTTATTTCAGTCTTAACTTTTGCATCCATGCAGAAATCTTATTGCCTAAAGAAACGCCATGGCCACCAGTGGGCCTGATAAAAATAAATATTGGCCTGATTTTCAAATTATTAGTCGCCGGGCAGAAGCCCGCGACTTCTATTTTTAATAGGTTTTCGGAAATGACATGGGAGGGGGGATTATTATTAGAAAGAAATACATTTAGATGTCTTGAACATATTACAATTGTGTTTGTTTAAAAACACTAAGTAATGACACATCTAAAATGAAATAAATATTCCGATGTTTTAGGTATTTTCAGTTTCTTTATTTTGACTCACATTTATGTTTTTTTGTTTTATTTACGAAGACAAAACAGTCCCTATTAGCTAGACTGAAATACTTTATTTTACACTATATACTACATGTAATCAAAAGGCGATAACTACAAACCTTTACGTCGCACAGTCTAATTATTTGTTTACATACCAACTGCGTAGATCAATCTCCTTTGCAGAGAGCCGCTCTTTACACTCACTTACAAATAGTAAATCATAGGTGATTTAAAATGTTTATTTGGTTCGAAACAAATGAAGAAAAGAACAAACCGAGATAAAACTGGTTTTAATAGAAAAATTACTTTGAACGAACACTCTCTGCCTATAAAGAGAGTTTCAAGAACGACATCTCTGCGAATAAGAAAGAATCGGGTCTTTCGTACAAAATTATTTCGTCCTTGACAATTTTAAATGTGTCATTTAATTCCCTAAAGGCATATTGCTTCCGATATGCATATTGTTATGCATCATTGACACAAGGACGCTCATCATACTATAATTCTAAAACATGAGTAGTTTGTTATTTTCATTATAAAAAAGGAAGGAACGAATTAAAATAAATTAACATGTTGTAGGGCTCAGTTTTTGTTCGAAATTAAGTTTAAATTATACAACAATTTCAATGAGATTTAACTGTTTAGTTGATATTATATTTCGAAGGTGGTCTAATTTATAAATATTGGACTACATTTCAACATTTGTTAAAGTATGATATAATTAGGATGCCAAGCTAATATCATTTTGAGACAACTCATGTCTTCAGCGATTTAACCCTTATCTCATTGTTTTAAAAGTAGATTGCTGCAAAGGTGTCCACTGTTGACTTTAATAGAAGAAAGGTAAAATGACGTGCTATTGCATGCAAATCCTAAATTGTCTGTTTTGTGATTTTATTGAAAAATAATAAAATTCAAATATTCTGACAAACATCTTGAAAAGTGTATGTGTAATTCACAAATCTTATAATTATTCCTTAATGAAAGCACTGTATACATACTAAGACTAATGATTGGCAAGATTACTCATTTCTATTACTGTTTATGATCAATAATTAGTTGGTTGTGTGTATGGTCAACCTACTTTGGAATGGAGATTGATCATAAACAAAGAAAGGCTTCAATTATCATTCACTTCGTTGACAAAACAATGCAAGTTATGAAACATTTTCACTTGACCCCACCCCTGATGTTCCAATATGCCCCTCAGTTGATAACTGTTTATTCAACTACTATAATGTTAGTGTTATGCATAACTGCAGTATGGATTTCCGGCGACATTGATGCGTTGCATCAACTTTCTCTTGTTTCTTATTTTATATTGAAGTTCCTATGATTTATCTACAATGACTGGTTAGTGGATTTTCCATCCATCAATATATCCAGGGTAGGGTTATATTGCATTGTGACAGTGGAGCAATACTGGACCCCCTGATAAGGTTTACTGGGTTGTTTTTTCTTGTATTTTTCCTAGGACTGGTTAGTTCATGACTTATCCAGCAACGTGAGGGTGCTGAATGTGGGTTTTGATGCTTCCTCTAGTTACTTCAACAAACAATCAGTTGGAGACACTGAACGGTCAGTACACATCATTCTATCAATAATGATGTCTTAGAAGTTGCATGATGTCAAACATTTGGAAAACCTTTTTTTAAGGTTTTGCTATTTTTGGATTAATTTTTGCTATTTGTTAAGGACCATCATACAATTAGGTTAGATAACTCCATTGTATCCTTAATATGGAGTAATGGCCCCTGATTGACTTAGGAAATTTGATTTTTAAATTATATAAATTTGAATGTATGTATCTATTCAGTTGCTTTTACATATAGAATATATAATATGATTTAATAGTCCTTAAGTGCAATATAATGAAATAGTGCTTTATGTGAATAAGCGGCATATAGTTGAGCGTGCTGTTCTCCGACAGCTCTTGTTTAAAGAGATTTTCTATGTTTCTGCTTAGATGTTTTCAAAGTCGTCTGCTGCAGATTTGTTGTATGTGGGTAAGTGGTATAGAATTGAAACTGCAGAAATGATCTTTCTAGGTCGGTCTGCTAGGTAATATTTATTATAAATCTCAATACAACATGTGTTATCACATGGTTAACCCTTTCCCACATGCAACAAATCTGCAGCAGATGACTTTGAAATAATTTAGTCAAAGGTATGGAAACTCTCTATAAATGAAAAAAAAAAAAAAAAAAAAAACAATATGAAAACATTGTGGCAAAAGGGAGAAATTGCTCATTGTGAGCAAGTTCTTCTTTGCCAACAATGTTTTCGAAAGCTGTTGGATGAAGATGTATCAAAAAGATTTTTTGTGTGTAGATTAATTTATTACTTGGCATAAGGTTATTACTTCAAATTATTTCTATTTTGAAACATCACATACTTTTTCAAATATATTTTAGTATAGATTAAAAATCGAGAGATAGTCTTTTTAATGTCTAATTATACTTCAGAATGTTAATGTTAGTAGTAGCTTGACTCCTTTTTTGCTCTGGATTGCAGGGGTAGTTTTACGACAGATGCCTTGGTGTGAAGATAAGCTTAACAGTAGTACTGGTATTTTACCTAGGAAATGCCAGGATATAACTGAAATTTCTGTTGAAAGCTGCGTAAACTAACTTCTAAATGTACCAACTTTGACCCAAAAAGAACAGTTTTTTGTCATCATAAGTTTTGTCTCCAATAAAAAGTTCTTAATACCTTCATGCTTACTCCTTTAATTTTTACCCCTTTTCCCACAAACTGATGCATTTTGATACATCTGTAGCAGACGACTTTTGAAACATTGTGGCAAAAGGAGCATTTTCTCTATTTGCCTAAGTGCTTTCAACTGTATTTAATCAATGCACTTTCATTTATAGAGATTGAACATAATTTTGCTGAGATGTTTTCAAAGTAGTCTGCTTCAGATTCGTAGTATGAGGGAAAGGGTTAAGACCATACTTTACTTGGTCGTTAAATGGTATGTCACCCAGGGATCATGTGTAAGTGTACTCTCACCATGTTATATGCAGGTGCATACCAAGGCATACACACATACACCAATGCGTACAATTCATCGGGAAAGGTAAACAAAAATGCATTTAAAACAAAAGGCTGAGAGTGGTAAGGTTTAATTTCGTCGGAAAATGTCAATGAATCTGCATGTGGATATAACTGGTTTGTGTTTTCGGTATGACCAAAATGACCGCTTGAGTTCTGCATATGCCGGATTTCAAAATATGCCAAAACACCTAACCTCATCTGTGTGTATACCCCTTTCCCTCACATAGACGCTTTTTGACGCCTCTGCAGCAGACGGCTTTTTGAAAACATAGTGACAAAAGAAGAAATTGCTCAAAACGAGCAATTTCTCCCTTTGCCACAATGTTTTTCCACTTTTAGTCATAGGTTATCCATTCAATTATAGAGATTTTCTATTTTTGACAAAATCTGTTCAAAGTCCTCTGCTGCAGAATTGTTGTATGAGGGAAAGGGTCACCCGATTTTAACCCAGTTATGCCACTGGTATGTGATACACTGTTGGAAGTCTTTTACTGCAGGAGAGTTCAAAGTTGTTTGTATCAGTGAAAGCGTTAACCCTCTCCCACATTTAAATGCTTTTTGACGCCTCTGCAGCAGACGACTTTTGAAAACATAGTGGCAAAAGTAGAAACTGCTAATGATGAGCAATTTCACCTTTTGCCACTATGTTTTCAACTTTATTTAATGATAAAACTCAAATTGATGGAGTTTTTTTAATTGTTTTCAATTTCGTCTGCTACAGATTTATTGTACGTTGGAATGGGTTAAGTTAATAAAATGCCCTTGATTTTCTGAATATTCAGTCTTATGTATCTCTGTTACAGTGAAAGTTTAATAGAGACAGGTTCAACTTTGCTCAGAAAATTACAACAAGCTGACATTGGTAGTCGACCGATTATTTGGGCCGGGCATTCAATGGGAGGTAGGTACATGTATTATCGTAGCCTTAACCATTTCCCTCATATAGACGCTTTCTGACGCCTCTGCAGCAGACAGCTTTTTGAAAACATAGTGACAAAAGAAGTAATTGCTCAAAACGAGATATTTCTCCTTTTGCCACAATGTTTTCCACTTTTAGTCATGGGTTATCCCTTCAATTATAGAGATTTTCTATTTTTTGACAAAATATGTTCAAAGTCGTCTGCTGTAGAATTGTCATATGAGGGAAAGGGTTAAGGTACGTCAAAATATTTCAGAGGGGAAATTTAGGGTATGGGTATCCATTGATAAATGTAGAAACGATTTGTTTGTTTTGATGGATTTTTGTGTAGGTGTGATTCATCGCAACTTTGATTTTCTGAAATTAATTTAAATGAAAATTGCATTCAAATTTAGGTACCTGATGTTTTCCTCTGAAGGGTTTGCGTCACATACTTACACATTCTTACTATACTGACTTCATCTAACATCAAGTTAAACTTATATACACTACTTAAATAAACATTTGACAACAAGATCAAGATCAGCCTGCATGTTTGGCAGTCTAATATTGGTCTACTTTGTTTGCTATTAATTTGAAAGGCTTCTCCATAAAACCCCAAATATTTTTCAAAGATCAAGTATAATGATTCTAATTGCAAGAATTCCCTCAGCTTGTTTTGGCAAGTCAAGTTCAAGTTCAAGTTTTAGGACTAACATTTTTCAAGCTAAATTCCAGAAATTGGTATCTTTACTATCTTTTTACCCTGTCCTACATACAATATTTTTTGCAGTAAACGACTTTGAAAACATCTAGGCAAAAGTATGGAATATCTCTATTAACTATTGTTAAATTCTTGAATAGTGTTGACCCAATTGTTGCAAAAGGAGAAATTGCTTAAAATTCGTCTTTCTTTTAACCACCCTGATGAATTTGTAGCAGACAACTATTTAAAGGAGACATTGCTCATATTGAGTAATTGCTCCTTTTGCATTATTGTTTTCAACACAATTCAAATGTTGTCATTTTATGTACATGTATATACTACAATGTATATGGATATTTCATATTTTTGCCTAGATATGTCCAAAGTCGTCTGCTGCAGAATTGTCGTTAACCCTTTCCCACATACAACAAATATGCAGCAGACGACTTTGAAAAGATCTAGGGAAAATCTCTACAAATGAATGTATTACATGTATTACTGAAAACAAATTGAAAATTGTGGCAAAATGAGAAATTGCTTGTTTTGAGCAATTTCTCCTGTTGCCACAATGTTTTCAAAAGTCGTCTGCTGCAGAGGCGTCAGAAATCATCTTTATATGGGAAAGGGTTAATTTATCAGGTTATAATCTGTCTAAACACATTTAATTAATTATTGTCTGTTTACTTCAGGTTTACTTATCAAAGAGATTCTGTTCATAGCCGAGACGGATCCAAAATATAGACAGTTCAGTGTGAATACAGTGGGTGTGGTATTTTACAGTACCCCCCACAAAGGCTCCAAGCTTGCGAGCTTGGCTAAATACCTCTTTCCCCTGATGCCCACACAGGCTGTGAAGGATTTAATATATGGTAAGTGGATTTTCCCTTTCCCTGAAACAGACAATTTACATGGGACTTAGAAAAAAATATTGTGAAAAAAGGAGAAATTGTTTAAAAATAAGATTTTTTTAAAGAGCACAGCTCACAAAAGGTTAAGACCGCCACAGTGCTGTAGTGGTGAAGCGACTGCATCATGTAATGGAGGTTGTGTGTTCGATTCCCAGCTGGTTCATACCGAAGATTTAAAAAAAGTGACTTTCTCTCCTTGGCGCTCAGGATTGTGGAGCATTAACCCTTTCCCTCATATAGACGCTTTCTGACGCCTCTTGAAAACAAGCAATTTCTCCTTTTGGCAAGACATTACTACCTTATTTTTTTTTTAACCCTTTCCCTCATATAGACACTTTCTGACGCCTCTGTAGCAGACGGCTTTTTGAAAACATAGTGACAAAAGAAGAAATTGCACAAAACGTGCAATTTCTCCTTTTGCCACAATGTTTTCCACTTTTGGTCATAGGTTATCCATTCAATTATGGAGATTTTCTGTTTTGACAAAATACGTTCAAAGTCGTCTGCTGCAGAATTGTCGTATGAGGGAAAGGGTTAACCCTTTTCCACATACAATAAATTTGCAGCAGACGACTTTGAAAACATGCCTGAAATGTTTTGGAAACTCCTTTAAATGAAAGTACAGTAATTTAATAGAGTTGAAAACATGGTGATTTTTTTTGAGCAATTTCTTCTTTTGTCGCCATGTTTTCAAAAAGCCATCTGCTTCAGAGGCGTTGGAAAGCATTTATATGAGGGAAAGGCTGACTTGCTGGTGTCAAGATAAATGGACCAGATGTACTGGTAACTTACCCAGGAAATACTGTGATATAACTTAAAAATTATTGAAAGCGATGTAAAAGATTATATTATCAAACTAATAACCTTTTCCAACATATAGACGCTTTCTGACACTACTGCAGCAGATGGTATTTAAAAACACTGTGGCAAAAGTTTTCAACTATATTCAACGTTTATACTTTCATTTATAGAGATTTCATTTATGTTTTCAAAGTTATCTGCTACTGATTGTTTGTATGTGGGAAAGGGTCACTTAGAAGTTTTTTAGAGAAATGGTGTATTACAATTTCAGGTAATGTCTATCTGATGGATTTACACAAGTCATTTCTGTTCATGGTACTGAAGTACAACATCCCATGTCTTAGCTTCGGTGAGGGAGACAAAACGGACTTGGGACTTCAGTTGTCTTTGAAAATAGTAGAATCAGAGTCTGCAGGTACGGATTGGATTGTTTCTGTTTTTTAGCCTTTTTTTGTTGTAAAATATAATATCAGAAGAAAACCCAGACTTATGTTCTGAAAATAGTCCAACTAGTATCACTAGATTAACCCCTTTCCTAATACAACAAATCTGTAGCAGACAACTTTGAAAACATCTAAGTAAAACTACAGGACATCTCTGTAAATGAAAGTATGATGATTGGATAGAGTTTACCATTTAGGTAAAGGAGAAATTGATAAATTTAAACAAATTCTTCTTTTGCCACAATGTTTTCAAAAGAGGTTTTAAGCAGATGCCTGAAAATGGCTTATTTAACACAAAATGGAAACTTATGAATCAAAATTTCTGTGCTCTGTCAACTCTTTCAATCATGAAGTGTTCTAGATGTTTCCATTTGGGACGAAATCTGATGAGATATTTCCATCCCCTGTGAGGCATCATTGGCGGTGCTGTCTTGTTTTAGTTTTTGAATTTAGGTCCACTTACTACTAAAGATATTGCTTTCAAATCGATTATGACCCGTTTTATAGTTTAATGACTTGCTAAAGATTTTAGGTTTAAGTCCACTTTTCTCCTTGATCATGTGTAATGGGATTTTGAAGCTCAAGATACTTATTACTCGCCATACAATGTCTTTTAATGCTAGGTCCATAACTCGACTATGTATTTTAACCCTTTCCTACTTGCAAATACATTTTGACGTAAAAGCAGCAGACGACTTTTGAATGATGAGCAATTTCTCCTTTGGTCACAATGTTTTCAACTTTATTTACCAATTAAGCTATCTTTTATAGAGATTTTTCAGGTTTTTGTCAAAGTCGGTCGCTGCACATTTGTTGTATGTGGGAAAGGGTTAAAAGAGAGAAATTGCTCATGCTCATCAAGAGCTATTTATCCTGTTGCAAAACTATTTCCAAAAGCCGTCTGCTGGGAAAAGGTTAATGATTCGTTCCTGTTTACCTTCAGATCCAGGTGTCGGTGATTTCTATGAGGTTGCATATAATCATATCAACACCTGTAAACCCGAGAGTAAGGAGTCCCTTGTGTATAAACATACGTTGTCCTTTATCAATAACTGTGTACGGAATATACACAGAAACAATCCTACACAGAAGTGATTAACCCTTTCCCTCATATAGACGCTTTCTGATGCCTCTGCAGCAGACGGATTTTTGAAAACATAGTGACAAAAGAAGAAATTGCACAAAACGTGCAATTTCTTCTTTTGCCACAATGTTTTCCACTTTTTGTCATAGGTTATCCATTCAATTATGGAGATTTTCTGTTCGTTCAAAGTCGTCTGCTGCAGAATTGTCGTATGAGGGAGAGGGTTAAGAACCAAATGTACACAGAAAATGTTCTGTACAGAAGTTTTTGTGCATGAAATATACAACGACAAAGCTGTGCAGAGAAGCGATTATTAACAAATTGGACGCATGAATAGTTGTGCACAGTGATAATTTTGAAGGAAGATACACTGAAACAGTTCTCCACAGAAGTGACTGTGAATGGAAAGTACACAGAATCAGATCTTCACAGACGATCTCTAAACGTTCTTGACATTCAATCCATTCATATAAGGGAATGTGTAAAAAATGTACAGAGTAAATGTTCACAGACAATACCTACACTGAGGGATTATGTACAATAAATGTACACATAAAAAGTTTTTCACTAAGTTGAGTAGGTGCAAAAACATGTGTATTTAAACATCTTTACACACATTGTTATTGTGTGCAATATATGCTCTGTAGAAACAATTCTGTTCTCAAAATGAACTCTGAAACATTGCTGTACATGTATGATTATGTACAGTATTTATACACATATCATATAACCTTGTTTACCTTGTTCATTCACATACAACAGCATTTTTCTCACATGGCTCTCTTCAAAGAGGACTTAAAGTATTTAATTCCTTGCAGAATCAAAGACAGGAAGCATTTTGCATGCATGTGTGTGCGTATGCACATCCAAGCTTGTCCGAATTATAAATTCTAACCAATTGAAGTGTTTTCGAAAAAAAAGTGGCAAATTAATGTTGCTTGAGGAAGTGATTTGTTGAGTACATGTATTGTAGCTTAAAGGTACATCAAACATGTGCTAAATAGAACTTGTTTGGGCTATAATTTCCACAGACATAAATTTTGATATACTTCTTAAAGCGACTGAACTCCAGATACCCAACTGTCGAAAAAAAAAAAAATCCAATTCTAAGAAAATAAGTGTTATTTTTGTATTTGGGGCATTAAAATATGATAACTGACATATTACATACCCCTTTAATCGGTGAGATTTTCTTGTTTTCGATACTTTTTCCATTGCAAATTCTACCCTGTCTTTAATGGGGTAAGTATTTTTAAATAGGAAACCCCTTCATCGGGACAATTGAAAACGACTCAAGTTCACTTTATTGATAAAAAACGATACATTTTCTACCCTGGTTTTACTTGGATAATATAAAGAATAACATTTAGGGCGAATTCAATCTTTTTTTTTTGATGGTCAACATTCTGCCTTTCAAGCTTCAGTATTTATTAATGGGACACTGATTTTTAACATAGCAACATTTGATGTGGATCAATTAGTTGCCTTAACATATGACAGATCTGCAGCTTGATTTGAGTTAAGCGATATATTAGAATTACTACATATTTACATGACACCTTTGCTACTCACTGCAATCCTCAACCCAATCCCAAATACAAGCACTTTCTGACACCTCTGTAGCATACACAATTTGAAAAAAACATTGTGGCAATAGGAGAAATTGCTCTAGATGAGCTATTTCTCTTTTTGCGTCAATGTTTTTAACTTTATTCAATAACTGTTCTTTCATTTATAGACAGTTGCCATATATTTGACTAAATGTTTTTAAAGTTGTCTGCTGCAGATTTGGTTAATGTGGGACAGGATTAATTTACTATTCACATTATTAGTTACTTTTCATCAACACCCAGAACAATAAAAATGACAGATATTACTAAAATCAAGGCATATACCGTAATAGCACAATTTATACATGTACAGTATTAGAAGTACTGATGGATAAGTCTGATTGGTCAAGATGATTTTACCGTATCCATGACAATGATTTTTCATATGACTTTTAATTTCATTTGATGAATCGAACGAATATTTGCGTTTTATTGTTTAATATTCATGTATATACAAGGGTTTTTAATCTACTCAAATAACAATCTAGCATTATTTTTCTTATCAAATGCAAGTATTACAACCATTTAAAACAGGTTCCTTTAAATATATCTTGCTAAAAGTTTGCTTTGAAATCAAACAAAACAAATCTGCAGCAGACAACTTTGACAACACATTGATCAAAATATGAAATGATATATAAATGAATGATCATTTATTAAATAAAATTGAAAATATTTTGGCTCATAAAGATTAATTTCTCCTTTTGTCACAATATTTTCAAAATGTTGTCTGCTGTACATGTGTCTAAAAGCGTTTGTATGTGGGAAAGGGTTAATAGGCTACATAACCTTGTAAAGAGTAGTACATTATTTTTGCATTTGAATGCTAAATATCTGTAATTTTGCAATTAATCTGACACTCATTGGAACATTTGATTTAATATTTTTAATGACAAAAACCCTTATATCCCCATTTAAAATACTGGTAAATGTTTAAGATGTTATTCATCATTTTAGTAATATATGTGATAATTTGTTTTACAAGATAAATTTATTTTAACACTTTTGCATGTTTCTCTATTTTTAGATCACCTGAGCCGAAGGCTCAAGGTGAGCTATTCTGATCACTTTTTGTCCGTCGTCCGTCGTCCGTCCGGCGTTAACTTTTAGCTTTAAACATCATCTCCTCCCAAACTCCAAGGACAATTTCCGTGAAACATCACAGGACTGTTCCTCTGGTTGGCCTCTTTCAAAGTTGTTCAAAGATTTAAATTCCATTGAGAACTTTGGTTGCTGCGGCATCAGAAAGGGGGCAAAAGGTCCAAACTTTAAAAATCTTCTCCTCCGAATCTGCCTGTCAGATTCAAATATAATTTGGTAGAAATGTTCATTGGGTGACCCTCTATAAAAATTGTTCAAGCCATATTGATTGGTCGAAAAACATGGCAGTCAGGCGGCATCAAAAAAGGGGCAAAATGACAAAATTTGAAAATTCCATTTTTATGCAAATGCTTGTCCGATTTTAAGAAAATATAATACGAATCTTACTGTAATGATCCTCTATTTAATTTGTTTAAGCCGTTTTGATTGGTTACACAATCATAGCAACCAGGCGTCATCACAAAAGGGGTAAATTGAACTTTTAGCTACAAATGACAACCATCTCCTACCATTCCAATAGACCAATTACCACAAAACATCACAGGAATGTTCCTTTGGTGGTCCTCTTTCAAAATTGTTCAAAGATTAAAATTCCAATGAGAACTTTGGTTGCTGCGGCATCAGAAAGGGGACAAAATGTCCAAACTTTAAAAATCTTCTCCTCCGAATCTGCCTGTCAGATTCAAATATAATTTGGTAGAAATGTTCCTTGGGTGACCCTCTATAAAAATTGTTCAAGCCATACTGATTGGTCGAAAACATGGCAGTCAGGCGGCAGCAGAAAAGGGGCAAAATGACAAAATTTGAAAATTCCATTTTTATGAAAGTGTTGGTCTGATTTTAAGAAAATATAATACGAATCTTACTGTAATGATCCTCTATTTAATTTGTTTAAGCCGTTTTGATTGGTTACACAATCCTATCAACCAGGCGTCATCACAAAAAGGGTAAATTGAACTTTTAGCTACAAATGACAACCAACTCCTACCATTCCAATGGACCAATTTCCACAAAACATCACAAGAATGTTCCTTTGGTGGTCCTCTTTCAAAATTGTTCAAAGATTTAAATTCCATTGAGAACTTTGGTTGCTGCGGCATCAGAAAGTGAGAAAAATACCCAAATTTTAAAATCCTTTTCCTCCATAATCTACTTGTGCGATTGCAAGATAATTTGGTAGAAATGTTTCTTAAGTGACCATCTAAATAAACTGTTGAAGCCATATTGATTTCGTTGAAAAACAGGGCAGCAAGGCGGCATCAGGAAAGGTGCAAAATGACAAAAACTTTATAATTCCATTCTTATTAAAGTTCTTGTTAGATTTCTAGATATAAATGGCCTTTACTGATAAGCTGTTTCTTGAGAAGTGTCCACTCCTTTCAGTTTCATTTGCACTCCCTGATAAAATTTTCCAGATATTTGCAGTTAAATATTTGCTACTAATTTACTATCAATTAGGTGATCGTTTTAGGGCCATCTTGGCCCTCTTGTTTCATTTAATGACAGCTCATCTGATTGAGTGAAAGGACTTCAACACCGTTTTCAACAACAGTATTACAGTTCCGCCTGCCTTTTCACCAAATCATGTGCTTCCTGGCATTCTTGAACCAGATCCCCACACAACGTTCTTCCCAGGCAACTGGCTACAATCGAACATCTCAGCGCTTATTGTAGGTCCGTGAAGTTAAGTTGACGAGTGACGAACTGTGGCATTTTTTTAGGTCCGTGAAGTAAGGTTGACGAGTGATGAACTTCCAATTAGTTGTGAAGTTAGCTGGACGAGCAACGTATTGATGAGTGACATCAGTCATTCAGAAGTGCTTCGTCCTTCGTCATGTTCGTCAATTCGTAAATTTTTGAATTGACGAAAAAAAAAAATCTGAAAACATTATTTCTGTCTTTTAAATAATGTCTCTAGACGTATTGAATGCAAATTTGGCCCAATTTCAAATTGCATGGCCATCAGTCATTCAGAAGAACTTTGTCAAGTTCGTCAACTCGTCAATTAAGTTGACAAAATTGACGAAAAAAATATTTTTCTAAAAATGTCACAGTTTGTCACTCGTCAACCTAACTTCAAGAACCTATATTCAGCTTGCTGGTAGCTCATTAACCTGCCATATCAGAACACTATCGATTCGACCCTTCTACTTACCCGCAACTGGTGCTTTTTTCCCCAGTTATATCACGGTGTTTCCTGGGTTTAGTTACCAGTACTACAACAGCTATTCAGTCGTATTGGCTAATCCCGCTACCCTGAGCGCCAAGGAGGTTGGCCCTCACTCGAGGTGGACACTGTACCAATACACAGGGCTATCGGGTTCGGTCGGTCTCCATATCAAGTTATATTGCCATTTTAATTGTAACAATATTAAGCGGACAGTGAAAACTGATGAGATTGCGTGTATACAGATTTTAAATGGATTACATATGCAACTCGACGCTTGTACGCATTACGCGACGCTTGTACCGCCGTGATATAATTGAAAAATTGTTGACACCAAACAATAAATAAACAATAGATAATATGAAACGCCGGTGTTTAGGTGTAATTGACAAACGGGATGGACACATGACATATTGACATAGACATCATTATTTGATTTCCCATTTGTTTAAACATGAAGTTAAAATATAGTTATTTGTCAAAACTGTTTGATAAACATTTAATAATACATGAACTATACGGTAGGTAACTAGGTTTTACTTTCATGCTTTTGTTTTCCTGATTTGAGTCGCAACATATCAACTTTTTCTTCTGAGCATATTGTATTGAAAGTCCATGCTTGTTTTACAGTCATAAGATGACTAATTTGCTAAGCTCCAATTTATAGCTAAGGAAACGTTTGTCTGTTTTATGCCTTTAAGAAAAGATATTTTCATGCTTTGCCCCATCTTTGATACAACTATGAATTTCAGCTTGGAAAAACACACACTTTTAGGTAATGAATGTAGATTTCTGTGTTCCATAACTTTGTCTTGTATTAAGCAAGACCCTTTTTACTTAGGCACTCAAAGCACTTAAGCTATCCTGCAATGGTCTAAGGGAGACAACTTTCGGAAAAGTAATTTATTTATGGTCAAAGGGAAGCAACTTAAGGAAATGAAATAAGCATGACTTCCCCTAGACCACAACATCATACAAGGGCTTTATATAACATACAATGGTCTAAGGGAGACAACTTTTGTAAAATGTAAATGATTTTTATGGTTTAAGGGAAACAACTTTAGGAAATGAAATTAATTTTATGGTCTTAGGGATACAACTTTAGAGAATGAAATATATCAGTAGTGTGAGTTATTTCCCCTAGAACATAAAATCATTATAATACAAAAACGGCCGTTCTGCAGTGGTCGAAGGGGGACAATTTTTTTGAAAAATAATTTAAATTATATTGACTAATATAAGGAAAACAACTATAGAATAAGAATTATATCTGCACGAGTTATTTCCCCTAGACCAATTTCTGAAATCGGATTAGCTCGATGAGCGCCGTCTTAGCTCAGCTGCCCTACAATTGTCTAAGGGAGACAATGATTGAAAAATGTTATTTGTTTTATGGACTAAGGGAAACAACTTTAGAGAATGAAATACATATCAGAAGCACAAGTTATTTCCCCTAGACCATACAATCATAAGAATATAGGTAGGCTTTTCTGCAATGGTCTAGGGGAGACAACTTTTGAAAAAAATAATATCAATTATATGGCCTAAGGGAAACAATTATAGCAAACAAAATATATCTTAAGCATGAGTTATTTCCCCTGTACCGTTCAATTTCTGAAATCGGATCATTTACGCCGTCTTAGCTCAGCCGCTTTGCAATGGTCTAAGGGAAACAACTTTAGAAAAAGAAATATCAGAAGCACGAGTTATTTCCCCTAGACCATAAACTATATCATCTAAAACAGCTATCCTGCAATGGTCTAAGGGAAACAACTGCAGAAAATGAAATATATCAGAAGCACGAGTTATTTCCCCTAGACCATAACATTTTTGAAGACGGATCATATCAGCACCTTACATAAACAGAGACATATACAAACATATAAATTTGTCTTATCCTTTATAATTTTTTCCTATATTTTGTTTAACACCTGCATGTTTAGATTTATCTGTGAATCATGTAGATCCCGATTATAGGTAGAAAACTGATAAAAGACGAAATGCAGATTTATCACGGCAAAATGTTGCGTTGGTTGTATTCAGTTTACAATGAACAGTTGCCTAAGGGAAGCATTTTCTGAATACTGAAGTTAGTACGAGTTATTTCCCTTATACCATTATAATCATAACAGTCACTTGATAATGGGGCGATCACAATGGCTCGAATGAGCTTCCGTTTGTTTTCCGTATATGAAAGTGGTGTGATGTTTTTAAACTCGCCGAATGACTCTCCAAATGTGTTTTCCCCAATGTATCACCGAATGCTTTCCGTTTGCTTTCCGAATGTTTTCAGTATGGTTTCAGAATGCTTTCAGAATAGACCGAATACTTCCCGCATGTTAACTTCGAAAGGTTTCATTTCCGAACGCTTTCCGTATGCTTTCCGAATGCTTTCAGAGCACGGCGAATCGACCTAGAATAGACCGAACGCAAGACAATGTTAATAGTGCACAGCAGACGTGAAGTGATTGTTATACGTTAATGACAGCATAAATGACAACAGTATTGAAAGTGCTTGGGTATATATAAACTGTGGTAGATGTTGCATGAGGCCGGAACAAGGAAATCCCTATCTCATGGCATTTACCACAGGGAACATAAATACAAACAGTATGCAGGTAATTGTGAACACAATAAGATAACAAAACAGTATTGGCAACAGTATTGACAAAACTAAATAAGAATAGTAATTAAATAAGAGTGCTTGTGTAATACTGAATTTAAAATTATATATAAATATACATATCCATTTGTTGATAAAATAAATTTGCTATTATTGCATACCATCTCCTGTTTCTTTACCACAACTTAAATATAAATGGACTTGAATTGAATTGAATTGTAATATATTTTACACTTGGTGACTCTCTATATATATAAGACTTCTCGCCCTAAATTGCTATTGTTGCATACCATGTCCAGTTTCTTTACCAACAGTGAAATATAATTGAATATAATTGAATTTAAATAGAATTGAAATATAAATAAAACATAAATAAATAATTACATTTGTCAAGATAGTTAACAGGTAATGTTAGGACTCTTCCAACAATTCATATCAAAAAAGCTTCACGAGTTAGCTTGATCCTTCTATGAGAATGTGGCCGGCCCTAAAAAGGGCCGTTTTATTTGTTTTCAACAGCACAACAGGTCTCTCATCTCCTCTCAGATCATCCTCTTCTGCCAGACAACAGCACATGCATCAGATTTGTAGTATGCCTTCAGTACATCTTCTGGTCCTTGGCAGGTAGGGTGTCACGGTTGCCGCCTAAGTGGCGAGTCATGTCTGGGATGTCTCTTCCATCTCTCTACTCGCCGGGGATGACATTATGGTCCTCGTCCTCTCTGTCACTTACCTCATTCTGGACTCCAGGGTACCGTGTGCGCATGGGATTGTGCAGGCAGATACTGGCCATCACAATCTGCTCTGCATGCTCTGGCCACTAAGGAAGGCACTTCAGCAGGCACTGGAATATGTTCACCAACACCCCGAAGGCATTTTCCACCTGGCATCAATGGTTTTTGCGGTCTCAACTGTAAACATATCTCTATCAATAGGTTTTGAATATTTTGCGTATATGGTTAAAATACATAAATACTTCAAATAACATTGTGAAAATAATCTTGAAATTCTTAGTACCAATGTTTTGCTACATTATTTAAAAGACAGAAATAATGTTTTCAGATTTTTTCCCTCGTCATTTCCTCACTCGAATTGAACTTGACGAAGCTCTTCTAAATGACTGATGGCCATGGAATTTGAAATTGAGCCTAATGTGCATACAATACGTCCATACATTATCTAAAAGACAGAAAAAAAGTTTTTAAAAAATATATATTTCGTCAATTCGTCAAAAAAGTTGACGAGTTGATGAATTGACGAACTTGATGAAGCTCTTCTAAATGACTGATGGCCATGACATTAGAAATTGGGCCTAGTTTGCTTTCAATACGTCCAGTAATAGGTCAGTAATACGATCTAAATCAATACATTATCTAAATGACATCTTGTCTTAGTTCCAATTAAAGTCATGCCCGGTCAACAACTAGGTCACTAGGCCACATTTGATAACAATCTTGTTAACACTCTAGAGAATTCATTGTTTATATCAACAGCTTAACACTTTGTAAGAATGTTTGTCTTGATGATATCTAGGCCAAGTCCGAATATGGGTTAAGTCGGTTTTCAAAATTGGGTCACTAGGCCAAATTGAAGGAAACTATTGTTAACAGTTTGGAAGATGTATTATTAATTTGAGCATGTTGAAACCTTGTCAAAATGTGTGTTAACATTCTGGAAGCCGTCTTTTTAAGTTGACCGTGTTGACATTCTGTCAGAATGATTGTCTTGGAAGTTATCTAGGCCAAATCCGAATATGGATAATGTTGGGTCAAAAACAAGGCTACTAGGCCAAATTGAAGGAACATCTTGTTTATACTAGTATTAGCTTACCTGACTGCAAAATGAATTATTGTGATTGACTATGTGGTTGGCATAACTCGGTCACGTTTTAATGCCTTCAGAGCAATTTTCCGTTGTGTGCGGAAACATATTGTCAACTTCAGTTAGAGTTTTTAGCAAATCTTTGTGTCTATAATCAAGTTTGGCGAACGGGAAATATCCCTATGTCTTGGAAGTATGGTATTATGAATGACCTCTATGACTTTGGCATAAGAGGTCGCCTCACTTATTTCATTTCTGCATCTTTAAATGACCGTCAGTTTAAAGCCCCTGTAGCTCAGTCGGTAGCGACGCGGACTGTCAATCCAGGGGTTGTGAGTCCGAATCCCGGCTAGGTCAACTTTCTTTCCGACGATTGACAAAAGTCAATGCGACATGCGTCATTCGTCTTCCACCAATGGGCTAAATCTATGTGGAAAAGCAGCCAGTTGCTTGGGAAGATTGTTTTGTGGAGTACTGGTGTGAGAAAAACCAGGGAATGCATGAGTAGGTGAACTGGCCGGCGTGATATAACTGAGAAATTGTTAAAAACGGCGTTAAACCCCAATCAATCAATTAAAGTTCGTGTTGGTGATACTTTTTCTGATCCATATAAACAGGAAATGGGCGTTCCCAAGGAATTTTCTTTACCTTTTACATGTAGATGATTTCTGTGTATGTTACAGATCTAAACACATGCATACTATTGAAAGATAATTGCAACCAGTTTTAAGTCAATTGCATCAATGGTCAAACGAAAATGGCTAAACGTTTTCTAAAAGCAAGATCACATGTATGCATTCCTGTCAACATCGTCAACACCACCTAGATCCTGATTAAACACTAGGTGTCATTCGTATTGAAGTCGTGCAAAGTGAGTGCAAATTCCTTGTTCTATTATTGGACCCAACAATGACTTATATTCCTCACATTAATTATCTCAAGGATAAACGCCAAAAAGCTTTAATTATTTAAAGCGTTGTGTCCCATATGGACTGGGGAGCTGACCGTTAAGTTCTCTGTCGAGATGCATGTATCGTCAGCATGGAGTCATACTTTGCAAAACGTGATACCAATCACCGACAGGGTTTGTCTAGCCCTAGGCGCTTTATACTTTCTCCCGTCAAAAGTCTCTATGTAGAACCCAATGAACCATCCTAATATCTATGCCGACAAACACTACCTATGCAGTATTTCTTAAAACTTAAGTCTAACTCTTCAAACTCCACTCATAGAGTTGTTTTTAAACCTTTATACAAATACTTGTTAGCTCACCTGAATGCGGAGTGAGCCATTTACCGGCCGGCGTCGTCGTCTGCCTGTTCACATTTTTCATTTTTCTACAATAAACAAAATTGAAAATCATCTCACAGTATTGTTCCTTAGGTGGTCCTCTTTCAAAGTTATTCAAATAATTCAATTATATGAAGAACTTTAGTTGCTGCGGCATAAGAAAGAGGCGAAAAATGCCAAAACTTAAACAAATTATAATAATCTTTTGTTTCAAAAATACAGGGCCGATTTAAAAATAATTTGCACAAATGTTACTTTGGTGACCTTCTGCCAAGATTGTTCAAATTATTCCGATCCTTAAACAAAAAAATGGCAGAAAGATTGCGGAGATTGTTTTCCTTATATATTTTTTAGCGAAAACTTAAACAAATATCGTGTCCGAAAGAAATTGCCAGATTTGAAAATAATTGTGGAAACATGTGCCTGCCAAGATTGTTCAAATTATTCCGATCCTTTGAGAAATATGGCCGCCAGGGGGCATATAGTAAGAACATTGAAAACTATGTGATTTCTATCAACTCAGATGAGCGATTTAGGACCATCAAGGTCTTCTTGTTTTTAAAGAAGGAACGGGTAATACTGCCTTTTGGTATCCTTTTCGGACCTGAAGTCGCTAAACTAGAATTCGATCTTGACGATACACGGATCAAAATTTATCGGATGTTCCGCCTTGGATTCTAAATACTCCAACATTCAATTAATCGTATAACGTCCGATAAAATCAAAAGTATAGGGAAATTAAACATATCTATTTTAACTTTGAGCGTATTTATACAGATTGTTCTAAGGCGATTGCAATTTTAGACCAAGCATGTCTGTGTGTCTTGAAGCGATACGATGTATCGAAGAATTGGCTGTCATCAAATTTTGTTGTGTCGAATACATTTTGTCAGTAAAGCTGGTGCAAAATGGAAGAAGATACAGCTAACGCCAGTCATCTTGCTCATGTTAGAAAATGTGGATCCAGAAGTAATGACGCCGTATATACAGAAACTTTTCAATTGTTACACAAGCTAGGGTATCCTGGATTCATAATCAAAACTGTGGATACACTCATCCGACATGACTGGTTCTTATTTCATATTTTATTGAACTAGCCAGTTCGTTTAATACTGAGGAAGCGCGAATATAGACCACGTTAACATGCGGCAAAACAGGGGAAAACGAGAAACTCTACGGAATATCGACGTCGCTGGCGTTTGAAGATAGCAATATACATTAACAATATACAAATTGGTAAGGTTCCAAACATCCAAAACAAATCAAATGCTCTAAGCAACTTTAAGATATCTCTCCATAGAACACCTTCAAAACGAGCTGCAACCGTTTACGCCTATCTCCAGTGTTCAATTTCGCCAGTTGTCCAGTAACTTAAAATGAATAACATTGTTCCATCACTAAACGATATCAATGACAGGAAGTTTGCAGAGGCCATGATGGAGGACTTACGGGACTCTCTCACTAGTAAGAAAAGGAAAAGATCGGTCGAATTTAGGATATAAGTCAATGCTATAATGTCGTCTGTTTGTGGCGATTCGGTGACAAAAAACGGGCGTTAGATGAAACTTGCGGAAAAACTTGGTCTACCTGCAAGAACCGTGAGTAAAGGATATCGTATCCGACCACAAGTTTCACACACAGAGTATTCTTGATTTAAGTACACACAGAGATAATTCAGAGAGACAGCTATAGGTGATGAAATAAAAAAAAACTCAAATACGATTTCTGGTATTCGCCGGAGAAATCGCACCCACTGACAATAAAAATGACGTGAAATGTGTACGAATTACCGTTAAGTGTTTTTCTAGTCACCTAGTTTACTCACTTCGGAAAAGACATACTGAATCATACGTTAATTTTAAGGAGAAATACCCAGGAATAATTGTTTCTCAAAGAATCTTTGAGAGGTGTAAACCCTCTTTCTTTAGAGAAGAACGAAAAAAGGATCGTGTGACTTGCTGTTGCAGTTATCATCTTGAAATGAAACTATGCACGATATGTGTCCGGACATTTTATGTAAACCAGACACAAAATGCTTCTTCATGGGAAAGATTTATCGACTGATGAGAATGCTCGTACCGTCACTTGGGAAGACTTTGAGTATAAAGAGCTGAAAACTAAGCACGGAACAACACGTAAAATATTACTGACAAAATATATCACAAAATCGGGAGACATGTTTCAGCACATGATAAAATTGCTAAATATATTTCCGGCACACAATTTCAGAGGGAAATGGCAACATCAAAAGTTCTGTAGTATGGTAGAGAGTCTTCCTATTACCATTGCGTTGCAATACGCGATTACTCTGAAAACTACCAATGCAGTGAAACATTAGCGATACAGTCTAGCTATTTTCAGAAAACAGAAGTTTCCCTCCATGTTACTCGAATATACAGGCATAACATTTTAGAAAATGATGGAAAAAGTAGCACACCAGACAATCAAGAAATTCGAATAGTTAGTTCTTTGTTGTTTCGCCAGACGAGCAACATGATCAGTATTTCACTCACAGAGTACAGAAAGAAATTGAAGATTATCTTCAGTCTATAAACTGCATTGTTGACGTAATGCACGAATTTCGTGACGGTTATGCAGCGCAATATAAGAGCAGGAATTGCTATGGCAATCTTTGTACGTCAGTCTGCGAGTTTAGCTACAAAACCATGGTCCGTACTATCTATGAGACAAGCAATGCAAAAGGCCCCTAGGATGCCACTGGAGGGTAAAGCTTCAAGCCGACCTGGCATTATCGAGAGTAAGGACGGTAATACAATACGCACTAGATTTATTTACATTCTTAAGTAGCAATTTGCAAGAAACAAAATCAAACAAATGTCAGAGAAGAATTGTCAAGTACTGTGATCCAATTGACCGAAAAACAGATCGGTGTTACAAACCAATTCGTGGAATAGGATCCACACACCAATATTCTACACACGAGAGTTCTATAATTTTATGATTGTGATCATTATGTAGCAGGCTATACGGAAAGATGTAAGAACAATGACATTATAGGAATGCCACAGACAGTACTGTCTGTCTCTGATAAGGCAAACCCATTGAGCGACAAGACTGATATTTGGTTTAAATAAACTCTTCCTATATCTGATATGGTAAATAACTATTTTCGCTGTATTTTGTAACGATCCTGATTCCTGAGCATGAATAATATTTAGTTCGTGTAGAATCCAATTCATATTTGCTGGAAAATGATGAGACATATGCTTAGGGAGCGACTTGGAAAGTCGTGATAGAAGGAAATTATTACAAAAAAAACCCAAAGCTTCCCCTGATGAGCAACAATTTGAAAAAACACTCGGGACCCTTTTCCAGCACTGTCAATAATTCACATTCTAGGAGTAAGCTCTAGACCACATGCACCATTAAATATACCAGAGGACGAACAATTGATTATTTAGAAATATTTAACGAACATGACGTTACTTTCCATTGTCAAACGTCTTAAAAAACTCTTCAAAAACGACGTTTTTGACGTAACGCAAACTAGCAAACTAGCTTTAATTTATGTCGGTGTGTCTCAATAATATTGAAGGTGTAGGAAACCTTTTTTCTTTGCAGTCTAGGTAAAAAGAAAAGCTGTACCTCGTATAAGAACATTGGGTCATGACACACACTGTCGCCTGGGAGTTTACCGTCATGTTTTGATATTATAATAGTACCATGGCATCATCATATTATGACCCTAATATATATAATATTTTAGTGGCATTCTACAAAAAAAAGACCGCAATATCTTTGCGACCGGTGTAGATATATATCAGTCAGCGCAATCCGCCAATTAATCGCATAATATTTCAAGAAACTTCTGTGATCAATGGCATGAATGCTCGGGCAGGGTTTTTCAATACGTATTATAATTACGTTAAGGTTGGTTTTCTCGGAACACCGCTCACTTCTTTTCACGAAGGTCCGCATCAGGTAAATGATTTCGTGCAATACCTATTGAAAGCAATAACATTTGCACCATTTTCTAAAACCCTCATATTACGAAAACTCATGACCTTTGTCTTTTCCTTTTAAAACAGTCTTAAATACCGATTTCTGATTTACAAAGATTGCTTCTCTAACAATACGTGTACTCGACCCGTATCTTTTAAACTTAAAAAAGTACTCTTTTACAACAGTTAAGAGCACTTATACAATCTAAAGTACTTGTTTGATATACCCGTCGGAAGGGTCTGTTCTTTCTGATTTATAAGAACCTTCAGGCTAACAGGGATCGGTTTATATTTAATAACTATATTTTATTGTATCGTAAGATTTAATCTAATAAATGTTGAAACAAGGACAGATGTGTATTCGTTTGACATCATTTTCTGAAGAACATTGATCATTCAATAATATAAGGGATTCTATTTCTATATCCCTTACACATTGGACGGTCACCGGATCCATTCGGTAGGAGGTTAGTTTGCATCTTTAAACCCATTCTCATCCTAACGGTAACGCTCCTTGTGCACCAAACGCATTATTTGTACCTATTTATTGGTTACTGTTTGGGGCAGTCAATGGTGTGAATCGTCCCACGAGAAAACCAACATCATGTCCTCTGCGTAAAGTATCGACAAAGATCAGCCTTAGCATGCCGCGCAGGCTTACCCAGATAGACACTTTTCGCCTCCTGTGGATTTTCTGTTTCAGGAATAGCTACTCTATACATCTATCCCCCTAAGATGGAATGTGTCGGCCGGATCAGTCTGCGCGGACAGCGCAGGCTGATCTGGTCGATACATTACGCAGATGTCTATCGCCGCAGCTGCATTTTGGGGGCATTTTGAGAAAACCAACATCATGTCCTCTGCGTAATGTATCGACGAAGATCAGCCTTAGCATGCCGTGCAGGCTTACCCAGATAGACACTTTTCGCCTCCTGTGGATTTTCTGTTTCAGGAATAGCTACTCTATACATCTATCCCCCTAAGACGGAATGTGTCGGCCGGATCAGTCTGCGCGGACAGCGCAGGCTGATCTGGTCGATACATTACGCAGATGTCTATCGCCGCAGCTGCATTTTGGGGGCATTTTGAGAAAACCAACATCATGTCCTCTGCGTAATGTACCGACGAAGATCAGCCTGCGCAGTCCTCGAAGCCTTATACGGGCCGACACATTCCGTCTCTGGGAGATAGAGGTGTAGAGTATTTATTCCTGAAACAGGAAATCCACAGGAAGCGAACAGTGTTTGTCCGGGTTAGCCTGCGGGACGCCTCATTCTTTATGATCCCACGACCCTCTTGTTAGTGATGTGATACCAATTTCCCATATACCACACATCTGCAGCAGACAGCTTTGAAAATATCTACAAACTTGTGAAGAATCCATAAAATTTAAAGTACAAATATTGAAAGAGTTGAAAATGTTGTGGCAAAAAGAGATATTGTTTATTAAGATCAGCCTACCCTCCACATAGACTGATGTAAGTCGATTGAGCCTTCAGGAGTAGCGAGTCTTCTATAGAAAGTGATTGACCCGTGTCAAGAAGATTAAGAAACTTCATATGCGACAATTTTAAAATCTCCAAATGTCTTTGTTCACACGCTTCCATTTGCTAACCCGACTTACACAGGTAAAGGTCAACGGATCGAGAGATGGCAGTAAATGTTGACGGACGTTTCTTACAACAGGAAGGTTTTTTTTATTGGATTTTATAAAAACAAACACTTAAAAGAAAAGAAAAAGAGTTAGTAATGATGGTACATATGGCAACTTTACCGGTAGCACAGACACTGAGCCTAATAAACAGAAAACACCAAATGAAAAGTTCTCCAAAGATATTGACAAAGCTATCATAAATAAAAATCAAATAAAAACTTGACCAATCACGAGTATTAGTGAGAGTAGTAACACACCGTTTGTGTCCAATCTTTCCCTATTCATTTTTAGTTGTTGTCCGAACTGATGGCAGTTCATGATACTTTGGCCTCTTGTTAAGATATTTTAATGACTCGGTACACACTATATTCATGAATCTTAGATATGCGAAATGTGATTTTGGATCGTATATTAGGACTGACTATCAAGATTTATCTCCCTTTGAGCAGTCAGAGCAGTTGGCCTTAGTGACGGGATATTGTAGAATTCATTGAGAGCTTATAGCCAATCTTTACCAGGCTACTTCCACTATTCAATTACGAGACGTACAATATATCCGTATATATTTTTCTAGTTATTTTCACGGTAGTGCGTGACTTGATGTGAGTATCTGTATATTGTTGTTGTTTTGGGAGGAGACCTTAAATAGTTTACGTCTCTGTTGTGTAAATCACCCATGTGTTTACGGCATTCACTTAGCATGCCTGAATGAATGAGAGCGATGATCATCGATTGTCCACGTTTACACATATCTTATCCCAATACTGCAATGCAGAGATCCGGCTCAAACCCCGCTTTAACGTGTCAACTAATGAGGAGAATAGACCTGCCGGAAACGGTATAGTATAACGGTTGCCATTAAAAATAAGTATGTTTGTGCGCACGGACGAAGGACACAGGATGAAGTGATAGTATTAGATCACATTTACAATAAACATTTTGTGCTACATTTATATGTTCCTGCTTAAGATAAGTGACAATCAACATTTTGTGCTTCATTTATATGTCCCTGCTTAAGGTAAGGGACAATCAATAGTTTGTGATTCATTTATATGTTCCTGATTAAGGAAAGGGACAATCAACAGTGTGTGCTTCATTTATATGTCCCTGCTTAATTTAATGGACATTAAATTTAGAAAATATCATCTAAAATTTTATTTTTGAATATAGTTGAAAACATTGTGACAACAGAGGAATTTTCTCATTATGAGCAATTTCTCCTTTTGTCATATTTTTTTCAAAAGTCGTCAGCTGCAGAGGCACCAGGAAGCGTCTAATATCTTGGAAAGGGTTAACATTTAAAAAACAAGACATATTTGTAATTTTAGAAAGGAAAATGTAATTTGTCGTGTAGTGGAATGTTGTCTAGGGTAAACTCAAAACTATAATAATAAACAATAAAACCATACAAACCGTTATCTTCCTCATACGGGACAATATTTCTTCTCACTCTTAAGAAATAAAAGTATTAACTTTCTAAAATGTTGATGAGTTGATTCCATGACATTAAGCTAAGTAATTTACGACATAACAGGCGAATCTACGAGACCCCTCACTACACCCACTTTTAAAAACAAGTTACCTTCCAAGTTAAAGCTTGTCTTTAAAGAGACATCATTATTTTATGAACAGCGTCTAGTGATGTTATGTCTTAATGCATTTGCGCATAGTGAATACTAAGACGAGCCTGTGCTTCCATACAGTCTTACCAAAGCCTTCACTGTCCGTTTACATGTAGTTTAGTTCTAGATAGTAATTTTCCTTTGTGTAAGAGAATCCGCCGTGGTCGAGCGGTTAGCGTCGGGAAATTGGTACCGGGCATCTTGTGTTCGATCCCAAGTCTCGTCAGTCATGGTGGAGTGCCCTTGGCCAAGGGATATTACCTAGCCTAGTACTCGTTTACCCAGGGTGCATGCTTAAGTGAACTGACATAATGTTGAAAACATCGTAAGATCCCTCCAAAAACAACCTGTCTATAATCCTACTACGGAGTCCATAAGACCCAAATGGGTTCTGCCTTCGAGATTTTCCGCAAAAACGGCGCGAGTACTGGTTATGTCTGCAGGAAGCAGACATCGAGCGTGATTATTATAAGCTTAAATAATGTTTCACAATCAATGTTAAATTAATAATTTGTAACTAACCAAGACCCCAAATCGCTAGACGGGAATTATGTTTTATACAGTAAAACAGGGGGCTAATTAAATATACAACAACAGTAGACGAATGTAGAGATCTCCCCCAACATTGCTTCTACCACTGAATTGTCAACTTTAAACGCGAAATAATATTTCTTGATTGCTGCATGTCTGCAGCTTGTTTTGAAATTATCATTAATACTGTGTGATATATTTTCATGCATTAAAACCAAACATTTTAATACAATATAGGGTAAGCGGATACAATAAGGATTTTAGAACAAGCAAAACGCTCCTTATCTAGAGGAGATAATCCTTATCTGATTTTGGTATACATGTTAAAAGCTGATCTTCCTCACTTTCAGTCCTTTGATTGATCTTATACGCGACTAGTATTTGCGTTCAATCCTTTCTCTACTACACACGCTTTTTGACGCCTCTGCAGCAACCCGCCTTTTAAAACACTGTGGCACAAGGAGAATATGATCATGAGGATCACTATCCTTTTCCCCACAATGTCTTCAACTTTTTTCAATAATTGTTCATTTATACATAGAGAGTTTCCATATTTTGCCTATTAGTTTTCAAAGTCGTCTGTTGCAGACTTGTTGTACAGGGGAAAGGGTTACTAATGGCAAGTTAGGGAACCTAACCTCACTGGAGACTTATATTATCATAATAATTCATTTCCTCTCACAAGAAATAATGAAGTATTTTAGTCTAGGTATTATTGCAGTAAGTTGTTGTATTTTGAAACCTCGGAGTAATTTCAAACGTCACATATGTCTGGTTCTTGAAAAATGTTTATTGGATACCCTGAGAGGCTTGAAGTCTTTATAGCCATGTTGCGCCAACATGAAATATATATTTAATGAAATCTACTTTGGTCATACATTTTCAAAGGGAATGGTATGTGGTATTCTTACGTGAATCATAGCTATAAGTTGCTTAGCGAATGAATATTTTACATAGAGAAATACAAATATATATACTGAATAGAAAAAGAAATGCAACAAATTGTAGTAGAGTAATTTTAATGAAATTTGTATACCTATTATATACGTCTTTTAAAAGTCAGTTTTCAAGAATAACCAAGTATTTATTGAGCATGAAATTAGAGCGATACATTTACCAGTCCATGGACATATGCAAACTGAAACGTGAAATGATACCACGTCTTGTATTTGTCAGTCTTCTTAAAAACCAAAGTCAATTTCGGACTGTCGTGTAAAAATGGAACCATTGACGCAAACTCGACATGATGTTACCGTGCAGTTACTTTTAACGAGGCTTTCTCGAGCAGTTTTCTTTTTCCAGAAACCTCCAGGTGAGTAAACACCAATCCACGCGTTACGGCACGTTGACAGGACTGATACACGTTGTTTATTTGAATTTATAATAATGAAATCAATATTGAAATCTACCTTTCAATATATTTATTTAATTCCGTTGTTTCTTTACCTTTTTTTGCTTGATATATTTGGGCTCCATTTGCTCATGCAGTTGTCCTAATATGAGTCAAGATACGTTACTTCTGCTTTATTCAGAAGCTTTCTGTTGAATGATAAAAGGTTTCATGGCATAAGTAGTCACATGAAAAAAGGAAACCCTCAAAACAAGCTGCCTGTATGCATTTCCTCAAGTCATAGGAGTTTAACGGAATTTGATAATTTGTATCTGTTTTGGGAACAATGTTCTTATAATTAGGTCAAAGAACAAGTGCGTGATTGGTTAAGTAACTCTGCGATTTAGATAATTCGATGCTGCTTTCTTCGAATTGTTGGAGACAATTCATCAAAAATAAGTATTAATTTTACAAAATGGTTATCGTACAGTCTTTAATTATGGCGATATCTTGGTAAGCTATCGGTACTTCTGGTTAATTGATCAGGACAACAGCGAGTCAGTCGTAACACTGACCCCATTATCCTGATCACAAAGCCGGAAAAGCCGTTACTACCATTAATTTAAAGTCTTTGGAATGAACCGCCCTTGACCGCATTCCCTTTTAACTTGTATCAAAAGACCCTCTGGTAGAAGTAATGACATAGGCTATCATTGAAGGGAGAACAAAGCCCATTTGTTTTTATAATCGGATTTTCCTAATGCTACACAAAGTGGGTTGATAGACATCTCGCTTTATTCTAGAGTACTATGTATTCTGTGGCAGGAGAATGAGAGGAATACGTCTTGGTCGAGTGGTCAGCGCTGGGGGATTTGAGACTGAGTGTTTCGGATTCGTTTACCGTTCGCGGTGGTCGTGGTGGAGTGTCCTAGCTATATAGCGGGTTTTCACCCACTGATTAAAGAATACGATTTATCACAAAACTTGCCCTCCAAGAGTGACAAAAAGCAGTGACATAAATTATATCATATGTAACTAGTTACATAAAAAGCCGACTCACAGCACGCGTGTTACGTCACTTTTAAATGACAGCATATTGTTTACAAATTGTTCTGAATTTCGGCATTTATTAAAAATATTGTTTAAAGAGAAAAAATATCGATAAATGAAATGTTATAAGTGACTTGTTGGTAATTGTGTATAAAATCAAAAGGTTATTGATAGGTACTACTTTTTACAGTGGAAGTATGCATTAGAACTTCGGGGTGAACTTCGGTCACTGTTTATATGAGGACGAAGAAAGATCGATTTAAAGAATGAAAACAATCTTTTTATGGTGTTATGTGATAAATACAATCTTACATTCGTGCTTATTTGATATTGTTTTTATGAAACTCGTCGACTGAAACGAATATGACGCTCGGCAGAGCCTCGCGTCATATTATTTCAGTCGACTCGTTTCATAAAAACAATAACAAATAAGCACTCATGTAAGATCCTCTATTTATATCGCCATGTTGTAACTGCCATGGTGTTGAAAACGGATTAAAAGCACAATAAGACAATATAAGCCAGGAGTACGACGTCACAAAATCAACTACATCGAGACAGAGGCGAACAGTGTAGATCGAGATAAAAATGCGCGTCTTTTCAGATTGATTTAGCTCTGTACTCTTCGCTATTTCGTCAGAGAATATTTCAATAAACTTTCGACTGGCATTGCCCATTTAGATCAGATAGCATGGGTGTGAAAGCAGATCATCATCTTCATATTTTACAAATACGTTAAGGTTGGTATTCCTTTAGGACGGGTCAATTAAGATGAAGGCTTTTTGGGGGGAGAAAGGCCCCTAACATATCATAAACATGTAAAAATACCTTTTACGCTTAAACGGGAATTTTTTTATAAATTATTACGTTGTTCCGTTAGGGCCATCGTTGTTTCTCGGTTTCGACCTAGGGTCGACAATACCAAAACGCGATGCGACAGTACGAAAACGCGATGCGATAGTACGAAAACGCGATACGATAGTACGAAAACGCGATGCGAAACCACGATAACACGATGCGAAATCGCGAAAGTGCGATGCGAATTCGCCAAAATGCGATGCGAAAGTACGATATTACGATATCGCCTCCTCGCATCGTGGTCTCGCAGTTTCGCATCGCGTTTTCGCACTTTCACATCGTTTTTTAGGAGGCGATATTAATATCGCGTTTTCGTACTATCGCATCGCGTTTTCGTACTGTCGACCTTAGGTCGAAACCGCGAAATAACGATGGCCCTAATGGAACACCGTAAATTATGGCTGTTAGTATTATCTAGCGCTACTTAAGCTCCTTTCCTATTACATGAAGCACTAAAACTTGAACCAACACGAATACAACATCGCCTAATTTGTTTAGACGTCTAACCTATAAGTACGAAGCTGACATGTATTGATCCGGATGTTTGAGTTTGTTGAACTTCAGTGTGAGGGTGAATGCTTGTAAACTTGAACACTTGGGCGCATAGTTTGATCACGGAGCATAGGGTTAAAGTTTCAGAGCCCAGTTTTATTTTAACCCTTTCAGCGCCGAATTTTTTAAAGTAGACTCTTCCATGTTCAAACTCGGACGACTCTATTTTCATGTTATAGGATTTTTGGAATATTTCTATATCTCACAGCCAAACAATGCAGATATCAGGTGAGACAGCTCGTTACTGACTTTATACTAGACGTCTTTTGAAAAACATAGTGACAAAAGAAGAAATTGCTCAAAACGAGCAATTTCTCCTTTTGACACAATGTTTTCCACTTTTAGTCATTGGTTATCCATTCAATTATAGAGATGTTCTATGTTTTGACAAAATATGTTCAAAGTCGTCTGCTGCAGAATTGCCGTAGGAGGGAAAGGGATAATCAGGAACGCCATGACGGAAAAGGAGAAGAGAAAATCTAAATTAAACCTTTTTCACAGACGACACGCTCTTTTAGATACATCAACAGCAGACACCGTTTGATAATCATTGTGGGAAATTACGAATCAATGTTTTGAATTGAGCCATGTCACATAAAGTAAAACTCAATAAATGGTAACAACGATCTTCTAAAACTGCAGAATTGATGTAGTCTGACTTTGGTTATACTCATTCTCCAGAGGTTTCTAGCCCAATGAACGTGGGAACTACTTGCCTGGAAGTTTGCATCACCACTGCAAACAAGGTCCAAACCTGAAAGATCGCGGTGCATTGGTAGAACGTTGGCATCTCATACCAAAGGTCTCGGGTTCGAACCCCGTGATCAGCGGGTTCTGCCTTTGGTATTTTACCACACAAACGACGTGAAGACTAGTTAATTCTCCAGGAAGCAGACATCGTGTGTGATTTATATAAGCAAAGAGCTTGTTCCTACGATGTAAACAAATAAATAAGTTTAAATTAAATTAAGAACCAAACCCGGGAACACCCTGTCTCATATCCCCTGGTTTATGTGGATCAAACATTCGACACTTTATCTATTACCCATTCCGACTTATAGACTCATTTTGACGCATCTGCAGCAGGCGAAATTTGAAAACACTGTGACAAAAGAAGAAATTGCTCATGATGAGCAATTTCTCCTTTTGTCAAAATGTTTTCAACTCTATTCAGTAATTATACTTTCATTTATACTGTAGTTCACAATAAACTTGTACAAAACTTTAAACTCGATACCTTCGCGAAGATATTTTCAAAGTCGTCTGCTGCCGGTTTGTAGTATGTGGGAAAGGGTTAAACAAAAGTTCGCCATTGGCGGATTAGTCCTGACTGACAATGGGCGTAATTGGAATCTGGTATCAAACAAGGAGAAAAGATACTTAAGTGAGTGCGTTGACATTTAACCCTTTTCTCGACCGTTTCCAACAATACAACAAATATGCAACAGACGAATTTGGAACCATCTTCGTAAACAAATTAGACAATTTATATAAATTAACGTAAAAAGAATATTAGTGCAGTCGAAGAAACATTGTTGCAAAAGTAGAATTTTTGTCAGTTAGAGAATTTTCTCCTATTGTAACAAGGTGTTCAAAAGTTGTCTGCTGCAGATGCTTCAAAATGCGTCTGCATTAGGGAAGAAACTGGTTTGACATTGTTAACGTTTCTACGGCACGCAACTTCTGAAAACTTTGATCCATCGCTGTTTATGTGTGAATTCAGATCCCGCGAGACACTAACATTATGGCATCTGCGTAATGTATCGACCCAGATCAGCCTGCGCAGTCCGCGCAGACTGATCCGGGCCGACACATTCCGTCTCAAGGGGATAGAGGTATAGGGTAATGATTCCGGTAACAGAAAATCCACAGGAGGCGAAAGTGTCTATCCGGGTAAGCCTGCGCGGCATGCTTAGACTGATCCGGGTCGAGTCCATAATGTTGGTTTTCTCGCGGGACGGCTCAAAGTACCATTGGGGGTTTTGCGCTGTATTCAACAGTATGTTAGAACTCTTGTTGCGTTTCCTAGGTAAATTATCTGTTCAACCGGTAAGCTTATACTGACAAAGATGGGTCAGTCATAATGTTCTCTCTCCTGATCTGCTAGCGCATTCGTGCAGTCTGGTCTGGTACTGCACTGTTCACCCATTTATCTGATAAGTAGACTCTATTTGGATCCTTAGCATGGTTATACAGACAGGTATTTTTCAACTTTAGTCTTTTTGTTGTGTTTGGTTTTACTGGAGCACCTCATATTTTTAATGAACCCTTGTCTTTCTCTCACAACACCGCTATAGTTTGATGGTTTTAAACACCGCTTTCAACAATGTTTCAGTTATATCACGGCGGTTCCTGAGTAAGTACCAGTACCCCTGGTCCATTTAGTCTGACACCAGCCAGTCAGTCGTAATGCTAACCCCGCAACCTTGAACGCCAAAGAGGGCAGCCATTACTACCATTTTTTAAATCTTTGATATGACCCGACCGAGGATCAAACCCACGATCTCCCGCACCTGACCACGATCTCCCGTACCTGACCACGATCTCCCGTACCTGACCACGATCTCCCGTACCTGACCACGATCTCCCGTACCTGACCACGATCTCCCGTACCTGATGAAGGCGGCCGCTCTACCACTAAACCATCGGCGCGGTCAAAGCCGCTATAAAATCTTGGTGACAGGCTAAGAGTGGGACAGAGGTGCTTAATAAGAAAAACAGCATACGTTTTTAGCTTTTAAGCTCATCGTACATTTCGGAATTCTCTGCAAAAAGATACCTTGAGACATTTGGACAATAATATTACCAGATCACCCTGCACTTCCTCGCAGCTCCACCAGGTTCTGCACTGTTCGCCATTACGTCATAAACGATATCAGGAAACTTCTGAACAACAGTGTCTATGTAGATCCGATATCATGAACGTGCAGGTACATGTTTTTCTGCAAATACGCTAAGGTTGCTTTTCATCGAGCACAGCTTATATAGGCCCCGTTCTATCTGTGTATGTCTACCCAATCCTGTTTCGTGTCCGGGCTGTTCATAAATAACTGCTGGCTGACATGCAATGACTTTTTTCATGGGAAGCTCAAGGATGGGGTGCACATATTATCATCTAGTTGATATTCGAAATATTTCGTCGGTACCTTATTAGTTAAACTACGGACGAGAAAAATCTATCGTTTTCAATCACTGGGTTCAATCTACAACGACAGGTGGAGTTTTTCTGACATTTCCAACATAACTGTCACGCATTTTCATGAGAAGTTTTGGAATTTGTAGGTGACGGGTTTCGAACCAATTTGTGTAACAGTAAGAAGTAAAACTCAAACCGGTTCCAAATCAGTCGCCTACCTATTCAATAACAACGCACGACATTGTATAGCTGTAATTCTGGACATTTCCACAATTCCGTCTACCATTGTAGACTGTGTTTCTTTATTGGAAAGCATTTTATTCTCCATATGAATGTCTATCTACTTTCAACTTCGACGCGGGAGGGAACACACAACAACATATATTTGACGGCCATTATTCGGCTTGAGAGAACAACCGAACACTATGGTGTGGGTACTCGCAATACTCGTCTAGGTAAGACGGTTCTTTTGAGTACCCACAACATAGGGTTTTGGTGTGATAATCGAGTTTATGAACATAACATACACACCATAGCAAGACCTCTGATTAGTAACATCATTTCCAGAGATCGCAATTCGAAGCTTATTTTATTTCCCACGTGTTCTTGTATCAATGTTCAATTTCTCATTCATCAAGTGAAAGTGTCAGGAGTGGTACACTGTTCAATTACTGGAGCACAGGTTTTTCTTTCTTATCTTGCAGACAACATATTTATACTATTTGCCTTTAGACATAAAAATTACTGAAGATGTCTGGCCAACTGTCACTTCCCATCAGGGGATTACCGGGAATCTTTATCAATGTATGTTGCTTGATTGTTAGCCTTTCCACCGTGTAGAAGAGGCTCCGGAACCTAGTACGGGGGGTTGCATTATTATTATTTTTTTCTTTTCTTTTTTTCCTTCTTTTTTTCTTCTCTTTTCTTCTTCTCTCTCTTTCTACCCTTAGGCTCAGATACCCGAATGAATCAGCCTTTATCAAAAGTGTGTTGCTGCGAGATTCACAGACAACAGCCTTAGGTGAAAACATTGCGACCGTGATTAACACGGGGTTGCATTTTTAATTTACCTCACACGCCTAGCGCTCAATATGCTGGCATAACTTACCATTCCTTAATCCTTTCACACATACAGGCACTTTTCGACTCATCTTCAGGATACGTCTTTTGAAAACATTGTGGAAAAATTAGACCTTGCTCATAATGAGCAATTTCTCTTTCCGACAAAATGATTTAATTTCTCTTCAATTATGATACTTTCATTTATAGAGATTATCCATATTAGTGTGTGTATACCACGTGACTTTGACGTCACAAATGCTACGGCGGACAAAAATAGTTTACTTCGGTTTAGAAGTAAAAACAAAGGTAACTTGTTTTATATCTTCATCATTTTTAATGAAACATGGCACAGTCTACGCCTCTTACAGAGCCCTATCTCCGGTTTTTCAACGGAGTTTGATTAGTGGTTTAGTTTCTTCAAACACTTCGATGAACCTTTTCTCAAAATGTATTAATATCGTCGAAAGCCGGAGCATTATCAAAACTGGATTTTGAGAACAGGTTCGTCGAAGTGTTTGAAAAACTAGACCACCAATCAAACTCCTGTAAAAAACCGGAGATAGGGCATTGTAAGCGGCGTAGACTGCGCCATGTTTCATTACAAAGGGTGAAGAAATAAAAAAAGATACCATTGTTTTTACATTCCTATCAAGAGTAATTATTGCTTGCAAATATGACGTCAAAAGTCACGTGGTATACACACACTGCATATGTTCGCCCGTTTCTTTCGAAGTCGTCTGCTGCAGATTTGTGTATGTTTTGAGCGAAAAAAAACCCACAAAACCCCCAACTTGAACCACTTAAGGTATCCACCTATACTCTAACCATTTCCAACTTACAGACGCTTTCTGACGCCGCTGCAGCAGACTATTTTTGAAATCATCGTGGCTAAAAAAGATAAATTACGCATGATGAGCACCGAGTTTATTTCGAAGATACCGTTGATTCAAGTACCACTGTGTACTCTTGCTGTAACTGACCCCGGTCGTTTAGCCCTATACAAAAAGCCCACACATTATCGCTCCGTTCAATCAAAACTGACTGATACCGGAACTGTGCCGTTTGATTGATGGTAAATCGGAGAATAGTACATATGAAAATTGTAAGTGATACATTTGATAAATATGAAAACTATTCATCAAGACATTGGGCGCAACTGCGGTTAATATCGGATTTGTTTTACATGTTGAGATAACAGAGTCGGTGGTGTAGGACTTATATTGCGATATGTGGTGCAGAGTCGGCCTCTCGTACCACAGGTCCCTGGTTCGAATCCCGTAATGAACGGATTCTGCCTTTGGTATTTTCCCACACAAACGGCGCAAGTACTGGTTATGTATCCAGGTTCCAATTCCACCAACATTACTTAGTGCTAAGTAATACTTAAATACTTAAAGGTATAATTCATGATTTTTATTTCACTAATATTTTGTAATACATGAATTGTGAAAGAAATTTAAGTACTTGACTAAATGGACATAAATAGTTACCTTGCTGACAAATAATTATTTTTAAGAAAAGAAATTGTTTGCCATTTTTATTAGGGAAACAAAAATGATGAAATATGCGTTTAAGTATTTAAGCATTACTTAGCACTAAGTAATGTTGGTGGAATTGGACCCAGAAGCAGACATCGAGCGTTATCAATATAAGCTAAAAAGCTTCTTTCGCAATCGATGTAAAATAAATAAGTTTAAATTTAAGTCAAAACAGATCTTTCAAACTCCATGTCTCTCTAAATGTTAGGAACTATAATACGCACATTTTTGTATTATTATTAAACCCGCTACTAAATGTGTATTAGTAGTCTACATCTAAGCGCTATGCAAATGCGTAAATAAACAGTCGGTCGTCAATGTCGACAACTATTGATGGCATCAAAACGCACACATAAATCACATTGTAGTAGGGACTAATCGTAGGGTTTCTTATTGTGGTAAGAATAAATCTGTCATAAACGTGTTTCTTCTATTAGCATAAGTTTATCGTTTATACGAGTTCACTGTAGGATATTACAGAGCACAAAGATATAATCCATGGAATCGATTATTTAATTATTGTCAATTGGGAGTATTTGGTGAGGAGAATGTATAACTTTCACTTGATGATGGAACCCCCCTTAAAAGTGAGCAATGTTGATGCTTTAATTGGCATAGGATTGCATTACCACAGGCGATAAGTGGTCTCAATGCACATACGTGACGGCTTCACAAATGGGTGTGAGTGCATAAACAACACTGGGGATAAACTATTAGATTTTTGCCAGTAGTTACATATTGTGCCGTTGAACACATATGAGGGCGATTATGGCTTTGTTATGAATTGGTACTGTACGAATGTGTAACAAGACCCCTTAATGGATACTCATTACTGGCGAAGGGATTCATTTCATCTTATATCATGGCATTGATTGGTGGTCTTACATTGTAAAGTACACGGTTAAGATACCTTTAATCAGGCTCGTAAATCGAGAACCAAATCACAAGGGCTTTCCATTCTTATCTGAACACAAATTCAATTAATACCGAAGTGCCGCAGTGTTATTTATCATGTTGCTAGACGATATTTCAGACTTACAGACCGGTTTGGACTAAATGAA
Organism: Serripes groenlandicus; assembly: GCA_031761405.1. Lineage (NCBI taxonomy): Eukaryota > Metazoa > Mollusca > Bivalvia > Cardiida > Cardiidae > Serripes > Serripes groenlandicus. The sequence goes on along the minus strand of JASEVX010000009.1, from coordinate 61,946,070 downwards.
GTGCGTCACTCGAAATCCGACCTTCAGACGTTTTGAAACTAACTATTTCAGTGCCGAATTGTTTAAAATAGACACCTTCATGTTAACAATCGGGCGTCTCCATTTATCATATAATATAAGTTAAAGTAATATTTTGATAACTAACACACAAACAAGGCTGATTCACCGGAATATGTATTGCTAGCAATGACACCTAAATTTGCATTTTTTACAAAGGGGTCAAAATTGCCCCTAAACTAGGGTTTTCAAAATAGGGTTTTTAGTTACAACCGTTTCACGCCAAGCCCTCGATATGTCCATTATGAATTTGCATTTGTAGTTGTGTTTTGTAACAATGATGTACTTTGTTTGTACATGTTGAATAAATAAAGTATCAGTCTATCTATATAAACCTATTTGTATCCGCCGGAATTTACTTTAATCTCCGGAGATTTCCGTGACTCTTCTTCGAGATGATGATCAAGCCGTTTAAACTATTCGATGGTCTGAACGTGTCAACGGTTGGTTGTGTGCGACGTCGGCCGTTTTACTACCCTCTTCCTGCTATACGCTACTTGCAATAGCTTTTACATTGAACATCAGAACATGATTATTCTTCACCTACATATCGAGGGCTTGGCGTGTAACTAAAAACCTATTTTGAAAACCCCTGGTTTAGGGGTAATTTTGACCCCTTTTGTGAACAATGCAAATTTAGGTGCCATTGCTCAGAACTAGCAATGGCACCTAAATTTTCATTGTTTACCAAAAAAAAAAAGAATTTAACGCTTATAAAGACTTTATGGCGAGGTGATTAACCTTAACAAAAAAAAATTACAACTTTAGTTACAACCGTTTCACGCCAAGCCCTCGATATGTCGTTACTCAGTTTGTAATCCTGACAAAGACTCTGAGATTTAAAAAAAAGGTCACGAAGACCGACATTCGGCACTTTGCAACAAGCAACAAATAAGATAATTCTGCACTTCCATGATTAATCGATTGGGGTTTAACTCCGTTATTAATATTTTTTCAGTCATATATCGGCGGCAAGTTCACCTACTCATGTGCTTTCTGACTTTGCCAAACCAGTATTTCACACAATAAACTTCCCAAGCAAATGGCTGCTTTTTTTACATTGATTGTTAGCCTATTGGTGAAAGACGAATGACGCCTGTCACAGTGACATTTATCTAAGGTCGGAGAGAATGTAAGCCGAGCTGAGGTTCGAACTCTGGATCGACAGCACGCGTCGCTACCAACTAAGCTACAGGGGCTCGGCTACGAAGGCTGATCATTATCCCTCACGATCGCTATCTAGTTGTATGTAAATGCTCACGGAGAACAGGTAAGACCAAAACCCTGACTAAGTGATGATGTTATTTGATTGTAACTGCCATGAATGTAAACTCATACGAAGGTCGGCTTTAGTTTGAAGTGGTTCGAATAAAAAGTTCCGAAAATAAATGAAGATGGAATCATGTTTGTATTATGTCAGTCCGATGACAAATGGCGAGAAATCCCGAATGAGACCGGCAGAATGTATCCCATGCGCTGTTCTATAAATCCAGATGGAGCGGCGACACATGATTGATTGATTGGAGTTTATCGACGTTTTAAACAATTGCGACGATTTGCACATAATAATCTGCTTCCTGGCTTTCTCGCACCAGTAAACGACACAACACTTGTATCGCAAGTCATTTCCCTCCCACTTGAATGACTTGTGTCATATATCGGAAATAATTTACGGCCGAGTCGGGACTCGAACTCACGACTACCTAATTGATATCTCTCGTCGTTATCGGTTGAGAAATCTTGGCTAGACCCACGTCACATGGCATTCGAGGATTGAATAAAGGTTTTGAAATTGACCGACTCGTATAAAAGTCACCCGTATGTGATTCAGTATGCCAACCTCGGTAACTATCCGTGCTAGGTTTGTGAGACGTTCCATGTGCATTGGTTGCCTTAAATCTTTCAGCGCCGAATTGTTTAGAGTAGACTCTTCCATGTTCAAAATCGGGCGTTTCCATTCTCTTGTAATAAGACTTTTGGAATATATTTATAACTTAAAGACAAACAATGCTGATTTCAGGTGAGACAGCTCGTTACGAGCTGATTCACCTGAATCTGCATTGTTTGCAAAAACTTCAATATTGCCTCTGGCGCCGAAAGAGTTAATTAAAGAGATAATTGCCGATATTATAAATATTATGCTTACTTAAAGGTCAAGGTCTCAATTAAAGGTTAAAGATCGACGCACTGAGATTATACCCTCATACGCGTAAGGGATGTTTTTCTGTTTTACTTTCAATACTTAAGTTAATTGTTGAAAGTTAGTTCATGACCAAACAAGCAGCGATAGTAGTTATGGGAACTAAACATGATATCTTCGTATTTGAAATGAACATGTATCCATGTAAATGTATGGCATTTACCACAATGGCAGTCAATCACACGTCAGAACTTGACAACAGTAGTTTCCTGATATCAAATGAGCCACGCCTCATACAAATCTACTAACGGAGGTTTTCGAATTAATGCCTGTTAACTCTTTCAGCGCCAAAGGCAATATTGACCTTTTTGCAAACAATGCAGATTCAGGTGAGTCAGCTCGTAAACGAGCTGTCTCACCTGAAATCTGCATTGTTTGGCTGTGAGCTATAAAAAAATATTTCCAAAAATCCTATAACATGAAAATAGAGTCGTCCGAGTTTGAACATGGAAGAGTCTACTTTAAACAATTCGGCGCTGAAAGGGTTAATTAAAGTTCATTCTTACATAGACTTTCGTTCTCCAAAGGCTTTTTGGATTGCTGGTACTACTAGTATGAATGACAAACAGGCAAGATCCGGATGAGTCTGCGCGGAGATCTTTGTGCGTCTGTGTTTTATTTACTGCTTATATACCAACCGCATAACTTGCGAGGAGAAAATATACAATATATATACAATGGGTATACATATAGTGTGAAAGGCAATTTTAACACGGACTGTTCCTTCAACAATATAACCAGGCCACATGAGAATCGACCTTCGAAGGTTTTACAATTTATGAAGATTAAGATAAAATTGCATACTCGTATAGTCCAATTGTCAGAGGCTTCTAGCATACTTATCATCCGACTAAACATAGAAGGTTCGGATCAGGCTGTATGTATGTACTGACTGACCTGTATATTGTGCAAGTCGAATAGTTCCGAAGGTACGATTTGTCTCATGACGTGGAGCAAATTATGATTGGTTTAACATGTTCTCATAGGCAACTATCGCATTATCAAGTCGTCTACCAGTTTCGGAATATTTTCCTTTGAGTATCCGTTCTTTTCTTCGGATGCATTCAGTTTGGGGTTAAGTTTGTTGACCCATTTCCTGCTAAAATTAATCAAATTTAAATAGTTGATATGTGCAGCTGGGATTTGACACCAGTTACCGGGATTCAGCATGATTCCGGTGAAATGAAACTCAGGCAATTAAAGTAGAACATCCATAATGTGCCTCAGTAATACCAGTATGAGGTTGTAAGATATTGACATTGTTGTTCGTGAGCTTGTGGGTCATTTTCATCGGCAATGACCGACGTGCCCTCGAGCAATATCGATCTCTTACGACTTCGGACGGAAATTGCCGAGCATAAATACGGTAACAGGATACCTACCGCGTACGGAAATAGCCGAGCCCATTAAGAGAAATCTACCACAAAGAACGTACGAGCCGTTGTCTAGGAAAACAATCCTCAGCATGTTCATGATAGAATTAGACTATGATCTGTTTTTATTTCATGCAATGCGTTCGAAATGGACAATAGATTTTACTAAAATCGTATTCGCTAGCAGTACATTGCCGCGGATGCAGATGTGGATGTCGATCGCAATTTCTCGTTGTATGGTTTGTTTTGCTGGGGAATGTCGCATATGGATATGGCACAGTCTAGTATAATCTGATTCTTTCTTCTACGTCATTTACTGTTAATACGCATATACGGGAACCAGGCAAAGCCTATTCATTTTCCCGGGAAACTCTCGTGGGGAGCCGTTTAATGAGATTTGAGGATTTATACGGGTTTTACGTGGACAATTATCATTTTTCTGGATGTCTCGTAATAAAACAGTTTATTATCTACCACGACCTTATAAACATTTCCGACATGTTATTCCATTTACGTCAAGTTATTTAACGGCAAATTCCCTGTTTGTGAAAGTTGATGTATTCAAGTCAGTCAACACGAAGCCCGTTTATGTATGAGCTAGCGACAATAGGATCTCTTCGGCTTAAGTCGTAGCCTCGGTTTAGACTTTGGACGTCGTTGAGAAATAAGCACCGGGCTCGATCGCCGCTCTCGCTGGTCACGGTCCAGAGCCATGAGGCAAGGCAAATGTTCGCACCTTGTACTGGCTACTCACCTAGGGCTCGTTGATAAGTGTACAGTCAGCGTGGTAGGATTTTAAAACAGCGTTGAAACTATACGCAACATTAACACTGCATACAATATTCACTATAACTGTTTTCATTTCTCAATGTTAACCCTTGCCCACATACATACGCTTTGTAATGCCTCTTCAGCAGACGGCTTTTGAAAACATTGTGGCATAAGGAGAAATTGCTCTTCATGAGCATTTTCTCCATTTGCCACAATGTTTTTAACTTTATACAATATTTATTCTTTCATTTATATAAACTTTCCGTATTTTTGAATGTATGTTTCCAAAGTCATCTGCTGTTGATTTGTTGTATGTGGGAAAGGTCAAAACCCATTTCGTTTCAGTGACACGTTTGTCACAAAAAATAATCAGTCTAATTTTCTATATCGCGATACATTCTACAGTTACAATGTCTTTTGAACCCAGAGCTGGTAACCGAGTGTTACTAGAAGAAACGTCAAGGGAAACCCGATCTCTGAGAAATAAATATCAAGACCGGAGACGAATGCTAGTAAAAAAGGTAATAGTTTTGATAGATATTCCTATTTCCCCCCGAGGCTATTGTCCAAACCAACATACCACAATAATTTATAATATTATTGACGCCACGTGGAAGCGCGGCGTCAGTATGGGATAGGTTTTAATTTTGTACCATGGGGTGACGTAATCGAAAAGGGAGCAACCAACATTATTATTGTTAAGAAAAACTATGTTATATGTTTGAAAAAACCCCATACCTTTATGAATAAATAAATTGTATAAAATGATTTAAGAGACAGCAAGATACAAAATACGTATGTCTTCTACCGTTATTGCAAAACTTTAGACACATGTAATGGGTACTTAATAACTTTCCCCTAACTTCCTAGGCTACGCTTGTTTTATAGTTTGGTTTACGACCCGATTCATCAAAGCTCAGAAAAAAGTTTCTGGCGATGTTTTTGACTATTTACGATATTGAGATTTTTAAATAAATGGGTAATCTTTAAAAAATCAATGAGGATTCATTGTAATTACTACATATTACAGTATAATTCTAGAAACTGTAAAAACAACGTTTACCCAACTATGCAATACGCATGGCCGTAACGTGACCCGTTCTATTATTTGTTAATGCAGCATGTCATCGCTTGGCGATTTGGGTTATTTAATAGACGACAAGGTGTCATCGGTTCCCATACAGTAATTAAGTTGTCTCTGCTTCCTTCCGCTATGAATACTTCGCTGGTTTCACAATTTCATCCGATTTCTAAAATTCATTGGATTCGTACCCGGTTTTTCATGTTTCGTTCGAGATGATCGATTCGTACCAACTGGTTTTCGCTCTTTGCTCTTGGAACTGACTTGCCCATTTTTTTCAGTTTTTTTCAAGACGATTAAAGTGAAATTACAAACAAACAAAACAGCCTTAATAATCCTTGCTATATGTTGACTATACATGTGAACTTTCATAATGCTCAATCTTGATCATACATCTCTTTCTTTTATTTGTTAAGTACTTCGTATATTTTGTTTATATACTCCCGTTTTTGCTATCATACTTCTGCTAAACTGGAAGGAGAATAGACTTCCACCTCTCCGTCCTAAGCTTGTGTCACATTTAACTTATAACTAGAGGCAATACACCTTAATATATGTTAATATTTAAGCACCTAGGTTTTTCAGTTTGTCTAATGGATCTAGTAAGAGGATTTAAAACAGTTTATTGATAAAACAAAATTGAGAAACTTCAGCTTGTATGACACATTAAAGTTGCAGTGAATGTTAAACAACCCGTAAACCAAATGGTTTCAGGACTAAACTTGTATTTTCACGACTAAACTTCACATGCTGAATATCACATAGATCGTAGCATGTAAAACGTTTAATCCCTACGTCAATATTGACCCTTTCTGCTTTTGGTAACCTTTTTATATAGGCTATGGTAGCAATATAGGCACAAATAAAGGGACATTTGGCCTTCTTGTTCAAATATTTACATCCTTTCTGCTTGCACAGGTTATTTAAATGTACCGAACTGCATCTGCTTCTTTTAAGTCATGCCACAAAAGCATGCGCGGCGTCTTTGTTGCATTGCATCAAAATTCTTCTTGTACTTTATATGTATCATACTTAAGGCTTTGTTCTTGATGAATGATTTGTTTGTTATTTTAAGTTTATAATTCACTAATTTAATGAATCAAGATATTACTTTGTCTTGCCAACTCCAGTCGAGCGTGTCTTATTAAATTAATCTGTATTGCCTGTAATAGTTTTTAAAATTTAGGACAGTATATGATGTATGTCAATTAAACGGGAAAGACTGAATCTAATTTGTTAAAACTTGTTGTGTAACCTTTTTGTCATACGCATAATGAATGTAATATGTCATCTTATGTATTATTTATATGGCAAAAATATATATTTAATTGATTGATTGATTGATTGATTGGGGTTTAACGCCGTTTTTAACAATTTCTCAGTTATATCACGGCGACCAGTTCCCCTACTCATGCATTTCCTGGTTTTCTCACACCAGTACTCCACACAACAATCTTCCCAAGCAACTGGCTGCTTTTCCACATAGACTTAGCCAATTGGTGGAAGACGAATGACGCATGTCGCATTGACTTTTGTCAATCCTCAGAAAGAAAGTTGGCCGAGCCGGGATTCGAACTCACAACCCCTGGATTGACAGCCCGCGTCGCTACCGACTGAGCTACCGGGGCTCGGCTAACATATGTTTAAACTAAAAAAGATCGCTTCTAGGATAACAGGCTCGTGAATTTTCATCTGCTCGATATTCATACTCTGGAAATAGTAGTCAAATGTTCTAAAATAGCGCAATTTGTTTTATAAGGATTTACACCGCTTACGATATTATTTCAGTTATATGACGGCTCTAGTTCAATTGTTCATGATCCCTTCTTCTTGATAAACAAACCAGCAATAGGCTAGGACATTTTCGTTGCCCAAGGGTATTGTAATATGACAGGGGTGACTGGGGATCGAACCCGGGACGCCCGGCTCCAAATCCCACACGCTTACATTCGCTACGGTGGATTCATAAAATGGCTAAATGTTATGTGTTAAAAGAACAGAATACTTGATACTTGACCGCGCTCTAAAATATATCAAACTTGTGCTATTTTAAGTACACTAAATTGTGGTTGTTTTTGCACATACATTTTCAGATGCCTTCGTTGTCTCTAATAAAATACACTGAAACATGTTTTGCGAAAACCAAATTGGTTTCAATAATTTAAGATAAAAACCCGACTGTTTTCCATCCATGCGAAAAGGGTTTCCACGTTTGAGGTACAATTGAGAATCAATTGAAAACATAGCTATGTTTGGATATTCAATTGCTCAAACGGTTCTGGAGTTTAATTATGCTTGTAACTGAGCCAATACAAAGAATAAACAGACATCCGACCTTTTAAACTTTCTTAATGTAGTAAACAGATAGAAACACGCAACAAATAAAAGACCGGATTACTTTGATAAATATATATTAAAGCCATAGTTCAATGACAGTAAACCACGTACAACATACGTATACGGTTCGAGAGTCAGTGATTAAGGATTAATAATTGCAGTCGTGATATACAAAAATAGTACAAAAAGACAGCGAATGAATAAAATAATGAATAGATCATAAAACAAAATAAAAGAAACAAAGTAAGAAATACCTAACAAAAATAGCAAACCTATTAGCACATATTAAGGAAATTACTTGACTGGAACAGTGTACAATAAATGTTGCAGTTTAACCCTTTCCTTCCTGCAGACGCCTTTAAAAAGCTATTGTGGCAAAACGAGAAATTATTCTTAATGTTTGATTTCTCGTTTTGTCGCAATGTTTTCAGCTGTATCCAATTAATATACTTTCATTTACTGAAATTTTGCATATGTTCCTGAACTTATGTTCAAAGTCGACAGCTGACGATGTGTTGTATGTGGGAAAGCATGGAGGGAATTCAAGACATGAAATGAAGAATATATTCGGTAGTTGTTATATGTATCTGTATAGCGTATATGACACTTATTTTATTTTTTATTTCATTGCGAACTTGCACTCCGTTATACAGTCAAGCAAAAGGTTGGCTGCACGCACAAAAGTGTTCGTTATGGCACGCACTTTGGCGTACCAAAGGGAAAATAAGTACTCATGGTAGAGTTCGTGCGCCCATTCGTGTTGTGATTTCAAAATGTTCTAATATGTGTCACCACTTAATTTTCGGCATATTTCGTTAACACTTAGTACCTTTGTGCGCAATTAATGATTTCGTCACATGATCTTAAAGTCGAAAGTGGAAGATTCGAGCGTTGCTCAAAGAAAATCAACATTAACCCTTTCCCACCTGCAGACGCATTTTGACACAATAGCAACAGATGACTTTTGAAGAGCATGGTGAGCAACTTCTTCTTCGGCCACAATGTCTTCAACTTTATTTAACACTTAAGCTATCTTTTATGAACATTTTACAGGTCAATATGTTTTCAAAGTCGTCTGCTGTGTATGTGAGAAATGGTTAACGTAATTATGACACGAGTGCAAAGACACGTGCCTCTACATTAATGATACAAGGAGAATTGCTCCGAAATTATGTTTTTACATGCTGTGGTCGTAACAATCGTAGTTCAATTTTCTTAAACATTAATTGTTTATACAAGTTGATTCCATGGTATTCACACTATTTCTAATCGATCTGTGAGATTTAACTCTTTCAGCGCCGAATTGTTTAAAGTAGACTGTTCCATGTTCAAAATCGGGCGTCTCCATGTCTCATGTTATTGAACGTTGAACTATTTTGATAACTAAGAGCCAAACAATGCTGATTTCAGGTGAGACAGCTCGTTACGAGCTGACTCACCTGCATCTGTATTGTTTGCAAAAAGCTCAACATTGCCTTTGGCGCTGAAAGAGTAAAATAACACAGCAAGTATTTAAAGCATTTTTGGAAATAAACTAAAGTGTTATGTGTATGTTATGTTTCTGTGCAACCTAGGCGTAACTCTTTAGTGACAGAGCGTGCCAGTGTGAGCAAGTGTGTGTCATTTGACCTCTTGACATGACATTTAGGTCACGTGACAACTATGTTGCTCCAAACTTGCGCATTGGCACTCTATGTTCCCATTTCGTGCAGTGTTCCTAATATATACGTTAAAAATGGCCGTTGAGCCAGGAGTATTGTGCTGACCAGGCATTGGCACGTCCTAGCATGTAGTTTTAGCAGTGAGAGTCTAAATTTCGTGATAATACCAACGATGCTAATTGGTATTCTTTAGCTTAAGTCGGGAACTAGATCAAATGATTACAATTATTGACTCAAGTATTCGTCTTTCGTGATAACACACTACGCAACTAAATTACACAAACCGTGATAAATTCACAGATGTATCACTCCATAGGTGCATATTTGTCCTTCTTCCAGTATAGCTTATTTGTTAGCATGGGATCAGTTTTCAGATGAGGTAATTTTTTATGTCATGCTGAGGTTAGATGTTTTTTTTTAGCAGATCTTGTTAATAGGCTCGCTACATATATTTCTTTGTACGTGTATCAAACGTAAATACAATTACCTATTTGATAGAAGAAACCCTAATGAAGTTTTCGTTTGATTGACGTTTATTCTATTTGGTATAAAATTAGCTCCTGATTATATAGGATGAAACATGTCTGTTAGACAACCGAAACACCGCTTTCATTACAATAAAACTGCGTCGGGTAAGGAGAGGGCCCCTGTAGTCAAAGTAGTGACAATTCCCAACTCAAACTGTGTGTTGCCTAGAAATATGTATATACCTTCACCAGCCTCCATTGGCCATGTGACAATGAGCTTAACTCTTTCAGCGCCAAAGGCAATATTGAGGTTTTTGCAAACAATACAGATTCAGGTGAGTCAGCTCGTAACGAGCTGTCTCACCTGAAATCAGCATTGTTTGCCTTTTAGTTATCGAAATATTCAAAAATTCTTATTACATGTAAAATAGAATCGGCCGGTTTTGAACATGGAAGAGTCTACTATAAACAATTCGGCGCTGAAAGAGTTAAATGCATTGTACATATGTATAAGATGCACTGGAACTGTTTGATTTGATCATCTTTGGTATTTTGATCTTGCCTGATGCTACAAAATGAGTATGGGCCCAAGCTCGATGGTGTGCACACTAATGCGAACCTCATTCGAGGAGGGATTTCTATCTTATATCAAATATGACCTTAACTCTTTCAGCGCCGAATTGTTTAAAGTAGACTCTTCCATGTTCAAAACAGGCCGATTCTATTTTTCATGTAATAAGAACTTTAGAATATTTCGATAAATAGCAGGAGACGACTTTTGAAAACATTGTGGCCAAAGGTGAAATTGCTCATGATGAGCTACACTTCTCCTTTGGTCACAATGTTTTCAACTTTGTTTAACAATTAAGCTATCTTTTATGGACATTTTCAAGCTTTTGTCACAATGTTTTCAAAGTCGTCTGCTGCAGATATGTTGCATGTGGGAAACTGATAGGGACCCGTAAGAGCGACAATTGAGGGTTGAAATGTGTTGATTTGCATTGAAACAAAGAATCTAATTGATAATCTTTGACCTATATATTTTGTTATGCCGTTAAAAGAACCGCCATCATTTCTGCTGACGCGACTCCGTTTGCAAACACTAAAATCATCTCACGAACAATTTGACATGTTCACAACAGACGAATTTAACAGGAACTATTTTAAAAAAGATCTTGCGTAACATATTTATATCGTGACTTAATTTCAGGTTAATCTTATATCAAATGGATAACGCATGGAACAAGACATACTTATTTTTAACAACACAACTCACATATTGTAAAACTGTCTTGAGGAATAATTATAAAGAAAATATGTAACCCAAATACAGTCTATACTAATATAAACGTTAAGCCAGATAAGAAAGAAACGAGGGAAGGAAACCATACGAAGTTTGCTTTACATGAGCGAGACATTTTACTATATCAGAGAACTGTTAATTTTTGGAAGGTGATTATTATGTAATAATCTTCTTCCTATGGGATTGAACACTGACCTAAATGGAATATGCCCTATAACACACATCCTCTCTATAAACTATATGATCTCTTCATACATACGCTAGTCAATATAGTTTGCAAAAATCAATGTAAATTCATACTTAAAGTGTTTTCATGTACAATCAGTTTGATGTAGAAACTGGTTTGGACAATTAAATATTCAAATAATTCATGTTTTTGTGGCTTTGAAAATTAAAATTGATTTTGATTTTCCAAATACACATCTTTCTGTGGTAAACATTGTTACCTGTATATTCTTACGCGCCACGCTTTTGTGAACAACACCGATACACCGGATCAGATATACATTACACGAACAAGGTCAATTCGAGGACATACCATGTCGTAAGGTAGTTTCCCCAACATATGCTAATCTATCCTTAATTACGACTTTCAGTTATATTCTTTATATTTCCTCTAGTATATTCATTTATTAGTCGCCGGGCAGAAGCCCGCGACTTCTATTTTTAATAGGTTTTCGGAAATCACATGGGAGGGGGGATTATTATTAGAAAGAAACACATTTAGATGTCTTGAACATATTACAATTGAGTTTGCTTAAAAACACTAAGTAATGACACATCTAAAATAAAATAAATATTCCGATGTTTTAGGTATTTTCAGTTTCTTTATTTTGACTCGCATTTATGTTTTGTTGTTCTATTTACGAAGACAAAACAGTCCCTATTAGCTAGACTGGTATACTTTATTTTTACACTATATACTACATGTACTCAAAAGGCGATAACTACAAACCTTTACGTCGCAGTCTAATTTGTTTACATACGCGCACCTGCTTGAAGCGTGACTCGCGAATACCAACTGCGTAGATCAATCTCCTTGCAGAGAGCCGTCTCTTTACACTCACTTACAAATAGTAAATCGTAGGTGATTTGAAATGTTTATTTGGTTCGAAACAAATAAAGAAAAGAACAAACCGAGATAAAAACTAGTTTTAATAGAAAAATTACTTTGAACGAACACTCTCTGCCTATAAAGAGAGTTTCAAGAACGACACCTCTGCGAATAAGAAAGAATCGGGTCTTTCGTACAAAATTATTTCGTCCTTGACAATTTTAAATGTGTCATTTAATTCCCTAAAGGCATATTGCTTCCGATCTGCATATTGTTATGGATCATTGACACAAGGGCGCTCATCATAATATAGTTTTAAAACATGAGTAGTTTTGTTATTTTCATTATAAAAAAGGAAGGAAAGAATTAAAATAAATTAACATGTTGTAGGGCTCAGTTTATGTTCGAAATTAAGTTTAAATTATACAACAATTTCAATGAGATTTAACTGTTTAGTTGATATTATATTTCGAATGTGGTCTAATTTATAAATATTGGACTACATTTCAACATTTGTTAAAGTATGATAAGTTTATGATCAATAATTAGGTGGTTGTGTGTCTAGTCAACCTACTTTGCAATGGAGATTGATCATAAACAATGAAAGGCTTCAATTATCATTCACTTCGTTGACAAAACAATGCAAGTTATGATACATTTTCACTTGACCCCACCCCTGATGTTCCAATATGCCCCTAAGTTGATAACTGTTTATTCAACTACTATAATGTTAGTGTTATGCATAACTGCACTATGGATATCCTGCGACATTGATGCATTGCATCAACTTTCTCTTGTAGGTTTATACATAAGTTATATATATATTATATGTATATATATATTTACTAATTGAAACGTGGGAAAAAAGGAAAAATCCCTCTCAGATATTTTCAAAATCGTCTGCTGCATTTGGAGTCCTGGGATTAATTTCTTATGTTTTGTCACAATGTTGTCAATAGTTGTGTGCTAGGGAGAAGTGTTACTTAGCTGGTAATTCACGAATGGTGTGTTCTCCCGAACGACTAATCGACTAAATATGTATAAGGGGATTAGGGGGGCATTCTAAATGGTAAATTACAGAATGAATATATAAAAAGGATTGATTGATTAGGCTTTAACGCCGTTTTCAACAATGGTTCAGTCATATCACGGCGGCCAGTTCACCTATTCATGTGTTGTCTGGCTTTCTCACACAAGTAATCCACACACCATTCTTTCCAAGCAACTGGCTTCTTTTCCAAATAGACTGTTAGCCCATTGGTGAAAGATGAATGACGTTTGTCACAATGACAGAAAGAATGATGGCCGAGCTTCGATTCGAACTTACAACTGCTGGATTGACAGCCCGCGTCCGACTGATTTACCGGGGGAAAGTTGACAGATGTGGAAATCACTTTTCCTGAATTGGTATGGTAAAATCGAACTCATGCATACTGGATAAGCACTCTAACATGTTGCCTCTTTAGATATTGTAGCTCTTGAAACAAAATGTTGTGGGAAAAGAAGCCTTTGGTTTTAATATGCATTGGGTGTTGTTTTTTTAACAATTCGTTTCATTCAATCAGATTTTATCCGAATATCTAATTGTTTTAAATTGTAAAATATTTGGAAGTGTTTGAATCCACGCTTGACGCGTAATACACATCAAATAAAATTATTTCTATAAAAACCTGATCATCGTGGGATGTCATGATATTATTTAGATTTTACAACACTTTCTTAATGTTCTTGTTATGTGAGAATTGATTTAAATTGAGGGCACACCTATACTTAATTAAGCTTTCATGCAAGGAGAAAACATTACGTTCTACGTTGTATCCTCATTCAGACACAGTTTATCGAACATTGTTGCAAATGTAAAATTAATTCATGTTTTCATATTTTCATTCATAGCACTTGTTCACTTGTGAAAAGCAAATTTGAAAGACAGTGGCTATAATAGATTTTTTTTATGACGAGCAAGTTCTCCTATTGTTACGATGTTTTAACTATATATTTATGTTCTCACTTTTGTAATGTTTAATATGAAATGTACTTGCTCTTCAAATTTGGAAGAAATAAAGAATATCTATCTATATATCTTTGTCCTTATACAGACGCATAGAAATATAGCATTAGCTATTGACGGATATTACTGAATGTTATTCTTTCCTGTACATTTCTGTCTAAATATGAAAAAATGCTTTCTATATTTTTTACAAATATTTCTCTCTATATTTTTTACCAAAAATATATTTTGTGTCAATGCAATTTCTAAATGAATTGTATGTATGCAATACTCCTCACTTCTTGACAGTGTTTGCTAACTATTGTGAATATAATATAATGTCCAGCTGTCAACAATTTTGAAGTTTGTATTCTTTCTTTATTATTGTATTCTACTGATGAAGGCGTTCTTCCGAAATTATATAGTATAACCGTATAAACTAAACAACAAGTGTTTGTGTTTTTTATTATATTTGTTTGATTTTTTTTTTTATACAATTTTACCTATTCCGAAACTGCAGCAAAATAAAGAAGTTTTAAAGACTTAAATTCTTTCATTCATTTATTTTCCAACATATTTGCTCTCGTTTGTTCCTATCCATATATCCTAGCCATGATCTGTTCATACCTTGCATACAATTCATTATCCCATCTGCACCTGGCTGACATCACTCTAAAATCACCTTCCAGCAGTACTTTCAGTACTTTGATTACTTGAAGGCAACGCTCCTGTCATGCACGACTCTAACAAATGTCATATAATCATGTCACGATGAACTACTTTAAGCTACATGTTTGAACGACTAAGACCAATATGAGTCCGCACATATATGCATTCTTATCTTGGTTTACATTGTTAGCACCTCATGTATCATCTTGTAGCAAAGTTATTAGAAAAACAAAGGTGAATAGACAGGTGGTGTACAGCGACAGGCAGGTTTACCATTTCTCATATACAAGACATCTGCAGCAGTCGGCATCGAATCGCTTTCTAGTCAAACCTTTTCAAAAAATATCTATAAACGAAAGAAGTACAAACAATGAATAGAGTTGAAAATATTGTGACAAATGGAGAAAATTCTTATCTCATTCTTTTTTCGCCACAATATTTTTCGCATGTCATCTGCTGCGTCCGAATGCGTCTGCAAATAGGAAAGGGTTGACGTAACTTGACTACAAATCCCTAGCCATTTATCTCAACATATCTCAACACTGGTAGGATTGAAAAGAGAAAGAATTATATTGTTTGCAAATAAAGTTTAAAAAAAAGAAGCATCATTTGTTAAAAAAGAAAGATGCAGTTGTTGTTCTACGATGATATTGGTTAATCCTTATTCTAATATAGACGATTCTTTACTTATGACACCTCTTCAGCATACAACTTCTTTAAACATTGTGGGAAAAAAGAGAATTTGTTCATATGGCAACATCTTTTTTCGAAATTGTTTTGACAATCAAGAAGAGCATTTTACCGTTTTGCCACATTTTCTTTTAAGTTTCTTTTGAAATCATCCTTATGATGTGAATACAAATGAAACCAACTATCCAAATGAAAGAATAGTTCGAGGGCTTGGCGTGAAACGGTTGTAACTAAAATTGGTATGTATGTACCAAGGTTAAGCACCTCGCCATAAAGTCTTTATAAGTGTTATATCATTTTTCTTGGTAAACAATGGAAATTTAGGTGCCATTGCTCGTTCTGAGCAATGGCATATAAATTTGCATTGTTTACAAAGGGGTCAAAATTGCCCCAAAGCAAGGATTTTAAAAATAGGTTTTTAGTTACATCCGTTTCACGCCAAGACCTCGAGTTGTTCTCTGATGTTTACCAGTAAAGCCGACAAGATAAATAGTTAAATACCCATGATGAAAATGATTAAACCCGACTCTCGGATCGTTCCGCTTTAACCCTTTCCCGAAAACAGATGCCTTCTGTAGTCTCTGCATCAGACAACTTTTGGAAACATTGACGCAAAAGTAGAAATTGCTAATGCCACATTGTTTTCAATTTTATTCAATATTTTCTTTTCCCATTTATAGACAGTTTCCATAGTTTTGCCTATATGTTTTCAAATTTGTCTGCTGCAGAGTTGGTGTATGTGGGAGAGTTTTAACGAGATTTGTGGATTTATGTGCATTCTAGGTTGGCTATTATCCCATCCTTAAAACCTAACAATATGAGGAAGGCTTACTATTGTGATTGTGTGGTCGACTGGTGAAAATTGCAGACACGTCCCGACATTAAGCAGAATGATTTATTCCGACTTGCACAACAGTTGTTGTTATTCTTGGATTGGAAGCAAAGACAAACAAGAGGACCATTATTGGCCTTGGACGCTTACCCGAGTCCCATTTCTTTGAAAGGCGTGGTCATTAAGCTATGTGGCTTCACTAATCATGGCAGCAGGAAATTTATGGACAGAACAATTGACAACAAGTTACTTAAAGTATGTAAACTGGCATCATAAAAATTATGGGTACGTAAGCTGGCAACAGGTCACTTATGGGTATAGGTGAACTGGCATCATTTAATCTTTGGGTAAGACAACTTCCAGCAGGTGACTTATGGGTTGGTAATCTGGCAATAGTTCAATTATAGGTAGGACAATTGGCAACAGGTCACTTATGGGTAGACACACTAGCAACAGGTCACGTATTGGTCGATAAACATACAACAGGTGACTTATGTGTATAGGTATTGGCATCATATAACTTTTGGGAAAGACAACTGACTGCAAGAACAGAACAATTGACAACAAGTTACTTAAAGTATGTAAACTGGCATCATAAAACTTATGGGACGGTAAACTGGCAACAGGTTGCTTATGGGTAGGTAAACTGGCAACTTATGAGTAGGTTAACATGCAGTTGTTGTTTTTTATTAGTAGATAAACCGGCAGCAGGTAACTTATTATGTAAACTGTAAGCAGGTAACTTATAACTTATGGTTAGGTAAACTGGCATTATATAACTTATGGGTAGGTAAACTGACAGTAGGCCTTTGTTACAACATATAACTTATTGCTAACTAAACTGCCAGCAGTTATTTTTTGGCTAGGTACGCTGAGAGTTGTGTTACCGATATACCTCAAAATAGCCATGTATTCAAGTGAATACACATAAGTATATGATACAGGAATGCTGAAACTGAAATCAAATAAAAGAAACCTCTCGGACTTCTCGTCTCGAACAAAATGTGCAGGAGAAGTGATACTTCAAAATGAACTACTCAAGGATCTTACGACCATTCAGTAGCAAGAACTGTTTCCGCTATGGCGTGACACCTAGCGGAAGTACTTGGTATGATTAGTCTTATGTTTTTAAAAATCAAAATTCCTTGTTCTTTTTTCCATTGCATGGTTGAAACACCCTTTCTAAAATGTACAAGAAGAATTTTGATGCAAAGTATCAAAGACGCCGCGCATGATTTTGAAGCATGACTTAAAGGAAGCAGTTCAGTACATTTAAATAACCTGTGCAAGCAGACAGGAGGATGTAAATATTTCTAACAAGAAGGCCGAATGTTCCTTTATTTTAAACAAGAAGGCCAAGATATCCCTATATTGCTCACCTGGCTACCATAGCCTGTATACAAATGTTACTAAGAGCAGAAAGGGTCAATATTGACGTAGGGATTAAAACGTTTTATATGCTACGATCTATGTGATATTCAGCATGAGAAGTTTAAGTCGTGAAATGAAATGTTTAGTCCTGAAACCATTTGGTTTGCGGTTTGCTTAACATTCCCTGCAACTATAATGTATCATACAAGCTGAAGTTTTAAATCCTCTAACTAGATCAATTAGATAAAAAAAACATAGGTGCTTAAATATTAACATATATTAAGGTTTATTGCCTCTAGTTATAAGTTAAGTGTGACACATGCTTTGGAAGGAGAGGGGAAGTCTATTCTCCTTCCAGTTTAGCAGAAGTATTGTACCAAAAATGGGAAGTATATAAACAAAAAATACGAAGTAATTAAAAAAAGAAGAAGAAAGAAGTTTATGATCAAGATTGAGCATTATGAAAGTTCACATGTATAGTCAACATATAGCAAGAATTATTAAGTCTGTTTTGTTTGTTTGTAATGTCACTTTAATCGTCGTGAACGTGCCAGTAGAAAACTGAACAAATAAAATAAAAAAATGTGCAAGTCAGTTCCCCAAGAGCAAAGAGCGAAAACCAGTTGGTACGAATCGTTCATCTCGATGGAAACATGAAAAACCGGGTACGAATCCAATGAATTTTAGAAATCGGAAATCTGATGAAATCGTGAAACCAGCGAAGTATTCATAGCCGAAGGAAGCAGAGACAACTTAATTACTGTATGGGAACCGATGAAACCTTGTCGCCTATTAAATAAGAATGACCAAAATCGCCAAGTGATTTGCTGCATTTACAAATAATAGAACGGGTCACGTTACGGTCATGCGTATTGCATAGTTGGGTTAACGTTGTTTTTTACAGTTTCTAGAATTATACTGTAATATGTAGGAATTACAATGAATCATCATTAAAGATTACCCATTTATTTAAAAATCTCAATATTGTAAATAGGCAAAAACATCGCCAAAAACTTTTATCTGAGCTTTGATGAATCGGGTCGTAAACCAAACTATAAAAAAAAGCGTAGCCTAGGAAGTTAGGAAAAAGTTATTAAATACCCATTACATGTGTCTAAAGTTTTGTAATAACGGTAGAAGACATACGTATTTTGTATCTAGCTGTTTCTTAAATCATTTTATACAATTTATTTATTCATAAAGGTTTTTTTTTTTCAAACATATAACAGAGTTTTTCTTAACAATAATTATGTTGGTTGCCCCCTTTTCGATTACGTCACCCCATGGTATAACATTAAAACCTATCCCATACTGACGCCGCGCTTCCACGCGGCGTCAATAAGGGGGTATAGTACTAGAATATCAGTGTCGAATCAATCTACCTTAGAACATATGTATCTTTTTTTAGTTTAGTCGATAAAAGAATTGTTAGAATTTGGGAAATAATCAAAATCTCGTCGCAAACATTGAGTAACGTATGCCTTGTTGAATGGATGGGGGTACACTAATGTTCTTTATTTCGCCTCCCACGAAATTCTAGCAATTTCATTGGTTAAAGCCTGTCACGTGCACACCCCCTATATTTCTATAGGGGGTGAGTAAATTCCATAGGGGGTGAGTAAATTCAATATGGCTTCTATTCTCAGATCAAGCTGACTGGAAGTTTTTTTCAGTTCCCTGTGTTAAAATAGATCTATATACTGTATAATATCTTGATATTTTTAACAGCGATTTGTTTACAATATATACATCATAACGACTACGAAGTTGAATATCATGCAAAGTAACTTCCCTTTCCATAGAAAAAAAAAAAAAAATCAATGAATGTATAAAAATAATGCATGTCCTACGATTGTTAATTTTTTTTTTCCCTTAGTGGGTCAGTAACAGACCATTTATAACTGATTTATTTCATCAACCACCTTTCATGAACAAAACAAATTGATATTAAAGTGGGTTTAGTACTAGGAATTTTAAAAATACTGGGACCAAATACTAGGAAAATGACGTCACGTCATCGGTTTGACGTCATAACGCTAGTGATTTGGCGCCAAAACCCGTAAATTTCATCTTGAAATATTGTAAATGTTAATGTAAATGAAAGAGTATCATTTTTTTTTGCTCATGAAAGGTGGTCGATGAAATAAATCAGTTATTTGGTCTGTTACTGACCCACTACTGAAAAATAGGGGGTATGTTGAATGTATAGGGGGACTCGGCTAACGCCTCGCCCCCTATAAATTCCACAGACCCCCTATTTTTCCGTAGTGGGTCAGTAACAGACCAAATAACTAATATTATTTCACCTCCCACTAGAAACTGGCCTTTTCATTGGACAAGAGAAGTCACGTGGTGACCCACTATTTTTCTATAGTGGGTCAGTAAATTTCTATAGTGGGTCAGTAGTCGACAATCCATTCTTTCTTTAAAATCACCTTTTTCTATCCCAAAATGACGTAAATCACTAACAATATTACAACTGTAAATTGTGTTTTTAAGGAATGGAGAGCCTTTTTTTCGTTTTTATGGGGGTATGAACAAAAAAACCTGATCACTCTCTATGAAATCGCGAAGCAAAAGTGATGAACACAAAAAAAACTAAAATATATGAAAATGAACACAATCTTTTTTTTCCGTAGAGGGTTAGTAACAGACTAAATAACTGATTTATTTCATCAACCACCTTTCATGACCAAGTTTCATTTCATTATTAAAGTGGGTTTAATACTAGGAATTTTAAAAATATTGGGACCGAATACTAGGAAAATGACGTCACGTCAGCGGTTTTTGACGTCATAACGCTAGTCATTTGGCGCCAAAACCCGTAAATTTCTTCTAGACATATTGTAAACGTTAATGTAAATGAAACAATATCAATTTTCTTTGCTCATGAAAGGTGGTCGATGAAATAAATCAATTATTGGGTTTGTTACTGACCCACTACGGAAATATAAGGGGTTTGTAGGATTAATAGGGGGACTCGGCTATCGCCTCGCCCCCTATTAATCCTACAGACCCCCTATATTTCCGTAGTGGGTCAGTAACAAACCCAATAACTAATAATATTTAGTCCATGATGAATGGAAGGGGTTAACTAGTGTTATAAAACATCTATATTTATTCCACGATGAATGGACGAGGGTAAACTAGTGGTCTACATTTATTACATGATACATGGACGGGGTTAACTAGTGTTCTATATTTATTACATGATACATGGACGGGGTTAACTAGTGTTCTATATTTATTACATGATACATGGACGGGGTTAACTAGTGTTCTATATTTATTACATGAAGAATGGACGGGGTAAACTAGTGTTCTATATTTATTACATGATACATGGACGGGGTTAACTAGTGTTCTATATTTATTACATGATACATGGACGGGGTTAACTAGTGTTCTATATTTATTACATGAAGAATGGACGGGGTAAACTAGTGTTCTACATTTATTACATGATACATGGACGGGGTTAACTAGTGTTCTATATTTATTACATGAAGAATGGACGGGGTAAACTATTGTTCTATATTTATTACATGATAAATAGACGGGGTTAACTAGTGTTCTATATTTATTACATGTTGAATGGATGGGGTGAACTAGTGTTCTATATGTATTACATGATGAATGGACGGGGTAAACTAGTGTTCTATATTTAGTTTGGATAACCCTCTTGTGGATATACTTGTATTAACATTTCACGTTATCAGATGTTTATATTTTAACGTTATTTGACGTTACGTTAATGTGCCGGTTTAGTATACCTACCCAAGCGTTGCACGCTGTTAGTTTATTTACCCATGCGTTACTTGTTGGCAGAAAACTTACCCATATAGCTTGTGAGGTGTCTTGACGATTCACGATTGCGTATACGATGTGACTATAAATGGGAGAAAGCGGTAATTAGATAATTAGACTTTTTGAATGTTGAATCTGATATTTTTCTTCTCAATTAAACAAGTCCCGAGGTTCCCTGTCCACGTGGTTTTGATGAATTTGTTTGTCATTGTATAAGGCTATTCCAGCTATAAGCGGATCTACTTACTGTTAATAATGGAGAAGTGATATCTTGGGTTACATAAGTAAGCCAGACATTAGTGACAGGAATGGATTTCTCAGAGTTCTGGCTATTTAACTCTTTCCTCGACAGACGACATTTAACAACATCATTTCATAATTGGAGACATTATCGGGCAGTGCGAAATGAATAACGAAGAGTAATCGCTCATTGACAAAACTGATCGATTTTTCGTTAAATGTATTGTTTCCATATTAAATAGTATTTGCGATTTTCTTTGGAAAAGAAAGTTATGGTATAAACTCTGCGGACTTCGTTTTACTCAATGAATGGTCCTGCGTTTATAACACATTGGAATGAAGCCGCACGAGCAATTTACGGTCTAAATGCGTCTGCGGACAGGGAATACTCAGTCGAGCCTGTGCATTAGCACAGTCTCGCAAGAATCTTCGCTTTCCGTCTGCAAGTAATTTAGCGCTTCATGCATCTTTTGACTAAAGAAGTAGGACTCTATCCCCATAAGTCACTTCACTTATGTATGATCCAGTAACGGACAGTCCATTAGTCCACTAAATCGCTCGTCGACGCTCAATCGTAATGTAAAACAGATTTAGCCATCGAACACGAACACCGACATTCGGACTTTTCAACCAGAGCAGTCCGATCAGGCTGTTCAGTGGCGCAAATCTAGTGAGTCAAACATCATCGAAGTAAATTGCCGAAAGTTGGATTTCGTGTGATGTGAAATGTAGCCAGATTTCTCATACAATAATGTAACGTTCTTGGTTTGTGACAATTTATTACGTTATCAGTGTTTAATTAATTACATGTATAAACAGATATATATGTTTACATACAGTGGTATAAATAAGGAATATTAAGGTCGGGAGAGATGTCCAATTGTCCACGTCCTGAGTAGACTTTATTAAAACCTGTATTGCTCCTGCAACATAATTTTTCTTTTCTTATATACCATGTATAGCTTTTAAAACAGAATAAAGAAGAAAAGATCTGCATTTTAAATAAAGAAATAACATAATTTTCACATAAAATATAATTTATGATTGGCGTGTGAACCACGCCCAACTACCACATTTTGAATGACGTGAAAGCACATTTCAATGACGTCACATCATATTTCAGTGGCGTTCCATTACCGTATTTGGTACCATATTTGACCTATCCGTCGTGTTTTAACTGCGCGTGACCATCTGCATGTATTTGCGCCGGTGCAGCTAAAAAATAAATTCTTATACATTCATTGTTTTAAGCATTGAGGTTTTATTAAGTGATTATGTCGCTGTTTGCTGTATCTACTTTTATCAACCTCTACATGCATAACTGTAGATAAACAACACTTGTTTATTTGTTTGTTTGCTTTTTGTTTGGATGAAAGAGAAAAGAAAATTAGCTATTTTCACTTTTAGCATAGCCACTTGTGATAATGTCCCGTTCTATGCCAATGGCATTCCCTTAGTCGAGAGAACTTGTGACCAGACGCTTTTGCCTTTATATACTTGTTAAACTATGTATAAGTATGTATGTTTGTAAATATTACATGTTATTTTGGTAATAAACTATGTACATGTATAAGTATGTATGTTTGTAAATATCACATGTTATTTTGGTAATAAACTATGTTTAAGTATGTATGTTTGTAAATATTGCATGTTATTTTGGTAATAAACTATGTATAAGTATGTATGTTTGTAAATATCACATGTTATTTTGGTAATAAACTATGTATAAGTATGTATGTTTGTAAATATCACATGTTATTTTGGTAATAAACTATGTATAAGTATGTATGTTTGTAAATATCACATGTTATTTTGGTAATAAACTATGTATAAGTATATATGTTTGTAAATATCACATGTTATTTTGGTAATAAACTATGTATAAGTATGTATGTTTGTAAATATCACATGTTATTTTGGTAATAAACTATATTTAAACTAATTAACTATGCACATGGAGCGAACATATTATCTCGATCTAACAGACTAACATCGAAACAAACATTATCATTGATCTAACATCGAAACAAACAATTATCATTGATCTAACATCGAAACAAACAATTATCATTGATCTAACATCGAAACAAACAATTATCATTGATCTAACATCGAAACAAACAATTATCATTGATCTAACATCGAAACAAACAATTATCATTAAATATTTATTGGCCGTTTGATATCGTTTCAATCTACAGACGAATGACTGCATATATACCCTGGTAATTGTAATGTGAGCACGTCAATGCAATCACATACACGTTGGCTTTTGTAAATAGTGGAAGCTTAAAAAGAATTTGTAACGTTTTATTATTTTGCGAAAAGTGTCGATAAAGATGTGGCTGTACGGATACGTCTGCTGGGTAAGAAGTTGTATGCAGAATTGTATTGCTACAACATTTAATTAATTTTATCAGACATACAGTGAAGGCTCTGGTGAGACTTCCCGGACGCATAACTGAGTCTTTATTAGTCGCATAGCAACAAGACGACACATCATGTGCCGCAAGACAAATGAAGCCCGTTTTAATGACACTTAGCATTTACATCATTTAAATTCATATTGACATTAAACTAATGGTTTACACTTCCAGCTGTTTGTCAAAAGATGCATTTATGTATGTATAACAGTCATGTGAACGATGAAGACTCCGGTGAGACTTTGGGGATGCACAGGCTCGCAAGAGTTTTCATTGTACGGAGATGCATTAATACCCAAAATAGCTAGACTCACTCTAGCGAGAAAACCAACAATGTGAACTCTTCGTAAAGCATCGACCCGGATCAGCCTAAGCATGCCGCGCAATACTGTCGGTTTTCTCGTGGAACGGCTCATACATGTATGTTACAACAAGGGACATGCCGTCAGATCAAAGGTCTTTGACTAGGTCATATAGTACAATGACAAAGAATATGCTATTATTTTGAAAAGTTCTATATTAATTCAAAGAAAATATATCGTCCTGTCTACTTTGTGGGGCACTAACTTAATCAACATTGCGCCAGAATATATGAGCTGTCAAAGAATTCGGAGTTTGAGAGAAATTAATGATACATAATATTAGAAAATGAAGCCAGAATTTCTACATTAACAATCCACAGTTATAACAAATCTTTTGATGCGTGAAAAAACAAAATGATACCTTTCAAACACCGTTATATATAACCACAGCTGTGAAATACGTCTATTGATAATGATAGATTTGCTGTCATTGGCATTTTTCTATATAAAATGCCCATGTTGAATCTACGCAGGCTTGATACTTTTATCCGTGTTACATTCATAGTGCAGTCGCCCAGTCACTGTTGTCAAATGTGGGGTTGGGTGCAATGGGAGGAAGCATACACATATATTACTGATCTATCGGAAGTGGTGTTTTGTTATGTTTAACGCATTGACCCTTTCAGCGCCGAATTGTTTAAAGTAGACTCGTCCATATTTAAAAGTGGTTGTCTCCATTGGTTTGGAATAGTTTTATAACTAAAGGGCAAACAATGCTGATTTCAGGTGAGACAGCTCGTCACGAGCTGTCTCACCTGAATCAGTATTGTTTGCAAAAACGTCAATATTGCCTTTGGCGCTGAAAGAGTTACTAACACATTTTATATTGTGGTGGAAACATGTTCCTTTGATATTCCACTTATTATAGCATATGGTAACTTTTCAAGTCCGGGTTATTACTCAGTAACCCATGACTTCAATGAAACATTATTGGACTGGTTGATTGATTGATTTGGGCTTAACTATGTTTTCAGTATGTGTTCAGACATATCACGGCGGCCTGTTCGCCTTCCTATATGTATTCCTATATGTCTCATGCCAGTACCCTACATGAGAGTCTTTCTAATCATCTGGCTGCCATGACGTTAGTCTCATTGTTAAATGTCGGAAAGAAAGTTTTCCGAGCTACCGGGAAACGTTATAGGAAGCTTGAACACCAAACGTGGATTAACATATTATTAGACTGTCTGGATTGGACATAATGTCTGAGAGCATTTATAATTTATCTATAACCGCATATTTGTCGGTTGACGTTTAGATGGTGTGATCCCATATTTCAAGGAAACATCTATTGGCTGAACTGATACTTACTTGTTGTTTACAAGTGAGAATGTAGAGGGACATTGTTATTTCTATCTGTTTCTACACCACATAAAGGAGTAGCACGGTTAGTGCATGCAATAAGAAACTCCTTTCGCACAACGTAGTTAGCTTATTTTGTAAATGAGTATACCTATTTGAGCGGCGTCTAGCAATTTGGGTTCTTAATGGCACCCCGCTTTGACATCATTTAAAGTTATATTGGCATAAAACAAGTGGGGCTTCGGCTTTAAAATTTGGTCAAAGGAAACCTCTAGCATTAATGTACATGTAGACGGACGGTGAAGGCTCTGATGGGACTATGTGGGTGTACATGCTCACCTGAGTAGTCTTCACCGTACGCAGATGCATTAAGATTCCAAAGCGCCTGACGCGGCTGAACTATTACTCGTCGTAATGAATGGATATAACCTTTGTTATCTCAGTTGACCTATACTATTTTTTTTCTCTCAGTTGACCTATAACCATTTTGTTATCTCAGTTGACCTATAACCACAGAGCAATTATTCCAACAAATTGCTTCAAATAGCAATCATCAATATTGCATTCTATCTTGGTGTATACTCTAAGATATCATTGTTACTTCATATAGTTGCAAACATCCGTCATTAGGTTTTGAACCATTCAGTGAAGACAGTCACAATGTTATTGTTTCTCTCAGTAAATCTGTTTTGAATCAGGCATACAATTTCTTTCAAAATAATTGACATGAAGTAAAATCCTTTATAAAACCCATAATCTTAATCTATATCGAAAACCATGTTCTGTTTCCAGAGCCATAGCTCAATATGTTATATATATATATATATATATATATATATATATATATATATATGAGCCGTTCCACCAGCAAACCAACATTATTGACTTTGCGTAAAGTATCGACTCGGATCAGCCTAAGCATGCCGCGCAGGCTTTTCCGGATAGACACTTTTCGCGTCCTGTGGATTTTCTGTTTCAGGAATCTTTACTCTATACCTCCATCCCCATGGGACGGAATGTGTCGGCCCGGATCAGTCTGCGCGGACTGCGCATGCTGATCCGTGTCGATACATTACGTAGATGCCATTATGTTGGTTTTCTCGCGGGACGGTTCATATATATATAGTATGTCATATCATATTGAGACTCGCTCAGCTATATGAGCCCGTCCATGGGTAAAGCTACAAGTTGACTGTTGTGAATAGTGTAGAAGTGTAGATCCGCAAAGTCGAGCCCCGGTAGCTCAGTCGGTAGCGACGCGGGCTGTCAATCCAGGGGTTGTGAGTTCGAATCCCGGCTCGGCCAACTTTCTTTTCGACGATTGACAAAAGTCAATGCGACATGCGTCATTCGTCTTCCACCATCGGGCTAAGTCTATGTGGAAAAGCAGCCAGTTGCTTGGGAAGATTGTTGTGTGGAGTACTGGTGTGAGAAAACCAGGAAATGCATGAGTAGGTGAACTGGTCGCCGTGATATAACTGAGAAATTGTTAAAAACGGCGTTAAACCCTATTCAATCAATCAACTGATCAAGATATACATTTTTTCACATATTACTTACTCTAGCTTGTTAGAGGATTCTGTCAGCTTTGGCAGATTCTGATAAGACTCGCCAGATGGACAGTGATATCTGAACGAAATGCACGGGTGGTGTAGTAGTGGTAGAGCGTCCGCCTCAGATGCCAGAGGTCTCAGTATGATCCCCCGGCCGGGTCATTCCAAATACTTTAACAATGCAATCAATGGCTTTCCTTCCTTGGCGCTCGGAATTCTTTGGTTAGTATTATGACTGACTTGCTGGTGTCATGATAAATGGACAAGTAGAACTGGTAATTTACCAAGGAAACGCCATAATATAACTGATTGTGTTGAGCGACGTAACACACCGTACAAAACTAGTGCAGGGCCAATATGATGTGTTGTGACGTCCCCGTCTCGGTCTCACTTATAAATATGAGCCGTTCCACAAGAAAACCGGCATTGTGGACTCTGCGTAATGTATCGCCCCGGATCAGCCTAAGCATGCCGCGCAGACTAACCCGGGAAGACACGTTTTGCCTCCTGTGGATTTTCTGTTTCAGGAATCATTACTCTATACTTCTATCCCCATAAGAAGGAATGTGTCGGCCCTGATTAGCCTGACAGGATTGTGCAGGCTGATCTGGGTCGATACATTACGCAGCGTCCATAATGTTAGTTTTCTCGTGGAACGGCTCATATATATGAACGAGATACTGGTGGGACTTCTCTTAAAGAAGGTAAAGAGCTATGGCTGTTAAATAATAAGTCTCACAGTGAAGACCATTGTGTAATTTGTGTATTACTTATGTGTGTAAGCACTCTGTCTGATAGTGTATACTTATGGGGGATATTGCCCCACAGTATATCTTCCAAGACATTTGTAAAATGAGCCGTTCCACGAGAAAACCAACATTATGGAATCTGCGTAATGTATTGACCCAGTTAAGCCTGTGCAGTCTGTGCGGGTTAGCCTGCGTGGCATGCTTACGCTGGTCCGGTTCGATACTTTACGCATCTAGTCCACAATGTTGGTTTTCTCGCGGAACGGCTCAAATATGTATCCGTGGTCTCCTTATTTTAACTTTGACAACATCATCTTGGAGTCCTTACAAACGCAGACAGGCGAGATGCGTGACTTGCTCGGAAAATCACAGATCAATATTTCTCAACAAACAAGCATTTTTTGGCGACTGGTATGTGATACAATTCAAAGCAACACTTTTGTGGACAGCAAATACGTCTAAATGTGACACAGACAGGCAGGGACACAATTACACGGACGGACAGACGGACTGACAATTAGATGTGTGCCACCTAGCCCAAGGCAGGCGAAACAATAATGTCCTGGTGAAAGGAACTCTCCAGAAGAAACCTTATTCATTTGATGAGTCGATGGATATATATGCGTTTCGAAAGGTAAGCTATTAGAAACGCCAGAACATTTCAGGGTGCGGAAACATTTGGGAAATGTCGATATCTTGTTGGATATCATGTCCTTGTGGAAAATCAACAAACCTCAGAAGAAGAAACTTTGTTAAGTGATTTTGATTTTAGCACTCTGCGTAATGGTTAGACCGTAAATCGACAATACTTCTCTAAGCTAAAACCTTTCACACATACTTAAAACAAATATGCAGCAGACGATTTTGAAAACATTTGGGAAAAATATGAACTATCTATGAATAAAAGAAGAATTATTGAAACAAATTGAAAACATTGTGGCAAAAGGGAAAATTTCTCATTATGAGCACTCTCTCTCTTTTGCCACACTGTTTTAAACAAATCGTCTGCTACAGAAGCGTTAGAGAGCGTCTGCATGTGTGAAAGGGTTAATCAATGATCTATAAAGGTAACTTGTTGTCAGGTAAATACCCCGGATGCGAGGGGAGAAGCTTGTGACAGGCACAACGGGATCACTTTCATCGCTTTCCAATGGCATAGTAGATATTGCTATTTAATTGCTCTCATATATTTCCTGGCTTAACCGGTTTCCCAATATCTTATTAATTCTACAGTCATATGTTGTGAAAACACGGGGAAGAGTGTAACATCTGCCAAATTGCAATTTTAATTTCGATATTGTCATCAAAGTATTGTTTGAAAGAGAGAAATTGTATTTTGTAAGTATCCATTTCTCATTTTCACACATTTGAAAAATAAAATAAAAGCTTCTACTGCAAAGGTATCAAACATCGTCTTCATTATTAGGGAAGGGTCTAATGAAGATCAAATCAGTGCTTATTTGAACTCTTATTCCTTTCCAGTATACAACACATCTACAGCAGACTACTTTGAATATATCTATGCAAAAAACATGTAAGCTTTCTACATATGAAAGTATAATTATTAAACAGAGTTTAAAACATTGTGGCAAAAGAAGAAATTGCTCGTTTTCTACTTTTGTCACAATGTTTTCAAAAGCCGTCTGTTACAGAGGCGTCAGAAAGCGTCTGTTTGTGGGAAAGGGTAACCTTTCGATTCTCGTTATGGATTTGTGCTTTAACCCTTTCCCTCATACAACAATTCTGCAGCAGACGACTTTGAACATTTTTTGTCAAATAATGGAAAATCTCTATAATTGAATGGATAACCTATGACTAAACGAGGAAAACATTGTGACAAAAGGAGAAATTGCACGTTTTGTGCAATTTCTTCTTTTGTTACTATGTTTTCAAAAAGCCGTCTGCTGCAGAGGCGTCAGAAAGCGTCTATATGAGAGAAAGGGTTAAACCAATTCACCGCTCCTTCTATCGAATGTCTGATATAATCAAACAACCAACGACTAACAAAGCAATCAAAACGGTCCACGGAAGGCCTTTTTTATTTCAGATTACAGCTATTTCGGTCGATCCGAAATGGAAAGTCGTTATTGCTTTAACTTTTTATCTTAAATTCGGGATGCTGATATGCACCTGTATGTATTTGATTAACCCCGCTGGCATACTTTAATGAATGTGCCACAGTTACTATTTCTATTCCCATTACGAATGCGTGATATAAACCAGTACTTCCGTATATGTAATTTACAAGAGTTGCTGCGAGATGCAACAATTCGATGTTAGCGCGGGAATTAGCATTTTATGACTTAAGAAATATTGTTTGATTCGAAAAACACGAAACCCGCTTTTAAATATATGATATATAAAATGATAACAATTGTTTTTTAGTTAAATACATAAAACGAAAACAAAAAATACACATTCCCAACGTGTTGACCTCGACCTCCCAAAATAATTGTAAACATTTGTCTGCGCATGCGCATCCTCCCCCCCTCCCCCCCCTCCCCCCGCCCCCTAAATATATTTTTAAAATCGCAAAATTTAGCACAATAACTTCGCATTTATGAAAGCATTCCCATTTTCCTGTTATAAAACCCCCGGTGGTTTCCAGTGATGTTACATAGTCTCCGCTCTGGGATACTGCTTTTGTTCAGTTGTGTGACTTCGGGTCGAAGTCAAGAGAAAAGAGGGGGAAATGTAACGGGAACGGGGTATCTATAGGTATAAATATCACTTATACAGCCTTGCTGTGGAAGCCGGCTTTTAAAGCGACGTTGGTAGAGTGGTTGACCTTTTCGTTAAGTTAAGCAACGTTCATCGCGGTTAGTGCCTGGATTGGTGACCCGCGATGGCTTAAATCCGGTACACTTTACACTACGGTTTTAATTTAACTTTTAATTATAAAAAAACTACTCGCATATAAAAAGACTGGTTTATTAATCTTCTATTTCAAACTCGAACGAGAACTAGTCTAGTGACGAACTGCTACGGAAATATCCGAGAGCTGACGATAAAATACGGCGCATGCGCGATCAAGAGATTAACACGGCGCATGCGCAAGCCCATTGCCCATTGCACCAGTGGTAGTTCTAATATATGCAGTGGTGCTGATGCACCCAAGCAATAATTCTAACACTATTGAAAATTTCTCTTCTATATACAAAGAGGCATTTGAGCGTGATATATCACACGGTATTTCACTCTAAACTTCCGGAACTATTTTTGTCTGTTGAAAATCCCCTCCCGCGTATTGTTCATACAACGTTTCATAGTACGCATGCGTTACTACGCTGAACTTGACATTTTACGAATGAAGTCAAGAGCTTTTGTTTTAAATGCCGTTTAGAAAGTTGAATTATAACGGTGACGTTTTAAATGATGAGCAATTTCTCCTTTGGCCACAATGTTTTCAACTTCATTAAATAATTAAGCTATCTTGTATGGAGATTTTTCAGGTTTTTGTCATGTTTTCATAGTTGTCTGCTGCTGATTTGTTGCATGTGCGAAAAGGATAAGAGAAATGATCGTAGACGGCATTTGGGAAGATTTCTAATTTGGGAAGATTTCTAAGAAAAGCAGAAATTGGTTATATGGAACACAATTTATGAGTCTATTACATGTCGGATTTACCGTCTATAATTACGCAAGCGTATTTATTATCGTGATTTGCGAATTCTCGAAATTCGCCCATATCTCAGCATCGTTAGTATAGACCAGAACTTCGCATATTCTAACGAACATGTGCTATAATCAAACAAACAACTTATTGACGCCGCGTTGAAAAGTGGCGTCAGTATTGAATATATTTCAATTTTGTACCATTGGGTTGCGTAATCGAATATGGAGCAACCAACATTATCATTGTAAAGAAATACTTTGTAATATGTTTGAAAAAAAAAATCCTTTATGAATCAATAAATTGTATTAACTGATTTAAGAAACAACAAGATACCGTTATTACAAAACTTTAGACACATTTAATGGGTATTAAATATATTTTCCCCTATACAATGTTGTATTTCTAAACTTAAAACGTTCCTCCCCATATAGCTTGTTTACTCAGAGCAGTGTCTTCTTGCTATATGTTGACTATACATGTGAACTTTTCTTTTTACTTTCATAAATGCTAAATTTTGATAATAAATATCTTTAAAACTTGTCAAAATTGCTTTGTATTTTTTGTTTATATACTCCCGTTTTTGGTATCATACCTCATCTAAACTGGAAGGCGAATAGACTTTCCCTTCCATCTTCCAAAGCTTGTGTCACACTTAACTTATAACTAGAGGTATTTTTAAACCTTAAGTTAATATATGTTAATATTTCAGCACCTATGTTTTTTCCCCCATCTAATTGATCTAGTTAGAGCAGATTTAAAACCGTTTATTGGTAAAATAAATAATAAGAAACTTCATTTTGTATGACACATTATAGTTGCAGTCAATTTTAAAGCAAACTGTAAACCAAATGGTTTCAGGACTTAACTTGTCATTTCACGACTAAACTTCACACACTGTATATCACATAGAACGTCTAATCCCTACGTCATAATTGACCCTTTCTGCTCGTGTTACCTTTTATCATTGACTAGTGTAGCCAGGTGAGCGTGAGCAATATAGGCACATCTTGGCCTTCTTGTTTAAAATAAAGGGACATTTGGCATTCTTGTTCAAAACATTTAGATCCTGTCTGTTTGCACAGGTTATTTAATTGTACTGAACTGCATCTGCTTCCTTTAAGTCATGCTTCAAAATCATACGCGGCGTCTTTGATACTTTGCGTTAAAAATCGTCTTGTTGTTTTATAACATTGATAACAATTATAGACACACGACAGTATACATAATGACCACATTAACTTGGCAGCCGAAACGCCAATTTTATTCCAGCAATTACCGTCGATCCAAAATGTAAATGTCATTGGTATTACTCAACACATTCCATTATTTTAAGAGAAATGATTGTAGACGTCATCGAAAACATTTTGATGGAAAGCAGAAATTGGTTATATGGACAACATGTTTCCTTTTCGATAATGTTTTGTTCATCGATAAAAGTTACTTAAATAGTGAATATTTTAGTTTTTTTTGTGTTCATCACTTTTGCTTGTCTGTGATTGGCTGAAATATTTTGTTCATAACCTCATGAATAAAAAAAAATAACATTGGCGACGTGCTGTATTATGGAAAATAAAGTTGTAAAATACTATTGTGTTTTATTACTCACTGAAATAGCCATATTAATGCTAAAATATAAGGAATGGAGCGTTTTTTCTTCGTTTTCATGGGGGTATGAACAAAAAAACCTGATCACACATTCTATGAAACCGCTTCGCGATTTCATAGAGAGTAATCAGGTTTTTTTGTTCATACCCCCATGAAAACGAAAAAAAAAAGCTCTCCATTCCTTAAATATACCATTTTTACAGATCAGTTCAAAGAGAATGCAAAGAGGTGATAGATGAAATTCTTTATGCATTTGGTAATGGGATGGCAAGAAATGGCCATTCTTTTTTTGTTCGAAATATGAATTCCTTTTTTTTTTCGACCATAAATTCCGTTTATTTCAAAACCTCCAAAGATCGGCTTTCCTGTGTTGCGACTGGTATATGTTAAACTTCTACGTTTCACATGTATCGTATGGCCATCATTACTTCCTCCTGTGACAGCATCGTCATGTATTCATTACAAATGAAGACAAGCAAGACGATTAAATGATGACATCTTACTAAGATCACCGATTTTGCGGTGAACAAGAATAGCTAAAGACCAATATTTCTCAACATACATCTACTATTGTTTGCGTCTGGTATAAAGTTGTCATTGAGAAAACAATGAAGTCTAACCAAATCTGACTAAATGTATACACGTTAATGCATATATAAATGCTGGTCGAAACGTGATCTTAAACCCCTGTACGCTACTTTAACACTTTCCGACATGCATTAAGTATGCAACAGACGACTTTGAAATCATTTAGTAAAAATAATGAAAACTCACTATAATTGAAAGAACTATTATTGAATAAAATTGAAATCATTTTGAAAAAAAAAACACCGCTCATTATGTACAATTTCGCATTTTGCAAAACTTAAGAGGCGTCAGAGAGTGTATACATGTGGGAAAAGAATAACACAACATTTACGTGTGTTACAATACACGGCTTTAACTCGCATTTGGAACATGAGTATTCTGCACATTCGTGCAGTTAAATCTGTGTCTATAGTGTTCGCTACTAATACATCAGTATTTTAAAAGACTAACAAATAAACGCATACTACATTGTCAAAACTCAAAGCAATCTGGTTGCAGGAGTTCAGCATGGAAAGGGTTAAGATATTAAAGCGTGCGAACACATTTGAGCATTGCCGATTTTCAAGATATGTAAGAATTAATGTTTAGCCTTAGTACTTTTCCGCACAGTCTTTCTTGCTGTTATGTGTGCTTGCTGAACTATTGGAGTTTCTTAGAACCACTTTCTTTGATACCTACATAGACATTGGTGAACCAGAGTAAACCAGAGTTAACCAGAGTACCAGAGTACAGAGTAAACCAGAGTACAGAGTAAACCAGAATACAGAGTAAACCAGAATACAGAGTAAACCAGAGTAAACCAGAATACAGAGTAAACCAGAGTAAAGAGTAATTCATAGTACAGAGTAAACCAGAGTAAACCAGAGTAAACCAGAGTACAGCGTCAACCAAAGTACAGAGTAAACCAGAGGTAACCAGAGTAAGCCAGATTATAGAGTAAACCAGAGTACATAGTAAACCAGAGTACAGAGTACAGAGTACAGAGTAAACCAGAGTAAAGAGCAATTCATAGTACAGAGTAAACCAGAGTAAACCAGAGTAAACCAGAGTACAGAGCAATTCATAGTACGGAGTAAACCAGAGTAAACCAGAGTAAACCAGAGTACAGAGTAAACCAGAGTACAGAGTAAACCAGAGTAAACCAGAGTACATAGTAAACCAGAATAAACCAGAGTACAAAATAAACCAGAGTACAGAGTAAACCAGAGTTAACCATAGTAAACCAGAGTACAGAGTAACCAGAGTAAAGAGTAAACCAGAATACAGAGTAAGCCAGAGTAAACCAGAGTACAGAGTAAACCAGCGTAAACCAGAGTGAACCAGAGTACAGAGTATACCAGAGTAAACCAGAGTACAGAGTAAACCAAGGTAAAGAGTAATTCATAGTACAGAGTAAACCAGAGTAAACCAGAGTACAGCGTCAACCAGAGTACAGAGTAAACCAGAGGTAACCAGAGTAAGCCAGAGTATAGAGTAAATAAGAGTACATAGTAAACCAGAGTACAGAGTACAGAGTAAACCAGAGTAAAGAGCAATTCATAGTACGAAGTAAACCAGAGTAAACCAGAGTAAACCAGAGTACAGAGTAAACCAGAGTACAGAGTAAACCAGAGTAAACCAGAGTACATAGTAAACCAGAATAAACCAGAGTACAGAGTAAACCAGAATACAGAGTAAACCAGAGTAAACCAGAGTACAGAGTAAACCAGAGTTAACCAGAGTAAACCAGAGCAATATTTGAAATTCTATTCCAGGCTGCGTGTTGACAATGATTTTACTTCGTGATTATCTACCGGTGAATATTCCCTGTTTTGGAATTTAAATGCGTAGTAATAAATCATTTTGGCCTCCTGTTTTCTTGATAAGATATTCACCTGAACTGTCAAACAAGATGTATTGACGTGTATATAATCACAACGTAAAATCGTGTTTCCTAAACAAACCATTTCTCCAAATAAAATTGATGGCGATTACCCACATTCGACGGAAACACTATGACGAAAATAACTTGGAACGTTGTTTGCGGGAATTATATGGCAGCAATTTGTGTCGAAAACCAAAATGGAAAGTAATTATTACTTGTACCTTTTCCCACTTGCAGTCACATCTTCAGCAGACGACATTACAAAACATAATTGCAAGAGATGCAAATGCTCAATGTTGGCGATTGTCATTTCTAAAATCTCTCCACTTGTTGTACTTATATTTATAGAGGGTTTCCATATTTGTTCCTCGATATTTTGGAATTCGCTTACTGTATATATCTCATATGAGGAAAAAATAATAACTTTTTCCGTTAGAAGAATGACCGTAGATAACATGTAAATGAGAAATCTGTTATACGGAAATATCTTACTGTTTAAATTTCCTACATATATACGCATTCTAAATCCACTGAAGCAGACGTTTTCAATTCTATTCAATAAGTATACCTCTATATGTAGAGATTTTCCCTATTATTGCCTGGATATGTTCAAAGTCGTCTGCTTCGGATTTGTCGTATGAGGAAAAGGATGTGGATATTCAATTTCTAATTCTAAATGGAACACATTTTTTATTCTTTTATCAGATGATTAAAATGCCCAATAGCTTCATAAAAAGCTGCCTAGTATGTTAATTATGTGAGTATTAAAACTAGCCATAAATCACGGTTTAGAAACATACAATTCATTCATTCGTTAACCCTTTCCCTCATACGACAATTTTGCAGCAGACGACTTTGAACGTATTTTGTCAACAAATAGAAAATCTCCATAAATAAATGGATAACCTATGACAAAAAGTGGAAAACATTGTGGCAAAAGGAGAAATTGCACGTTTTGTGCAATTTCTTCTTTTGTCACTATGTTTTCAAAAAGCTGTCTGCTGCAGAGGCGTCAGAAAGCGTCTATATGAGGGAAAGGGTTAACTGTGTAAAAGATAGGGTTATAACTGACAACAAATGAAGTAATATTCGTATTTATTCGCGGTTTCTATATCTCATTATACGATACAGTTACGACAAAATTACACGAAATTGATAATATATCGAGGGCTTGGTGTGAAACGGTTGTAACTAAGATTGGTATTCTTTTACCAAGGTTAATCACCTCGCCATGAAGTCTTTATAACCGTTAAATCATATTGTTTGGTAAACAATGGAAATTTAGGTGCCATTGCTCGCTCTGAGCAATGGCATCTAAATTTCCATTGTTTACAAAGGGGTCAACATTGCCCCTAAACCAGGGTTTCCAAAATAGGTATTTAGTTACAACCGTTTCACGCCAAGCCCTCGATATGAGCTCCGACATAGGAACAGGGGTCTTATTGGTATTTTCCTAAAGTGAAGTTGAATTCCCTTTCCCTCCAGATTCAACAACTCATTTAGACGATAATTTTTCTTCTTTTGCCACAATGTTTTAAATACTCATACATTGATTTATAGATATTTTTCATAGCATTACGAGGGCTTGGCGTGAAACGGTTGTAACTTAAATTGGTATTTTTTTTACCAAGGTTAATCACCTCACCATAAAGTCTTTATAAGCGTTAAATCATTTTACTTGGTAAACAATGGACATTTAGGTGCCATTGCTCGTTCTGAGCAATGGCACCTAAATTTGCATTGTTTACAAAGGGGTCAAAATGGCCCCTAAACCAGGGTTTTCAAAATAGGTTTTTAGTTACATCCGTTTCACGCCAAGCCCTTGGTTAGCTAAAAGTTGTCAAAGGAGACTGGTGCAGATTTTGTTGCATGTGGAAAGTTATTAAAATCAACCATCCACATACAATCCTAAGTAACTGATATATATATATATATATATACCAGATGGCGAACACTGCAAGTTATTATCAGATTGTGCGAAAAATACAGGCTGATATGGATATAAACAGGTTGCAGATGTCCGAAATCTCATTTTACCGCGTTGAGGATCAATGTCACGACCAAGGACATGTGCCCATTCTGACATTGTTCTGGTCAACTATTCTTGTATTTCCTTCTATGCCAAATTAATCAGCAACGCGATGGACATGTCAGCATCTTTGAATGAGAACCAATTGGGCCACCCCACACGAAACCCGACCCCCATGGCATGGCGTTCTGCGAAGATCCAGATCAGTACATGTATGTGTCACTGTTCAGTTTGGTCAGGTTCTATTCTGTTCGCAATTATGATTCATGGCCCAATGGAAGCCTTTTTGAGATGAATGCTTATGACCAAGATTCGACTAGACAAGTGTTAAAGTGCATCGTTATTGACACTTATTAAAAAAAACAAGGGTCGGTTTTCGTGGATGGTGGCTCATTTGACCTATACACAGCAAACAGGTGATGAGTATTTACTATCTGAGCCATAAATAGAGGGATTAATTAAATCACAGATGATATCGATTGCTGGATTTATACCGTTTACAGCAGTTTTCAAGTTATATCATTGCGTCTGTTTTAACAAAAGATTTAATGGCTCCCCTCCTACATAAGGGCTCTCGGGGTTGCCGCGGGGATAGCAATACGACTTATGCATCGGTGTTAGGATACGGTATATCGGTAGTGCTTGTGGAATATCCAGGAAACGCCGTGATATAACTGAAATACTGTTGTAAACGTTGCCATTAGTACACTTATCTGGTTGACGTACCAGTACAAGGCGTTTAAATGTTCCTTGCAAAAAGAGCACGCCACAATATCGAGCACGAACGGGATCGAACTCAGTACGCACGTTCTTATTTCCCCCCGCACTGTTTTTCCTGCCTAAGCACATACTATATTTAAACAAACCCTGTCAACATAAAGACGTATATCAACGTTTATTCGAGGTCAGTACATCGGTCGTATGTAAAGTGAACGTGGCTTCACTTAGCTTATAGCTTTTGTCAATTGTTATACATCAGCCTATATTGCATGGTAGAAGAACATCTGTTGGTCATCTTAGTCCGCGAATAAGGTATCGATTAGCTTCATAAAGTATTTCTTGTTACTGTGTTTATGTGAAACATACTTTGTTGTTGTTGTTTCGTTCTAGTTGGCACATATACGAATTACCGTTAATGCACAGTCAAAGGAAGCATAAATACCAATTATCTTCCAATTTGTAACATTTATTGCCCATTAATCTGTCACCATAAAATGGCTGCAACACCGTTCGAAACAACGGCGTCTTGATGAAGTGTTAGTTGACAATTGCGCTAGAAATGTGATCAGGAATGTACTTGTCTGTTAATAAATGCAATACCTTGGGTGTATTACCTAACACAGAAGTTGTGTGGGGACTGTTAATTGACTCGACTAATCACGTACAGCTTTTAACTATGAAAACTGAATGCATCCCTTGTTCCTCTGCAACAGAAAACACAGTAAAAATGTACATATGAGCCGTGTCTTGTGAAATGGAGTCTTCTTAAAATTGTAAAATTTGGAGCCTTAGATTAGTCAGCTGTCTACATACACATTGCCACATCAGACCTTGAAATGGCCGCCTTTATGCTATACAGATATAAATGCTTCAATTGACAACACAGACATGACGTCAAACTTATTTGACGTGAAAGTACCCTTTGG
The DNA here is from genome assembly GCA_031761405.1 of Serripes groenlandicus. Lineage (NCBI taxonomy): Eukaryota > Metazoa > Mollusca > Bivalvia > Cardiida > Cardiidae > Serripes > Serripes groenlandicus. Next base: position 61,906,433 of record JASEVX010000009.1, on the reverse strand, counting down.
ACCGTCCCGTGGTGTAATGTTCGGAGCGTGTGTCAATGCTGCAGCTGACCAGTATTCGATCCTCTGTCGCTTCAAACCAAATATTTTAAAAATGGCAGTAATGGTTTCCCTTCTTGGCGTTGAGGATTGCAGAGAAACTAAGAAGGCGACTGAGGCATTAGTACAAGGATACTTAAGGTACTGGTTAATTACCAAGAAAACGCAGTAATATAACTGAAATACTGTTGAAATCGGAATAAAACACCAATCAATCAAACAAATAAAGTAACTTAACAGACTCCAAATCATCGTACGCGACATATACATTGATCTCCTTTCCGCTTCTTAGCGTCGAATTGTATTGCAATAATATACAACAGTATATTTCGAACCTCTCCGCCATTCACAAATATGTCCTGAAAATCTAACAAGGCAGGAAAGTGCTTAATGCAGAAAATATCTGTATATCTATCTTTGTCTTGATTATGACAGTTTTGTTTAATTCGGGTTTACGCCGTTCTTAACACTATTTCATGTAAATCACGACGACAGAACATTTACTCATACTATTTTGCCTAAGCAGCCAATCCAAGGCTACTTGGCTGTTCCAAGGGAATGCCACATTGACATCCTCTTGATATCGAGCGGTGATCGCAACCGGGCTCGAATTCGCTACACTAACCACTCGACCACGGTGGATTCCTGGCTATGACAGAATATTCGTACTTGTTGGAGGAATACAGAAAGAACACGAAATATAATGAAAGGTCAGTATGATCCCATCTTTTCCAAAAATGGACATGCATAGGTCCCGTAATAAACCCGTTCTGTCGTGTCTAATCACTCGGATATAATCCTTCCCCAATTATGTAGGCATTTTGACAAATCTGTTACAGGCGACTTTTGTAAAAGAAAATGTGGCGAAGGGGGAAATCGCTCATAATGAGCAACTTTACCTGTTTCGTACAATGTTGTCTTGTCTATTCAATAAAAAAACCTTTTTTCCATGGAGGTTATCGACAGTTTTGTCTAGTTCAGTCAAAGAAGTCTATTGCAGAGTTGTTGTACTTGGGAAACGATTAAAGCACCGTATATTTATATATATATATATCTCTATTTTAAAAAAAGATTTCTCTATAACTTAGGGATATATATCTCTATAACCACCTAGGGATATATATCTCGAACATTGAGAGATAATTCTTTATAAAAAATATCACATTATCTTCAAGAAATATCTCTATAACATTATAGTTACATCTTTCTAAAATACCATGGTAATCATGAAGTATTTGGTATGACCCGGCCGGGGATCGAACCCAAGACCTCCCGCACCCGAGGCAGACGCTCTACCACTGTATATCTCTCAATATTAGAGATACATCTAATCATTGTCCAACGGGTTAAACGGCTTGCAATCACATTGATGGAATACTGACCTTTGATATACTTTCCCATTGTGTAAGTGTGAATGACAGGAAATTTTCCATGGCGTTAAGAGGTTTCGTCACGTGTCATTTATCTTCATTCAATACCCCCTGTGCTTTGAAATTGGTAAAGAAATACAAAATCAGACATAAACACACCACTTTTACTAAAATCGGAAGTTCATCTAAAACCATCTATGACCTGCCTTAGTCGAGTATGGGATCTGGTTGTTCATATTAGCACTGTACCAGTCCATGACCACCGCGACTGGGGACCTAAACAAGGGACGCCCGGCTCCAGATCTCCGACGCTAACCACTCGACCACGGCGGATTCCCCGAAGGAGCAGTAACTGCATGCACACATGTATACGTGATAATGTTATTAAGTTAACAATTCTGTACAATGTAGGTTTCAGATCAACCTGTCCATCCACTTCCATCTTACCAGAATACACACACATTGATAGGAGCTTATAACATGATTGTGTAAGTAATATGCAAACAGTGTATATCGTGATCAGACTGTGGATGCAGAGGCTGGTCTGGATCGATCTTAAACGTTCAATAAAGTCAACTTGTACCTTTTCCATTGGACTGGTTCATTTAAACCAATTCAATCGAAATCCGATCAAAATAAATATATTGACAATCAAATTGCATTTATAGTTCTGCTGGGAACACTTGCACAATTAGGTTGCGAGCAGGAAGATCCTGATCAGACTACAGAGAGACGAATGCTGATCATGATGTCCGCTGCTCGAAATATCCCAAAATTCCAGAAATGCGATTTGTGTTGGATATAGTTGATGAACAAATTGCAGATTTATATTTGATAAAACAATGCTGATTTATATTTGATGAAACAATGCTGATTTATATTTGACGAACAAATTGCTGAATTATATTTGATGAACAAATTGCTAATCTTATTTTGAAAAGGTACAAGCCTTTTCATAAAATACAATGTGCATACAATGTACGAATCCAATCAAATTCAGTATTTCACTTAACTGAGTTAATCCTTTCCCACATGCAAAAAGCATAAGCATCTTTATTAAAAAAGATTGTGGCTAAAGTAGAAATTACTCATACTTAGCGTCTCTATTTCACAACTTAATTATCCTCTCATTTAAACAGATTTTGCACAATATTGCCAAGATGCTTCAAAGATGTCCGCTTTATATTTGAAATGTTTGTGATAAGGTTGGGTTAAAAGCCGACTTTGATTTAAAAAGCTTAAACAATGTTATTAACTGTCGATATTGTGTAATCTCGTTCAATAATGATGTCAGACGGCTTTTTTACCCACTTATTTTTACTTAAATAGATATGGATCACGTCATTGCCTATTGTCAGATGATAAATGCGTCCATTAACGCTGTCTAACATCATAACATGTATTTGCATGAGTTTTACATCAATTTAAAATACATTTTCGAAATTAAATTGAATTTCTGAGATAAAATACGTCGATAAGCCAACAGTATTAGATAAAACTCTTTATTCGTGTTTTTTCTTGCCATCCCTATGTTAAACGACATTTAATGATAGCCAATCATAATCAATCCACCAATAAAATTACAGCGAAAGCGTTACTGCAGTATTTATTGAGTTATGTACGTAGACTTCGCCATGTGAAAAAGTCTTTGTTCGAGATTTGTCATGTTTAGAATAGTTCGCAGATTCGTCGAACCGAATCATAGCGGCAACTGGACATAGATCTCATGTCGGAATGTGTGACTTGACAGCGATCTCATGTCGGAATTTGTGACTAAACAAATATATCATGTCGGTTTGTGTGACTGGACAAAGGTCTCATGTCGGAATGTGTGATTGGACACATATCTTATGTCGGAATGTGTGACTTGGCAACGATCTCATGTCGGAATGTGTATCTGGACAAAGATCTCATGTCGTAATGTATGGCAGACCATAGATATCATGTTTTATTGCGTGACTGGCCAAAGATCTTATGTCGGAATGTGTGACTTGGCACTTATCTCATGTCGGAATATATGACTTGACAAAGATCTTATGTCGGAATGTGTGACTGGACAAAGATATTATGCCGGCATGTGTGACTGGACAAATATCTTATTTCTGATTGTGTGACTGGAAAAAGATCTTATGTCGGAATGTGTGCCTTGGCAAAGATCTCATGTCGGAATGTGTGACTGGACAAAGATATTATGTCGGAATGTATGACTTGACAAATATCTCATGGTTGAGAGTGTGACCTTGTCAAAGATCTCATGTCAGAAAGTGTAACTGGACAGATATCTCATGTCGGAATGTGACTTGACAGTCACTCCCAGACCTTGTATTGGATTACGTCATATAACAGATAACATCAAATACCCACAATCCTATCTACTCAAAATGTGTTCCAGTTTGTAATGACAAAAAGCCTTCCTGTACCTATAATAAGATGGAACTATGGATTTTATTTGTTAATATCGAAGAAGGCCAAGCACTGAAAAATTAAACATCAGGGTGTGTATTGTTATTGCCACACATACATTCAAATCACTACGGAATAAAGTTTCAAAATAAAGATTTTTTTTATCTGATGGAAGCTTCATATTATGTTAATACAAACTATATAATGGTATCCTTTTTTACTTAATATCAACGTTCGCAGACGAAATTTCTAAACATGAAAAGAAAGAAGATTGTTAATAACTGAACTTCTTCCTCGTTGAATTTAATAAAGTTTGTATACCAATTATCTTTAAAACACGTAGATGTATGATGTATGGGACAATCCACAGAAACACAAACCTTCGGAATTGTGTGACCGGTCAACATTCAGGATCTTTCCTCTTCGCCATCGTTACATACATACAGCATGGAAGTTATATACATATATGAGCCGTTCGACGAGAAACCAACATTATGGACTCTGCGTAAAGTATCGATCCAGATCAGCCTACGCAGGATAATCCGGGACGACACATTCCGTCCCAGGGGGGGATACAGGTATAGAGTAATAATTCATGAAACAGAAAATCCACAGAAGGCGAAAAGTGTCTTTCTGGGTTAACCAGCGCGGCATGCTTAGGCTTATCCGGGTCGATTCTTTACCACAATGTTGATTTTCTCGTGGAACGGTTCATATATATATGTATCACAGTACGAATGGGCCAGGTCGCTATTCAGAGCTTTCGACTAGGACAGATCCAGATCAGTTTGTGACACCGTGCAGTCAGATCAGAATCCGTCCATTTTGCTATTTTGTCGTTCAGGCATCCATAGAGTTCCTAGTGAACAGAAAGGATTATAATAAAACGGGTGCGGATATATTGAACCATAGAGAAAGGATCAACGGCATTTACCGTTATCACTAATATCACGTAACGGATCCCCATAAACCGTACATGCATGAAGTCACTCCTGTGACTTTTTGGGCAATTAAATACAGAGTGGAGATGGGTGTTCTTACCTCTGCTGATCTTTATCCACAGGGTGTTGGTCCTTTCTGGCTCTTTTATTGAATAGTTCAGTCTCTGATCTCAACAATACACAAAACAAAGTCAAACAAATAGCGCATATATTTTCGCTGTTCACATTGGTACACATCCAGTGTGGAACTTCATCACACCAACCTTTGATGCATCCCGCGGCACGTAATAGTCCTGCAATAAATACAAATAAATGCAGAAATGCGAAAACTGAGAGCAAATAAAAACTTGTATACCTATCTGACTTCTCATCTCAATGAAACGATTTAGGAGATGTGTTACTTCAAAATTAGTTTCGAATGGGCGTTTTTTGTATGGTACTACGACCCGAAATCAATTCAGTTGTGGTGTTACACTACACACATGTTTGCAATTTGACAACCTGGAGTAACCCGCCCTTACCATTCCATTATCGGAGCAAGCATACACTAGAAATGGCGGCGCCCTTTTTGACAGCGTGTTGCAATTAAAAGGCTAAACATTTTTTTTGAGGACCAAATTGGTTAAACCTTTCAAACTTTGAAAGTAGTTTGCTTCTTTATTCATGTATTGATTCTAAACATCAAGTTGTATTGAACGGCTTTAGTGTTTACGAACATCAATTATATATCTTCTAAATTTCGATTTATGCCATTAAATGATACCATTATAATAACTTAAAATTTCATAATGTCAAACTATTTTTTTTACAACAAATCAACAACAGACGAAATTGAAAACAATTAGCCAGAAAGATGGAAACTCTCTATAAATGAAAGAACAATGTTTCCTAAAATCGTCTGCTGCTTACATGCACAATAAAGCATCTGTATGTTGGAAATAGTTAACAAGTCCCCAACATCCATGGGATTAAAAATTGTGCAACACATTAAAATGATTTAAACGAGAGTGATATTACATGCCATCATGGAGCCAGTAAAAAAAAAAAAAAAAATACTGCTTTTTTCAAACGAATTACCCAAGAAAAAGTGCCAATCAGTAACAATAGTGTTATTTTACATGACGTCATTTCGCCCACCAACACCATTTTTTCGATAATAATTTGACATGAGATTTCCATCATCGACGTAATAAGTTAACTAGGGTTCCGTTGTTCATTTTGAGTGGTTTCGGAAATCTCGTCAACTACATGTCAAAAATACAATTGCAAATTAGAAATTGTTGACCTGAATTTGACATCCGATTGTTTAGGGATATAAATCGTTCTTAACGGTGCTGAACACCAGATGGAGATCAACATTTTGAAATGTTGAAACTTCTGCAAATATTTCTAATAGTGACAACACAGTAAGTAATTAATAGTTAAAAACTATTTTGGCAGTAAATGTTGAAAATCAGTCAATTGAAAGTATTAAAAATGTACACATTTGGCTTAACGGGTATGTCTATCCAGTAATAAGCATACACGATCAATATTTAAGATGTTTGTTGTACTCGAAAGTGAAAATATTACTCTAATTCTATCCCGGAAATACGATTCTAATCAAGATCTTGAGACTAAAATCTTGTGGACGTGATTCTCGCTGTAAAAAACTTCATTTTTTGTTTATTTGTTTGAAGAAACATTCATACATTAGACTGAGAGTGAACTATATTCCGAAACAACGCGTATGGACGGGTTCGACTGATTTTAATTATAATGTTACTGTATTGGGGTTAAACGCCGTACTTAGCGAGTTTTCAGTAAACGACTGTGTTTAAACTGTTCGCATACACAAGAAGGTCCCTATTTGCCTGACTTGGTATCATTTTAATCACTGTTTGATATCGAGTTAATGAACCCTTCTGAGGGCATTTACCCTTTCCCACATGTATACGCATTTTGACGCCTCTGTACTACATGAAAACATTGTGGCAAAAAGAGACATTGCTCATTATGAGCAATTTATCGTGTTGCCTCAATGTTTTCATCTCTTTTGAATAATCATACTTTGCATAACTGAAATATCTGTTACTTTACCTGGATATTTTCAATCAAAGCTGTCCTCTGCAGATTTGTTCTATGCGTGAAAGGGTTAACAAAGTTAGAAGTCATTCAAATGCGAAATCGAGAAAATGTGTCATTCATTCTGTAGCGTGATAAAAACACAATTTCCGTTGAAATGTTGATCTTGTTAGGTAAGTAATCGTAAAATCATATCTGTGAAAAAGTTAACGGGATCATTGTGTCAATAAGTACGATATTCTTTTCGATTGCAACTTTTAGATTTACAAGTTTCAAAAGAAATGAGAGATATTTTTAACGTTTACAGTAGTAGAAAGACTATAAAGTTAGCTTTGCATATCCAAATGCATAGTATAAGAAATTTGGACATGTATGTCAAACTATGGAATGGACAATGGTCATTCAGGAAAGCGTATGTTCATGTCAACGCCTAAGAGCGAAATACATTGAATGTACAAGAAAGCATCTGTCATTGTTCATGCAATTTCGATTTTCATTAAAGAATGACTATATATTGTTCAGAAATGTCTCACTTATAAGCATATTGGGATGTTGCAAATACCTTTTATATGAGACCGTTCACGGAAAAAGGTACACATTTACTTTGTGAATTGTGTAGACCGAAAATCCGATCTTTAGATATTCACCAGTATCATACAAGTACTATGATGGAAAATTGCCTTGCAAATGGGCACTCCACCATGACTACCGCAAACACGAATCGAACACGGTACACCCGGTGTCAGATTCCCCATTCTATCTACCCAGCGTTCGTCTATGTAATGTAGGAAGCACCAATGGATAGCGTAGATAATCAATTGATACATTTTCTCTACAATAAACACACCTATCTACTATAAGTTAAACCCAATGACCATTTTGTGAAACCTGTACCACCAATAAAACGTCAGGCTGGCCGGCGAAGCCGCGTTGTTTTCTTTCCAAGGTATTTACGGCTGCCAACTCAACATTTTTATCTTAATATTCCTATTGATTGGGGTTTAACGCCGTTTTCAACAATTCTTTACTCACATAACGACGTCCAGTTCACCTACTCGTGTGTTTCCTGGCTATCTCACACCAGTACTCCACACAGCGTTCTTTCCTAGCATTTGGCTGCTTTTCCACTTAGATTGTAAGTCCATTGGTGGAAGACGAATGACGTTTGTCACATTGACTGCTGTCAACTATCTGAAAGAATGTTGGCCGAGCTGGGGTTCGAAAGCCCTCGTCGCTACCGACTGACCTACCGGGGTTCGATATTCCTAGAATCGGCCTATGACATTTATCAAATCTAAAAGCTGAAAAAAAAAAGAAAAATTAAAGCAATGAAACCCGTTTAACAAAAAACAAAATCTGATACTAAGAGACACGTTTGTAAAATTCAAGCCTGTCGTGTCAGATAAATAGGTCAATGAGAACAATGTTCATAGAAATGGACATTGTTTTTTATCCAAAAATAACGCCTGTTGATTTATTGATAGCTGTTTCGTTTCCGAGGAACGTAATGAAATGTAGGGGAATCTGTAGAAATGTCAAGCCTTTATTGGATGGGGACTTATCGAACAGAACTTTAACAGATTCTCTTTATATCGCGTCTGTGCTTGTAATTTTCTGTAACATTACCAATTTGCGTCGACAATAAAATCAACTAAATGGTCGAGTACAAAGTAAGGGTGGTCATATTGTCAGTAGTAACTTCGATATAATGAGGTTGTTAACGAGGTCACGTGTTTGTCCTGAACCATTCCCAACATGCAACACAATCTGTAGCAGACGCGTTTGAAAACGTCTTCCCAAAAGGGTTGAAATCTTTTCATCTGAAAGTGTAATGAACGAATTGAGTTACAGGAGATATTGACCATTTTTACCATTTTTTTGCGTCGAAATGCGTCTACATGTGAGAAACGGTTTCATGGACATATAGGATATTTCATGAGTGTTAATTTATTATCTCATTTAATAGAATAGTTTACTAAGATGGAATGCCGCGAGCCTTGGCGATTGTCATATTCAGCTTAGAGAACGAGTTTATTAGGCGTGAATTATCAACTTTATCATAACAGAATGGGACGAGAAGCATGAGAACTTCACATTACTATAATTTCGCAGCTTGTAATACACAAATGTCTGTGTTTTATTCTAAAGATGATGCATTTGGTAGTGTAAATATAATTGAGCTTTATTTATACAGTTCAAAATGCTGCAGACGCATTACGTTTAATGGTTATTGATCAAGCTAAGTGTGAAGGTGGGGAAATACAATTGATAGTTTTTCATTAAAGTAGTATTGTTATGTAAAAATATAATCGCTGTTTTTCCATTTCCAGACGAATTTCAATTTGAAATTGATGAAACGTTTCAAAGAATATGATGTATGCTATTTTGACTCGTATTACGGACAACTCTTAATAAAGCGTCTGCGAAAGATGATGTTGTGAAATAATAGAAACAGATTGCTATGGCAAAATATCTCTACTGTCAATTCATTGTTCGTTCAACACAGACCAATCAGCATCTAAGCCAAGATTGCAAAGCTGATGTTGAAAGCATTTCTTTGGTGTCAAAGACCCCTAAAACCCCTCCTAAAATAAAACAAACAAACAAAACCCTTCACTGAGCGCATGGAAAACAAGAACTATATTACCTCCTTAGTATATAGAACTACAAGACATGTCTATCAGCTACTTTGTTTGAGTCAGAAAAGAGTAGATTTTAAAAACAAGAGCGCCACAAGAGAACGCCATCGCTCGTCTGCTTTTTTTCTAAGTCGAACAAGGGGCATTACTGAATAATTATTAAAGCTAGAGTTATGTGAGTTGGTATAGAAATACGTATTATTCCCAAAAACATGTATACCAAGTTTCATTTGAAAATGTTGAACGGCTTTTGAGTTATTATGTAAGGTTAAAATTGTCCGACGACGAGACAATAACAACGAAGACGACAACGACGACAACCCTGATTTTTTTCTTTGAAAAACAGACGAGCTAAAACTATGGGTTTCATTCTCTTCATATACCTGATTGTTTGTTTCTGGACATTGATGCATTTTTGGATTACGGTTTGAAGGGAATGTCTCTTGGTCTGAGACCCTTATTCCTTATTAAACAAGAAGTTAAGAGTTCTCATAAATGTGACGATGCTTCAGCATGAAATGCATGCGTACATTTACGAGAAATAGCTTGATCGTGTGGTGTATGGTTATTATTGTCACCTGGTCGAAACCATTGGAACATAATCAGAATGGCCTAACAGAGAGAGCACCTGGACATGTGATTTCTGAATCAACCAATCATATAAAAGCTTTCGACGTAAAGATTTTCACTCAACAAGTAAATTAGGGCTGTATTTGTCTAGGATTGTATAAATCTAAAATAAGTAGAATAAGAAATATATTCTGTGCTCGGGTAATTGGACAACGTTCCTATCATGACACTTTATATGATGAATGAGAAACTAAACATTGATATGTAATTGCACTCGGGATATAATATAAACTTCGTATGGATATGTATCGAAATGTTATGATAATGTTGTTGGAGTGATTATTATAAAGCAATTTTGACCTAATCCTGACATGTGTGCAATAACATACAAGCGGTGCTCCAGGAAAACCAACGATATCGTTACTTTTACAAATGTAAACACATACCTGCCTGAGCATGTATGCTATCGACTCCGTATTTCAGAAGTTTCTTGAATATCTTTATAACCTAATGTGGAATAGTACAAAGCAAAATCAGAATGAGAGGATACACAGGCTAATTGGGACCTACACTGATCAAAAATACCTAACGGTTAATTTGCGCAGAGTGCCTATCAGATAGTATCATGAAACAAATGTTTTTTCGTCGATTGTTTTATCAGATTTTTGAAAATACACATGTTAGGTCAAAGGACACACTAATGCGCCGAGGGCCCGGGTAGCTCAAACAAGAATCAGCCAATTTATTGGTAAGATTGTTTTTTTGGCGTACTGGTGTGAGAAAATTACTTTATAACACATGGATAGGAGACCTGACCGCCGTGATAGGAATGAAACATTGTTGAAAACAGCGATAAACCCCCCAAACAAATCAGTCAAGCTATAAACCCAGGACAATATTCACTAGAAATACGCATTGTAAACTAAAAACCAAGCAAATTACGATTCGTCGTAAAAACTGTGTTCCTGTAATCTTCATATAAAGGTTTTCCAATGAGCTGCAGTAATAGGACACTTCTTTTTGTTATCTTCTGATGGATGAGACATTAAACATTCATAGTAGACCACTCGGGAAATAACGCTGTGCAGTATAGAAATTTATTAATGTTTCTGAAGCGATTAGAAACCATAAAACCAAAAAGAGGCAATATATACAATTTGTCGTAGAAATTTTACGACAAAAGAAAATCTCCAATTTTACAAGTAAATGTCAAAGAAATGATTCAGAAAGGGAAAACAATGATTTCCTTCCTCAGTGTTTAGCATGGAGAGTCGGCAATCGCCGACCTGATTAATGAGTGGGACTCTTGGTAGCCTCTTACATCACAGCGGACATGTGTAATCTTGACAGTTAAGACGAATACAAATCCGGGTTCAAATAGCCCTGTCATACAGAAATACTGTCTACATGGTAATTAGCCCTGTCATACGAAATAATGTTCATTATTTCACAATGTTATACATTGTCTGATGTTAATACGAAAAAAAACCATGAATGGGTTTTTTCGCTTATACGTGTGAAAGCTCGAGCCAAAGGCTCGAGCAAAGCACGCCTATAGGTTACACGTACGAACACATCATACGAGATGAAAACAACGAGAATTCAGTACAATCTTACTGTTTTTCACATATCAAATCTCAACCCCATAGCACTTTTTTTCGGCCATTTTGCTTCCGGTCTTACTGGACGGACAAATTATCGTAACCTATTCATTTCGTAACCGGTAAAACCCACAAACACGATATTCGCATGTTTTGACAAATCAAAAAATACTTAGAACTAGAGAGAAAAATTAAATTAAATTCCTTCTCGATAAAGGAATGAAAACAAGGAATCTGATATGTGATAATTTGCGTGTAATTGCACTCGTTTTCTATTTTTAAAATAATATTTTCTCAACCGGAAGTAAACACATCCAAAAGTGACGTCATTGCAACGAAAAGTAACGTCATTGTAAGGCAAGTAATACATAAATAACAAAAGGAAAACGACAGGAATGGTAGGAAAAGATAGTTTGACTCGTCACAAATGGATTTCATTCACTGGAAGGACTTTATGAAGGCTAAGTCGACTAATCTTTTGTACCTGTCATCATTATTTCATGGATTTTATATCTTTGCAATATAGAGAAGCAATAAACACTTGAAAATGATTGTAAATATTTCAACGGAAGTTATCGTTCGTTACACTGGCCTCGGATATTATTTTAACTGAACAGGACGAACAATTCTGTTTCTGTATCGGCATAGCTTCATTTCAAGGTAAGCTATTTATTATATCAATTAATTTGCTTAAAAATATAACTTCATTTCTAAATTATTTGTTAGTATCTGTTTGGACACGTTTTCCACGATTGCTTTCGTCACATCGACGTGACGTCACATGGTGCATCCCATGGTGTGTATCGTTTTTTGTCTGTATCTGTCCATTTGAAGCTCGAAGCCGTCTTGTCAAATGTTGACTCCACTTCAAGAAAATAGCTAAACTATCATATCTTCGACTGTCTAGTTGTATTGACTTTTAAGACGTTTATCTATTTAATGCAGTATATGTAGCAAAACAAACAAAAACTACAGTCAATTCAAATTATTTGCCCTTCAATTTACATTATTTTTTTACATTGTACAGTTTAACAGTTTATGTCTATGACCTACATGTAGTCTTTGTCAAATCATGAAAGTATGACCAGAATCAGTTCACCCTGGTTTTGGGGGTATACATAGTAAACTGTCTTAAGCCATATATCCTCCAACCTGAAAGAGAGGAAAACACTTTCATGCCTTCAAATGTAGTTATATTGATCAAACTCAAATGAGTCCATTGTTTTAAAGGAATGATGTCATATTGTGGGCTATCAATAAAAACACATTACTTTTCTTTCAACAGGCTTAAATTTCTAGTAGATTTATCTTTTTTTTTTATATCCCAAAATGTGTTTATTGATCAAACTCAAATAAAAACTGTTTTAAAGAAATTATGTCATATATTATATATGTGGACTATCAGTAAAAACACATTACTTCACTTTCAACAGGCTGCATTTCTAGTACTAGTAGATTCATCTTTTTTTTTAACCAAAAATTTGTTTATTGATCAAACTCAAATGAGTCATGATTGTTTATAAAGAAATGATGTCATATGGGGGGCTATCAGTAAAAACACATTACTTTTCTTTCAACAGGCTGAATTTCTAGTAGTTTCATATTTATTTATTGTTATCCAAAAATGTGTTTTATTGATCAGATTGGACAACTTAGGTACTAAGAATTTTAAACATTATTTTCACTAGGTTATTTTAAATACTCTGCATGTATGTATTCAAACAACATTTTAAACAAAAGATTCAACATCTATTGACAGCACTATTTTCATATTTGGGAGCGCAACAACCAATGATGTCATAGAACTCTATCAAATTGAAGAGCAAATGCAAAATAAAAGCCTTTCAATACAGTCACCGATTTAGGTCCGTCTATGAAACAGGGCAATGTACACTAAATATATATCAAACTTAAATAAGGTAAAAACAAACTGTGCATTGAAATCTGTAGATAAAGAGGATCAATCTCTTTTTAAATTCAACAAACACTCAACATACTTTTTATTCAAATAAATTTGTATAAAACATTTTGGTTGAAAAATAAAGACAACTTCATCTGTTTTTTCAACAGAAAAAGGCTTATAGATATATATATAAGGGCAGTTCATAATTAATGTCAGTTATATTAGTCACCCAGTAACCTCACATAAGTGTTCTGTCCCTCTGATATAACTGAAATACCACAGAAATGTATCTGTTTTCTATGTAATTTATTGTGAAATCCATTTTTTCTGTGTGAAATTGTATAATCTATACAATAGAAATGGTAAAATTTAAATTGGGTATACATTCATTGTAACAAAAAAAATTCTTATACTTTACTGGTAATAAAAATTACACATATTTTCATGAACTGCTGCTCAAATTAAAAACCTATACTGTAGTTTAATGGTAAAACACCAAGCTAACAAGAGTTCTAAGATCAAATCTCAGCAGGTACATGTTTTGAAAGAAGCAACTTAAACTTAACAATGTATACATGATAACAATTATGTTGTGGGGAGTTGTCTTACTTAAACACTTATTACATTTTTATCCAGGCTTCTAGTGTCAAATAGTATTACTCCCTGTACCCTGTTTTCAAAAGCTTTTATAAATGAGCAATAACAATTTAAACAAAATGGAAATGGTTATCAACATTGATAACTCTGAGAATCTGTACACATGTTCAAGGTTTGAGTCCAGCTTTGATAACCGTTTCTAATATCAAATAGTTTTTAACGAAATTTATACATCATATTTTTTAGTAATAGAGCAATTTTAACATGATCACTAACAATGTTAAAATTATTGCAAATTCTTCTGGGAAAATCCATTTCTCTGTTATGTAACTTTTTATAATTTCTTTATTTGCTATAAACATAAGTTGTTTATTGTTTTATGCAATAAAATGTATATTGTATGATATTGAGAATCAGATCTTTCATTATCCATTTTTTTTTCCAAACACAACATATTTCAGATACATGTATATATAATCAGTTTGTTGACACTAAGGTCATGGTACTTATTAACAAATAATCTGATGCTGTTTTCATGTTTTACAAATTAAAAAACCAGAAAAGGAAGATAGGTGTTTCAAAGTGAAAATGTTGTTGAATAGTGAAACATATTGTTCCATTTTGGATATGTTCATGTTTGGATCAATTACACCATTCCGACAATGTATTCAGATTAGTCCAACAGAAATCAAAGTAATTTACATCAGACAAGGGGCTAAACTTTACCCTTTCCAACATACATCATTATAAATGGGACTTTGTGAAAATATTTGTCAAAAATTACAGTTTTCTCAGGTCTGTATCTCATAGGATTATACATTTCAGCCAGATCATGCAAAGTTAGCCATCTGCCTTGGAAGGATTGGTTGTTGTGGGGAGTTATGTTAGTTATTCTAGAAAGCCAGGGGGGAAAATGTTAAGGTGAACTGAAGTACCATTGAAAGTAATGTTAATTAAGCACAAGTCATTCAATCAACACAATGGTAAGAGTCAGTTTCCAATTATATGTATTACTAGTTTACAAATAAACTGGTATTTGTAAAAAATAAATCAGAACATTCTTCAATGCCTTCTATATACTACTAGTGTTGAGTTTTCCATCAACATCCTTGGTAAATCTGTACAGTCTGTTACAATCCTGATCTATTAAAAAAATAAAACAGATAATATATGTACAAATTAAACTTAAATTGGCATGCCTAAGTTTCGTTTTTTTCTCAATATGTTTTTCAAATCTGTTTTGTAACTTTCTACAATTTGCCTATTAATTTCGTTTCTCTTGTTGGGGGACAGACAGGTGCTTAATTAATTTGTTCATGCTTTCACACGACCTAGGCTTTTGCCCTAATTAACATATTATGTTAACAGGTGTGAGATTTTTTTTATTTTCTTTTTTTTTTTTTTTCAATATAACCCATGAAGTTTTCTGAAATGAAACTGGCCAAATCCATGGGGGCCCGCCATTTTGGGTATGT
>JASEVX010000009.1:61844455-61890634 GCA_031761405.1 Serripes groenlandicus | reverse complement strand
AATAATTCATGAAACAGAAAATCCACAGAAGGCGAAAAGTGTCTTTCTGGGTTAACCAGCGCGGCATGCTTAGGCTTATCCGGGTCGATTCTTTACCACAATGTTGATTTTCTCGTGGAACGGTTCATATATATATGTATCACAGTACGAATGGGCCAGGTCGCTATTCAGAGCTTTCGACTAGGACAGATCCAGATCAGTTTGTGACACCGTGCAGTCAGATCAGAATCCGTCCATTTTGCTATTTTGTCGTTCAGGCATCCATAGAGTTCCTAGTGAACAGAAAGGATTATAATAAAACGGGTGCGGATATATTGAACCATAGAGAAAGGATCAACGGCATTTACCGTTATCACTAATATCACGTAACGGATCCCCATAAACCGTACATGCATGAAGTCACTCCTGTGACTTTTTGGGCAATTAAATACAGAGTGGAGATGGGTGTTCTTACCTCTGCTGATCTTTATCCACAGGGTGTTGGTCCTTTCTGGCTCTTTTATTGAATAGTTCAGTCTCTGATCTCAACAATACACAAAACAAAGTCAAACAAATAGCGCATATATTTTCGCTGTTCACATTGGTACACATCCAGTGTGGAACTTCATCACACCAACCTTTGATGCATCCCGCGGCACGTAATAGTCCTGCAATAAATACAAATAAATGCAGAAATGCGAAAACTGAGAGCAAATAAAAACTTGTATACCTATCTGACTTCTCATCTCAATGAAACGATTTAGGAGATGTGTTACTTCAAAATTAGTTTCGAATGGGCGTTTTTTGTATGGTACTACGACCCGAAATCAATTCAGTTGTGGTGTTACACTACACACATGTTTGCAATTTGACAACCTGGAGTAACCCGCCCTTACCATTCCATTATCGGAGCAAGCATACACTAGAAATGGCGGCGCCCTTTTTGACAGCGTGTTGCAATTAAAAGGCTAAACATTTTTTTTGAGGACCAAATTGGTTAAACCTTTCAAACTTTGAAAGTAGTTTGCTTCTTTATTCATGTATTGATTCTAAACATCAAGTTGTATTGAACGGCTTTAGTGTTTACGAACATCAATTATATATCTTCTAAATTTCGATTTATGCCATTAAATGATACCATTATAATAACTTAAAATTTCATAATGTCAAACTATTTTTTTTACAACAAATCAACAACAGACGAAATTGAAAACAATTAGCCAGAAAGATGGAAACTCTCTATAAATGAAAGAACAATGTTTCCTAAAATCGTCTGCTGCTTACATGCACAATAAAGCATCTGTATGTTGGAAATAGTTAACAAGTCCCCAACATCCATGGGATTAAAAATTGTGCAACACATTAAAATGATTTAAACGAGAGTGATATTACATGCCATCATGGAGCCAGTAAAAAAAAAAAAAAAAATACTGCTTTTTTCAAACGAATTACCCAAGAAAAAGTGCCAATCAGTAACAATAGTGTTATTTTACATGACGTCATTTCGCCCACCAACACCATTTTTTCGATAATAATTTGACATGAGATTTCCATCATCGACGTAATAAGTTAACTAGGGTTCCGTTGTTCATTTTGAGTGGTTTCGGAAATCTCGTCAACTACATGTCAAAAATACAATTGCAAATTAGAAATTGTTGACCTGAATTTGACATCCGATTGTTTAGGGATATAAATCGTTCTTAACGGTGCTGAACACCAGATGGAGATCAACATTTTGAAATGTTGAAACTTCTGCAAATATTTCTAATAGTGACAACACAGTAAGTAATTAATAGTTAAAAACTATTTTGGCAGTAAATGTTGAAAATCAGTCAATTGAAAGTATTAAAAATGTACACATTTGGCTTAACGGGTATGTCTATCCAGTAATAAGCATACACGATCAATATTTAAGATGTTTGTTGTACTCGAAAGTGAAAATATTACTCTAATTCTATCCCGGAAATACGATTCTAATCAAGATCTTGAGACTAAAATCTTGTGGACGTGATTCTCGCTGTAAAAAACTTCATTTTTTGTTTATTTGTTTGAAGAAACATTCATACATTAGACTGAGAGTGAACTATATTCCGAAACAACGCGTATGGACGGGTTCGACTGATTTTAATTATAATGTTACTGTATTGGGGTTAAACGCCGTACTTAGCGAGTTTTCAGTAAACGACTGTGTTTAAACTGTTCGCATACACAAGAAGGTCCCTATTTGCCTGACTTGGTATCATTTTAATCACTGTTTGATATCGAGTTAATGAACCCTTCTGAGGGCATTTACCCTTTCCCACATGTATACGCATTTTGACGCCTCTGTACTACATGAAAACATTGTGGCAAAAAGAGACATTGCTCATTATGAGCAATTTATCGTGTTGCCTCAATGTTTTCATCTCTTTTGAATAATCATACTTTGCATAACTGAAATATCTGTTACTTTACCTGGATATTTTCAATCAAAGCTGTCCTCTGCAGATTTGTTCTATGCGTGAAAGGGTTAACAAAGTTAGAAGTCATTCAAATGCGAAATCGAGAAAATGTGTCATTCATTCTGTAGCGTGATAAAAACACAATTTCCGTTGAAATGTTGATCTTGTTAGGTAAGTAATCGTAAAATCATATCTGTGAAAAAGTTAACGGGATCATTGTGTCAATAAGTACGATATTCTTTTCGATTGCAACTTTTAGATTTACAAGTTTCAAAAGAAATGAGAGATATTTTTAACGTTTACAGTAGTAGAAAGACTATAAAGTTAGCTTTGCATATCCAAATGCATAGTATAAGAAATTTGGACATGTATGTCAAACTATGGAATGGACAATGGTCATTCAGGAAAGCGTATGTTCATGTCAACGCCTAAGAGCGAAATACATTGAATGTACAAGAAAGCATCTGTCATTGTTCATGCAATTTCGATTTTCATTAAAGAATGACTATATATTGTTCAGAAATGTCTCACTTATAAGCATATTGGGATGTTGCAAATACCTTTTATATGAGACCGTTCACGGAAAAAGGTACACATTTACTTTGTGAATTGTGTAGACCGAAAATCCGATCTTTAGATATTCACCAGTATCATACAAGTACTATGATGGAAAATTGCCTTGCAAATGGGCACTCCACCATGACTACCGCAAACACGAATCGAACACGGTACACCCGGTGTCAGATTCCCCATTCTATCTACCCAGCGTTCGTCTATGTAATGTAGGAAGCACCAATGGATAGCGTAGATAATCAATTGATACATTTTCTCTACAATAAACACACCTATCTACTATAAGTTAAACCCAATGACCATTTTGTGAAACCTGTACCACCAATAAAACGTCAGGCTGGCCGGCGAAGCCGCGTTGTTTTCTTTCCAAGGTATTTACGGCTGCCAACTCAACATTTTTATCTTAATATTCCTATTGATTGGGGTTTAACGCCGTTTTCAACAATTCTTTACTCACATAACGACGTCCAGTTCACCTACTCGTGTGTTTCCTGGCTATCTCACACCAGTACTCCACACAGCGTTCTTTCCTAGCATTTGGCTGCTTTTCCACTTAGATTGTAAGTCCATTGGTGGAAGACGAATGACGTTTGTCACATTGACTGCTGTCAACTATCTGAAAGAATGTTGGCCGAGCTGGGGTTCGAAAGCCCTCGTCGCTACCGACTGACCTACCGGGGTTCGATATTCCTAGAATCGGCCTATGACATTTATCAAATCTAAAAGCTGAAAAAAAAAAGAAAAATTAAAGCAATGAAACCCGTTTAACAAAAAACAAAATCTGATACTAAGAGACACGTTTGTAAAATTCAAGCCTGTCGTGTCAGATAAATAGGTCAATGAGAACAATGTTCATAGAAATGGACATTGTTTTTTATCCAAAAATAACGCCTGTTGATTTATTGATAGCTGTTTCGTTTCCGAGGAACGTAATGAAATGTAGGGGAATCTGTAGAAATGTCAAGCCTTTATTGGATGGGGACTTATCGAACAGAACTTTAACAGATTCTCTTTATATCGCGTCTGTGCTTGTAATTTTCTGTAACATTACCAATTTGCGTCGACAATAAAATCAACTAAATGGTCGAGTACAAAGTAAGGGTGGTCATATTGTCAGTAGTAACTTCGATATAATGAGGTTGTTAACGAGGTCACGTGTTTGTCCTGAACCATTCCCAACATGCAACACAATCTGTAGCAGACGCGTTTGAAAACGTCTTCCCAAAAGGGTTGAAATCTTTTCATCTGAAAGTGTAATGAACGAATTGAGTTACAGGAGATATTGACCATTTTTACCATTTTTTTGCGTCGAAATGCGTCTACATGTGAGAAACGGTTTCATGGACATATAGGATATTTCATGAGTGTTAATTTATTATCTCATTTAATAGAATAGTTTACTAAGATGGAATGCCGCGAGCCTTGGCGATTGTCATATTCAGCTTAGAGAACGAGTTTATTAGGCGTGAATTATCAACTTTATCATAACAGAATGGGACGAGAAGCATGAGAACTTCACATTACTATAATTTCGCAGCTTGTAATACACAAATGTCTGTGTTTTATTCTAAAGATGATGCATTTGGTAGTGTAAATATAATTGAGCTTTATTTATACAGTTCAAAATGCTGCAGACGCATTACGTTTAATGGTTATTGATCAAGCTAAGTGTGAAGGTGGGGAAATACAATTGATAGTTTTTCATTAAAGTAGTATTGTTATGTAAAAATATAATCGCTGTTTTTCCATTTCCAGACGAATTTCAATTTGAAATTGATGAAACGTTTCAAAGAATATGATGTATGCTATTTTGACTCGTATTACGGACAACTCTTAATAAAGCGTCTGCGAAAGATGATGTTGTGAAATAATAGAAACAGATTGCTATGGCAAAATATCTCTACTGTCAATTCATTGTTCGTTCAACACAGACCAATCAGCATCTAAGCCAAGATTGCAAAGCTGATGTTGAAAGCATTTCTTTGGTGTCAAAGACCCCTAAAACCCCTCCTAAAATAAAACAAACAAACAAAACCCTTCACTGAGCGCATGGAAAACAAGAACTATATTACCTCCTTAGTATATAGAACTACAAGACATGTCTATCAGCTACTTTGTTTGAGTCAGAAAAGAGTAGATTTTAAAAACAAGAGCGCCACAAGAGAACGCCATCGCTCGTCTGCTTTTTTTCTAAGTCGAACAAGGGGCATTACTGAATAATTATTAAAGCTAGAGTTATGTGAGTTGGTATAGAAATACGTATTATTCCCAAAAACATGTATACCAAGTTTCATTTGAAAATGTTGAACGGCTTTTGAGTTATTATGTAAGGTTAAAATTGTCCGACGACGAGACAATAACAACGAAGACGACAACGACGACAACCCTGATTTTTTTCTTTGAAAAACAGACGAGCTAAAACTATGGGTTTCATTCTCTTCATATACCTGATTGTTTGTTTCTGGACATTGATGCATTTTTGGATTACGGTTTGAAGGGAATGTCTCTTGGTCTGAGACCCTTATTCCTTATTAAACAAGAAGTTAAGAGTTCTCATAAATGTGACGATGCTTCAGCATGAAATGCATGCGTACATTTACGAGAAATAGCTTGATCGTGTGGTGTATGGTTATTATTGTCACCTGGTCGAAACCATTGGAACATAATCAGAATGGCCTAACAGAGAGAGCACCTGGACATGTGATTTCTGAATCAACCAATCATATAAAAGCTTTCGACGTAAAGATTTTCACTCAACAAGTAAATTAGGGCTGTATTTGTCTAGGATTGTATAAATCTAAAATAAGTAGAATAAGAAATATATTCTGTGCTCGGGTAATTGGACAACGTTCCTATCATGACACTTTATATGATGAATGAGAAACTAAACATTGATATGTAATTGCACTCGGGATATAATATAAACTTCGTATGGATATGTATCGAAATGTTATGATAATGTTGTTGGAGTGATTATTATAAAGCAATTTTGACCTAATCCTGACATGTGTGCAATAACATACAAGCGGTGCTCCAGGAAAACCAACGATATCGTTACTTTTACAAATGTAAACACATACCTGCCTGAGCATGTATGCTATCGACTCCGTATTTCAGAAGTTTCTTGAATATCTTTATAACCTAATGTGGAATAGTACAAAGCAAAATCAGAATGAGAGGATACACAGGCTAATTGGGACCTACACTGATCAAAAATACCTAACGGTTAATTTGCGCAGAGTGCCTATCAGATAGTATCATGAAACAAATGTTTTTTCGTCGATTGTTTTATCAGATTTTTGAAAATACACATGTTAGGTCAAAGGACACACTAATGCGCCGAGGGCCCGGGTAGCTCAAACAAGAATCAGCCAATTTATTGGTAAGATTGTTTTTTTGGCGTACTGGTGTGAGAAAATTACTTTATAACACATGGATAGGAGACCTGACCGCCGTGATAGGAATGAAACATTGTTGAAAACAGCGATAAACCCCCCAAACAAATCAGTCAAGCTATAAACCCAGGACAATATTCACTAGAAATACGCATTGTAAACTAAAAACCAAGCAAATTACGATTCGTCGTAAAAACTGTGTTCCTGTAATCTTCATATAAAGGTTTTCCAATGAGCTGCAGTAATAGGACACTTCTTTTTGTTATCTTCTGATGGATGAGACATTAAACATTCATAGTAGACCACTCGGGAAATAACGCTGTGCAGTATAGAAATTTATTAATGTTTCTGAAGCGATTAGAAACCATAAAACCAAAAAGAGGCAATATATACAATTTGTCGTAGAAATTTTACGACAAAAGAAAATCTCCAATTTTACAAGTAAATGTCAAAGAAATGATTCAGAAAGGGAAAACAATGATTTCCTTCCTCAGTGTTTAGCATGGAGAGTCGGCAATCGCCGACCTGATTAATGAGTGGGACTCTTGGTAGCCTCTTACATCACAGCGGACATGTGTAATCTTGACAGTTAAGACGAATACAAATCCGGGTTCAAATAGCCCTGTCATACAGAAATACTGTCTACATGGTAATTAGCCCTGTCATACGAAATAATGTTCATTATTTCACAATGTTATACATTGTCTGATGTTAATACGAAAAAAAACCATGAATGGGTTTTTTCGCTTATACGTGTGAAAGCTCGAGCCAAAGGCTCGAGCAAAGCACGCCTATAGGTTACACGTACGAACACATCATACGAGATGAAAACAACGAGAATTCAGTACAATCTTACTGTTTTTCACATATCAAATCTCAACCCCATAGCACTTTTTTTCGGCCATTTTGCTTCCGGTCTTACTGGACGGACAAATTATCGTAACCTATTCATTTCGTAACCGGTAAAACCCACAAACACGATATTCGCATGTTTTGACAAATCAAAAAATACTTAGAACTAGAGAGAAAAATTAAATTAAATTCCTTCTCGATAAAGGAATGAAAACAAGGAATCTGATATGTGATAATTTGCGTGTAATTGCACTCGTTTTCTATTTTTAAAATAATATTTTCTCAACCGGAAGTAAACACATCCAAAAGTGACGTCATTGCAACGAAAAGTAACGTCATTGTAAGGCAAGTAATACATAAATAACAAAAGGAAAACGACAGGAATGGTAGGAAAAGATAGTTTGACTCGTCACAAATGGATTTCATTCACTGGAAGGACTTTATGAAGGCTAAGTCGACTAATCTTTTGTACCTGTCATCATTATTTCATGGATTTTATATCTTTGCAATATAGAGAAGCAATAAACACTTGAAAATGATTGTAAATATTTCAACGGAAGTTATCGTTCGTTACACTGGCCTCGGATATTATTTTAACTGAACAGGACGAACAATTCTGTTTCTGTATCGGCATAGCTTCATTTCAAGGTAAGCTATTTATTATATCAATAATTTGCTTAAAAATATAACTTCATTTCTAAATTATTTGTTAGTATCTGTTGGGACGTTTCCACGATGCTTTCGTCACATCGCGTGACGTCACATGGTGATCCATGGTGTGTATCGTTTTTGTCTGTATCTGTCATTTGAAGCCGAAGCCGTCTTGTCAAATGTTGACTCCACTCAAGAAAATAGCTAAACTATCATATCTTCGACTGTCTAGTTGTATTGACTTTAAGACGTTTATCTATTTATTGCAGTATATGTAGCAAACAAACAAAACTACAGTCAATTTCAAATTATTTGCCTTCAATTTACATTATTTTTTTACATTGTACAGTTTAACAGTTTATGTCTATGACCTACATGTAGTCTTTGTCAAATCATGAAAGTATGACCAGAATCAGTTCACCCTGGTTTTGGGGTATACATAGTAAATGTCTTAAGCCATATATCCTCCAACCTGAAAGAGAGGAAAACACTTTCATGCCTTCAAATGTGTTTATTGATCAAACTCAAATGAGTCCATTGTTTTAAAGGAATGATGTCATATGTGGGCTATCAATAAAACACATTACTTTTCTTTCAACAGGCTTAATTTCTAGTAGATTTATCTTTTTTTTTTATATCCAAAATGTGTTTATTGATCAAACTCAAATAAAACTGTTTTAAAGAAATTATGTCATATATTATATATGTGGACTATCAGTAAAACACATTACTTCACTTTCAACAGGCTGCATTTCTAGTACTAGTAGATTCATCTTTTTTTTTAACCAAAATTTGTTTATTGATCAAACTCAAATGAGTCATGATTGTTTAAAAGAAATGATGTCATATGGGGGCTATCAGTAAAACACATTACTTTTCTTTCAACAGGCTGAATTTCTAGTAGTTTCATATTTATTTATTGTTATCCAAAATGTGTTTATTGATCAGATTGGACAACTTGGTACTAAGAATTTAAACATTATTTTCACTAGGTTATTTTAAATACTCTGCATGTATGTATTCAAACAACATTTAAAAAAGATTCAACATCTATTGACAGCACTATTTTCATATTTGGGAGCGCAACAACCAATGATGTCATAGAACTCTTCAAATTGAAGAGCAAATGCAAAATAAAAGCCTTTCAATACAGTCACCGATTTAGGTCCGTCTATGAAACAGGGCAATGTACACTAAATATATATCAAACTTAAATAAGGTAAAAACAAACTGTGCATTGAAATCTGTAGATAAAGAGGATCAATCTCTTTTTAAATTCAACAAACACTCAACATACTTTTTATTCAAATAAATTTGTATAAACATTTTGGTTGAAAAATAAAGACAACTTCATCTGTTTTTCAACAGAAAAAGGCTTAGATATATATATAAGGCAGTTCATAATTAATGTCAGTTATATTAGTCACCCAGTAACCTCACATAAGTGTTCTGTCCTCTGATATAACTGAAATACCACAGAAATGTATCTGTTTTCTATGTAATTTATTGTGAAATCCATTTTTCTGTGTGAAATTGTATAATCTATACAATAGAAATGGTAAAATTTAAATTGGTATACATTCATTGTAACAAAAAAATTCTTATACTTTACTGGTAATAAAATTACACATATTTTCATGAACTGCTGCTCAAAATAAAAACCTATACTGTAGTTTAATGGTAAAACACCAAGCTAACAAGAGTTCTAAGATCAAATCTCAGCAGGTACATGTTTTGAAAGAAGCAACTAAACTTAACAATGTATACATGAAACAATTATGTTGTGGGGAGTTGTCTTACTTAAACACTTATTACATTTTTATCCAGGCTTCTAGTGAAAATAGTTTACTCCCTGTACCCTTTTCAAAAGCTTTTATAAATGAGCAATAACAATTAAAAAAATGAATGGTTATCAACATTGATAACTCTGAGAATCTGTACATGTTCAAGGTTTGATCCAGCTTTGATAACCGTTCTAATATCATATAGTTTTAACGAAATTTATACATCATATTTTTATAATAGAGCAATTTTAACATGATCACTAACAATGTTAAATTATTGCAAATTCTTCTGGAAAATCCATTTCTCTGTTTGTACTTTTTATAATTTCTTTATTTGCTATAAACATAAGTTGTTTATTGTTTTATGCAATAAAATGTATATTGAATATATTGATCAGATCTTTCATTATCCATTTTTTTCCAAACAACATATTTCAGATACATGTATATATAATCAGTTGTTGACACTAAGTCTGGTACTTATTAACAAATAATCTGATGCTGTTTCATGTTTTACAAATTAAAAACCAGAAAAGGAGATAGGTGTTCAAAGTGAAAATGTTGTTGAATAGGAACATATTGTTCATTTTGGATATGTTCATTTTGGATCAATTACACCATTCCGACAATGTATTCAGATTAGTCACAGAAATCAAGTAATTTACATCAGACAAGGGGCTAAACTTTACCCTTTCCAACATACATCATTATAAATGGGACTTTTGAAAATATTTGTCAAAAATTACAGTTTTCTCAGTCTGTATCTCAAGATTATACATTCAGCCAGATCATGCAAAGTTAGCCATCTGCCTTGGAAGATTGTTGTGTGGAGTATTTTAGTATTCTAGAAAGCCAGGGGAAAATGTTAGGTGAACTGAAGTACCATTGAAAGTAATGTTAATTAAGCACAAGTCATTCAATCAACCATGGTAAGAGTCAGTTTCCAATTATATGTATTACTAGTTTACAAATAACTGGTATTTGTAAAAATAAATCAGAACATTCTTCAATGCCTTCTATATACTACTAGTGTTGTTTTCCATCAACATCCTTGGAAATCTTACAGTCTGTTACAATCCTGATCTAATAAAAAATAAAACAGATATATATGTACAAATTAAACTTAAATGCATGCTAAGTTTCGTTTTTTTCAATATGTTTTTCAAATTCTGTTTTTGTAACTTTCTACAATTTGCCTATTAATTTGTTTCTTGTTGGGGGACAGACAGTGCTTAATTAATTTGTTCTTGCTTTCACACGACCTAGGCTTTGCCTATTAACATATTAGTTAACAGGTGTGAGATTTTTTTTTTTTCTTTTTTTTTTTTTCAATAACCCATGAAGTTTTCTGAAATGAAACTGGCCAAATCCATGGGGGCCGCCATTTTGGGTATGTATAAAATGAGCCGAGAAACACGGATTGAAAAAAATTTATTGTCGTCTTTTTAATAATTTTTTTTAAATCGATAATTTGGGTATGTATAAAATGACACGAAAAAACACGGATTTTTTAAATTATTGTCGTCTTTTTTTTTTTTTTTTTTTTTAAATCGATATTTATTAAAGTGCTGTGTTTTGGGGGAATTAAAAAATAAATGGAACTCTGTAAGAAATATGTTTTCCCGTTTGTCAAAAAAACGACAGCATTAGACTTCTACCCCTGAACCTAAATGTTGACTGTATCGTATCCAAAGAAGGACGTGACGTCATTTCCGTAACACTTCATCTTGGCGTAACGTCAATGGAGTGACGTCGTTTCCCGCAAAAAAGTGGTATCAACATGAAATACCCCAAATTCCTATACATGAGCTATTTATCAAACATTGTGGCAAAAGGATAACTTTCTCATAAGGAGCAATTGTTCTTTTAGCGACAATCTTTCCCTAAATCGTCTGTTGCAAAGGCCTCAGAAACCGTCTCTAATAGGGAAAGGGTTTAGCAGAAATGTGACCCCTTACATCATTTGTTCCAGTCATATTATTGACTGGTTGAAAAAGGCAGTTGCCAGGTGGAATCAGCAAAGAGCTGATCTTTTTGCTTCTTTACCATAATGCAGGTGATCGATTAAGGATCATCTTGGCCATCATGTTTTAACCTCGTTCATTATAAATGTATTCCTTGATTTTCTGAAAGTCTTTACTTTATTATTTTCTGTTCGTAATAATAGACGACAGCAATACGAATTCCAAATATTTTTTGATAATGCACAAAACATGACATTAACATTATTATTGTCTAGTCAATTACTTATAAATCCTATTTTATGGCCAAAGTATGCTCTTTAATTTTTGTTTATAATTATCTTGCGTTTTTTCGTAAATAGGTAGCGCCTATAGATATATTACAGTATACGACACTTAGGATGTATCAGGTAAACGGCTTATTGATTTATTGATTGATTGATTGGTTGATTGATTAATTTGCTCTGAGACAAAATGTAACACATGTGAAAATTGGATAAATATTTGTTATACATACATGCAGTTAAAAATATTGAGGGAAAAGGAGAAGTTGCTCCTCAGATACATCAAAACTTAACACTTTCTACGATATATAGAGAAAATCTGTACCGAGAGAAACTCTTACTTAAATTATTCCGTTTAGACAAATCAAACGTTATCGAATGCAGTAGAGAGCCAACAATAATAAAATATCATTGGATTCAACTCAAGTATTGCATTCCAAATGGCCGACCAAAGTGCTGCATTGCAGACAGGAAAGAAATGAAATTAGTCTTCCATTGCAATGAGAATAACAATGGTTTCGTTTGGTCAAATGCCTTTGACCATCGATAGAAAACGTAGGCTGCTATAAATTCAACCTCTTCCATCAGCCGATTGTTAACTTCTCCATTTCCCTCATTGTTTTCAATTTCATACAATTGATAGATCTATTTCTACATTAGATACAACACATTTTATCCTAAAGTGCCCTCTTAAGTAAATGATTCTAAAACTGACGTATTCTATATTGGGTTCACCCATTACCGGATATTGTTTTAAATAGTCGTCTGCTTTATAAAACAGAGGAGGATAACGACTGATGTTTAATCTAGAAATATAGAGATAAAGTTCAGATACAGCTTTGAAAATATTGTAGGAAAAAGGCTGAAATGCTCGAGTTTTGTGTACATTGTTATTCTTCAAACCAATGATTTTCATGACTTGCAATGGCGTCAACAGTCGTCATCATACGGGAAACTTGAAGTGAAATGTCAGACAAGATATACTGCTGGGTTTCATATGTCCGAGATAACAATAAATCAGACTTTTTGCAGATATAACATATCTGTTAAAGCGATGCAAATCTAACATAGCTATTTAAGCGAGACAAATATAACATAGCTTTTTAAGCAAAGGAAATATAACAAAGCTATTAAAGCGATGCAAATCTAACATAGCTATTGAAGCAATGCAAATCTAGCATAGCTATTAAAGCCAACCAAATCTAACACTGGCAATGTGTTGGCATAAACAGTGCATTACAGCGTAGAGGCTATCGGCCAACAATGATACATGATGCATTATCCTGCTTAATTCCAACGACTTATACCATAAAACTTGATTTTTGTCAAGTTTTCAAATGTTTATGACCAATCGATCTCAAATTTTCACCTATATTTCGCCTGCCTAAGCACATAGTATATTTTAAACGGACCCTGTCAACTAAAAGACGCATATCAAGGGTTACAGTTCATCAATCGTTTATTTAATGTGATCGGGGTTTCACTTAGCCTTTATCATTTGTCTGTTAACCGTTTTCGTCTGCAAATAAGTTATTTGTTAACTTCATAAAGAACATTTTGCTACTGTGTTTATATGGAACATACTTTTTTGTTGATGTTCCGTTCTAGTTGGCGAAATAACAAAAACAAGCAGTCAAAGGATGCATAAATACCATTTATCTTCCAATTTGTAACATGTTTTCCTCATTATTCTGTCACTATGAAATGGCTGCCACATCGTTCGAAATAACGACGTTTTAATTGAGCGTTAAGTGACACATGCGATGTAAATGTGTGTCCAGGAATGTACTTGTCCTCTAATACATGCAACATCTTAGATGTATTACCTAACACAGAAGTTGTGTGGGGACTGTTAACTGAATCGACCAACCAAGTACAACGTTTAACTAGTACAATGGATTATGCAAATCCTTGTTCGTCAGCAACAGAGAACATTTGTAAATAATTTGGGGAAAATATGAGAAATTGTACATATAAGCCGCTGTCTGGTGAAATGGGGTCTTGTTAAACTTGCAAATAGTGAAGTCGTATGTTAGTCAGCTATGTATACACCAGGTCCTGAAATGGCCAGCTGTATGCTTTAAATATCTAAATGCTTCAAATGACAACAACGTCCAACTTATTTATTCGGAGCGTTTGTCAAGACTACAGCAGACCAGAATTCGATCATCTGTCGGTTCAAACCAAACATTTTAAAAGTGGTAGTAATGGTTTCCCTTCTTGACGCTCAGGATTGCAGAGAAATGGCGACTTAGGCATCAGCGCAAGGAGTCTACGTTCTATACTCTTTAAAGCTCCTGGGGAAATGTTCACTGTTAAAAGTAGTCTTTGACATTCGGGAAGTAAGTTGACTCACTCGGCTTGAGCTTGAACTCTCTACCCCTGGGTGACAACTCTATCCATTATCAATTGAGCAAATAGTAAATGCGTTAGTGCGCAACAGCTTAGTAGGTGATTAAATCTGTTGAGACTGAATGCACTTTCCGAAACTTTCTGAGGCTTTGCCTAATTCATATTAGTACTTGTAAATTAACAAGAAAACGCAGTAATATATAGAGGATATGTGTTTGTTTCAGTGAAAGATCGATTTTTATTTCATCGAGTGAAGAAAAAAAAAATCCCACGAGTGGCTCTGCCACGAGTGAGAATAGTACTTTTTTTTCTTCAAGAGATGAAATAAAATCGATCTTTCACTGAAACTAACAAATTTTCTTTTTATTTTAGGCCATAAAAGGTCTTTTTACCATTTTTTTGTATATTTTATCCCGTACAGTGCCTCCAGATTTTCCCTGTTGTGAGCCCCACCGTTTTAACACAGTTTGTATTACTACCTGGAAAAAAAAATAGTCCAGTATTTTCTGTGGAGATTAACGTGAAAAAATATTTCATTGCATAAAGTTATCATTTTAATTTACATTTTATTATTTTGAGGCATATTACATGTATCTAATACAATATAAGTAAACTCCATAATTTAAAAAAAGAAAATCATGAAAAAAAATAGTTTCGGCAAAAAATGGTAATTTCACTGTTTGAAAAGTGGTAATTTCACTGTTTGAAAATGGTAATTTCACTGTTTTAAAAAGTGGATTACCAGTTTCTATTTCACTGAGATATCTCTATAATCCATCGATAGGCATACAATAAAACTGTGAACTACTGATGAAAACGGCATAAAACATCAATCGAACAAACAAATAAAGTAACTTTCAACGATGACAAACAGACTCCAAATCGAATTTGTTGCAATACTATACAAAAGAAGATGCCAAACCCCTCCGCCATTCACACGTATGTCATTATTATCTAACAAAGCAGGACAGAGCTTAATGCAGATCTCTTTGTATCGATATTTGTCTTGATTATGACAGTTTTGTTTAACTTGGGTTTATGCCGTTCTTAACATTATTTCATTTATTACATAAATTCTCTCTGGGAGTGTCAAAATGCCATTACATAAATATCAACTACTAGTTTGGTTTCCAGTCTTACGCTCAAGTTTTTCTTACAACGCGGAAACCAAACTATGAAAATGACGTCACGGCAGCGGTTTGACGTCATAACGTTAGTCACTTTGGAGCCAAAAGCGGTAAATTTCATGTTGAAATATGATAAACGTTACGTACATCATTTCGAAATACGCCTCATAAATCACTATAGGTGATACAGAGAATATCTCATTCGTGTTTATTTATTACCACTTTTAATAAACTCGTTCACTAAGATAATTGTGAAGCTCGCCAACGCTCGCGGCATATCATCTTAGTAAACTCGTTTAATAAAAGTCATACTAAATAAACACTTATGAAATATCCTCTATTTATATCACAGCGTCGGAACATTTACCCATTCTCTTTTGCTAAAGCAGCCAGTACAAGTTTAAGAAATATGACCTGCCCAAGGGAATGACACCTTGACATCCTCTTGTCGTTGAGTTTTGATCGGGCCTGGGGCGCACGCTTTCAAACCCCTCATGCTTACCACTCGTCCACTGTGGATTCCTTGCTATGACAGAATATTTGTACTTGTTTGAACGAATACAGAAAGTACGTGAACGATTACTAACGGTCAGTAATATTGCTTCCGCGGGAGCCTGTCTTTCCCAAAAAAATGGACATGCAAAGCTCCCGTAATAACCAAATACTGTCGTGTCAAATCGTTCCACAATTACGGACGCATTTTGACAAAACCTTAATGGTCGACATTTGAAAACTAATGTGGCCTAAAGGAAAAATGCTCAGAATGAGAAAGTTCTCCTTTCGGCACAATATTTTCAAGTTTATTTTATAATTATACTGTTATTTTTAGAGTTTATCGAAAGTTTTGTCTAGTTCGTTCAAAGTAGTATCCTGCTAATTTGTTGCATGTGGGAAAGGATTAAAGCAACGTATAATTATATATATATTTCCTTATTTTAAATAGATATCTCTATAACCTAGAGACATATATCTCTAACGTTGAGAGATATTTCTTTATAAAGAATATCTCCTTATCAAAAAGAGATATCTCTATAACATTAAAGTTACATCTTTCTAAAAGATAGTTGTAATAATACTTAAAGGTAAAAAAGATAAAATTAAAAAAATATCTTTCAAAGTTAAACAAATATTTTTCAATTTTAAAGAGACATTCCTGGTTGATTGATTGATTGCTTGGTGTTTAACGCTGCTTTCATAACTTGTTCAGTTATATCACGGTGTTTCCTGTGTAAGTTACAAGTACTACCCCGCAATCCTGAGCTCCAAGGAGGGCAGCCATCAATACTACCATTTTTAAAGTATTTTGTATGACCTGTCCGGGGATCAAACCCACGACCTCCCGCATCCAGGGCTGACGCTTTAACACTACACCACCGAGGCGGTCACAGTCCTCGTTGTTAGATAGATATCTCTCAAGGTCACCGTTAGAGAACAAGAGAATCACATCGGTGAAATACTGACCTTTGATAAATCGTCCCATTGTGTAAGTTTGGATAAAAGGGTAATTTCCCTGGCGTTAAGAGGTTTCGTCCTGTGTAATTTATCTTCATTCCATACCCGCTGTGGTTTTAAATTGGTATAGAAGTACAACAGCAGACATATTGACATACCATTTTGTCTTAAAGTCGAATTTCATCTAAATATCTTCCACCAGCATTAGTCGAGTATGGGATCTAATTGTTTATGTTCGCACGAGCAGTTTTTATCGTTTATTGGTGGGTTAGGCCGTTTTCAACATTTTTTCAGTTTTGTTTACGGCGATAGTTCACTTATTCATGAGCTTTGGGTTAACAAAACAGTACAAGGCCAGGAAATGGGCTTTGCTCAAAGGCACACCACCCTTGTGTTTCAGATCACCCTGTCCATCTTGCCAGAATCCTCACATGTTGACAGAATCTTCTAACATGCTTGTGGTAGTAATATGATAGGAGTGTATATCGTAAACAGACTATGGGGATGCACAGGCTGATCTGGATCTAAACTGTTCAAAGAACTCAACTGGCACCTTTTCCCTTTGACGGGTTCACTGGTTTTAGCCAATCATAGTCACAGGAAATCTGACCTTCTGAGATGAAAATCAATGTAATCACAGTCAAATTGCATTAACATTTCTACTGGGGACACTTGCACAACTAGATTGCGAACAAGAATATCCTGATCAGACTGCTGAGAACCCAAGGCTGATTATGATATCCACTGCTCGAAAAGTCTCAAAAATCCAAAAATCCGATTTGTGTTTGATGTGACATAGTTGACATATGGTATGCACAATGGAATTATATTCAATGAACAAATTGCTGAATCATATTCGATGAACAAATTGCTTAATTATATTCGATGAACAGATTGCTGAATTATATTCGATGAACAAATTGCTGAATTATATTTGATGAAGATGAACAAATTGCAGATTTATATTTGATGAAAAAATGCTGATTTATATTTGATGAAAAAATTGCTGACCTATATTTGATGAACAAATTGCTGATCTAATTTGGAAGAGCTACAAGCCTATTCCTAAAATACAATGTGCATACAAATGTACGAATCCAATCTAATTCAGCGTTTCCATAAACAGAGTTACCCCTTTCCCACATGCAAACGCATTTTAAGCATCTACGCCAGACGATGTTTAAAAATATTGTGGCTAAAGTAGAAATTACTCATACTTAGCGTCTCTATTTTACAACTTAATTATCCTCTCATTTAAAGAGATTTTGCACAATAATGCCAAGATGCTTCAAAGATGTCCGCTTTATATTAGTAATGTTTGTGATAAGGTTGGGTTAAAAGCCGAATTTGATTTTAAAAGCTTAAACAATGTTATTACCTGTCGATATTGTGTAATATCGTTCAATAATGATGTCAGACGGCTTTTTTTCTCCACTTATTTTTACTTAGATAGATATGGATCACAGCATTGCCTATTTTCAGATGATAAATGTGTCCATTAACGCTGTCGAATATCATAACATGTATTTGCATGAGTTTTACATCAATTCAAAATCAAGTTTCGAAATTAAATTGAATTTCTGAGATAAAATACGATAAGCCAACATTATTAGATAAAACTCTTTATTCGTTTTTCTTCTATCCATCCCTGTGTTAAACGACTTTTGAGCCGTTCCACGAGAAAACTAACATTGTGGACTCTGCGTAAAGTATCGACCAGGATCAGCCTAAGCATGCCGTACAAGCTAACCCGGACAGACAGTTTTCGCATCCGGTGGATTTTCTGTTTCAGGAATCATTACTCTTTACTTCAATCCCCCTTAGACAGAATATGTCGGCCCGTATTAGCCTGCAAGGACTAGGCAGGCTTATCTTCGTCGATACATTACGCAGAATTCATAATGTTGGTTTGCTCGTGGGACGGCTTATTTTACGATAGCAAACGATAATCAAGCCACCTATCAAATTACAGCGAAATCGTTTCTGTAGTATTTATTGAGTTATGTACGTAGACTTCGACACGTGAAAAAAGTCTTTGTTCGAGATTTGTAATGTTTAGAATAGTTCGCAGATTCGTCGAACCTAACAAAATCGGCAACTGGACAGAGATCTCATCTCGGAGTATGTGACTTGACAGTCATTCTCAGACCTTGTATGGGAATACTGGATAATTATAACTGATAACACCAAATACTCAAAAATAGTTTACCATTTGTAATATTTCGACACCACGATTGACAAAAGGGTTTCCTGTTCCTATAATGAGATGGAAGTAAGGATTTTATTTGTTAATCCCGAAGAAGGCCAAATACTATAGTATTGTTATTGCCATATCCACATTCAAATCTCTACGGAATAGATTGTGTTCAAACAAACTATTCTCGTTGATGGCTTTTTTTCTGATGGAAGCTTCATATTTTGTTAATACAGGCTATATAATGGTTTTATTTTCCCCTAACGAAGTTTGCGAAGGGATATAGTAACGGGACTGTCCGTTTGTTTGTTCGTTCGTTCGTTCGTTCGTTCATCGTTCATCCTTAGACCGATCTTAACCAAACTTGGTATACAGTTAGTATATGGCAATGTCTAGATGTATCTTCATTTTTAAGGTAATAGGTTAAAGGTCAGGTCAAAATTGGACTTTGACTATTTTCCCATATCAACAACCTTGTGACCACTCTACACTGAACATCCTTCGACCGATCTTAATCAAACTTAGTATACAGTTAGTATATGGCAAGGTCTAGAAGCCTATTTAATTTCCAGGTCATAGGTTAAAGGTCAAGGTAAAAATTGGACTGACTATTTTCCCATATATACAACCTTGTGACCACTCTGCACTGAACATCCTTCGACCGTTCTTAACCAAACTTCCCATATATTTAGTATATGGTAAGGTCTAGAAGCCTATTGATTGTAAATGTCAACGGGCAAAGGCGGGGTCATTTGGCAAAGGCCAACGGCGGATACAAGTACAAATTACACGTACTTCTTTGGTACATAACATTAATAACAATTTAATAAAGGCAAGGACAAATAACATTAGTTTTCTGGTACATAACATTAATATCTAGGTCATTGGCCATATTTTTAGCCATATTTTTAAATTGAATACCGAGGGGATGCATCCGATTTACGGTGCCCTTGTTAATTACTTTATATCTACGTTCGGAGACGACATTTCTTAACACGGAAAGAAAGAAGATTATAAGTAACTGAACTTTTTCCACGTCGAAATTTAATTAAATAAAGTTTGTATACCAATTATCCTTAAATCACGTAGATGTACGGGACACCCCACAGAAACACAAACCTTCGGAATGTTTCGACCAGCAAACTTTCAGGATCTTTCCTCTTCGCCATCTTGTCGTACATGTACATACAGCATGAAATATATATCATTAAATGATCCAAAACTAAACCAAACAAAGTCAAGCAAATAGTGCATTTTTTTTTTTCGTTGTTCACAGTGGCAAACATCCACAGTGAAAATGTCTGGCTGGAATCCTTCGGTGAACTACAAACCTTCTAGGCACCCCGCAGCATAAAAGATTCCTGCAATATATACAAACAAATGCAGGAATGCTAAAACTGAAAGTAAATAAAAGCAATTATACCTATCTGACTTCTTATCTCAAAGAAACGTTACAGGAGAAGTGCTACTTCAAAATTCAAAAGCTACTTCACAATTCAAAAGGTCGTAGTTTATAGTACTACGAACCGGAAGCAATTTCGTTGTGGTGTTACACCACATACAGATATGCACTTTGATAGTATGGAGTGACCTATTCTACCATAACAGTATCGGATCATGCATATACACTAATAATGGCGGCGCCCTTTTCGTCATGGTGTTGCAGGCAAAAGGCTTTACTTTGGTGAGGACCAAATTAGTTAACCTTTTAAACCTTTCAAACTTTGACAATAATTTGCCAATCATTTGCTTCTTTGTTTATGTATTGATTCAAAACATCAAGTTGTATTGATCAATTGCCTTCTGAACTACCATATATTAAGCAATAGGGATAATAACAGGATGGTAACCGTTCGCTATTGTTGGATCATTCCAGACGAACGTATTCACTATAGTACGCCGTTTACCAGACTATATAGCTGGCACTGCTTACCGGTATCCAGCCTCTACATGACATCAGTTAGGAAGAGCGTCAAATTAATAGAAAAAATGTTTGATGTGACGTATCATCGAGACAGCGTTCCATTCATGATCACCAGACAAATTATTCTCCTTCTGTGCATAGTCACTCGTGAAAATATCACACTCATCCATAAATCAAAACAAATATTTATTCTCTGTATTTGTACAAGCGTCTATGACAGGGGTGCAATATTTCATTAAGAATATCCTAGTGTACATACACGAGCAGTCGTTTGAAGTTTACGTTAACGGACGCATGTATGAACGTTAGCACGCACGTACGACCAACAATTCGTCATGGCACTTTCTCGACTTGGTTGGATCTAGCTACAATCGTATGGTCTCAGCCATATTCGGTGATATTCAGTTTTTAAAGACGTCATTTGATGAAATATTTGCTGATGCCTTATGCCAGAGCATGCTGGGTTTTAACATGGTACTTCATATCACTTGCCCTCCTGAACTCCGTTGACTCTTTGGTACTGCACGATACACAGATTAATCTTATTGGGTTGTGGTTTGCTGTTGAAATATGTGCAAGTAGATCTTTCTTGGAGTTGAATGTTGATGGACATTTGTCACAGTTGAAGCTAGCTATTTTGGATGTCATGGCTGAAATTGAAAGGAAGTTAGATTCATGAAATATCAATCTTTCTGCTGATCATGTTGAATCCAAACTGCCCACACTGTTCACTAGATGCAAATACAGACTTATCTTGAGATGAGTTTCTTAACTTTGATGAAACAGGTTGCTTCGCGAAATAATGAACTGCCCCAAATCATTAGACATATTCTATGTTAACTGACTGTTGGTTGATCAGACCACATCAGTCAACAGGGGTTGCAGATCTGCTAAATGCGCGCGCCTTTTCCACAGATGAACCTATTCCTTCATCTGAACATACATTGAACATCCAATGTTCTCACAATGATATTCACACAATTCATTTTCTGCAAAGCAACACTGATTTCACACTAATCTCGTCGTATTTTGAGATGCTCTACTGGCTTTTAGATTCAGACATATCTTTCATCATAGCTGTTCTAAATGTTGACAACCATGATGGTATTTCCTTTCCTTCATATATTCTGAGACGGTCAATATGTAAGGCTTTTGCTGGGGACTGCTTTGACTTTTTAACAAGATATATAATATCATCAAGCTTTTTCGTGATGATGTATGGACCTTTCCATTTTGACGACAACTTACTACAAACATTGGGACGTCTACTGGGGTCGTGTAACCAGACAGCTTGGCCAATACTGAAAGACCTAGACTTAGCTGTCCTATCCTAATGACGTTTTTGGTAATTTGACTTTTTCTTTAGGATTTGTCTTGCTAAATCATGAGCCTTTGTAAGGCGATACTTCAGCTCATCCACATATGTGTCTAAATCTGAAGCAGACTGGTTAATGGAAGATGGAGGTATCCCAGTACAGGCTTGCAATGGTAGGATAACTTCTCTTCCAAAAACCATCCTGTTTGGAGTCTTGCCAGTACTTGCATGAATGGATGATCTATAAGCCATCATGACTTGGGGCAGGAATTCATCCCATGTACTTTGATCAGATTCGCAATACATGGTCAACATAGAAGCCAGTGTACGATTAAATCTTTCTACACAGCCATTTGACTGTGGTCGTAGAGGGGAAGCTCTGGTCTTATAAATGTGAAGATGGTCACACATACTACCAAATAGTTTACTTTCAAAATTTCGCTCCTGATCAGAGTGCAACTGCATGGGCACTCCAAAACGGCAAACAAACTCATTGACGAAAGCTCTGGTTATTGTTTCTGCCTCTTGGTTAGGCAGTGGAATGGCTTCTGTCCATTTGGAGAAGAGATCGGTCATGACTAGTATGTATTTGTTACCTCTTGATGTTCTTGGCAATGGGCCAAACATGTCAATTGAGCACTTCTCCATAGGTTCTAACACAGGCTAAGAACCAAGGGGAGCATGCACAGGTTTCTGATGTTTTCTAGCTGCACATGCATGGCATGATTTACAGTATTTTTCAACGGAACTTTTCATTGCTGGCCAGTAAAAGACATTTTTTAGCTTCCCAAGCATCTTGTCAGTACAAAGATGGCCAGATGAGGGAATATCATGGAAGAAATACATGACATCATTTCGCATAGAAAGGGGGACAATCAGTTGCTTGCATGTTGAATTTTCATCTTCTATCCAAGTGCGAAATAACATGCCATTCTGTATTGATAATATTTTCCATGATTTCCACAGTGACTTCACAGTAGTGGATTTATCTGAAACTGAAAACCATTGGTCTCGTGTTAGCTTGTTCAATTGTTGTTATGATGAAGTGTAGATCAGGATCAACTAACTGATTCTTCCTGATATCAGCATGCGACCAACCAGGAAGTAATGCATCTTTTTGTTTTAAGGTGCTATTGTTTTGGCTTCTTGTTATAGCTCTTGTGCAGTCGGGAACTAAAATAGGTGTACTGTGGGGTGATGGGTCAGTTTCAGCATCAGAGCAGATCTCGACCAAACTATTTTGCTGCTGTTGATTCCTGCAACTAGTGCAGGGTTTTCGTGAAAGGGCATCTGCATTTCTATGTTGTGCACCCGGTCTGTGCTTAACTGTCAGGTTGTAGGTAGCAAGTTCCTGAAGCCATCTGGCTACTTCGCCAGTTGGATTCTTTAAATTTTTCATCCACGAAACAGCTGCATTGTCGGTAGGTAGTAATACATTCTGACCATATAGGTAAGAATGGAAGAATTTTAGAGCGTTTATAACGGCTAAAAGCTCTTTCCGTGTAACACAGTAAGAGACCTCATGTTTGTTGAGAGTTTTGCTTTGATAAGCTATGACAGTCTCTTTACCATCTTGAATCTGGGACAGAACCGCACCGGTTGCTAAATCTGAAGCATCCGTATCCAAAATGAACGGTTCATTGGGTTTTGGATAGCTTAAAATTGGTGATGTTGTGAGGGCTTTCTTCAGTTGATTGAATGCCTTTTCACATTCAGGAGACATGTGAATTTGTTTGATTTTTCAGCAATTATGTGAAGAGGTTTCGCAATTTGTGCAAAATTGCCAACACAACGTCTATAGTAAGAACACAAACCAAGAAAACTTCTTACCTCCTTAGCATTTTTTGGAATAGGCCAGTTTTGAACAGCCTCAACTTTTGCTGGATCTGTTGAAATACCAGATTCTGAAACTATGTGCCCTAGAAATTTGACAGAAGTTTGAAAAAGTGAACATTTTGATGGTTTTAATTTAAGGTTTGCACTCTGGAGGCGTTTAAAAATATGCTCTAAGCGAATCAAACCCTGGTCAATTGTTTCAGAGGGGATGATGATGTCATCCATATAGAGAAGACATTCTTCCCATTGCAGACCTCTCAATACATTTTCCATGAGTCTTTCAAACGTCGATGGAGCATTTGAAAGTCCAAAACTCATGACTGTGAACTGATAGAGACCCATACTTGTGGCAAATGCAGTCTTGTCACGGTCCCTTTTTGATATGCCGAACTGAAATACTTTGCACCCGAAAGAGAGTCCAGACAGTCATCGACACGGGGAAGCGGGTACGCGTCTTTAACTGTGAGATCATTGACCTTTCGATAGTCGACACAAAACCGAGGTGTGCCATCTTTGTTCGTGACCAGTACAACTGGTGAAGCCCATGCACTTGAAGATAGCTCAATGATTCCACGATTAAGCATTTTCTCAACTTCATCTTTTTCAATTTGACGTTTTCCATAGGAAAGCCGTCTCGGGGATTGACGGACTGGTGCTGCATTTCCCGTGTTGATTGTATGAGTGACCAGGTCAGTGTGACCTATGTCCTCGTGAGAAAATGTACTGGTATTTTGTCAATAGTTCAGAGATTTTTTGTTTCTCATGTGTATTGCCAGTTGATGTACTTCGTTCAAAAAGATCATGTAAATGCGATGGCAGGTCGCTGGCTGATGTTTCAGACACTTGTGCAACATGCCTGATGGGTTGTTTATCTTGCTCATAGAATGACTCGCATGTTCCAAGTTTCATGTTTGCATTTAAAGTAACACACTCCTCCCCATAGTTAATAACATTGACTATGTGGTTATCTGTGCTAAGATCCAATATGCCTCCCATTACAATTACCTCTTTCTTTGCCATTACATCCAGGGAAGGCTCAACAAAACAATTTTTAGACAAATATTCTGCCTGAGGCACATTTACAGAAAGCCACATCCTTGATTTAGGGGGTAGTTGCACAGTCTCTTTAACTTCAACACGACACACATGAACTGATTCACCACCAGTCCAGAGAGGAATTTGCTTATCTTGGATAATGAGACAAGACTGTCTATAGCTAATGCTCTCTACATGTTCCTTGAGGAAATCTTGGCCCAACAATCCATCCATATGAAGATCACAGACTATGAATGGCAAATCAAAGTTGTCACTACCAAGTCTGACCAGTATGTCTGCTGAGCCATAGACTGTCACATCATTTCCATTTACATCTTGAAGAGTATATACAATTTTCCTCAAAGGACTTTTGTTCTTAATTTCAGCAAATTTCCTGGTTAATATCAATGAAGCGGTTGCTCCGCAGTCAATCAAAAAATTTGCAGATGTAGAGTTAAGTTTACCAGTTATATAAAAGCCATTGTCATGTACATTAAATGCTGTACCTGCTCTTGCTGAATGAACATTTTCCTTTTCTAATTGTAGTGTAGTAGGCCCTGATGTATTGTTGGCAGTCGACTGCTGGCCTACAATGTCGACTGCTGAAAGTTTTCCTGGTGGTTACCATGGTTACTACTAGCAGAAGTAGCAGTATTGTATGACCTGTTTGGATGATTGTCAGTATGTGTGTTAGTGTTTTGCGGTGTTCTGTACGGACAGTTTCGAATGAAATGATCTGGGGAGTTACAATGGAAGCAATTTTTGTTTAAAGGTCTTTTAGTGCGATTAGCTTCACTAGAAAAGACAGTTTTGTAGCAGTTTTACTCTAATTGCTCAAGGCGGGATTTGACACCTTCCAATGCCTGAAGAACAAAGGTGCTGTCGGTGCTCTGATTCTGGCTGCCAGAGTGATTCATATCTACTAAACGGACAGGCGCACTGTTTTCTCCCAGAATAGACACATTCAATCACTGCTACTGCACTGTTAACTGTCTGGCAGTAATTATCTATACATCTACATTTCATTTCAAGGGGAAGGAGCTTGTACAGCTGGTTGAGAGCAAGTTTTTCTTGTGCTCTGGTATCTAGATCAGAATAGGCTTTCTGAGCAAGCTGACGGAGATCGTCGCCTAAAGCTGCGATGCTTTCATTCCTCTGGCGCTTTCTGAACTCCAACTTGCTCAACCACTTACTCTGATGCTTGCTGACACCAAACCTACAGCTTAGTCTTTCAACAAGCTGACTATAGTGTCGCCTCTCAAACTCTGTTAGACTCATGTAATAAGTTCGGGCAGCACCTCTTAAACTTGTAGCAAGCATCAGTACCTTTGTACTATCATCCCACCCAGAGGCTCTGAGCAGTCCTCAAAGTATGATAAATACAGTTCAAAACCTTCTTCACCATTATAATGTTCGGGTTTCACTGTATGTGTAATAGAAGAGGGTCTGAATGTATGATGAGATGTGTGTCTATGTAGTATTCCATTATTGGTTTGATTTGCTGAAGAATGTGTGTCCGGGGTTCTAAATCGGATGTGTCGTCTGCTTCTATCACTGGGGTATGTGTTCTGTGAGTTTGTTTTGTAATTTGATGTGTTAACATCTGTCTCCTGATCAGAACATTCAGACTGTTCTGATGAAGATATATCTCTGGGCTGTATTTCTGGATTTTCTAATGTAGTTTCAGTTTCATTACTCTCAATGGGGTGGTTGAATGTCACTTCTGGATCTGGTGAGTCGGCCATTATAATAAGTCAACGAAACTTGTGTAAAAAAAAGGTTTTCTGCTTTAAAAATCCAGGCAAGGTTGCAAAGATCAAAATATATGATCCTTAAGTTCTGACACCAATTGTAAGAAGCGTTTTTCCTACATAAAACAACTCCGAAGTCTTACCTTTTAAGTTCAAGTTTTAATAGTTGTAATTGTTGATAAAGTTAAAGTTTCATTGATCAAATAATGCCGCTGCTGCAGACTGTTTACACCTCTATTTATACAATACAATACAATACAATATATTTTAATGCATAAAAACTACAAGTTTTATAGCAAATTATACAATTTAAACAAATTCCTTACATAACATAGACAATGTTTTCCGAAGAGCATATACAACTGTAGATGATTAACCGTACATACATGAATGTAACCCAAAATAAATATTATCATATTTATATATTTACTCACAATGAAGACACTATATTTGTTCTATTCTTAAATTTAAGTTAAACTAAAATAAGACATATTTAGCTTCTCATGTTATTTGCATAATAAATATATTTAGCTAAATTATTTATAGTGTTCCATCCTGACAAATTTAACCAATCGAATCTCGTCAGGATGCGCTCAGGATGGAAGCAGACAAATCAGAAACTCGTAGTATTTTCTATCGTAAATTCATGCGCTCTATAGTAAAATGGTGTAAACAGGCTGACAGCGTGGGAGAATGACCAATATTAATTACACAAATATAGTTCACAAAATAACAGTACACATAAATGATGCTTATGTCAGTCTCAAATGGCACATGGAGCGAATCTACGGTAATTAACAGATTTAACAAATAATCTAGTAAATCAGGATGTCAGGATCGGACATTACTTCCGCCTGATCCATCCTGAACAAATAGTGCCCAGACGAAACAACACAAAGTCAAATACTCAAATAAATAGATACTCTCTGTACAAGATTTACAATAGATATAAATAGATTGACTAAATTATGCACACAAAGTGACTTTTAGAAGTTGCTAATGCATTTGGGGCTAATTCTAAAACGACCTTCAGGAAACAACAACAACTACAACAACAACTGAAAGTTTCCAAAATGTACGCTTACAATTTGACAGCCAAATTCAGGCAATGTTTCCACAAAATACGCGGTCATCATGAATTATCATCAACTATTATGTGCATAGTGACATCTAAATAACTTTTCTACACATCTAAGTCATAAACTCAGACAGAATAAACATTAAATGGAGTTTTACAAGCATCGGATTTAGACTAAAAAATGACAACGTCTTCAACATTGTAATGGAAGAAAAAGAGGTAAACTTATGTTAATGACTAGTTATTCAATGATTCATAATGACAATATACAATGAAATGACGACTTTACTAATGCAGGAACAAACATGAAATTGCATATTGAATGAATTAATAAATCAGATGAAAAAGGAAGGTTAATAATCATGACCTGCGATGTTTTACAACAAACAGTCACAAGTCATGGTTCTTACAGATTACATGTTTATTCTTGTTCTTTAGTAAGTTTCTTATTTTATCTGAAACGTGAGAGTGTTTGTTTAAGTACTGTAAAAATGAGATATGGTCGCATTTGATGCCATTGAAGGAGATTACAATGTCAAACTATTTTTGCTACAATTCAGCAGCAGAAGAATATGAAAACATTTAGTCAGAAATATTGAAACTCTTTATAAATGAAAGAACAACAGACACAAAA
Organism: Serripes groenlandicus; assembly: GCA_031761405.1. Lineage (NCBI taxonomy): Eukaryota > Metazoa > Mollusca > Bivalvia > Cardiida > Cardiidae > Serripes > Serripes groenlandicus. Next base: position 61,862,016 of record JASEVX010000009.1, on the reverse strand, counting down.
AGGTGAAAATATTTTGGCAAAAGGAGAAATTGTTCATTAGGAGCAATTTCTCCTTTTGCCACAATAATGTTTCCAAAAACTCGTCTGCTACTTAAAAGGCATATGAATGTTGGTAATTGTTAACAAGTTCCCAACAAACATGTTGTCATAGAACTAGGTCAAATGAAAAAACACTGCTTTATTCAACCTAAATACCTAAGAAAAAGTGCCAATCATCAACAAAAGAGTAATTCAACATGCCGGCATTTAACCCACCAACACCATTTTATCGATAATAATTTGACATGAGATTTCCATCATCGACGTAACACGTTAACTAGGGTCCCGTTGTTCATTTGACTGGTTTCGGAAATCTTGTCAACTACATGTCAAAACTACAATTGAAAATTAGAAATTGTTGACCTGATCATACCATCAGTGTTTTTTTCAGAGATAGAAATCGTTCTTAAATGTAAAACTCAAATAAAACCAATAGTGTTAGATAGAACACCATACGTCGCCAGCTTATATGTAAGTAAATGACAGCCTGAGGGAAAGACGAACGGACGTACCCATGAAGTGTATTTGTGGGGTTAATTCTTTTGTTTCAAACTTTGGGGTTGCAACCCACAAGTATGCTATTCATTCCGTAATTATTCCCCTTTTACGGAATGAATAGCATTAATATGCAAATGAGATACCCGTTATAAAACAAACAAAAACAATATTTATCTAAATGTCTTTATAAGGGTGGTGGGTGGACTTACAGACGTACGGAAAAGTGATTTCGACATGTCTCAACCACTAGAAATCCAGATACAAGACCATACATCGCCCAGGAGAAAAGAGGGTACACGCTGTGGATGTAGCGATGTTAGAACGAGCCTTACTGAGCATATCTTGATAAACTGTACCAGTGTACGGTCATGTACTATTTCCTTTCAGAACAGAAACCTTTTAAAGTTTGGTGGATCTGTTTCCAACTTATTAGTGCCATTGGAAGGCAATGATTTTGTTGCTGCCTTGTTCGGTTTGAACCCGATCGTAGACAATGAGTTACACGGCAACTATGATAACTTTTATAAGCATGTTGCGTTGTTCTTACATTCCATATGGACATGTTATAAATACATTGTGCAAGTGTAAATACTTTGTAAATCCTCATGTCTCTAATTGTTAAATATAACTGTTGAGTTAACATTGTGGGCATAATTGTATTGACTTGATCTTTGTATTGTATATAATATATTGTATTTATATGTATTTAGACAATTTTGAAAAATACATAACGGAATCAAATGATCGAAATAGTGAGACTAAAATCTTGTGGATGTGATTCTAGCTGTGAAAAACGTCTAGCGTTTATTTGTTTAAAGAAACATTCATACATTAGACTGCGAGTGAATAATTTTGCAAAACAATGCGTATATACAGGTTCGACTGATTTTAATTATAATTTTATTTTAAACGCCGTTTCTTAGCTGGCTTTCAGTAGAAGACTGTGTTTACTTTTTTCTCATATGCAACACCGCCCCTATTTGCCTGACGCAGTATCATTTTAATCACTGTTTGATATCGGGTTATTGAACCCGTTTGAGGGCATTTACCCTGTCCCCCATGTAGACAGATTTGACGCCATTGTAGCTCATGACTTTTGAAAACATTGTTGCAAAAGGAGACATTGCTTATAATGAGCCCGTTATCGTGTTGCCTCAATATTTTCATCTCTTTTCAATAATTTTAAGGGGCATAACGGAGATTTTCTTTTTAGATTTTTCAATCAAAGCTGTCCTCTGCGGATTTGTTCTATGCGTGAAAGGGTTAACAAAATTAGAAGTCATTCAAATGCGAAACCTAGAAAATGTGTCATTCATTCTGTAGCGTGATAACAAACACAATTTCCGTTGAAATGTTGACCTTGTTAGGAAAGAGTAATCACGGCGTCATATCTGTTCAAAAGTTAACGGTATCATTTTGTTAATAAGTACGATATTCTTTTCGATTGTAACTTTCAGGGGCGTCGCTCTCTTAAGGAACTTAAGGCACGTGCCTACACATTTTTTCTCACAATGCCCCAAAATGCAACTGCGGCGATAGACATCTGCGTAATGTATCGACCAGATCAGCCTGCACATTCCGTCTTAGGGGGGTAGATGTATAGAGTAGTTATTCCTGAAACAGAAAATCCACAGGAGGCGAAAAGTGTCTATCTGGGTAGGCCTGTGTGGCATGCTTAGGCTGGTCGGGATCGGGGTCGATACTTTACGCAGAGTCCACAATGTTGATTTTCTCACGAGACGGCCTACACATTGATTATTGCAAAGGTACGCCCCTGACTTTTAAATTTACAAGTTTCAAAAGAAATGAGAGATATTTTTAACGTTTACAGTAGAAAGCCTATACAGTTAGCTTTGCATATCCAAATGCATAGTATAATAAATTTGGACATGTATGTCAAACTAAGGAATGGAAAATGGGCATTCAGGAAAGCGTATGTCCAAGTCAACGCCTAAGAGCGAAATACATTGAATGTGTCATTATTCAAGTAATTTCGATTTTCATTCAAAAATGACTATTTATTGTTCAGAAATGTCTCTCTTATAAACATATTGGGATGTTGCAAATACCTTTTATATGAGACCGTTCACGGGAAAAGGTAAAAGTTAACTTTGTAAACAGTGCAGACCAGATCAGACCGAACGTCCGATCTTTAGATATTCACCAGTAACATACAAGAACTATGATAGAAAATTGCCTTGCACAAGGCCACTCCACTATAAGTACCACAAACGTGTAATCGAATACGGTACACCCAGTGTCAGATTCCCCACTCTTACCACTCAGCTTTCGTTTATGTAATGTAGGAAGCACCATATGATAGCCTAGATAATCTATTGATAAATTTGCTCTACAATTAACACACCTATCTACTATAAGTTAAACCTCTTGACAGCTGGTGGCAATTTTGTGAAACATGTACCACCAATATAACTTCAGACTGGACGGCGAAGCCGCGTTGTTTTCTTTCCAAGCTCTTTATTGATGGCTGTCCAACTCAACATCTTTATCTAAATATTACTATTGATTTGGGTTTAGCGCCGTTTTAAGCAATTTTTCAGTCGCATAACGGCGTCCAGTTCACCTACTTGTGTGTTTCCTGGCTATCTCACACCAGTACTCCACACAGCATTCTTTCCTAGCAACTGGCTTTTAATATGAAAAGAAGGTTGTGCAGACTGAGAGAATAATAAACTTTTGTATTTTAAAGACTATAAACGAAATTTCGGGTTGGAATCATTGGAAGCCGCCAATATGCGGCTTCCAGTAGGAATGTATTGAAATTTAGCACAAGGAGATTTATAGACCTGCCAGTGTGACCACATATCGAGATTTCTCTCTTTCCTTACTAAGTATATCCCTTTTACACTATTTATATGTGTGAGTTCTACAAATTAAAAAAAAAAAGACAAAGGCCGGTATATTAATTTAATGTATGTACATTTTTAGTTAAGCGAAATTCATACTGTATCTAGTCTAAACAGTAAAATAGAGAACCATTCTACAGAATTGGTTACCTGCCTCATGCGCTTTATAATTTCAATAGTATCTCAAACCGGGAACCAAAAAGAGGCGCGCTAAATGTAGTCTGGTTCCTTACATAATATGATATTACGCAGTAATTAGATGAAGAAACTCCAGGGGCCGTATTCACCAAACTTCTCAATTTAGATTTTTGACTAAATCTTTTTGGATTTCCGGCGATTTGGATTTAGTCCGTATTCACCAACGCGTTTTAAACCGATCTCAATTTAGTCCAGTTTGTAAATGTCGTAAGCGGCCGCGCATCGACTCTGGTTTCCGAATAAAGTTAGGAGCTAAAATAAAAGACAGTACCATTCATCTATAGTCTATTTATAGATTTTCGTTTTTATCGTAATTTCACATAGATGGCATCTCCATTTATTAATCATCCTAAATATTCTTCTGCTTTGTTTTATTAATCCGACTTTCATGTTCAGTATAAAATCTTCCTATTTTACTATGTTGCGTGACGAAAACTTCGTCGTCATCTTTGTGATATCTTTAAACTAAGGGGACGGGACGAAGGGTTAATGATGAAGTCAAACAGAATTATATTCATTCTATATCAATTCTTCATATGCATCCAACTATAACTTTGACAGTTAAACACTTGTATTATAAAATCTTGTTTTGTGAAAAATATCTAAATATCACATGTTAAAAGTCATTCAATTCTACAATGTAGAATGTGAGGAAACTTCTTCAAATAATATCTTATAAAATGAGTACTGTCAGAAATAAAGACGACTTCTGACAACATTGCCAAATTGACGATGCAGTTTGCTAGATATGTCATATTTTCCCAAAAATATTTTAAAGCAGGCATCTTTAAAATATGCTTTCAGACAAATTGTTATTAAAGTCAGTAACTCATAATCATACAAAAGGTTACAAAATAACCCTTTCCAAAATACAACAATTCTGCTGCAAACAACTTTGAAATTGTCTAGGCAGAAACATGGAAAATATAGCATTATAATTGAATTGTGTTGAAACTCTGTAGCAAAATAAGAGATTGCTCATGTTGAGCAATTGCTCCCTTTGTCACAATGTTTTCAACAGTCATCTGTTGTCGATGTATCTGAATGCCAGGTAGAAAAGGCTTAAGATTAATGTTTCGGTAAGAAGACATCTAAATAAAAATTATTCACCTGAAGAGAACCAAAATGTATATCTAACATTAAAATATATTTTCCACGCACTGGTTGAACAGTTTTTCAATAAAAAATGAAACTAGTTTTTAGTGTAACCCTTTCCTACAGAATACGCTAAATGAGCCAATAAAAATCTCGCCATATTACGTCACTGCGTGATAAAAGAGTATGCTTATCCGTTATATTCGAGCAAGCATGAAATATACTATAGCAAATAGTAAACCATTTCATTGATTATAGTTATCTGCTCGTTTCCTTTTCTGCTTCATTTGCTTTTCTATTTGATGTAATTGCTTAAACTGGGAATGAAAAAAGGACGTTTGCTCGTTCGAAATTTTGATGAAACAATATAAGAATGTGGTTTTTTTTGCAGTATACTCGTGTGGTAATTTCTAATACCTTTACTTTCATTCTGTTATACCCACTCAATATTTGGGGTCTAGATATAATGTTAAAACTGCTGCGTATCATCAAAATACCACCGCATGTTTCATAACAATGACTGAATATAACGTCATTTAAACTGCATATAATGTTGTTTGTATTGCATATGACGCTGTTTGCATACCGTATAATGGTTATTCTACTGTATCTACACACTTTTACACTGCATATTATTTGAGAAACCCAATACATAACAGAAAAGGCACTGCATATCATGCAAAATGTACCACGTCAATTGAAATATGTATCTCGTAAACATGAAAATATACTGCGTATAATACAATACAACATACTAAGATAGTAAAGGCGTTCCGTATAAGAGGTTTACAAATAATGGCTGTTTAATCAAATTTTGCTCAACTTATGTCATGTTCGAGAATGAAACCGTTATAACATATCATGCTATGTTTGTATACCATGCGTTTAAGAAACGTAACGCACTTGTGCAGAGCTGTGATTAAGGAATTTGGCATTGTTACATTATTGAAAATATGTAGTAATATGAAATATTTGTGTAACTGACTACAGTTCACCACACATGTAATATGTTTGTATATTGTGATTGTATATACTATGTATGGGCAGGTGACCTTATAATACAATACACTATTGAATTGAGTTGACGTTGATGCCTTTGTATGGTCTGATTATATCAACTTCTTGATTTAATTATTTTTTTCATATGCAATTGTTAAATATAATTATATTTGATATTTCTCTATTCAACATTTAGTAAATTAGCCTATCAAAATGGCCGACAAGGGAAATAATTATTGTAAGTGTGGGAACTATGTACATGAGTGAAAACAGAAAATAAATCACTAATTGCGAGTCATTATTACCAATCGTTCCGTAAAACCTGTCTAACAAAAAACAAAATCTGATACTAAGAGATACGTTTGTAAAATTCAAGCCTGTCGTGTCAGATAATTAGGTCAATGAGAATAATGTTCATAGAAATGGACATTGTTTTTTATCCAAAAATAACGCCTGTTGATTTATTGATAGCTGTTTCGTTTCCGAGGAGAAACGTAATCAAATGTAGAGAAACTTGTGGAAATGTCAAGCCTTTATTGGATGGGGACTTATCGAACAGACTTTAACAAATTCTCTTTAAATCGCGTCTGGGCTTGTAATTTTCTGTAACATTACCAATTTGCGTCGACAATAAAATGAACTAAATGGTCGAGTACAAAGTAAGGGTGGTCATATTGTCTGTAGTAATTTCGATATAATGAGGCTGTTAACGATGTCACGTGTTTGTCCTGAACCATTCCCAACATGCAACATAATCTGTTTGAAAACGTCTTGCCAAAAAGGTTGAAACTCTTTTCAACTGAAAGTGTAATTAATGAAAAATGGAGAAGTTGCTTATTTTGACCAATTTTTGGCGTCAAAATGCGTCTACATGTCGGAATGAGTTTCGTGGACATAGAGCATATATGAGCATATATGAGTGTTTATTTATCATCACTTTTTAATAAAATAGTTTACTAAAATGATATACTGCGAGCCTTTGCGAAAATCATTATCAGCTTAGTAAACAAGTTTATTAAAAGGGATAATAAACAATCACGAAAGAGATATTCTATTTATCATTTAGGATATTTCATGAGTTTTTATTTATTATCTCTTTTATTAAACGAGTTCACCAAGTTTATATGCCGCGAGCTTTGGCGAGCGTCATATTCAGCTTAGTTAACGAGTTTATTACAAGTGTAATAAACACGAATGAGATATTCTATTTATCACATAAAGTGATTTATGAGGCGTATTTCGAAAAAAATGTACATAACGTTTACCATATTTCTACTTGAAATGTATCGTTTTGGCGCCAAAGTGACTACGTTATGACGTCAAACCGCTCACGTGACGTCATTTTCATAGTTTGGTTTCCGCGTTGTAACAAAGACTTAAGCGTAAGACTGGAAACCAAACTAGTAGTGTGTAGTGTCCAGAGAGGGCTTTATGCGATAAAGTGATTTATTAGGCGTATTTCGAAAAAATGTACATGAAATTTGCCGGTTTGGGCGCCAAAGTGATTTACGTTATATAACGTCAAACCACTGTCGTGACTTCATTATCATAGTTTGGTTTCTGCGTTGTAACAAAGACTTGAGCTTAAGACTGGAAACCAAATAGTCGTGTCATATGATATTTAAGTAATGGGATTTTGACATTCCCAGACAGGGATTTTTGTGATAACTTAGAAATGTAGTGTGGTATACGAATCGTGTTCCTGGACAAACATCATTGAAAAGCATATTTATGACAAAGTGTAGAGATAAAGATCGCCAACGCATCCATGTACTACGATTAAGATGATGACACTTTTTGTCTAAAATGTCTTTGAATCCTCCCGAACATTATTGTCGAATATTGCAGAGCCACATCAAAAATCGTAGTCGCGTAGTTCTACACAGGTCTACAAAGGTCTACAAAGGTCTACAAATGTATACAAAGGTACACACATGTCTACATAGTTCTACAAATGTCTTCATATGTCTAAATATGTCTACACAGGTCTACAAAGGTCTACAAATGTCTACACATGTCTACAAAGGTCTACACAGGTCTACATAGTTCTACAAATGTCTTCATAGGTCTACATAGGTCTACATATGTCTACATAGGTTTATAAAGGTATAAACAGGTCTACAAAGGTACACAAAGGTCTACAAAGGTATACACAGGTACACACATGTCTACACAGGAATAAAAAGGACTACAAAGGTCTATATAGGTCTACATAGGTCTATAAAGGTCTACACAGGTCTACACAGGTATACACAAGTCTACATAGGTTTACATATGTATACACAGGTCTACACAGGCCTACACAGGTCTAAATATGTATACATAGGTCTGCACAGGCCTAAACAGGTCTAAATTATTAACGTTCCGTACCAATATTGAAAAAAGGAGAATCGGCAAACCTCTATTATGGTTACAGTTCTAGGTTGTTTTCGTCAAAATATACATCTATGATTAAATTACTTGTAGACAGAAAGTGAAGGCTCTTGTATACACAGATGCACTTAGACTCCACATCGCTATACGCTGTTCATACGTTTGACTACATACACTGCGGTAACCAAATTACTTTGATCCTGTTTGTGCTTGTATACATATTGATTGGTTGTTGTTCTATCGCATCAGGTATATACATGTATATGATTCGATTTTTTCTTGCAAACTCAAAATATGAAAATATGAAAATAAACAATCGTGATCTATCAAATTTATCACAACAGAATGGGAAGAGGAGCATGCGTTCTTCTCAATACCATACTTTCGAAGATTTTAACTCTTTCAGCGCCGAATTGTTTAAAGTAGACTCTTCCATGTTCAAAATCGGGCGTCTCCATTTATTATGTAATAAAAGTTAGGACTATTTTGATAACTAAAAGGCAAACAATGATGATTTCAGGTGAGACAGCTCGTTACGAGCTGACTCGCCTGAATCAGTATTGTTTGCAAAAACCTCAATAAGGCTTTGGCGCAGAAAGAGTTAATACTCAAATGCCTGTGTTTTATTTTGAAGATAATGCTTTTGGTAGTGTTATTATTATCGAGTTTTATTTATACAGTTCAACATGCTGCAGACGCATTACGTTTATTTGTTATTTATAAAGCTAAGTCTAAAGACGGGGAAATTCAATTGACATTTCTTTATTAAAACAGTATTGTTATGTAAAAATATAATCGCGGTTTTTCCATTTCCAGACGAATTTCAATTTGTAATTGATGAAATGTTTCAAAAAATATGATGTATGCTATTTTGACTCGTATTACGGACAACTCCTAATAAAACGAAAGATGATGTTGTGAATCAATAGAAACAGATTGCTCTGTCAAAATATGTCTACTATCTACTGTCCATTCATTGTTCGTTCAACGTAGACCAATCAGTATCTAAGCCAAGATGGCAAAGCTGTTATTAAAAGCATTTCGCTGGTGTCAAAGACCTCTAAAAAAACTCCCCAAACGAAGCAGAGAAACAAAACTCTTCACTGAGCACATGGACAACAAGAAACATACCCCCTCCCCCCTGGACATTGATGCATCGTTGGATTACGATTTCAAGGAAAAGTCTCTTGGTCTAAGACCCTTATTCATAATTAAACAAGAACTTAGTTTTCTCATGAATGTGACGATGCTTCAGCATGGAAATGTATCAGTATGTTTAAGAGTAAAAGCTTTATCGTGTGTTGTATGGTTAGTTATGTCACCTGGCCGGAACCCTAGAAACATAATCATAATAGTCTAACAGAGAGAGCACATGGACATGTGATAGCCGAATCAACCAATCATGTTACATCTTTTAACGTAAAGGTTTTCACTCAATAAGTAAATTAGGGCTGTGTTTGTCTACGATTGTATAAGTCTAAATAGGTAGAATAAGAAAGATATTTTGTGCTCGGGTAAGTGGACAACGTTCCTATCATGACACTTGATATGATGAATGAGAAACTAAACTTGGAGATAAAGTTGCAGACGGGAAATAAGATAAACTTCGTATCGATATTTATCGAAATGTTATGATAATGTTGTTGGATGGAATTATTATAAAGCAATATTGACCTGATCCTGACCTTTGTGCAATAACATTTTAGCGGTGCTCCATGAAAACCAACCTTAACGTTATTATCACAAATGTAAACAAATATTTATCTGAGTATGTATGCTATCGGCTCCGTCTTTCACAGGTATCTGGAATCTCTCTATGACCTATTGGCGAATAGTGCGGAGCAAATTCAGAATGAGAGGATGACCAGGGTCTGGATCTACACTGGTCGCAAATACCTAACGGTTTATTTTCGCAGAATGTCGATCAGGTAGTATCATGTAATAAATGTATTCACGTCGATTTTTTATCCCGAGCCCCGGTAGCTTAGACGCAAAAGCATCCAGTTATTTGGTAAGACTGTTTTTTTGCAGTACTGTCGTGAGAAAGTCAGAAAAACACATGGATATGTGATCTGACTGCCTTGATACGACTGAACATTTGTTGAAAACAGCGATAAACCCAAAATAATCAATCAGGCAAGCCGTAGACTCTGGTCAAAATTCACCAGAAATACGCATTGTAAACCCAAAACGAAGCAAATTACGATTCGTCGTAAAAAATGTGTTCCTGTAATCAATATAAAAAGAAACACGACAGACTTTTCCAATGAGCTGCAGTAATAGGACACTTCTTTTTGTTATCTTCTGACGGATGAGAAATTAAACATTCATAGTAGACCAGTCGGGAAATAAAATACGCTGTGCAGTATCGAAATTTAATAATGTTTCTGAAGCGATTAGAAACCATAAAACCAAAAGAGGTAATTTACAATTTGTCGTAGACATTTTATGACAAAAATAAAAAACCTCCAAATTTACAAGGAGTTAAATGACTCAGTGTTTTATCCTGTAGGCTTATACACAAAGATGAAACATACATGACATAGTAGGATGCGACATATCAAGATCAGTCGACATATCCATGTTGTCTTGTTCACTTCTTTTACCACGGGAGAGTTGTCTTGTTCACTCCTTTCACCACGGGAGAGTTTTATTGTTCACTCCTTTTACCACGGGAGAGTTGTCTTGTTCACCCATCTTACCACAGGAGAGTTGTCTTGTTCACTCCTTTTACCACGGGAGAGTTGTCCTGTTCACTCCTTTTACCACGGGAGAGTTTTCTTGTTCACTCCTTTTACCACAGAAGAGTTGTCTTGTTCACTCCTTTTACCACGGGAGAGTTGTCTTGTTCACTCCTTTTACCACAGGAGAGTTGTTTTGTTCATTCCTTTTACCACGGGAGAGTTGTCTTGTTCACCCATCTTACCACAGGAGAGTTGTCTTGTTCACTCCTTTTACCACGGGAGAGTTGTCTTGTTCACTCCTTTTACCACGGGAGAGTTGTCTTGTTCACCCATCTTACCACAGGAGAGTTGTCTTGTTCACTCCTTTTACCACGGAAGAGTTGTCTTGTTCACTACCTTTTACCACGGGAGAGTTGTCTTGTTCACTCCCTTTTCCACAGGAGAGTTGTCTTGTTCACTCCTTTTACCACGTGAGAGTTGTCTTGTTCACTACTTTTACCACAGGAGAGTTGTCTTGTTCACTCCTTTTACCACGGGAGAATTGTTTTGTTCACTCCTTTTACAACGGGAGAGTTGTCTTGTTCACTCCTTTTACCACGGCAGAGTTGTTTTGTTCACTCTTTTTACCACGGGAGAGTTGTCTTGTTCACTCCTTTTACCACAGGAGAGTTGTCTTGTTAACTCCTTTTACCACGGGAGAGTTTTCTTGTTCACTCCTTTTACAACGGGACTCTTCTTGTTCACTACTTTTACCACGGGAGAGTTGTCTTGTTCACTACTTTTACCCCAGGAGAGTTAGCTTGTTCACTCCTTTTATCACGGGAGAGTTTTCTTGTTCACTCCTTTTACAACGGGACTCTTCTTGTTCACTACTTTTACCACGGGAGAGTTGTCTTGTTCACTACTTTTACCACAGGAGAGTTGGCTTGTTCACTCCTTTTATCACGGGAGAGTTTTCTTGTTCACTCCTTTTACTACGGGAGAGTTGTCTTGTTTACTCCTTTTACCACAGGAGAGTTGTCTTGTTCACTCCTTTTACCACAGGAGAGTTGTCTTGTTCACTCCCTTTACCACAGGAGAGTTGTCTTGTTAACTCCTTTACCACGGGAGAGTTTTCTTGTTCACTACTTTTACAACGGGAGAGTTGTTTTGTTCACTACTTTTACCACAGGAGAGTTGGCTTGTTCACTCCTTTTACCACGGGAGAGTTTTCTTGTTCATTCCTTTTACTACGGGAGAGTTGTCTTGTTTACTCCTTTTACCACAGGAGAGTTTTCTTGTTCACTCCTTTTACCACAGGAGAGTTGTCTTTTTCACTCCTTTTACCACGGGAGAGTTGTCTTGTTCACTACTTTTACCACGGGAGAGTTGTCTGTTTCACTCCTTTTACCACAGGAGAGTTGTCTTTTTCACTCCTTTTACCACAGGAGAGTTTTCTTGTTCACTCTTTTTACCAAGGGAAAGTTGTCTTTTTCACTCCTTTTACCACGGGAGAGCTGTCTTGTTCACTACTTTTACCACGGGAGAGTTGTTTTGTTCACTCCTTTTTCTACAGGAGAGTTGTCTTGTTCACTCCTTTTACCACGGTAGAGTTGTCTTGTTCACTACTTTTACCACAGGAGAGTTGTCTTGTTCACTCCTTTTACCACGGGAGAGTTGTCTTGTTCATTCCTTGTATCGCGGGTGAGTTGTCTTTTTCACTCCTTTTAAAATTTACCACGGGAGAGTTGTCTTGTTGACTCTTTCTATCATTTAGACGCATCCGCAGCAAACGAACTGTACAAACATTGTTCCCAACTCTTAACACGAACTGTTCAAACATTGTTTCCAACTCTTAACACGAACTGTGCAAACATTGTTTTCAACTCTTAGCACGAACTCTACACACATTGTTTCCAACTCTTAGCAAGAACTGTGCAAACATTGTTTCCAACTCTTAGCACGAACTGTTCAAACATTATTTCCAACTCTTAGCACGAACTGTGCAAACATTATTTCCAACTCTTAGCACGAACTGTGCAAACCTTGTTTTCAACACTTAGCACGAACTATGCAAACATTATTTTCAACTCTTAGCACGAACTGTGCAAACATTGTTTCCAACTCTTAACAAGAGTTGTGCAAACTGTATTTCCAACTCTAAGCACAAACTGTACAAATATTGTTTCCAACTCTTAATCAAACATTATTTTCAACTCTTAGCACGAACTGTGCAAACAATGTTTCCAACTTTTAGCACGAACTGTGCAAACATTATTTCCAACTCTTAGCAATAATTATATTTTAAAAACAAGTTATATTTCACTAAAGATTGCAATAAAGTTATATTCCCTGATGATAATCACATAACTAATTATATTTTCATTGAAAGGAATTTCCAATGTATTTGCGAAAATGATTTCAAAATTGTCTGCTGTAGATTTGTCATATATTGGAAAGGGATGAACTATAGCTGTATTTTATTGATAGTCTCGTGTTTTGTCTGCTACTCTATTATTTTGATCCTAGACGTGTGGACTGTCATGGCGTTATATGAAATCTCTAGTAAATCTTCTACCTGAAATAGATTTCTAAAAGTAATCTGCTTTAGAAACATCGGAGACAAAATGTTAAACATGTGAACATTGGATAAATATTTCTGATACAAACATGTACTTGAAAATATTGTGGTAACAGGAGAAATTGATCATTAGATAATTTAAAACTTAACACTTTCTACGATATATAGAGACAATCTGTACCAAAAGAAACTCTTACTTAAATTATTCCGTTCAGACCAATCAAACGTTATCAAATGCAGTCGAGAGCCAACGATAATAAAATAACATAGGATTCGACTCAAGTATTGCATTCAAAATGGCAGAGTAAAGTGCTGCATACCAGACAGATAATGAAATTAGTCTTCCATTGCAATGAGAATAACAATTGTTGCGTTTGGCCAAAGGCCTTGACCCTCGATAGAAAACATAGGCTGGTTATTTAATCCTCTTCCATCAGCCGATTGTTAACTTCTCCATTTCCACTATTGTTTTCACTTTCATCCAATTGATAGATCTATTCCTACATTAGATACGACACATTTTATCCTAAAGTGTCCTGTCAAGTAAATGATTCTAAAACTGACGCATTCTATATTGGGTTCACCCATCACCGGATATGGTTTTAGAGAGTCGTCCGCTTTATAAAACATAGGATGATAACAACTGATGTTTAATCTAGAAATATGGAGATAACGTTCTGATACAGAATTGACAATATTGTTGGCAAAAAGGCCAAAGTGCTCGTGTTTTGTTTTTACATGTAAATCTTCAAAGCCAACGATTTTAACGAGATAATGTTCTGATACAGAATTGAAAATATTGTTGGAAAACAGGCGGAAATGCTCGAGTTGTGTTTATATGTTAATCTTCAAACCAAATGACTTAAATCATGCAGAGTTGCCATATCAGTCTATATCTGCTATTTCAGGGAATGGGTAACTAAGACTAACGTTTCACATCACAAGAAAACGAAATAGTGATTAGAACAATGCTTAGTCGTATGCTGCACTGGAGTCAATGACATATGCTGCGTGAAATGTCTCCTGCTGCAATGTCGTCAAAGTTGGCATCATACGGGAAAATTGAAGTGGAATGTCAGACAAGATATATTGCTGGGTTTCATATGTCCAAAAGTACAATAAAAATCAGACTTTGTGTTACAATATCCAATAAGAAACCTTACGAACAAGTAACAATAGATTTCTGACTAGACTCTTTGCAAATATATAACATATCTGTTAAAGCGATGCAAATCTAACATACCTATCTAAGCGATGAAAATCTAACATAGATATTTAATCGTAGGAAATATACCATTGCTATCAGAGCGGTGCAAATCTAACATAGCTATTAAAGCGATGAAAATCTAACTTAATTATTAAAGCAATGCAAATCTAACATATCTATTAAAGCGATCCAAATATAACATAGCTATTAAAGCGATGCAAATCTAACATAGCTATTAAAGCGATGCAAATCTAACATAATTTTTAAAGCGATCCAAATCTTACACTGGCAATGTTTTGGCATAAACAGTGTATACTAGCGCAGAGGCGATCGGTCAACAATGATACATGATGCATTATCCTGCTTAATTCCAACGACTTATACCATATTTTGTCAAGTTTTCAAATGTTTATGACTAATCGATCTCAAATTTCCACCTATGTTTTGCCTGCCTAAGCACATAGTATATTTTAAACGGACCCTGTCAACTAAATGACGCATATATAACTTCATAAAGAACATTTTTCTACTGTGTTTATATGGAACATACTTTTTTGTTGTTGTTCCGTTCTAGTTGGCGAAATAACAAAAACACGCAGTCAAAGGATGCATAAATACCAATTATCTTCCAATGTGTACCATGTATTGCTCATTATTCTGTAACTATGAAATAGCTGCCAAATCTTTCGACATAAAGACGTTTTAATTGAGCATTAAGTGACAAATGCGCTGAAAATGTATGTTAAGGAATGTACTTGTCCTCTAATACATTAAGGAATTTGGCATTGTTACATTATTGAAAATATGTAGTTATATGAAATATTTGTGTAACTGACTACAGTTCACCTCACATGTAATATGTTCACTTGTATATTGTGATTGTATATACTATGTATAGGCAGGTGGCCTTATAATAGAAAAAAACTATTGAATTGATTTGACCTTGATGCCTTTGTATGGTCTGATTTTATCAACTTCTTGATATAATTATTATTTTATATGCAATTGTTAAATATAATTATATTTGATATTTCTCTATTCAACCTTTAGTAAATTCGCCTATCAAAATGGCCAACAAGGGACATAATTATTGTAATTGTGGGAACTATATATTGAGTGAAAACAGAACATAAATCAATAATTGCGAATCATTATTACTAATGGTTCCGTAAAACCTGTCTAACAAAAAAAAATCTGATACTAAGAGTTACGTTTGAAAAATTCAAGCCTGTCGTGTCAGATAATTAGGTCAATCAGACAATGTTCATAGAAATGGACATTGTTTTTTATCCAAAAATAACGCCTGTTTATTTATTGATAGCTGTTTCGTTTCCGAGGAGAAACGTAATCAAATGTAGAGAAACTTGTGGAAATGTCAAGCCTTTATTGGATGGGGACTTATCGAACAGACTTTAACAAATTCTCTTTAAATCGCGTCTGGGCTTGTAATTTTCTGTAACATTACCAATTTGCGTCGACAATAAAATAAACTAAATGGTCGAGTACAAAGTAAGGGTGGTCATATTGTCAGTAGTAACTTCGATATAATGAGGTTGTTAACGAGGTCACGTGTTTGTCCTGAACCATTCCCAACATGCAACACAATCTGTAGCAGACACGTTTGAAAACGTCTTGCCAAAAAGGTTGAAACTCTTTTCAACTGAAAGTGCAATTAATGAAAAACGGAGAAGTTGCTTATTTTGACCATTGTTTTGGCGTCAAAATGCGTCTACATGTCGGAATGGGTTTCATGGACATAGAGCATATATGAGTGTTTATTTATTATCACTTTTTAATAAAAGAGTTTACTAAGATGATATGCTGCGAGCCTTTGCGAAAGTCATATTCAGCTTAGTAAACGAGTTTATTAAAAGGGATAATAAACAATCACGAAAGAGATATTCTATTTATCACTTAAATAGAGGATATTTCATGAGTGTTTATTTATTATCACTTTTATTAAACGAGTTCACTAAGTTTATATGCCGCGAGCTTTGGCGAGCGTCATATTCAGCTTAGTTAACGAGTTTATTACAAGTGATAATAAATAAATACGAATGAGATAGATATTCTATTCATCACATAAACCGATTTATGAGGCGTATTTCGAAAAATGTACATAACGTTTACCATATTTCTACTTGAAATTTATCGTTTTGGCGCCAAACTGACTACGTTAGGACGTCAAACCGCTCAAGTGACGTCATTTTCATAGTTTGGTTTCCGCGTAGTAACAAAGACTTAAGCGTAAGACTTGAAACCAAACTAGTAGTGCCATATGATATTTGTGTAGTGTCATATGATATTTATGTAATGGCATTGTGACACTCCCAGAGAGGGCTTTATGCGATATAGTGATTTATGAGGCGTATTTCGAAAAAATGTATATGAAATTTGCCGGTTTTGGCGCCAAAGTGATTTACGTTATATAACGTCAAACCACTGTCGTGACTACATTAGTGTGGTTTCTGCATTGTAACAAAGACTTGAGCTTAAGACTGGAAACCAAATAGTCGTGTCATCTGATACTTAAGTAATGGGATTTTGACACTTCCAGACAGGGCTTTTTGTGATAATTTAGAAATGTAGTGTGGTATAGTCGTGTTCAAGGACAAACATCATTGAAAAGCATATTTATGACAAAGTGTAGAGATAAAGATCGCCAACGCATCCATGTACTACGATTAAGATGATGACACTTTTTGTCTATAATTTCTTTGAATCCTCTTGAACATTATTGTCGAATATTGCAGAGCCAGATCAAACATCGTAGTCGCGTAGTTCTACACAGGTCTACAAAGGTCTACAAAGGCCTATACAGGTATACAAAGGTACACACATGTCTACACAGGACTACATAGGTATACACAGGTATACACATGATTACATAGGTCTACAAAGGTCTACAAAGGTCTACAAATGTCTACAAATGTCTACACAGGTATACACAGGTCTATATAGTTCTACAAATGTCTTCATAGGTCTACATAGGTCTACACAGGTCTACATAGCTCTAAAAAGGTATACACCGGTCTACAAAG
>JASEVX010000009.1:61747249-61844255 GCA_031761405.1 Serripes groenlandicus | reverse complement strand
GGTATATACAGATCTACACAGGTATACACAGGTCTACATAAGTCTAAACAGGTATACACAGGTATAAACAGGTATACACAGGTCTACAAAGGTCTAATAGGTCGTAAATGAATTAAAGTTTATTTCGGTAGAGAACAACTGATATGAGCTAGGTATGGCGAGTCTTATTAACGTCCCGTACCAATATTGAAAAAAGGAGAATCGGCAAACCTCTATTAGGGTTACAGCTCTAGGTTGTTTTCGTCAAAATCAACATCTATGATTAAATTACTTGTAGACAGAAAGTGAAGGCTCTTGTATACACAGATGCACTTAGACTCCACATCGCTAGACGCTGTCCATAAGTTTGACTACATACACTACGGTAACCAGATTACTTTGATCCTGTTTGTGCTTGTAGACATATTGATTGGTTGTTGTTCTATCGCATCAGGTATATACATGTATATGATTTTTTTCTTGCAAAATTAAAATATGAAAATATGAAAATAAACAATCGTGAACTATCAAATTTATCACAACAGAATGGGAAGAGATGCATGAGTTCTTCACAAAGCTATACTTTCGAAGTTTTTAATACTCAGTTGCATGTGTTTTATTCTGAAGATAATGCTATTGATAGTGTAACTATTATCGAGCTTTATTTATACAGTTCAAATGCTGCAGACGCATTACATTTATTAGTCACCGGGCAGAAGCCCGCGACTTCTATTTTTAATAGGTTTTCGGAAATCACATGGGAGGGGGGGGGGGGGGGGGGGGGGGGGGGGGGGGGGGGGATTATTATTAGAAAGAAACACATTTTGACGTCTTGAACATATTACAATTGTGTTTGTTTAAAAACACTAAGTAATGACACATCTAAAATGAAATAAATATTCCGATGTTTTGGTATTTTCAGTTTCTTTATTTTGACTCGCATTTATGTTTTTTTTGTTTTATTTACGAAGACAAAACAGTCCCTATTAGCTAGACTGGTATACTTTATTTTACACTATATACTATATGTAATCAAAAGGCGATAACTACAAACCATTACGTCACACAGTCTAATTTGTTTGCATACGCGCACCTGCTTGCAGTAGACTGTTTGTTATGTGTAAATATCGAGTTGAAAATGACGTCGAATATTCTCCTTTTAAAATAATGGCAATTTTAACTTACTGAATGTTATTTTCATGTTCAAAGAGATGTCTTGATTTGTGAAGAAGGCATTTTATCATGTTTATCCATGTATATCTAAAATATGAAATGTTTCTAAGCTAAAACTGTTGATCGCGTGACTCGCGAATACCAACTGCGTAGATCAATCTCCTTTGCAGAGAGCCTCTTTACACTCACTTACAAATAGTAAATCATAGGTGATTTAAAATGTTTATTTGGTTCGAAACAAATGAAGAAAAGAACACACCGAGATAAAACTGGTTTTAATAGAAAAATTACTTTGAACGAACACTCTCTGCCTATAAAGAGAGTTTCAAGAAAGACACCTCTGCGAATAAGAAAGAATCGGGTCTTTCGTACAAAATTATTTCGTCCTTGACAATT
Organism: Serripes groenlandicus; assembly: GCA_031761405.1. Lineage (NCBI taxonomy): Eukaryota > Metazoa > Mollusca > Bivalvia > Cardiida > Cardiidae > Serripes > Serripes groenlandicus. The sequence goes on along the minus strand of JASEVX010000009.1, from coordinate 61,842,707 downwards.
TTAAATGTGTCATTTAATTCCATAAAGGCATATTACTTCCGATCTGCATATTGTTATGCATCATTGACAAAAGGGCGCTCATCATAATATTATTTTTAAAACATGAGTAGTTTGTTATTTTTATTATAAAAAAAGGAAGGAAAGAATTAAAATAAATTAACATGTTGTAGGGCTCAGTTTATGTTCGAAATTAAGTTTAAATTATACAACAATTTCAATGAGATTTAACTGTTTAGTTTATTTCGAAGGTGGTCTAATTTTTGTGGCGATTGGTTTGACAATCGCCACAATGCTAACAGAAACAACAACAACGAAAAATATTTACATAGTCGGTTTGGAACAATCGGTTGATATTTTTTTTCCTTACTGCAAACTAATTTACTCACATCCGTTATAGTTCCATCATTGATGCAGAGACGTGATTAATAATAATTATGTCAGTGCTACTTTGGTACCGGATTGTTACTAATATTTGAGTTTTATCGAGACATTATCTACATAGAGTTAAAATATGTAAATATTATCTTCGTCATGATTTGGCAGATAATAAATATCATTGCGCGTTCTTCCTTGCAAATAACGGCAACTCTGATGATACTCAAATCTGGAAATTCCAAAAGGTTCTATTAATAGCTCGCGAGACCAAAAACCAGAAGACCTTGTAAATCTCAATATTATAAACGCTTTATTTTGTAGTTGTTTAAATATATGAAAGCGTCTAGATGATAAGACTGGTTTACAAAGGTTTAAAGGACACACGATGTCAGTGTGTACACACGTTATGTATACACGTCTGCACGTTCTAGAGTCAATTAGCAATCAATGCTGACAGTGTAGCCTAATTTAGTTTGGAGATCGAGCATTATAATATATGCCTATATTTTTATAAATTGAACAGTTTGGCAAATAGTGAAATTGTGCTTTTGGAGCATGTTTTGTGTTTGTTTTTGCACTCGCATTATTCGAAGCAGTTTAACAACCTCAGAGACATATAAATACACTGTGTTTATATGTCTCTGACAACCCTCAATCATGCAATGTGAAGAGACTAAATTGAACAGACCGGTTTAATATCGGACATCATTGAAACAAACACCAAACTAATGGTTACTGTTTTCTCTCCTTTCTTGATAATTAAGTCATTTCTAAAGTGTAAAATATATTTTATCTTAATATGGCCTAAGGACCTGGTGATAAACATTTGATTACCCGAACAATTTAGATTACAAATAGCCATTCTAATGAGCTAAAACGGTAGTCTATCGAATACCAACTAGATTTTTCATAACTTTGGAATGGCCTAATTTTGAACACATCATGACCAATTTCAGAACGTAACTAAATAATCACCAAGACAACATTCTGGCAAACTAACATTATTCTACTGTTAAAAGATGCAGGGTTGATACATTCTCAAATATACCCGCACCAGAGTCATCGCAAGCCCTACACCGATATACTGCTTGTTACTTTGCAGGATTTTCCATACGATCGCCACTACAGTGCCATTGGCGCTTTGATTAAATATTGGACTACATTTCAACATTTGTTAAAGTATGATATAATTAGGATGCCATGCTAATATCATTTTGAGAAAAAGAGAAAACTCATGTCTTCAGCGATTTAACCCTTATCTCATTGTTTTAAAAGTAGATTGCTGCAAAGGTGTCCACTGTTGACTTTAAAAGAGGAAAGGTAAAATGACGTGCTATTGCATGCAAATCCTAAATTGTCTGTTTTGTGGTTTTATTGAAAAATAATAAAATTCAAATATTCTGACAAACATCTTGAAAAGTGTATGTGGAATTCACAAATCTTATAATTATTCCTTAATGAAAGCACTGTATACATACTAAGACTAATGATTGGCAAAAATACTCATTTCCATTACTGTTTATGATCAATAATTAGTTGGTTGTGTGTATGGCCAACCTACTTTGGAATGGAGATTGATCATAAACAATGAAAGGCTTCAATTATCATTCACTTCGTTGACAAAACAATGCAAGTTATGATACATTTTCACTTGACCCCACCCCCTGATGTTCCAATATGCCCCTCAGTTGATAACTGTTTATTCAACTACTATAATGTTAGTGTTATGCATAACTGCACTATGTTTGTTATTTATAAAGCTAAGTCTAAAGGCGGAGAAATACAATTGACAGTTTTTCATTAAAATAGTATTGTTATGTAAAAATATAATCGCGGTTTTTCCATTTCCAGACGAATTTCAATTTGAAATTGATGAAACGTTTAAAAGAATATGATGTATGCTACTTTGACTCGTATTACGGACAACTCCTAATAAAGCGTCTGCGAAAGATGATGTTGTGAATCAATAGAAACAGATTGCTCTGTCAAAATATGTCTACTATCTACTGTCCATTCTTTGTTCGTTCAACGTAGACCAATCAGTATCTAAGCCAAGATGGCAAAGCTGTTATTAAAAGCATTTCGCTGGTGTCAAAGACCTCTAAAAAACCTCCCCAAACGAAGCAGAGAAACAAAACTCTTCACTGAGCGCATGGACAACAAGAAACATAACCCCACCCCCCCTGGACATTGAAGCATCTTTGGAATACGATTTGAAGGAAAAGTCTCTTGGTCTAAGACCCTTATTCCTAATTAAACAAGACATATTAGTTTTCTCATGAATGTGACGATGCTTCATCATGGAAATGTATCAGTATGTTTAAGAGTGATAGCTTAATCGTGTGTTGTATGGTTAGTTATGTCACCTGGCCGGAACCCTAGAAACATCATCAGAATGGCCTAACAGAGAGAGAGCACATAGACATGTGATAGCCGAATCAACCAATCATGTTACAGCTTTTAACGTAAAAGTTTTCACTCAACAAGTAAATTAGGGCTGCGTTTGTCTACGATTGTATAAGTCTTAATAGGTATAATTAGAAAGATATTCTGTGCTCGGGTAAGTGGACAACGTTCCTATCATGACACTTGATATGATGAATGAGAAACTAAACTTGGAGATAAAGTTGCAGACGGGAAATAAGATAAACTTCGTATCGATATTTATCGAAATGTTATGATAATGTTGTTGGATGGGATTATTATAAAGCATTATTATATAACCTATAAAAAGACGCCTTTTCATTTGCTAAAAAGTAATTTTTTAGAAAAAATATCAAGCGATATTCACCGTTTTTTCTGATATTCACCAGTTTTATAAATAGTAACAGGGGAAGACCGGGAAATCCCATGAGCCGCCTATTAATATCCTTCGCCTTTATCCGTAGGCTACGGAATTTTCCGAGGCGTGTTCCGAATGACCACGGAAACTTCCGAACAAAATTACACGTTTATTCAATTTATACTGTACCTTTGTAGGGGAGGTGAACATGGGTAGATCTACTACAATGTAGCACACACATATGCATATACCGGTTAACAGTATACTGTTACATATCACGCGCGTCTAAAAAGTGACGTTATTGTTTGAAATGACGTCATGCACGTGCATAACCAACATTTTAACGCGCGTGCCATGTAACATGAGACAGTAAGAAATTGCCCATGATGAGTATATGAAAATTTAACATTACAAAGTTACGTGAGGTATAATAAAATAAATTGAGGGTTATATAATAAAACAGTTTTAGCTGTTATACATGATGTTGATATGTACTGAACATGTGTTGAAAACAGCGATAAACCCAAAATAATTAATCAGACAAGCCATAGACTCGGGTCAAAATTCACCAGAAACACGCATTGGAAACCCAAAACGAAGCAAATTACGATTCGTCGTATACATTGTCTTCCTGTAATCTATATAAAAAGAAACACGACAGACTTTTCCAATGAGCTGCAGTAATAGGACACTTGTTTTTGTTATCTTCTGATGGATGAGAAATTAAACATTCATAGTAGTAGACCACTTGGGAAATAACGCTGTGCAGTATCGAAATTTATTAATGTTTCTGAAGCGATTAGAAACCATAAAACCAAAAGAGGTCATTTACAATTTGTCGTAGACATTTTATGACAAAAAAACACCTCCAAATTTACAAGGAGTTAAATGATTCAGTGTTTTATGCTGTAGTCTTATACACAAAGATGAGACATACATGACAAAGTAGGATGCGACATATCAAGATCAGTCGACATATCCATGCTGTCTGATCAGGATCTTCGCTAAACCTAATCAAGTCTTAAACGCATCCTTGGAGTCTAAAGAGAACATGATTGATAATATATAAACCCTTTCCTTCATACAGATGATTTATGATGCCATTACAGAGGACGACATTGGAAACAATGTCGCCAAAGAAGAAATTGCTCATGGTGAGCAATTTCTCCGTAAGCAACAGTACTCTGTAAGTATAGATCATTTCAGATGTGTATACAGCATGCGATACTGAGGATGTGCAAGGTATACTTTTTTTGTTTAATTATTGACTGTAAATTAACGCCGTTTTTAACAATTTTTCAGTCATAACACGGTGGCAAGTTCATGTAACCATGTGTTTTCTGGCTTTCTCACAAAAGTAGTTCACAAAAAACATATTTTGATCTAAGATAACTGTAACCTCATATTTAGAAGCGTTGTTTGTACCGCCTAGATAGTGTAGTAGTGAGAGCGTCCACCTCGAGAGCGAGATACCAGGGTTCGATCCCTGATCGGGTCATACAAAAGACTTTAAAAATGGTGGCGCGAATTACTTCTTTGGCGCTAAAGTTGGCGGAGATATCAACACTACTTGCCCCTTCACTCCTTTTACCACGGGACAGTTGTCTTGTTCACTCCTTTTACCAAGGGAAAGTTGTCTTGTTCACTTCTTTTATCGCGGGAGAGTTGTCTTGTTCACTTCTTTTATCACGGGAGTGTTGTCTTGTTCACTTCTTTTATCACGGGAAAGTTGTCTTGTTCACTTCTTTCTTTTATCACGGGAGTGTTGTCTTGTTCACTTCTTTTATCACGGGAGGGTTGTCTTGTTCACTTCTATTATCACGGGAGAGTTGTCTTGTTCACTTCTTTTATCACGGGAGAGTTGTGTTGTTCACTTCTTTTATCACGGGAGAGTTGTCTTATGGACTCTTTCCATCATTCAGACGGACCCGCAGCAGACGAACTGTGCAAACATTGTTTCCAACTCTTAGCACGAACTGTCAAACATTGTTTCCAACTCTTAGCACGAACTGTCAAACATTGTTTCCAACTCTTAACACGAACTGTACAAACATTGTTTCCAACTCTTAGCACGAACTGTACAAACATTGTTTCCAACTCTTAGCACGAACTGTCAAACATTGTTTCCAACTCTTAGCACGAACTTTACAAACATTGTTTCCAACTCTTAGCACAAACTGTGCAAACATTGTTTCCAACTCTTAGCACGAACTGTACAGACATTGTTTCCAACTCTTAACACGAACTGTGCATTTCCAACTCTTAGCAATAATTATATTTTAAAAACAAGTTATATTTAACTTAAGATTGCAATAAAGTAATATTCCCTGATGATAATCACATAATTAATTATATTTTCATTGAAAGGAATTTCCAATGTATTTGCGAAAATGATTTCAAAATTGTCTGCTGTAGATTTGTCATATATGGAAAAGGGATGAACTATAGCTGTATGTTATTGATAGTCTCGTGTTTTGTCAGTTACTCTATCATTTTGATCCTAGACTGTCATGGCGTTATATGAAATCTCTACTAAATTTTCTAACTGAAATAGATTTCTAAAAGTTATCTGCTTTAGAAACATCTGAGACAAAATGTAACACATGTGAAAATAAGATAAATAATTCTGATACAAACATTTAGTTGAAAATATTGTGGGAAAAGGCGGAATTGATCATTAGATACATTAAAACTTAACACTTTCTACGATATATAGAGACAATTTGTACCAAAAGAAACTCTTACTTAAATTATTCCGTTCAGACAAATCGAATGCAGTAGAAAGCCAACGATAATAAAATAACGTTGAATTCGACTCAAGTATTGCATTCAAAATGGCCGACTAAAGTGGTGCATTGCAGACAGGAAATGAAATTAGTCTTGCATTGTAATGAGAATAATAATGGTTTCGTTTGCTCAAAGGCCTTGACCCTCGATAGAAAACATAGGATGGTTTTAATTAATCCTCATCTACCAGTCGATTGTTAACATCTCCATTTCCCTTATTGTTTTCACTTCCATCCAATTGATAGATCTATTTCTACATTAGATACGACACACAGGCGCGGATCCAGCCATTTTTCCCAGGGGGGGGGGGGGGGGGGGTCCGATCGAACCCTTACTACGTGTATAACAAACAGCAAGGTGCCTTTATACAGTTACTAATTTATCTGATTTTGTGGATGTTAGCCGTTCTAACTTTACAAGTAGAGTTATAGTCAACGTTTCCAGTTCTAGCCACGAGGAGGCCTCCACATTTAGATTCTTTTTTTTAATTTTTTTTATATGTTTTTCCATACATTTTATGACATTTTTACATGTTCTGTGAGTATGTCAGTGTGTGCAGCACAACAGTATGGTTACGACCAAAGATATGAAGTTCACACCGCTTTACCTTTACTGAAGAGGTAAAATCCAATATACTCGATTGGAACATTCGTCTTTTATTTTGTCCTATGAACGTTTGGCAGATTATCTTTGCGTCAATGTACTTCGCATGGTGCAAATGCATTAGCGCTAGTGCTGATAACCTGTCATCATTCATAGTGCTTCGCATGTAGCTTTTAATGCGACGAAATCCAGAAAATGAGCGCTCGGCCTCACATGAACTGACAGGTAGAGTACAACCTATGTGCAGAAGGGTTTTAACATCTGGAAAGATATCTTCGTCCGTAATGCTGTGCGTATCCAGAAGACTGTCTGGTGTAATCCCCTTTTCAACAAGTTTTTTACAAGCCCTCTTCCATTCTGATAATTGCGCTATTAGATCATTTGAGGAAGAGCTTTGTAAGTCGGAATGCCAGAAGAGCAAATCAGATGAAAGCTTTTGCATTTCCGTCTGTGACAGGTTCATCATTTGTTCGGGGTTTAAACAGCCCAGAGTATAAGCAACATGGAAGTCTTTCTGAAATCCGTCATTTATTTCATTAGATAAATGATCGAAGAACGGGATTGCAACTGTAAGTTTGAAGTACTCTGGAGGACTTGAGACAGTCATGTTTGATTTCTTTGCTTGTCTACCGCACGTTCTTGGGGTATTTTCTTGGATGTTCAGCTCATCTGCGATACGTTTGCAGTCTGTATACCATATTGTGAACTCCTGGTCTACGTCAGCCCTCATCTCTTTGACTCTTTCTACTCTGTCAGTAACGAGATTGCGTGCCTTGTACACGTCTAAATCGCGTTTCTGAAGCGTTGACGCTAGAGGCTGGACTGTCTCCAGAATAGCTCTAATGCAAATGAATGTCATGAGCAATTGAAATGACATCAAAGTAGCCAACATACCTTGTGCGGTTATTTTAGTCTGAGCATCCCACGACCAGTCATCTTCTGTGTTCTCGTCGATTGAGGGATCTATCATGTACTGGAGACACTCAATAACCATGGCATACATGTCATAAAATACGCTGTAGCATGTATGCCGCTCTACCCATCTGGCTTTACACAGACACAAGAGCTTCTTTCTCTTTGTTCTAGATGCTGTGCCAGCTCCTTGTTATGATTAGCAAGTAAGTTCAGAATTGCCCTGAAATTTCCCTTATTGGAAGATGTACTTGTTGTACTAAAAGGCAAGTTCTGCTTTCTACACAGAATGATTGATTCTACTATCATTGTCAGCAGTTTTAAGTTTGTGTCATACACATATTTATTTTGTGCGCTTGAGGCTTGCCGTCAGTGTCTGATATGAAATACAAGCGTTTTTATGGTACTCAGAATTTTGATGTATCAATAAAGACCCATCTTTTCCAGTAGCCTTTTTGAAATTTGTGAACGGCTTCTTTACAAACGAGTCATAACACCTGATGTCTGACTGAGGAAACAACACACACAATTTACAAAGACCACCATTTAAGACACTACTGTATGCCAGCCATTTATGATTTTCCAACCAACTAGTCTGGAAATATAGTTTCTTTTCCTTAGTTTTGCCAGCAACCAGCCTTGTCTTAAATGGCAAATTCTTAAGTGTTTCCGGATCAGGGCTGCTTTCTACATACGAAATCTTGTCTGTTTGTGAGAAATACCGCTTATTTGTATTGATCGATAAAAGTAAGAGAGTCTCTCATTATATCCACGAATTTTGAAAACACAAATATGAGGTCAATACCTCCTTAGGGAGGTCCTTTTTCTCAGGAGGGGGGGGGGGGCATTTGTAGGATTTTCCAGGGGGGGGGGCGGACCCCCGGACCCCCCTCTGGATCCGCGCATGACACATTGTATCCTAAAGTGCCCTGTTAAGTAAATGATTCTAAAACTGACGCATTCTATATTGGGTTCACGCATCACCGGATATGGTTTTAAAGAGTCGTCCGCTTTATAAAACATAGGAGGATAACGACTGATGTTTAATCTAGAAATATGGAGATAAAGTTCTGACACAGAATTGAAAATATTGTTGGCAAAAAGGCCAAAGTGATCGAGTTTTGTTTTTACATGTTATTCTTCAAACCTAACGATTTTAACGAGATAAAGTTCTGATACAGAATTGAAAATATTGTTGGAAAACATGCTGAAATGCTCGAGTTTTGTTTATATGTTAATCTTCAAACCAAATGACTTAATCATGCAGTGTTGCCATATCAGGCTATATCGGCTATTTCAGGGAATGGGTAACTAAGACTAACGTTTCACATCACAAGAAAACGAAATAGTGATTAGAACAATGCTGTCCAAAGTCGTATGCTGCACTGGCGTCAATGACATTTGCTGCGTGAAATGTCTCCTGCTGCATTGTCGTCAAAAGTTGGTATCATACGGGAAAATTGAAGTAAAATGTCAGACAAGATATATTGCTGGGTTTCATATGTCCAAAATTACAATAAAAATCAGACTTTGTGTAACAATATCAAATAAGAAACCTTACGAACCAGTAATAATAAGTTTCTAAATAGACTCTTTGCAAATATAACATATCTGTTAAAGCGATGCAAATCTAATATAGCTATCAAAGTGAGGCAAATCTAACATAGATATTTAAGCGTAGGAAATATAGCATTGATATTAAAGCGATGCAAATATAACATAGCTATTAAAGCGTTCCAAATCTAACATAACTTTTATAGCGATCCAAATCTAACTGGCAATGTTTTGGCATAAACAGTGTATTTTCACACAGTTCCAATTTGTAACATTTATTGCCCATCAATTGGTCCCCATGAAATGTCTGCCACACCGTTCGAAATAACGACGTTTTGATGACGTGTTAGTCGGAAATGTACTTGTCCGCTAATACATGCAACATATTAGGTGTATTACCTTACACAGAAGTTGTATCTGTACTGTTTACTGAATCGACCAATCAAGTACAGCTTTTAGCTTACACAACTCCGATAGGTTTGTGTGTTATGAAAACTAAACGCACATCTTGTTCCTCTTCAACAGACAACATTTTTAAATAAAGTGGATGCAAAGAGAAATTGTACATAGGAGCCACATCTGGGGAAATTGGGTTTTGTTAAACTTACAAATAGTGGAGTTGTATGTTAGTCAGCTATAGATTTACACATAGTCACATCAGACCCTGAAATGGCCAACTTTATGCAATAAAGATATAAATGCTTCAAATGACTACATAGACATGGCGTTCAAATAATTTATTCGGAGCTTTTGTCAAGGCTGCAGCAGACCAGTATTCGATCATCTGTCGGTAAAAACCAAATATTTTGAAAATGGCAGTAATGGTTTCCCTTCCTGACGCTCAGGATTGCAGTGAAAACATGGCGACTGAGGCATCAGCGCAAGGATTCTAATAGTACATTAACAAGAAAACGCAGTAATACAATTGAAATACTGATGAAAATGGCATAAAACATCAATCGAACAAACAAAAAAGTAACTTTCGACGATGACAAATATAATTGTATTGCAACACTATACAACAGTAGATCCCGAACCCCTCCGCCAATCAAACGTATGTCATGACAAGGCAGGGCAGAGCTTAAAGCTTAACTCTGTGTATCGATATTTGTCTTGATTAAGACAGATTTGTGTAATTCGGGTTAACGCCGTTCTAAACATTATTTCATTTATCACATAAATTCTCTCTGGGAGTGTGAAAATGCCATTACATAAATATCATATGACACTATACAAACATCATATGACACTACTAGTTTGGTTTCCAGTCTTACGCTCAAGTCTTTGTTACAACGCGGAAACCAAACTATGAAATGACGTTCGTCCCTTTGGTGCCAGAATCGATACATTTCATGTAGAAATATGGTAAACGTTAAGAACATTGTTTCGATATATATGTGTATCTCTAAAAATTAGAGATATATCTCTTCATTGAACTAGAGGTTAAACTGCTTGCAATCACTTCGGTGAAATACTGACCTTTGATAAATCGTCCCATTGTGTAAGTTTGGATAAAAGGGTTATTTTCCTGGCGTTAAGAGGTTTCGTCCCGTGTAATTTATCTTCATTCCATACCCGCTGTGGTTTTAAATTGGTAAAGAAGTACAACAGCAGACATATTGACATACCATTTTGTCTTAAAGTGGAATTTCATCTAGATATCTTCCACCAGCATTAGTCGAGTATGGGATCTGGGAGCAGTTTTTATCTGTTATAGGTGGGTTACGCCGTTTTCATCATTTTTACAGGTTTGTTTACGGTGACAGTACACTTATTCATGAGCTTTGGGTTAACAAAACAGTACAAGGCTAGAAAATGGGCTTTGCCGAAGGGAACACCACCATGACCTACGCGACTAGGGATCGAAACAGGGATGCCCGATTCCAAATCACCGACGCTAACTACTCGAACCTCGAACAATAACTGCATGCACTTACTTATACGAGATTGTGTTTGCCCAAATGTACGAAAAGCTTCGAGTAAGAATAGTTTCAGTTCACCCTGTCCATCTTGCCAGAATCCTCACATGTTGGTAGAATCTTCTTACATGCTTGTGGTAGTAATATGATAAGAGTGTATAGCGTAATCAGACTATGGGGATGCAAAGGCTGATCTGAATCTAAACTGTTCAAAGAACTCAATTGACACCTTTTCCCTTTGACGGGTTCACTGATTTTTAGCCAATCATATTCACAGGAAACCTGACCTTCTGATATGAAAATCAATGTAATCACAGTCAAATTGCATTAAAGGGACTGAACACCATAATGGTCCAAAATCGTTATATTTTATACTTATTCTAATTAATCCACAATACGTCGATATATATGTAACGGAATGTTGTAGAAGGTCGTACAAGTCTTGTTTTTCATTATTATCCCCCGCCTATGAAATAGGGAGGGGGATATTGAAATGGCGTTGTCCGTCCGTCCGTCCGTCCGTCCTTCCGTCCTTCCGTCCTTCCTTCCGTCCTTCCTTCCGTCCTTCCTTCCGTCCTTCCGTCCGTCCGTCCGTCACCTGCATTTTCTCAGTAACTAGCTGGTAGAATTTCATGAAACTTATAATAAATATGAACCACTATACTGGGATGATGCCCGTCCAATTTTTTTTTTGATTAGTTAATTTTCCTTTGGAGTTATTGCCCTTGATTTTTTGAAAAATCTACGTTTTCAGCCATTTCTCAGTAACTAGCGGGTAGAATTTCATGAAACTTAAAATAAATATGAACCACTATACTGGGATGATGCCTGTTCATTTTTCATTTGGATTAGTCAATTTTTCTTAGAGTTATTTCCCTTGATTTATTAAAAAATAATCGTTCGCAGCCGTTTCTCAGTAACTAGCGGCTAGAATTTGATGAAACTTGAATGTAATATTAACCAACTTCCTGCCATTATTCCCCTCCAACTCTTTTTTGGATTCCTTAATTTTTTTTAGAGTTACTGCCCCTGATTTATTAAAAAATCCACGCCTACAGTTATTTCTCAGTAACTAGCTGCTAGAATTTGATGAAACTTGAATGTGATATGAACCAACATCCTGCAATGAACTTCGGAATAAATATGGTATAAAATCATTTACATTTATTATAACACTGTCTGATACATAATTATCCATGCATTTTAGCTCCACTTTAAGAAGAGTAAAGATATCTATTGTATTTGTGTCACTGTTGGTTTAAGAAGCAAAACCTAGTATTCACATTTTTCCTGTGTTATTTAAGAAATAACAAATGACACCCCTTTAGTTTTGTAATATTGATTATTAACCCTTTCACCGCATAAATACTCTGTTGAAAATAGTGCAGTTCCAGATAAGACGCCGCTTTTAAAGGTGGCGTCTTATCTTGGACTGCACTATTTTGCAATAATTGATGTTCCCGAGTAAGCAGTTTCGGAAAATACAGTTTTATTTAATCGTCCCTCTGATTTATTTCGTTAAAATATTTTATCATAAAGTAATCCCAGTCGATATTTTATAATTTGGCGCGGAACGGGATAAACCAGTGTCATAACTTTATTCTTTCCCCTTGATCTTGTGCGAAGAAGTTGAAATTTAAAGGTCAATTGCACATTAAACATAAAGACCTTCATGCACAAACAAGCCATCAATTACAAACAAGCCATCGTTGGCGGGGGATATCTTTTCACTGAAAATGCTTGTTTCATAGGAAATAAGCAGTTAAAAAAACGTCTGCTCCGTGTTTTCCCGTTTAAAAATACCGTGGAATTTCCTCTTGCTCATTTGAATTTGTCTCTAACACTATCGACTCATTACATTCATGTATGCGTGAGTGTAAGTAACGACAACTCTGCGAAGGAGATTGTCAATTCTGTTTTGGTGATCACGTGATAAATATACAGCGATATTTTTAGATTTACCGGGTTACTAACCCAGTAGATTTTACAATGCAAAATAACGAAAAATCTGCGCAATATTAATAGTGTGCATATATTGTAGTACATCAGTCAGCAAATCTCAATGCCTTACATGCAAAATCATCAAGGTAATAGCAACTTTTAACAATTTTCTTTTTTTTTTCGCTTTTTTCTCATATGGGAATCAGTCCCTTTAACATTTCTACTGGGAACACCTTCACAACTAGATTGCGAACAAACATATCCTGATCAGACTGCAGAGATTCGAAGGCTGATCATGATATCCACTGCTCGAATGTCTCAAAAACCCAACAATTCGATTTGTGTGTGATGTGACACAGTTGACTATGGTATGCACAATGCTGAATTATATTTAAAGAACAAATTGCTCAATTATATTTGATGAACAAATTGCTAAATTATATTTGATGAACAAATTGCTAAATTATATTCGATGAACAAATTGCTAAATTATATTTGATGAACAAATTGCTAAATTATATTTGATGAACAAATTGCAGATTTATATTTGATGAGAAAAGCTTATTTATATTTGATGAACAAATTGCTGATCTGCATTTGATGAACAAATTGCTGATCTAATTTGGAAGAGGTAGAAGCCTATTCCTAAAATACAATGTGCATACAATGTACGAATCCAGTCGAATTCAGTATTTAGAGTTAAGAGTTAATTCTTTCCCACATGCAAACGCATTGTAAGCATCTACGGCAAACGATTTTTTTATAAAAAGATTGTGGCTAAAGTAGAAATTACTCATACTTAGCGTCTCTATTTTACAACTTAATTATCCTCTCATTTAAAGAGATTGTGCACACTATTGCCAAGATGCTTCAAAGATGTCCGCTTTATATGTTTAATGTTTGTGATAAGGTTGGGTTAAAAGCCGACTTTGATTTAAAAAGCTTAAACATGTTATTAACTGTCGATATTGTGTAATCTCGTTCAACAATGATGTCAGACGGCTTTTTTACCCACTTATTTTTTACTTAAAAGATATGGATCACAGCATTGCCTATTGTCAAATGATAAATGCGTCCATTAACGCTGTCTAACATCATAACATGTATTTGCATGAGTTTTACATCAATTTAAAATCACTTTTCGAAATTAAATTGAATTCCTGAGATAAAATACGTCGATCAGCCAACATGATTAGATAGAACTCTTTATTCGTGTTTCTTCTTTCCATCTCTGTGTTAAACGACATTTAACGATAGCAAACGATAATCAATGAAACATTCAAATTACAGCGAAAGCGTGTCTGCAGTATTTATTGAGTTATGTATGTAGACTTCGCCATTTTTAGATTTACCGGGTTACTAACCCAGTAGATTTTACAATGCAAAATAACGAAAAATCTGCGCAATATTAATAGTGTGCATATATTGTAGTACATCAGTCAGCAAATCTCAATGCCTTACATGCAAAATCATCAAGGTAATAGCAACTTTTAACAATTTTCTTTTTTTTTTCGCTTTTTTCTCATATGGGAATCAGTCCCTTTAACATTTCTACTGGGAACACCTGCACAACTAGATTGCGAACAAACATATCCTGATCAGACTGCAGAGATTCGAAGGCTGATCATGATATCCACTGCTCGAATGTCTCAAAAACCCAACAATTCGATTTGTGTGTGATGTGACACAGTTGACTATGGTATGCACAATGCTGAATTATATTTAAAGAACAAATTGCTCAATTATATTTGATGAACAAATTGCTAAATTATATTTGATGAACAAATTGCTAAATTATATTCGATGAACAAATTGCTAAATTATATTTGATGAACAAATTGCTAAATTATATTTGATGAACAAATTGCAGATTTATATTTGATGAGAAAAGCTTATTTATATTTGATGAACAAATTGCTGATCTGCATTTGATGAACAAATTGCTGATCTAATTTGGAAGAGGTAGAAGCCTATTCCTAAAATACAATGTGCATACAATGTACGAATCCAGTCGAATTCAGTATTTAGAGTTAAGAGTTAATTCTTTCCCACATGCAAACGCATTGTAAGCATCTACGGCAAACGATTTTTTTATAAAAAGATTGTGGCTAAAGTAGAAATTACTCATACTTAGCGTCTCTATTTTACAACTTAATTATCCTCTCATTTAAAGAGATTGTGCACACTATTGCCAAGATGCTTCAAAGATGTCCGCTTTATATGTTTAATGTTTGTGATAAGGTTGGGTTAAAAGCCGACTTTGATTTAAAAAGCTTAAACATGTTATTAACTGTCGATATTGTGTAATCTCGTTCAACAATGATGTCAGACGGCTTTTTTACCCACTTATTTTTTACTTAAAAGATATGGATCACAGCATTGCCTATTGTCAAATGATAAATGCGTCCATTAACGCTGTCTAACATCATAACATGTATTTGCATGAGTTTTACATCAATTTAAAATCACTTTTCGAAATTAAATTGAATTCCTGAGATAAAATACGTCGATCAGCCAACATGATTAGATAGAACTCTTTATTCGTGTTTCTTCTTTCCATCTCTGTGTTAAACGACATTTAACGATAGCAAACGATAATCAATGAAACATTCAAATTACAGCGAAAGCGTGTCTGCAGTATTTATTGAGTTATGTATGTAGACTTCGCCATTTTTAGATTTACCGGGTTACTAACCCCAGTAGATTTTACAATGCAAAATAACGAAAAATCTGCGCAATATTAATAGTGTGCATATATTGTAGTACATCAGTCAGCAAATCTCAATGCCTTACATGCAAAATCATCAAGGTAATAGCAACTTTTAACAATTTTCTTTTTTTTTTCGCTTTTTTCTCATATGGGAATCAGTCCCTTTAACATTTCTACTGGGAACACCTGCACAACTAGATTGCGAACAAACATATCCTGATCAGACTGCAGAGATTCGAAGGCTGATCATGATATCCACTGCTCGAATGTCTCAAAAACCCAACAATTCGATTTGTGTGTGATGTGACACAGTTGACTATGGTATGCACAATGCTGAATTATATTTAAAGAACAAATTGCTCAATTATATTTGATGAACAAATTGCTAAATTATATTTGATGAACAAATTGCTAAATTATATTCGATGAACAAATTGCTAAATTATATTTGATGAACAAATTGCTAAATTATATTTGATGAACAAATTGCAGATTTATATTTGATGAGAAAAGCTTATTTATATTTGATGAACAAATTGCTGATCTGCATTTGATGAACAAATTGCTGATCTAATTTGGAAGAGGTAGAAGCCTATTCCTAAAATACAATGTGCATACAATGTACGAATCCAGTCGAATTCAGTATTTAGAGTTAAGAGTTAATTCTTTCCCACATGCAAACGCATTGTAAGCATCTACGGCAAACGATTTTTTATAAAAAGATTGTGGCTAAAGTAGAAATTACTCATACTTAGCGTCTCTATTTTACAACTTAATTATCCTCTCATTTAAAGAGATTGTGCACACTATTGCCAAGATGCTTCAAAGATGTCCGCTTTATATGTTTAATGTTTGTGATAAGGTTGGGTTAAAAGCCGACTTTGATTTAAAAAGCTTAAACATGTTATTAACTGTCGATATTGTGTAATCTCGTTCAACAATGATGTCAGACGGCTTTTTTACCCACTTATTTTTTACTTAAAAGATATGGATCACAGCATTGCCTATTGTCAAATGATAAATGCGTCCATTAACGCTGTCTAACATCATAACATGTATTTGCATGAGTTTTACATCAATTTAAAATCACTTTTCGAAATTAAATTGAATTCCTGAGATAAAATACGTCGATCAGCCAACATGATTAGATAGAACTCTTTATTCGTGTTTCTTCTTTCCATCTCTGTGTTAAACGACATTTAACGATAGCAAACGATAATCAATGAAACATTCAAATTACAGCGAAAGCGTGTCTGCAGTATTTATTGAGTTATGTATGTAGACTTCGCCATGTGAAAAAGTTTTTGTAATGTTAATAATAGTTCGCAGATTCGTCGAACCAAATCAAAGCGGCAACTGGACATAGATCTCATGTCGGAATGTGTTTGTTTGCGAACTGCTGCCTTTGTTACAATGTGTAACTTTATGTCGGTTATATTCACGCATTACATCTAGTGAATTGCAAAAGTATCCTGTAACACTTGACAAATATATAATGTCGGAATGTGTGACTGGACAAAGATCTCATGTCTGATTGTGTGACTAGACAAAGACCTCATGTCTGATTGTGTGACTGGACAAAGATCTCATGTCGGAATGTGTGACTTGACAGTCACTCCCAGACCATGTATTGAATCACTGATAACACAAAATACCCACAATTTAGTTTATAGTTACATATATGTATATGATTTCCATGCTGTATGTACGACACGATAGCGCATAGATACAAGATCCTGAATGTTGACCGGTGATTTAAAGACAATTGGTATACAAACTTTATTAAATTAAATTTCAACGAGGTAGAAGTTCAGTTATTAAAACTCTTCTTTCTTTGCATGTTTAGAAATTTCGTCTGGCTCCTATTACCACACTGTTTTCAGTCCTATTGCCTAGCTGTGTAGAATCACCCCAAAAAAAACACCGGGTATGTGCACTGTGATGGCGATTGGGCATACATGCTGTTGAAAACGGCCTAAAACCCCAACAATGCAAGCAAAACGACCTTTGAAAACATGATGAGCAATGGCTGTTTTTATCACAATGTTTTCGATAGTTCATTTGTAGGGAGTGTATGCATGTGGGAAAGGGGTTATGGGAAAATCGTTCACTGTACCGCCGAAAGGGATTTGGCCTGCAGAGGTGCGAAAACCCGCGAACAGATTCTAACCCTTTCCCACATGCCTATACTTTATGCCTCTTTCCACACTTATTTAGTCATGTAACAACTCGCTTCCAAGATCAAAACCCATACAATGCAAACAAAACGACATTTTAAAGCATGGCGGGCAATTGCTTCTCTTGCCACAACGTGTTCAGGTCTATTGCATAGCTGGGTTAATTCACCCAGGAATCACGAGTGTGTGAACTGACGGGGTGGTATGACTTGAATGATGTGGAAATCGGCCTAAAACACCCAACAATACCAACAAAACGACTTCTGAAAGCAGGACGGGCAATTGCTCCCTTTGTCACAGTGTGTTCAGTACTATTGAGTAGCTGGGTCGAATCACCCAGGACGCATGAGTATGTGAACAGTGCGGGTGATTTGACAAATATGATGTTGAAACCGGCGTAAAACGCCCAACAATACAAACGAAACGACCTTTGAAATCATGCTTAGCAATGGCTCATCTTTCCACACTGTTTTCAGTCCTAACGCATAGCTGGGTTGATTCTCCCAGGTCCCATGAGTTTGTGAACTGTGAGAGTGATTGGACTTAAATGCTGTTGAAAACGGCCTAAATCTCCGTACAGTGCACTCAAAACGACCTTTGAAAACATGATGAGCAATGGCTCCTTCTACCACACTGTTTTCAGTCTTATCGCGTAGATTGGTTGATTCACCCAGGAAGCATGGAAATCATATACATATATGTAACTATAAACTATCGAATATATATATATGAGCCGTTCCACGAGAAAACCAACATTATGGACTCTGTGTAATGTATCGACCCAGATCAATCGACGAACCCGGACGGACACTTTTCGAAACCTTTGGATGTTCTGTTTCAGGAATCATTACTCAATACCTCTATCGCCGAAAATGTTTGATGTGACGTAACATCTAAACAGCGTTCCATTCGTTATCACTAGACAAACTATTCTCATTCTTTGCATAGTCACTCGTGAAAATATCACACTCATACATTAATCAAAACAAATATGTATTCTCTATAATTATAACCATGTTTACAGCAAATCAGAAGCAGACGAATATGAAAACATTTAGTTAGAATAAAAGAAACTCTCTCTATAAATGAAAGAACAACAGACGAGAAAAGTTGAAAACATTTTAGCAAAAGGAGAAATTGTTCATAATGAGCAATTTCTCCTTTTGTCACAATGTTTCCAAAAATCGTCTGTTGCTCAAAAGCACTAGAAAGCGTCTGTAAGTTGAAAATAGTTAACAAGTTCCCAACAGGGTACCAAAGGATTAACATTGTGCAACACCATTAAAATGAGTTAACCGAGAGTGATATAACATGTCGTCATAGGGCTAGTCGAATGAAAAAACAATCCTTCATTTTTTCAAATCCTTATTAAAAGAAAAACTTAAATAACACCAATTGTATTAGATATAACACATCAGTAAGTGACAGGGATAGACGAACGCACGTACTAATGAAGTGTATTTGTGGGGTCATTTATTTTGTTTGAAACTTGTGGGTTGTATCCCACAAGTATACTATTCATTCCGTAATTATCCCCCTTTTACGGAATGAATAGCATTAATATGCACATAAGATCCCCATTTTAAAACAAACAAACAAAATATTTATCTAAGTGTCTTTATAAGGGCAGTGGATGGGCTTTAGAAGTACTCTCTCGCAAATACGGGCGGACAGACGGAAAAGTGATTCTTACGTGTATCGTTGCTGAAATAGACATCACACAACAGTTATCTCTCAATCACTAGAAATTCCGCTAAAAGAGACTGACTATACATCGCACTAGGAAAAAGAGGCTTTGATACATCTCAGGGATGGTATAATATACATCCAATATAATTGTTAATTGCTAATTGAATAATCACTCTGTGCTTAGTTTCTGATGATTAAAGACATATATTGTCCTTACGAAACAAATTTGTAAAACTAAGTAAACAAATCAATTCCAAATTTCATATTGTATATAAATACACGTACAAACATATATGTGTAACATATCCACATATGTTCATCCTCATGTATATAACTTTTAAATGTAACTGGTGAATTAACAGTATGCACATAGTTGTCTTGACTTGATATTTGTATAATGTATGCGCCGTTCCACGCGAAAACCAACATAATGAACTCTGCGTAATGTTTCGACCCTGATCAGCCTGTGCAGTTCTAATCCGGGTCAATACATTCCGTCTCTGGATGGAGGTATAGAGTAATGATTCCTGAAACAGAAAATCCACAGGAGGCGAAAAGTGAGACTACAATAATTATCTCCCTTGTCTGCCATGTTGATAGGCAAACATGATGATAATTAATAGAGAATATTTAAACAAAATGTGACAATTAAGAAAAAACCAAGGAGTTTGAGTTCGACAACCACATGTCGTTAATGCCTTTGTACTATCATTTTCTTGATTTAATTGTGTTTGCACATGCAATTATTTAATATTATTTATATTTGATATTTCTCTATTCAAAATTTGCCTATAAAAATGGCCGACAAGGGAGATAATTATTGTAGTTGTGGGAACTATGTATTGAGTGAATACCGAAAGAACATAACTATTTGTGAGTGATTAGTACGAACGGCTCCGTAAAAACCAGAGAAATCTGATACTTATTGATCCGTATGAAGCCCCAGGCTGAAGTGTCAGATAATTAGGTCAATCGGAATGGACATTGTTTTTTGTCTAAAAATAACACCTGTTGATTTATTGATAGCTGTTTCGTTTCCGAGGAACGTAATCAAATGTAGCGGAATCTGTAGAAATGTCAAGCCTTCATTGGATGGGGATTTATCGAACAAAATGTTAACAGATTCTCTTTATATCGCGTCTGGGCTTGTAATTTTCTGTAACATTACCAATTTGCGTCGACAATAAAATTAACTAAATGGTCGAGTACAAGGTAAGGGTTGTCATTGGAAGCCGCCAGTAGGCGGCTTCCTGTAGGGATGCTTAGAAATTTCAGACAAGGAGAATATTTAGACCTGCCAGCGTGACCACATATCTTGATTTCTCTTTGTCCTTACTAAGTACATTAATTTAAGGTAATGACTTTTAAAACATCCCTTGTACACTCTATATACATGTGTGAGTTTTACAAATTAAAAACAAAAGACAAAGGCCAGTATGTTAATTGAATGTATGTACAATTTTATTTAAGCGAAATTCATACTGTATCTAGTCTAGACAGTAAAATAGAAAACCCTTCTACTGAATTGGTAAATGTAGTCTGGTTCCTTAAAATTACATCCTATGATATATTACGCAGTAATTAGACGAAGAAGTCACGTCCCGTATTCACTAAACTTTTCAATTTAGATTTTTGACTAAATCTAAATCTTAATATTTAGTCCACGTTTTAGATTTAATCCGTATTCACCAACGCGTTTTAAACCGATCTCAATTTGGTCTAGTTTGTAAATGTCGTAAGCGGCCGCGCAGCGACTCTGGTTCCCGAATGAAGTTAGGAGCTAAAATAAAAGATAGTACCATTCATCTATAGTCTATTTATAGATTTTTTTTTTTTTTTTTTTTTCGTAATTTCACATACATTTTGTATTTGCTTTGCTTTTAATAATCTGACTTTCATGTTCAGTACATACTTGATTCAAAGTTAGCTTTGAGTACAATTGTCATCACAAAATGCAGTCTTGAAAAGATTTAAACCACAGAAATATCTGTTTCAAGATCAATTTCGTTCTTTTTTGCTGTTGCAGTTTCATATTTCATGAATATCGCTGTAAACACGATATCGGTGTAATTTGCCTAGCCGACAACATGTTTTATCACGGATGCGATGTGAACATCCAGAACACTTAAATGAAATGAAATCTTCTGGTTCTTACAAACAAAGTGTGATCGGATTAACTGAACTGTATTTAACTTATCACTGTAAATGTAGACAGCATTTCAACTCTTATATCAACTGGTAAATTTACAGTTTGAGAAATAAATTCAAGTAAATTTTCATGCACTGGTTTAATGTTTTAAGCCTGTCCCACGTACAACAGATATGTAGCACATTAAGTAAAAATTAGAACATCTTCCTAAATGAAGGTATAATTTATGGACATAAAGTAGAAAACATTGTAGCAAAAGGATAAATTTCTCGTGATTAATTTCTCTTTTTGTCACAATGATTTCAAAAGTCGCTGCAGCTCTTGTCAGTCTTTCGGATTACGTGTACATTGAAATACGTTTCCTTGATTTTCTGAATGCTAATCACGACACGAGTTCACATCAATTTCGTCAACTCGAGATTGTTCGTTTGTAATCCGACAGCTCTGATTTTCAATTGCTCAATTTGCCACAATAATTTCAACTCTTTTCAATTATCTTACTATCATTTATAGAGATTTTCTATGTTTTGTACTTGATGATTTTAAAGTCTGTCAGGGTAAACATCATTGAAATCATTGTGGCAAAAGGAGAAATTGCTCATAATGAGCAATATCTGGATTTTCCACAATAATGTCAACACTTTTCAATTATCATACGATCATTTATAGAGATTTTTTACTTGATAATTTCAAAGTCGTCTGCTGCAGATTTGTTTTATGTGGGAAACCCTTATCCACTATCATGACTTACCGATACAAACGAAAAACAGATTTTCTGTGTGTCAGCATTATTTGATAAAACATTATCATAACAGAGCGTCTGTTCAATACAAATAGTTGATTGTTTTTGATACTAATTTAAATTTAATATAACCTCTTGTCCATTTATCTTTAGTATTATATGTCACTTTTCATGATCAGTTTAACTCTAAATTATCTCATTCACTTATAACACAGACCCTGCCAGGTTAAATATCCTACATAAAACTTATATCTTCAACAACCGATATCAGCATTACTGGCTACAGATTAAATTGTTCTAATGTTTGTGGATTTAAATGATCTTTTTTGTTATTTCTTCATGTGAAACGAAATTGTGGCTTCTCTTTGATGCTTTGCACCAAACATCCGTCTTGTATTGTCTGTAGTAACTTCGATATAATGAGGTTGTTAACGAGGTCACGTAATGGTCCTGAACCATTCCCAACATGCAACACAATATGTAGCAGACGCGTTTGAAAACGTCATGCCAAAAGGGTTGACAATCTTTTCAACTGAAAGTGTAATGAACGAATAGAGTTGAAGGAGAAATTGACCTATTTTTCGCGTCAAAAAATGTGGGAAAGGGTTTCATTGACATAAAGGATATTTCATGAGTGTTTATTTATTATCTCTTTTGATAAATTAGTGGCAAGCGTAATATTCAGCTTAGTAAACGAGTTTATTAAAAGTGATAATAAATAAACACGAATGATATATTCTATGTATTTGATGCTAAACGATGAGATACTGAGTTCTATCAGTGAGATATAATCTATTTCACCCACACTTTGAGTGATATAGGTATGGCGCCAAAGGGATTAACGTTATGACGTCAGACCGCTCCAAGAGAGGGCTTTATGTGATTAGTTAAATATATAGTGTCGTGTTCCAGGATAAACAGCATTGAAAAGCGTATTTATGACAAAGTATAGACATAAAGATCGCCAACGCATCCATGCATTACGATTTAGATGATGACAGTTATTTTCTACAATTTCTTTAAAACCTCCCAGGGACTATTGTCGAACATTGCAGAGGTCGTAAATACATTAAAAGTTTATTTCGCTATAGACCAACTATGCAAAGTAAAAAGCCTTTTAAGGTGTCACCGATTTAGGTCCGTCTACGAAACAGGGCAATGAACACTTAGCTATATGCAACTAAAATAAAGTTAAAACAAACTGAACATTGATACCTGCAGATGAAGAGGATCAATCTTTTTCAATTCAATAAACACTCAAAATACTTTTTATTCGAATAAATATATAGAAAAATAAAGAAAACTTAGTCTGTTTTTAACAGAAAATGCTATATTATAAAAACTTAATTAGTGTCAGTAATAAGTCACCCAAGGACCTCACATAAGTGTTCTGTCCTGTGATTTAACTGAAATACCACAGAAATGTATCTGTTTTCTGTGTAATATATAGTAAATTCCATTTTCTGTTTGATTTTGTCTAAGGCTTTACAATAGAAATGGTAAAAACTGGTATTCATTGTATCAAATAAATTCTTATACATTATTTTACATATGTTCATGAACTGCTGCTAAAAGTAAAAACCCATACTGTAGTGGTAAAACACCTGGTCTAACAAGAGTTCTGAGGTGATATCTCAGCAGGAAAAAGTTTTAAAGAAGCAACTAAACCTTAACAATTAATTCAGGTATGGAGATTTATTGTGATTGTGTTATTGACGTTCCGTACCGATATTGTAAAAAGTAGAATCGGCAAACTTCCGTTAGGGTTACATTTCTATGTAAAAATATACATCTATGATTAAATTACTTGTAGACAGAAAGTGAAGGCTCTTGTATACACAGATGCACTTAGACTCCATATCGCTAGACGCTGTTCATAAGTTTGACTACATACGAGGGACGTTCGGAAAGTTTTGAGACAACGTCCATTTAACACTTTTCCTTTGACAAATCGTTATGAAACTTAAGCATGTATGATAATATTATATTTCAAAAGCTTATGTTCAGATTATAGAATTGTGATGTCAGCCATATTTTTATATTCGTATCCATAGCAACATGTGTTGTAAAGACCCGGCGCAACCCTAAATTTCTCGATTACGATGCACTATATTGAATAATAAAAACGCGCAAAACGTTGTAAAACATACATGACGTCATACTTGATTCATAACATCATTTGCTGAAAATATTCCGGAAGTAATAATTTAAATACACGCACCTAGAGAATCATACTTACTAAGCGCATAACGCAGACGCAAACAAAAGAGGAACAGCGTATTTTCATTAAAAAATTGGGTCAACCTCGGGTTAACGCCACCGGAACTAAAGGAGCTGTTGGAGAGTGCTTATAACGGAGAATCTGTGAGCAGGGAACTTGAGGACAGATGGAATGAAATACGAACACATATATTTTCGTCCGTCTGTGGTTGATGAAAAGGTTGCGATTTTGTAAAGAACGCGCTTAATACAGATCGGCGAATGACTGTGAAGGATATTGCAAATTTGTGCTATATTTGTGGAGTGACTGCTCACATGATTTTGACAGAAGATTGTATATGAAAGTGGACGAAAAGACATGCGAAATGTGTACACTGCATCGGGCGATTCTTTGAGAAGGAGTTAAATTAGGAACTGCGATAAAACAGCATTATTGTTTAGATGTTACGTGGGGACCTTGTAGATATCGTTTTCTATGTATTGTTGTTAATGTATATATTGCGTTATTTGTATGAAAATTGTACCATTCATTAGAATATAACTTAAAGATACACTGTGCGAAATTTTATTCACTGTTTCCGACTTATCATTTAAAACAAAGATAGTCTCAAAACTTTCCGAACGTCCCTCGTAAACTGCGGTAACCAGATTACTTTGATCCTGTTTGTGCTTGTAAACATATTAATTGGTTGTTGTTATGTCGCATCAGGAATATATATAATTCGATTGTTTAATGATGTATAAAAATAAACAGGCGTGAAGTATCAAATTTATCACAACAGAATGGGAAGAGATGCATGAGTTCTTCACAAAGCTATACTTTCGAAACTTTTAATACACAAATGACTGTTATATTCTGAAGATAATGGTTTTGGTAGTGTAACTATTATCGGGCCTTATCTATACAGTTCTAAATGACGCAGACGCATTACGTTTATTGGTTATTGAGCAAGCTAAGTGTAAAGGCGGGGAAATACATTTGACAGTTTTTCATTAAAATAGTATCGTTATGTTAACTATATTATTGCGTTTTTTTTTATTTCCAGACGAATTTCAATTTGAATTTCATGAAACGTTTCATAAAATATGATGTATGATATTTTGACTCGTATTACGAACAACTCCTAATAAAGGGTCTGCAAAAGAAGATTTTGTGAATCTATAGAAACATATTGCTCTGTCAAAATAGGTCTACTGTCCATTCACTGTTCGTTCAACATAGACCAATCAGTAACTTAGCCAAGATGGCAGAGCGGATGTTAAAAGCATTTCTTGGGTGTCATAGACCGCTAAACACCTAACCCATACATAGCAAACAAACACAAACCTTCAATGAGCGCATGGACAACAAGACACGTATCACCCCCTTAGTATAGAAGTACAGGACATGTCTATCTGCTCCTTTGTTTGAGTCAGAAACTAGTAGATTATAATAAGCGCGCCACAAGAGTATGCCAACGCTCGTCTGCTATTTACTGAATAATAATTCAAGCTAGGGTTATATGTGACTTGGTATAGGAACGCGTAATGTTCGCAGGAACATGTGTTGCAAGTTGCATTTGACAATGAAGAACGGCTTTGAAGTTATTAGGTAAGGTTAACGTTTTGTGACAACGCAGACGACACAGACGACGACGACGACGACGCCAAGGGTATCACAAAAGCCCGACATTTTTTCTTCGAAAAAAAGACGAGCTAAAAGTATGGATTTCTTTCTCTTTATATACCAGACGGTTTGTTTCTGGACATTGATGCATTTTTGAATTACAGTTTGAAGGAAATGTCTCTTGGTCTAAGACCCCTATACCTAATTAAACAAGAAGTCAGTTTTCTTATGAATGTGATGATGCTTCAGCATGGAAATGCATGCGTATATTTACGAGAAATGTGTTTATCGTGTGGTGCATTGTTATTCATGTCACTCTGTGCATAACCCTTGGCACTTTATCCGAATGGCCTAACAGAGAGAGCACCTGGACAAATAATGGCTGAATCAACAAATCATATTACAACTTTTAACTTAAAGATTTTCACTCGGCAAGAATATTCGGGCTGTGTTTTCTACGAATGTATAAGTCTAAGATAAGTGGAATTAGAAAGATATTCTGTGCTCGGGTAAGTGGACAACGTTTCTATCATGACACTTGATACGATGAATGAGAAACTTAACACGGATATAACGTTGCACACGGGAACTAAAATAAACGTATGGATATTTATCGAAATGTTATGATAATGTTGTTGGATGGGATTATCATAAAGCAATATTGACCTGATCCTGCCCTTTGTGCGATAACATACTAGCGGTGCTCCATGAAAACAACCTAAGCGTTACTATTACAATTGTTAACACATATTTATCTGAAAGCGTATGCTATCGGCTCCGTATTTCAGAGGTTCTGGAATCTCTCTATGACCTATTGGTGAATAGTGCAGAGCAAAATCAGAATGAGTGGATGTAAAGGCTAATCTGGATATATACTGATCGCAAATACCTAACGGTTATTTTTCGCAGAGTGTCGATCAGATAGTATCATGTAATAAATGTATCTTCGTCGATTTTTTTATTAGCTTTTTGAAAATACTCATGTTAGGATAAAAGACACACTATTACGCCGAGTCCCGGTAGCTTAGACGGAAAAGCAGCCAGTTATTTGGTAAGACTGTCTTTTTGGAAAACTGGTGTGAGAACTTCAGGAAACACATGGATATGTGATCTGACTCCCTTGATACGACTGAGCATTTATTGAAAACAGCGATGAACAGAGACCAATCAATTAGTCAAGCCATATAAGACTCCGGTTAATATTCACCAGAAATACGCATTGTAAACCCTAAGCGAAGCAAATTACGATTCGTCGTAAAAAATGTGTTCCTGTTATCTATATCAAAAGAAACACGACAGACTTTTCCAATGAGCTGCAGTAATAGGACACTTCTTTTAGTTATCTTCTGATAGAGGAGAAATTAAACATTCATAGTAGACCACTCGGGAAATGAAATACGCTGTGCAGTATCGAAATTTAATAATGTTTCTTAATCGATTAGAAACCATAAAACCAAACAGAGGCAATTCACAATTTGTCGTAGAAATTTTACGACAAAAAAAAACCCTCCAAATTTACAAGGAGTTTAATTTCAAAGAATTGCTAGTGTTTTATCCTGTGGGCTTATGCGCAAAAATGCGGAAAAGGAATGCAATGCATTTATTTATCATTTTGCTTCAATGTTTTCAAATCTGTACTGAAATGATGTTTCCATTTATACAGATGTTATAATTTGTCAGATGTTTATACAGAAGGCAACACTGAGGATGTGTAAGGTAAACTTTTTTATTTTTAATGATTGACTGTAACTTAATGCCGTTTTCAACAACTGTTCAGTCATAACACGGTGGCAAGTTCATCAAATCATGTGTGTTCTGGTTTTCTCACAAAAGTACTTCACAAAAAAAGTATTTTGATCTAAGATAATTGTAATCTCATATTTAGAAGCGTTGTTTGTACCGCTTATATAATGTAGTAGTAAGAGCGTCTACCTGGAGATTGGGATGCCAGAGTTCGATCCCTGATCGGGTCATACAAAGAACTTTAAAAATGGTGGCGCGAATTACTGCTTTGGCGCTAAAGTTGGCGGAGATATCAACACTACTTGCCCTTTCACTCATTTTACCACGGGAGAGTTGTCTTGTTCACTCCTTTTACCAAGGGAGAGTTGTCCTGTTCACTCCTTTTACCACAGGAGAGTTGTCGTGTTCACTCCTTTTACAATGGGAGAGTTGTTTTGTTCACTCCTTTTACCACGGGAGAGTTGTCTTGTTCACTCCTTTTACAACGGGAGAGTTATCTTGTTCACTCCTTTTACAACGGGAGAGTTATCTTGTTCACTCCTTTTACCACGGGAGAGTTTTCTTATTCACTCCATTTACAACGGGAGAGTTATCTTGTTCACTCCTTTTACCACGGGAGAGTTGTCGTGTTCACTCCTTTAACAACGGAAGAGTTTTCTTGTTCACTCCTTTTACAACGGGAGAGTTATCTTGTTCATTCCTTTTACCACGGGATAGTTTTCTTGTTCACTCCTTTTACAACGGGAGAGTTATCTTGTTCACTCCTTTTACCACGGGAGAGTTGTCTTGTTCACTCCTTGTACCACAGGAGAGTTGTCTTGTTCACTCCTTTTACCATGGGAGAGTTGTCTTGTTCACTCCTTTTACCACGGGAGTGTTGTCTTGTTCACTCATTTTACAACGGGAGAGTTTTCTTGTTCACTCCTTTTACCACGGGAGTGTTGTCTTGTTCACTCCTTTTACAACAGAAGAGTTGTCTTGTTCACTACTTTTACCACTGGAGAGTTTTCTTGTTCACTCATTTTACAACAGGAGAGTTGTCTTGTTCACTCCTTTTACCACGGGAGTGTTGTCTTGTTCTCTCATTTTACAACAGAAGAGTTTTCTTGTTCACTCCTTTTACAACAGGAGAGTTGTCTTGTTCACTCCTTTTACCACGGGAGTGTTGTCTTGTTCACTCCTTTCACAACAGAAGAGTTGTCTTGTTCACTCCTTTTATAACAGGAGAGTTGTATTGTTCACTCCTTTTACCACGGGAGAATTTTCTTGTTCACTCCTTTTACAACAGAAGAGTTGTCTTGTTTACTCCTTTTACAACAGGAGAGTTGTCTTGTTCACTCCTTTTATAACAGGAGAGTTTTCTTGTTCACTCCTTTTACATAAGGAGAGTTGTCTTGTTCACTCCTTTTATAACAGGAGAGTTTTCTTGTTCATTCCTTTTATAACAGGAGAGTTTTCTTGTTCACTCCTTTTACAACAGGAGAGTTGTCTTGTTCACTCCTTTTATAACAGGAGAGTTTTCTTGTTCACTCCTTTTACAACAGGAGAGTTTTCTTGTTCACTCCTTTTACCACAGGAGAGTTGTCTTGTTCACTCCTTTCACCACGGGATAGTTTTCTTGTTCACTCCTTTTACAACGGGAGAGTTATCTTGTTCACTCCTTTTACCACGGGATAGTTTTCTTGTTCACTCCTTTTACAACGGGAGAGTTATCTTGTTCACTCCTTTTACCACGGGAGAGTTGTCTTGTTCACTCCTTGTACCACAGGAGAGTTGTCTTGTTCACTCCTTTTACCATTGGAGAGTTGTCTTGTTCACTCCTTTTACCACGGGAGTGTTGTCTTGTTCACTCATTTTACAACGGGAGAGTTTTCTTGTTCACTCCTTTTACCACGGGAGTGTTGTCTTGTTCACTCCTTTTACAACAGAAGAGTTGTCTTGTTCACTTCTTTTACCACTGGAGAGTTTTCTTGTTCACTCCTTTTACCACGGGAGTGTTGTCTTGTTCACTCATTTTACAACGGGAGAGTTTTCTTGTTCACTCCTTTTACCACGGGAGTGTTGTCTTGTTCACTCCTTTTACAACAGAAGAATTGTCTTGTTCACTTCTTTTACCACTGGAGAGTTTTCTTGTTCACTCATTTTACAACGGGAGAGTTGTCTTGTTCACTCCTTTTACCACGGGAGTGTTGTCTTGTTCTCTCATTTTACAACAGAAGAGTTTTCTTGTTCACTCCTTTTACAACAGGAGAGTTGTCTTGTTCACTCCTTTTACCACGGGAGTGTTGTCTTGTTCACTCCTTTCACAACAGAAGAGTTGTCTTGTTCACTCCTTTTATAACAGGAGAGTTGTATTGTTCACTCCTTTTACCACGGGAGAATTTTCTTGTTCACTCCTTTTACAACAGAAGAGTTGTCTTGTTTACTCCTTTTACAACAGGAGAGTTGTCTTGTTCACTCCTTTTATAACAGGAGAGTTTTCTTGTTCACTCCTTTAACATAAGGAGAGTTGTCTTGTTCACTCCTTTTATAACAGGAGAGTTTTCTTGTTCATTCCTTTTATAACAGGAGAGTTTTCTTGTTCACTCCTTTTACAACAGGAGAGTTTTCTTGTTCACTCCTTTTACAACAGGAGAGTTGTCTTGTTCACTCCTTTTATAACAGGAGAGTTTTCTTGTTCACTCCTTTTACAGCAGGAGAGTTTTCTTGTTCACTCCTTTTATAACAGGAGAGTTGTATTGTTCACTCCTTTTACCACGGGAGATTTGTCTTGTTTTCTCCTTTTACCACGGGAGTGTTGTCTTGTTCACTCATTTTACAACAGAAGAGTTGTCTTGTTCACTCCTTTTATAACAGGAGAGTTGTATTGTTCACTCCTTTTACCACGGGAGAGTTGCCTTGTTCTCTCATTTTATAACAGGAGAGTTGTCTTTTTCACTCCTTTTACCACGGGAGAGTTGTCTTGTTCACTCCTTTTACCACGGGAGAGTTGTCTTGTTCACTCCTTTTACCACGGGAGAGAAGTCTTGTTCACTCTTTCCATCAGTCAGACGCATCCGCAGCAGACGAACTGTGCAAACATTATTTCCAACTCTTAGCAATAATTATATTTAAAAAAGTTATATATCACTAAATATTGCAATAAAGTTATAATATTACCTTTATTTTCATTGCCAGGAATTTTCCATATATTTTTAATGTGATTTCAAAGTTGTCGGCTGCAGATTTGTTGTATATGGGAAAGGGATGAACTATAGCTATGTTTTAATGATAGTTTCGTGTTTCGTCAGTTAGTTTATCATCTTGATCTAAGACTTATGGACTGTCATGGCGTTAGACAAAATGTAATGTGAAAATTGGATAAATATTTTTGATATATACATATAATTAAAGATATTGTGAGAAAAGGAGAAATTGATCCTTAGATACATTAATACCTAACACTTTCTACGATATATAGAGACAATTTGTACCAAAAGAAACTCTTACTTAAATTATTCCGTTCAGACAAATCGAATGCAGTAGAGATCCAACGATAATAAAATAACGTTGGATTCGACTCAAGTACTGCATTCAAAATGGCCGACTAAAATGCTGCATTGCAGACAGAAAATGAAATTAGTCTGTTATTGCAATGAGATTAACAATGGTTTAGTTTGGTCAGAGGCCTTTGACCCTCGATAGAAATCATAGGCTGCTATTAATACATCCTCTTCCATCAGCCGTTTGTTAACTTCTCCATTTTCCTTCATGTGTTCAATTCAATTGAATTGATAGATCTATTTTTACATTAGCTACGACGCATTTTATCCTAAAGTGCCATCTTAAGTTAATGATTCTAAAACTGACGCATTCATTATTGGATTCAGCTTTTACCGGATATGGTTTTATAGAGTCGTCTGCTTTATAAAAGAGAGGAGGATGCCGACTTTTTGTTTTTACATGTTATTCTTCAAACCCAATGATTTTAACGAGATAAAGTTCTGATACAGAATTGAAATATTGTAGGAAAAAGGCTGAAATGCTCGAGTTTTGTTTATATGTTATTCTTCAAACCCAATGACTTGAATCATGCAGAGTTGCCATATCAGGCTATGTAGCTATATCAGGAAATGGGTAACTATGACTAAAGTTTCACATCATACCAAAACGAAATAATCATTAGAACAGTCGAAGCTATCATTTTAACCCTTTCCCTCATATAGACGCTTTCTGACGCCTCTGCAGCAGACGGCTATTCGAAAACATAGTGACAAAAGAAGAAATTGCACAAAACGTGCAATTTCTCCTCTCGCCACAATGTTTTCGACTTGTAGTCATAGGTTATCCATTCAATTATAAAGATTTTCTACTTTTTTACAAAATATGTTTCAAGTCGTCTGCTGCAGAATTGTCGTATGAGGGAAAGGTTTAACCGTTTACCTTATAACTTCATACTGTCGCCTGCTTCGTTATAAATTCTAAAAGATTAGAAGTACATTCATGATACTGATTGTAAAAAACATTGCGGGAAAAGGAACAATTTCTCTTTGTCCTAACAATGTTTTCCAAAGACGTATGCTGCACTGGCGTCAATGACATTTGCGGCAATTGCGTAAAATATCTCCTGCTGCAATGGCGTCAAAAGTCGACATCATACGGAAAATTGAGGTGGAATGTCAGACAAGATATACTGCTGGGTTTCATATGTCTGAAAGAACAATAAATCAGACTTTGTGTTACAATATCAAATAGGAAACCATACGAACCAGTAACAATTAATTTCTGACTAGACTTTGTGCAAATCTAAATTAGCTGTGAAGGCGATGGAAATCTAACATAGCTGTTAACTTAATGCAAATCAAACATAGCTGTTAAAACTAAACATATTTAAAATAGCTGTTAAAGCGATGCAAATCTAACATAGCTGTTAAAGCAATGACAATCTAACATAGCTATGAAAGCGATGGAAATCTAACATAGCTTTTAAAGCGATTGAAATCTAACATAGCTTTTAAAGCGATTGAAATATAACATAGCTGTTAAAGCGATGCAAATCTAACATAGCTGTTAAAGCGATGAAAATCTAACATAGCTGTAAAAGCGATGAAAATCTAACATAGCTGTAAAAGCGATGCAAATCTAACATAGCTGTTAAAGCGATGAAAATCTAACATATCTATGCAAGCGATGGAAATCTAACATAGCTTTTAAAGCGATTGAAATCTACAATAGCTGTTAAAGCGATGCAAATCTAATATAGCTGTTAAAGCGATGCACATCTAGCATAGCTGTTACAGCGATGACAATCTAACATAGCTGTGAAAGCGATGGAAATGTAACATAGCTGTTAAAGCGATGAAAATCTAACATAGCTAATGTAACATAGCTGTTAAAGCGATGAACATCTAACATATCTGTTAAGGCGATGGAAATCTAACATAGCTGTTAAAGCGATGAGTCTAGTCAGAAATTAATTGTTACTGGTTCATAAGGTTTCTTATTTGATATTGTCTTACAAAGTCTGATTTATTGTTCTTTCGGACATATGAAACCAAGCAATATATCTTGTCTGACATTCAACTTCAATTCACCGTATGATGTTGAGATTTTTGTCAAGTTCTCACATGTTTACTGACTCATCTTTAATAATGGTTATGTAATGTTTTTCAAAGAATAATGTGGACAAAGAATCAACTACGCCAATGTGTATACTGATCTTGGACCATATTGTTCGCAAATGAAGTTAAAATTCATGCAAAGCTATTGGCCAACATTGTTCAACATCTGCCTGCATACGACAAATCTGAAGCTGACGATTTTAAAAACATGCCGCTTAATATGAAAAAGCTATATAAATAAAAGTATCATTATCTAAAAAAGTGTAAAACATTGTGGCAAAGGGAAAAATGAGCAATTTGTCATTTTTTCAGAATGTTTTCAAAAGTCGTCTGCTGCAAATACTTGAAATTGCGTCTGCAAATGGGAAAATGATAAAGACGCGTACAGTGGGATAAGGGTTTCGTAATTGACTATTAGGAAATAGATATAACCGTTTGATAAATCGGTGAATCCATGGTTTGGAGTTCAGATTGGTCGTTATCTAATTAGGGAGGTCGGATGCTGTGAGTAACGGAACCGCCGTCGGTACAAATGTATATAAATTCTATGTTGACTTCTTTACATTTGATCGAGTTGTATTCAATCATAAAATGCAATTAGATACAATCCAATACAAAGTGTTGTATTAACTCCAGGAAAGTTTGCCAATTGCAAGTTTCAAAGGTGTTTTTTTACAATGAACACTCGCAATATATGGAAAAAAGGATAGACCCAGTACGAGGGGGCGATAATTATGCCACTGGGATTCTTAACTTGTTTGAATGGTGCCGGTTTGAACAGCGTTCCATTCATATCACGGCGTTTTCTGGGTAAATTACCAACACTTTCGATAAACCGATCCTGAAAAATATGCTATAGTGGTATGGTGTCCCCGCAATCATGAGTGCCGATGAGAGAAGCCACTACTACAAATGCTAAAGTATCTTGTATGATCCGAACGTGAATCGAACCATAGACTCCCCTTCCCGTGACGGAGAGGATCTACACCTCCGATGCGGTCTGGGATTCTGGAAAACAATGTATGTGAAATATGCACACGCGCCGTCTATACCTGCCCAACTCAAACGTTTTTGTTTTGATTTTCCTAAAATTGACTTTGGACTCTTCCAAATGCAAATCTTGACAAGTCCATTTTAAAAACGAATCATTGAAAAGGTAAACAACGTTTTATCCCGAACAAAGATACACTTACTCGCCAAATAATCAAATTAAATAAACTCATTTTTCCCAACAGGGTAAATAATACTGACATCCAGTGTTTCTCGCAAACGTTCGTAAGTTTCAAGTTTTGAAAGTCGTCCATCAACTTTGACCTGTTTATTCAGTCTGTTAACTCCAAATAACATATGTTGCCTGCAGTCTACTGGAAACACAAAGGCACTTTAAGACACAAACATGTGCTACTTATAGAATTTCAACTGTCGATCAGTCCGACAGCGGGGGTTATTGGAGTTATGCACGGAGCAGATTCAGGGCAGCATCTTTAGAACGAGAAATAAACACATAGAATACAGACACAAACAATGAATTAAAAAAGAATACATAGAAGCTCTTGATAAACAAAACGACAACAGACAGACAGAATCTCATCAAATCAATGACTATTTTCAAACTAGTTTTTAATAAAATCATTATTCCTAGGCTGTTTTCATTTTCATATCATTTTCATCAGCGTTTTTGTTATATCACGGCGACAGTACACGTATCTTTGATCCATCGATGAGTTATCAGTACCAGACTAGGAAGCGTACCTTGTCCAAGGGCATTGCACCATGACCGCCATTTAAAGGAATACAACCCGGGGCTCCCGGTTTTAATCCCCCCCCCCCCCCACCCCCCACCCCCACCCCCCGTTCTTATAACTCAGTCAATGCAGATATCTAATTATTGAACGTGTTTGCAAAAGTCGTCTGCGGCATAAGGGTCAAAATATGGCTGTAATTGGTAAAGACACGAAGAAAACAATATCTGATCACTGTTCCTATATAAAATCATTCAAAACATTAATTTTCCAATGATTGGTTTTGGGTCAAAGAGGAAATAACCCCGGAATTCCTACGAGAACGTTAAAGAGCAAATTATGAGGTAAACTTATTCGACATTAATCATTTCTTATTCATGCTCTGATAACTTTCTCATTATCGAAAACCTCTTATAATGTACTTGGTACCACTTCCGACGTTTCTCGGTTAGCATATATATGATATAAATATAAGATCCACGTCTGATAAAAAAGAGTCTGTAAACTCTTTTTTGTTTACTTGCAACTCGTTACGAATCTTTTTATGTTATATTCTATTTGGTATGGATATTTGACATAAACATTAACTTACCTCCCATACGCACACCTACCCTCCTTTATCTCTCTCTATTCTCGGTATAGCTCTCTCTTTCTCCATCTTTCCCCCTCTCTTGCTCTCTCCCCACTCTCTTTTCTGTATTTTTTTTCTTATAAGATAAATTACAAAGCTAAAGTAAGCTGATATTTTCTGAACATATTAAATATTCTCCGTGCTTCCTATCAATCAATCTTTATTGGAGAGGACCTAAAATAAGCTATGAGCATTCAGTCCAATCCATTTCCCCCATTGTATATTTCTTGATGTTTTCTACTATGTAAAATATATGAGAATTAAATATGTTTACACTGAAAAGGCTCTGTAACTCTTTCATCCGCCGAACGCCCTTAACCCTTTCCCTCATATAGACGCTTTCTGGCGCCTCTGCAGCAGACGGCTTTTTGAAAACATAGTGACAAAAGAAGAAATTGCACAACACGTGCAATTTCTCCTTTTGCCACAATGTTTTCCAGGTTATCAATTCAATTATAGAGATTTTCCGTTGTGTGACAAAATATGTTCAACTCCATGTTTTTATAGAATAATTTTGAAAACAAAAAGGCAAACATCGTTGCGAGTATATAAACCTCAATATTAACATTGATGCTGACAGATGTTAATAGTTTGATTTCGGTGTGTGGCGTTTTAACATTAGTTGGCGACAGTTCACTCGTTAATGTTCCTTGCGTGACAAACCAGCCCTAGTAAAGGCTAGTAAATGTGCATCAAGACGGGACCGGCTCTCTACCACGACCAACATTGTACCATATGACATATACAAAACGGGACAGGCTCTCTACCACGACCAACATTGTTCCATATGACATATACAACACGGGACAGGCTCTCTACCACGACCAACAATGTTCCATATGACATATACAAAACGGGACAGGCTCTCTACCACGACCAACATTGTTCCATATGACATATACAAAACGGGACAGGCTCTCTACCACGACCAACATTGTTCCATATGACATATACAAAACGGGACAGGCTCTCTACCACGACCAACATTGTTCCATATGACATATACAAAACGGGACAGGCTCTCTACCACGACCAACATTGTTCCATATGACATATACAAAACGGGACAGGCTCTCTACCACGACCAACATTGTTCCATATGACATATACAAAACGGGACAGGCTCTCTACCACGACTAACATTGTTCCATATGACATATACAAAACGGGACAGGCTCTCTACCACGACCAACATTGTTCCATATGACATATACACAACGGGACAGGCTCTCTACCACGACCAACATTGTTCCATATGACATATACACAACGGGACAGGCTCTTTACCACGACCAACATTGTTCCATATGACATATACACAACGGGACAGGCTCTCTACCACGACCAACATTGTTCCATATGACATATACACAACGGGACAGGCTCTCTACCACGACCAACATTGTTCCATATGACATATACACAACGGGACAGGCTCTCGACCACGACCAACATTGTTCCATATGACATATACACAACGGGACAGGCTCTCTACCACGACCAACATTGTTCCATATGACATATACACAACGGGACAGGCTCTCTACCACGACCAACATTGTTCCATATGACATATACACAACGGGACAGGCTCTCGACCACGACCAACATTGTTCCATATGACATATACGACACGTGACGACACGCTAGAGTCTCAATATGAGCCGTCTCGCGAGAAAACCAACATTGTGGACTCCGCGTAAAGTATCGACCCGGATCAGCCTAAGCATGCCGCGCAGGCTTACTCGGTTAGACACTTTTCGCCTCCTGTGGATTTTCTGTTTCAGGAATCATTACTCTACACCTATGTCCCCTGAAACGGAATGTGTCGGATCAGTCTTCGCGGACTGCGCAGGCTGATCTGGGTCGATACATTACGCAGAGGCCATAATGTTGGTTTTCTCGCGAGACACCTCATATGTATTAACTGACATTGTCGCACCAATAATCTACATTACATTCTACCCTGGCAACTAGTTATATTCTCACATAAACCCTTCAGCCCACTAGAAGAATATGAATGACGCTAGAGGCATAGACTTTTGCCAATAATCTGAAATCATGGGTCGAACTCACGACCCCTG
Source organism: Serripes groenlandicus (assembly GCA_031761405.1). Taxonomy (NCBI): domain Eukaryota; kingdom Metazoa; phylum Mollusca; class Bivalvia; order Cardiida; family Cardiidae; genus Serripes; species Serripes groenlandicus. The sequence goes on along the minus strand of JASEVX010000009.1, from coordinate 61,804,741 downwards.
AAGTTAAAACCTTCGTTGCTGTTGTTCGACCCACTTTGTAATGAACTCATTTATCAAAGCAATAGCGAGCATGACAGATTGACACATTCGTTAGTATATCTGAAATGTATCACAAATATCGATTTGTTAAGCACTCTGACGTCCAATGTTTTGTTATAAAATCTGATTAATTGTTCCCTTCAAACAAGTTAAACCGTTCAACAAATACATGTAAAGACTGGCAGTTCTTAATTTGAATGTGAATTTATAGTTTTTGATGGTACGCGCAATGTTTTTCACAATTTCGATTATTGTCAACACGTTAATGTACAATGTAAATATTCAATATCCGACTTGGCCGAGTGGTTAGCGCCCGGGTTCGATCCCCAGTCGCTACGCGACGGTAATGGTCAAGTGTTCTTTGGCAAGGCACATTTCCTAGCTAAGTACTGGTTTATTTACCAAGGCTAAATGGTATATGTTCGGACTGGTTCGATTGTTCAGCCGGCGTCCGTCACGGGGATAATTTGTCGCCGACAATCCTTGCCTTTTATATTAATGATCTGGCTAAGGGCTAAACAAATCTTAATAAATGTGTTGATATTTATGGTGAAAATGTATGCTTACTTATGTATGCGGATGGCATACTGTTAATGGCAGGCTCCGAGTCTGATATGCAGGACTTGCTCAATTACTTCAATGACTGGTGTTTAAAATGGCGGTTAAAGGTTAATCCTACAAAGTCTAATGTGGTACACTTTAGAAATACTGGGAAACAGAGAAGTAATTTCCAATTTCATGTTGGTGTTAACAATTTGGCATATGCGGACAGTTACAAATATCTAGGTGTAGTATTCAATGAATTTTTAGACCTTAACTTAACCGCTGAAACTTTTTCGCTCTCAGGTGGTAGGGCATTGGGTTCCGTTATCTCAAAAATTCACTATTTTAAATCCGTTGGAGTTCAAACGTACACAAAACTATATAATTCGTGTGTTGTTCCAGTAATGGACTATTGCTCAGGGGTAGGGTGATTTAAACCGCATAATAAAACCGACGTCGTCCAAAATAGAGCGATTCGATATTTGTTAGGTGTCCATAGGCTTACACCCACATTAGAATTGAATGGGGAGATCGGGTGTGTCCCATGTAAAACAAGACGATGGGTTAATATCTTACGTCTATGGAGTAGGTTAGTGAAGATGAATAACTCAAGAATAACAAAGACAGTTTTCCTCTTTGATTATTCATACAATACCAAGTCTTGGTGTTCTGATGTAAAAAGTATTTTAACTTCTGTTAATATGGAGAAAATTTATAGAGATAAACTCACTTGCGACGTCAACATTATTGAACGACTTCTTTTATCAAAGCACAACGAAACTTGGCTTGAGGGTATACATAACGTTGCCAAACTACGCACATACGTCACATTTAAAATAGAATATTGTTGTGAAAACTACGTTTAACTCAATCTAGAAAAAACAGAACGATCGTTTTTAGCTCAATTACGCTGTGGAATACTTCCGCTTAGAATTGAAACCGGTAGATTTGTTGGTCAAAAACCACAAGAACGGGTATGTTTAGTATGTTCTTCAAATTCTATTGAAAATGAAACTCATTTTCTTTTGAAATATAATCTTTATAGCAATGAAAGACAATTATTATTTCGAAATGTTTCAATTAAACACAACCAATTTCATACTTTTTCAGAAATAGATAAACTTAAAATGTTAGACTGTGAGGAACCCAGACTATGTGCTTCTTTTATTTCAACTGCATTTAAAAAACGCAGACACAATGCTTTATATATAACTAAAGTATTATATAAATTGTTTCTTTAAATCTAAATATTTAATTTTAGTCCATTTAGTAAATGATAATATAACTTTCGTGATCTTCTCTGTGAAACTAACTTTTCATATACTATATTTACTTGTAAATATGTTACTATTATGTTTAAATTATTACTCTGTAAGTGACTTATAGGCCCAACGCGGCCGGGTGTGTTTAATTTATTAATATTTGTATGTAATTGTTATAAACATCTAATAAAATATATCTTATCTTATCTTATTTTATCTTACCAAGGGATCATGAATAAGTGAAATGTCTCCGTGATATATTTGAAATAATGTTGAAAACTGAGTAAAACTTCCAATAAAACAATACATATATGTTGTAACTATACCAATAGACGTAAAAGCCAGGTTAGACCCAGTGAAACGTAAACGGCTTTTAAATGTCTTGATATCTGTATCTAATTCATACGTTCAATTTTCAAAATATAATACTTTTATTTACAGACGATTTCACTGCAGACGACACTGTAATATAAATATCAGGTAAACGCTAAGCCGGTCGACACGCAATAAGCCTCTATAATAATGGTGTATAATGATTTTTCTTGATCAACCTTAGGACTTTGATTCTTGTTTATGGGTTCTTGCTGGGATCAGAGAGTCATTTGTTCCGATAAGATCATTGAGCCACGCCATACGACCATCGGGACATGACGACCAGCAAAGATCGAGATCAGCTACACAGTTCGCGCAGTCTGATCCTGATCTCCTTTGATCGTTATATGATCTTACAAGCCTTCAGGAAGACTCCAATGAAAACTTATAATCCAAAATGTGTTTGAAAGTACGCAATTGAATCGTTATTGTCATTTAGTTGAACATCGGTTTTTCGTTGACGTGTCCCAATTTGTATCGTAAGGATTCATTCCCACTGACAAACAGCATGATTGCCTTTTCGTTTACCTAATTATGTAATGATTGTTTTATATTGCTTTCTTTGCGTCCAGAATAGCGGGGATAACATTATTAGTGATACATCGGTATTATCTTGAGTATTTGACACGACAGTACAGGTCTACACACCGGCTTTTGTTTGTAATGCAGAGTTTTACGGAGGAAATCATATAGTTCATTTATTTAATGCATTAAAACATACTTGTTTTATAGCAAATACAAACAGATTAACATAACTAAGAGATTATGGATTAACGGAAGAGAATTACATAAACATTAAAAGCACAAAAGTGTCCCATTTAACCCCCTCGTCACGCGCAGATGAGTTGTATGTCACACGTGAAAGGTGCAGGCCAAGATCAGCCCGTATATATATATCTATACATTTCATCTGCACTTCGCACTAAATACTTCACAATCTTTCCCAAAATATACAAGGAATGTTAAATGAAAAATATAAGATGGAAGAGTCCGATTTAGAAATACGGCGACGCAAGAGTTTAAAATTACTTTATCAATTATGCTCACAATGTTCTCAAAAGTGTGTAAGAATACATCGGTATAACTGGATACCCATCCCCAAACCAAACAACTAACCGATGGTATTTGATTCGACTCGATGGATTGTGTTTGATCGTGATTGATTAGTTAATAGACTTGATTGATTTGATCGAAAAAGATTTATTTAACATTGATTACGAAATAAGCTTTCAGCTCATATATTAATCACGCTCGATGCCTGCTTCCTGTAGACTAAACCACTAGTACTCGCGTCTTTTGTGGGGGAAAATCACAAAGTGAGAACACTCTCACCACGAGATTCGAATTCCTGATCTTTGTTAATCAACTCGTACCGTACCATCCAACATTTCTCAAGAGACAGTATTACTCTGCAAAATTATTGCCACTAATGACATGGTTTTTTGTGTTATGTCTTTTATCATTGATCATCTTCCTCCCCCACTTCTCCCTGCATTTTAAGAACACAAAAGTCAAGTATATCAAACTTGTACTATTTCCCAGATTTTCTGGGTCGAGTACTGGGGTTTAGTACTTTTCACACACAATTGTGGAAGTACTCATAGAGTACTCGTAAAGTACCCACACGTACTGGTCATGTTGCTTTAGTATTGAAGTAAGTACGAGTACTTGTACTCATAATTTAAGAAGTGTACTAAGTGCTGCTGAGTACTTGAAAATTAGTACTCGAGTAGGTACAACACAAATACGAGTAGCACATCCCTGGTACAGAGTATTAAATACAGTATTAGTAATATACTATCAAATATGTCCATCACTATAGTGTTATGTCTACGACCTTATTGAGGTCTTTAAATCACCAATTCTTTGATTTCTAAAAATGTTTGCTTTTACCATATAAACCTGAGTTTGTCCGTCAATTCCCAACTCAATCCAATTTATTCTGAGGATAGTATGTGTCTCCGAAACATGGTACGTAAGGGGAATTTCTCTGGTGTGTGTCTATCTGACCATCGTGCGTTTACTTTTGTAAAATCGGGTATGAATCCAATACATTTTAGAAATCAAATGAAATCGTGAAAACAGCGAAGTATTCATAGCGGAAGGAAGCAGAGACAACTTAATTACTCTATGGGAACCGATGACACCTTGTCGTCTATTCAATAAGAATGACCAAAATCGCCAAGCGATGACATTCTGCATTTACAAATAATAGAACGGGTCACGTTACGGCCATGCGTATTGCATAGTCGGGTTAACGTTGTTTTTACAGTTTCTAGAATTATACTGTAATATGTAGTAAATAAAATGAATCATCATTGATTTTTTTATTATCCATTTATTTAAAGATCTCAATATCGTAAATAGGCAAAAACATCGCCAGAAACCTTTTTCTGAGCTTTGATGAATCGGGTCGTAAATCAAACTATAAAAAAGACGTAGATCTACCTTACAATATTTTCTACTATGTAGTGAGCGATATTCTTAAGAATACAAATATTATGGTGACACTGTGCTTATCATAGGATAGAGTGACCCGACGTAATGTGAATATATTATACAATTTATCACACTAACGACCAGCTACTTAGTTGATTGATTGGGTTTTACGCCGTTTTTAACAATTGTTCAGTCAAATCGCGGCGGCCATTTCAGCTACTCATGTGTCTACTGGCTTTCCAGGAACCCACACAACAATCATTCCAAGCCACTGGCTGTTAGCCTATTGGTGGGAGACGAATAACGCTTTTCACAATTACTTTTATCAAACGACGGAAAACATGTTGGCCGAGCTGGAGTTCGAACTCACAACCATGGATTATCAGCCCGCGTCGCTACCGAATGAGCTACCAGGGCTCTTAGCTGAAGATATAGATATTGATCTCTGCATGTTGGACGTTGGAAAAGACTGCGTTTTGTTAGAGGCAACCATGATAAACGAACCGTCACATAAATGAATGATTTATAACAAGCGATTTTAACCGACTTCAATATAGAAACATGTCTTACCTAAAAACAGTATGCAGATATCTATTCCTAGCCCAGCCATACCGTGTAAATAAATCAGATTTTGAAAACAATGTGAGAAAAAGGAGAAACTGTTTTTAATAAGTAATGTCTCATTTTCTTACACTTTTTTACGACTCGGCGAAAATATCACACGTATTTATTCCGGCTCGTTATAGACTCTTCGACAACGCAAACGAATTTTATGCAGTTTTAGCAGACAGCTTTTGAAAACTTTGTAAGAATATACGAAACACGTTATGTCCGAGTTTATTCATACATCCCATACATTTTTGTATTTACACTTTTAAACTTTATTCCTCCAAGTTTTCTTTCACCTAACCAGCTTTTGAAAACATTGTGAGAAAAGACGTCCAAGTTTATTTATACATCCTTTACATTTTTTGCATAACCGGTTAATTTGTTGTAAAGAAGTCTGTTAGTTTTGGTTGTGTCTTTGAATCTCTAACAGCTGCTGAGTTTGCTATACTGATGATGTTTCTTAAGTGTGTAACTTGGTGGGTAGAGGTAGCCGCCGAATGAGACTCCAGCCAACGTAGCACAATTTCACAACTCTTAATGACAGCTGACATGGTTCGGAGTCGTTCATTGTCTTCATCGTCGACTGTGGTCGCCTGCTGTTTGATAAATGATCCTGATGACAGCGCTCCCTGTGAGTTACGCGCTCCACGGTGGCGCTTTCTGTCTTCGCCCGTCTCTTCCATTCCTGGTAATGCTGCCCTCAAACATAGTTTCGACTTTCAGCCATCCTCTGAGCGTAGATTCGGCGAGACCGAGGTTTAGAGCGACTGAAGTTTGGGCTATGGTGAATGTATGGAAAGCCTTTACTGTCTTAGTATGTTGTATTGTATTATACGCAGTATATTGTCATGTATACGAGGTACATATTTCAATTGATCTGGTGCATTGTGCATGATATGCAGTCCCTTTTCTGTTATATATGGTGGTTATGTAATAATGTGAAATGTAAAAGTGTGTAGATACAGTAGAATAACCATTATATGGTTTGCAAACAGCGTCATATGCAATACACACAACATTATATGCAGTTCGAATGACAATTTGACAATTTATTCAGTCAGTGTTACGGTGGTTTTTTGATTATACGCAGTAGTTTTACCATTATATGCGGTGTATTTTTCATTACGATGATCATACTTTCCGGCATTCTCCGGAATCATTAATCGTTCGTAATTTGTTTGTCACACATTAAGTAATGTTATGCCGCCATGCTCTTAATCCCTTTCCTAGTTTATAAATCAATTATTATCCCAAAAGTTCTTTTTGTATTACCTTTATACACTAAAATATTTAATATCATATTTTACACAGGAATTATCCCAGAAAACTGGACTATGGGCCAAAAGAAACAAACCTATATATAAACACAGAGGGAACCCTAAATCTCCCGAAAATTATCGGCCGATAGTTTTAATAAAAGACTTAAAACGTATGTAGAAAAATACGATGTCATAAATTCAGGCCAATATTGTTGTAGATAATATTTTCATATTGAAGACATTAATTGATATTGTTAATGAAAATAAAGGTAAGATCTTCTCTTGTTTCATAGTGTTTCGAACAAGCTTTCGATTCCGTTTGGAGATATGGTTTATGGCAGAAATTAAACATTGTACATGTTAATGGCAAATGTTTTACTGTTACTCGTAATATGTACAAATCGGTAAAATCGCAAGTTGTTACTTCCGAACGGAGTTTCCAATTTTTTTCTTCAATGTGTTAAATGTGTTTCTGAATGATCTTGAAGATTATCTATCATCCATAAATACTTCAGGCATAGAACTGCAAGAATGTGATGATAACTTTAACACATTTTTACGGATTTTAATTCTACTAAATGCTGATGATACAGTTTTACTCAGCGACAATGAGGACGATTTCCAAACTAGTTTAAATTCTTTTCAATCTTACTGTGAGCAGTACAAAACAAAAGTTTTAGTTTTTGTTAAATCACATTCAAAAGAAAACTGAAAATTCAAAATAGGAAAAGAAATATTAGAATATAGTGATGAATACAAATATTTCGGTATTATATTTACAAAAATGGAAGCTTCACTTAACCTATACGTATCTTATAGAACAAGCTAATAAAGCTATGTACTCCTTACTACAAAAAGCAAAACACTTAGATTTACCCCTTGATATTCAAATTGATCTATTCAATAAAACCATACTACCAATATTAGCCTATGGAAGTGAAATCTGGAGATATGTCAATTTAGAAAAAAATAGAAAGAGTTCATTTTAAAAATGAAAAAATCAACACCATATAATATAGTTTATGGGGAAAACGTACAATTCCCAATACAATTTGATATTCAAAGTATGATCATTTATTTCTAGTCAAACCTTAAAGAAGGTTTTAATAATACAAATCAACTAGCATCAAAAGTGTATATGCATATATATTATGCCCACAAAGATCATAGATTAAAATCAAAATGGATTGAAAACGTTAAGCTTATATTAAATACTCATGGATTTTCTGGTATATGGGACGGACAAATATTTCCAAATTCAAAATGGCTTACTTTAGCATTGAAACAGAAATCTAAAGGCATATTCTTACAAAAAAGGTAAATCACCATTATATTCATGTCTTAAACCAAAATATTCTTAAAGCCAATGCATCTGTACTCTTCCTGAAAATTTAAGCATTGCTTAATCTCATTCATTACCAGAAACCATCATCTACCAATCGAGACTGACGGATGGAATAGTATTCCTGAAAACGACAGAATATGTAAGGTATGCAACGAAATGGGGCGATGAATACCATGCTTTTTTAGTTTGCCCAGTGTTTAAAGAACTTCAAATACAATTCATACAAGAATATATTTATAACCGCCCAAATATGTAATCATTGCTATCACTATTTCAAACCAAAGATGATGTTATTTTGAAACGGTTGAGTATATTTATCGTTAAAATACTAAACACCAACAAGTAATTATGTTCTGGATACCTCGGTGAATGCTTATCTTTCGTTTCGATGAAGCATTTACCAACGGGTACCAATTAAATTGCTCTAACAAACACTCTACTGTGGTAGAAGTCTTGCTAGATATGTACATGTATGTATTAATTAAATATGCATTTGGTAATTAGTATATACATAAATATAATACTTGAAATAATTTGCATAAAGATATCACATAACATGTTTACTTATTGACCTAAACTGCCTGGACATTAACTCTCTATCTATACGTCGTCTTCCATTGTAAGGTATTAATTCTGTTTTATACATATTTCGCCATCAACAATGTATACTTTTTGTATTATTCTCATGTAAATCATTGAATTGATTCTGAGTATTAAAGAATTTGAATTTGAATTTGGATGTAAATTGTTACAGTCTCTTTCTGATCGATATATTTTGACCATATAGAGATCACACAGGCCAGGGTTTAGAGATTAGATCAAGAACATATATTGTCCTTGGTCTTAGTTATGCTCTCCCTATCATAGCTGATATATAGAAGAAAAAACTCACCTTTCTTGGTCAACTTTGTCGGTCAGAGAGAGACTGTGCAACAAAATGGTTATTATTATTACGTCTATGTTCCTTTGTTAATGGTAACCCCGATTTCGGAATTTGTTTCAGATATTATATGGTTTTTACGTAAATATGACATTTATAATGTATTACATGTCTACATAGAAAATGGGTTTTTCCCAAGTAAACATATTTGGAAGCATTGTATTGATATGAACGTTTCAAATAGTGTTGATGGAGAATGGAATATAACAACATCTTCATCGCAATATGTCTTATATAGACAATTACAACCAAGATTCACAAGTAGACCGGTATGGGATTGCGCTAAACGCAATCCGGATATGTTACGTGCTTGCTTTTCTATCGCTCAGCAAAATTGCACATACAGGTTTTACCAATTTTTCTCAATGAACACGTTGGCTGGAGCGATATACTAACAAGTCTTACAGAACACATCCTGAGTAACTGTCAATGTGTACGGTTATGTTCTATCTCTTTTCAACAAAGAATTTTATTCAAGTTTAGTAGAATTGTTTTTCGATTGAGTAGTATCGTTCAAAGGTTATGACTATGTTCTTGCTCTATTTGGTTTGAACCCAATTTTAGACAATGCATTAAAAGGCACATATGATTCCTTTAACAAGAATGTTGAAATGTTTCTCCATTCCATTTGGAAGTGTTATAAGTATTTTGTGAAATTATAAATAAAATGTAGATACTTCAATAAAGTGGGAAGTATAGTCGTACATACTATGTTATATGTTCAATTGTAATCATCTGTGTATGCTTTTATAAGAGTACTTACATATGTCGTACGTGTTGTGTTTGTATGTATATACTCTTATCATACTATATACATGTATGTTCAAATAATTGCACGAGTGCATGTCTCTATTTTCCATTATACATCCTTTTCCTCATTGATAGCTTTTTATTTTGTTTCGTTTAAGTGCTCTATTATTAGGACTTCATGTACATTGTTATTCCTGTACATAAGGCTGTCACAGTGAGATGTCTAATATGCCGGTATAATAATTCTTCTTTCTGAGCAATAAGACAGGTATTTGTGCATAAAGTGCAACGTTTGCTACAAGGTACGCTTTAGAAAACGTTCAAAGAAGAGCCACACAACTGATACCTGCAATCAAAAAACAAAGAATATCCAGAAAGATTAAAAGAACTAGGATTACCAACTTCAACATATAAAAGAATACGAGCAGATATAGTGGAAACCTACAAAATAATCAAGAATATTGACAAAGTTGACACAAACAATAAATTCCGCATTCACCAAACCTAAACAATAGGCCACAACTATAAATTTTATAAATGCCATTGTAGAACAAATGTAAGGAATATTTCTTTTCACAACGAGTAATTGAACCATGGAACAATTTGCCTGAAGAAGTCGTAAACGGTAGCCTATAAATGTAAATAGTTTTAAAAATGTATTAAATAAATGCTGGACAAATTCAGCATTCAAATGTGTGCCTTATAATGAAGGACCGGAAGCGGGAAAAAAACAATTACAAAACGGACCCGAGAGGCGAAAGCCTATATTGGGCTCAACTACAAGGTAAAAGTAAACAAGGTATGTAGTTTTTTACGAAGGGGAATAATGTCCAGACGGGCTAACATTTATCTTAAGTTAGATAGAAGACATTAAAGTTTGCATGTTGAATTTTAGGGAATGGCATTGTCTAAGTTGAAAGAACTTGTGATCAGATCCTTTCGCCTGTTTATCTTTGCTTAACTATAAATAGATATGTTTGCTTGTAAATACTACATGTTGTGTTTGATAATAAAATATGTTTAAACTATAAATGGTAGTAATAGCTCCCCGTATTTGAACTCGGGATGCTTGGGCTAGCATTACGATTGATTCACTGGTTTCAGGATAGATAGACGAACAGTACTGGTTACTTATCCGGGAAACACTTTGATTTAAATGAATAATTGTTAAAAGCGGTGTGAAACACAATAAAAACAAGGATACACAGAAATGTTGAAAAATATGCGAGATGTCTGGAACAAAACATACAATGCATCATTTTCATTTCTTAGTTTTTCATTACAGACGCAAACTATTTAAACTTACTTAAATTCAACAATTCTTTACTATCTTTTGAAATTAGCACATTTTAATTAATTTGCACAAAGGTCATGATCGGATTAATATTGACAAGGGATACCTGGAATCTAAGGTAGTTGGACACGATGACGAACTGTTTTGAAAATTGTCTTTCTTTATTTTGAAGACACAATTGCTCCGCAAATAAGACCGTGATCAAGTTCAGACCGTAACTTTACACGTGGACATATAGTATAAAGTCAGTTTGCATGTGACAATAGAAAGGGATCATCAATAATTTCGCGGGCATTTATGGTAAGCAGGCAACTGTTTGTTCGAAATGACAGCTACAAACCGGTAAACATTTCCGTAACGTTCGTATATTAATTAGAATGGTTCTTTGGACATGTGTATCCGTATAGTTTCAACGAAAAATAACTTACCGCTGTGCATATAATTCCATATGTCTATACATGTTAACACCCTTGTTTATCTACGCATCCCGCCAGCTTTTTTATATGATATCAGTGAGATATTAACTGTCGTAAGTCATAAACAAACATTTAAAACGTGCAGGGACCAATTCCACCAACGTTAATAAGTGTTACTTAATTACTTAAAATCATTTGTCATCATTTTGTTACCCTAATGTTCTGTAACATATTAACAGTGGAATGTATTGAAGTAAATGACTAAATTGGCATAAAACGTTACGTTGCTGACTAACAATGAAATAGTGTGTCCTTTCTATTAGGAAAATCCAAATGATGAAAAACGCTCTTAAGTATTTTAAAAGTTTTACATAACGTTAAGTAAGGTTGGTGGAATTGGACCCCGTATACACAATATCTACATGATTTTATATTCTGACAAGCTATTTATTAACGATGATTGTTTCATTGTTTATTTGCGGAATGTCTGCACAAGAATGCACACAAATGTCTAAGATATGAAGAATCTGCGCAGGTTTTAAAAATATGGCTAATCATGGAACTGATTGTGTATTGCCTTTGTCACCAGTATAGAACCATGTCAGACAGCGCATAAGAGCATTGGAAAAGTTGACAAAACGATTGGATTTGTGGTACTAACTAGATCTAAGGAAACTGATAACGAGGATTTTCGAATCTAAGTGAGGTATTATTCCTTATTTTATGACTGGGTTCGAGAATTCAATTTTAAAATAGAAAAAGTTTAAGATAAATCACATCCGATGAATGTTATTTCATTTTAAATCTGGGATATGCTAGCTGTTAACCCACTGTCCAAATTAGTGGGAAGTTGAGGTAGTAACTCGAGATTATCTCCTTTTATTGTTGCAGATTGCGCAGAAATGTACACTTCCACAACCATTTCTTAATTCTGGAACATTACTATTAACAAGATTACATTGTTCCAATACGTATCTCCCTGTATTAGTGCAGATGACTCAGTAATGTACATTTCCACATCCATTTCTTTATTCTGGACCATTACTTTAAGCAAGATTGCACTGTTCCCATCAGTTAATCAAAACTGGTTCCTAAGATAAAATTACGGACGAATATTCTTTGCCTGGAACTAACCACTATTAATCAAACAAGTGACCACTTCATCTATTTATTGGAAAACATGGCCTATTCTTGGAAACAATATATCAGTCAGTGTTCAACAATATAAACAATATGAGTCTCTGATATATGAGATAGGTTACGTTGATATGACCTGTTCCAAACAATGATATTACAAATACCACGGGGCAATATAAAACAGTAGGATGCGCTAATATATTAGATAAGATACATTGATATAACATGACCAGACAATTTTATTTAATCAAAGACAAGCACAAGGGAATTTTATATTTTGTACAGTGATTTATATTTCTGTTATTCGTTTATTAAGCTGTTATTCATAAATGATATTATATCTTATTTTATGCTAACTGATGAGATACTGTATTCTATCAGTGAAATACAATCCAAATCACCCACACTGTGAGTGATATAGGTATGCCGGAACTCCTCTGTTTATACTTATAAAGGAATTTTATCTTTATTTTCACAAAAACTGATATATAGGATCAGAGACCTTAAATAAATATAGATATGTGAAATGTACTTAACGTTTACAATATTTCTAGATGCGTCAAATGGACTAACGTTATGACGTCAAACCGCTGAAATACGTGATCGGATACAATCATTGTCATGTGATAAAAACTTATCTTTACAAATGCATAATTCCGTAAATTTAACAAATCGGACTTATTGTCATTGTCTGACATTGTGTAGTAAACAAATACATTCACACAGATTCGTCCGCGTTTGAATAGGTACGAAGACGCTAAATAGTAGTAAGCATAAAATAAAAAGAAAATTTGCTTGTTCCGAGGTGGATATGGAATATATCCACTCAAAACAAACAGATATCCTCTATTTCTCACACCGGGTACCCGTGGGACTATATACAGTGCTCCTCTTCTGTATGTCTATCAGTCTGGCAAATTGTATAAAGACTTTATTTCCTAACCAACTGTATTCAATCTACAACGGTAGGCGGACGTTTGGAAATGTCCAACATGTCCGTTTAACATGTCATGATATAGATAGGCGACGGGTTCAGAAAGTAGTAAGTAGAAATGTTATCAAAAAGTAACATAAACCAGTCAAACCCGTCGTGATATTGTAAGAGTGCTTGATTTAATGGTGCTTCATACTGTCTTCAACAGTAGTTCAGTTACATCACGGCGTTTCCTACGTTTTTAACCAGGAAGCCTACTACCGGTCTTACTAAGCGTGACGCCGATCAATCGGTCGTAATGCTATCCCTCAGTCTTAAGCGCTAAAGAGGTACTTCGTTACTACCATGTTTTAAATTATTTGATAGGACCCGACCGGGGATCGAACCATGGACTCCCGCTACCAAGCCGTAAGAACATATCACTACTCCGTGGAGACTGACAACCCTACATACATGCACGTACATCTTCGAAAGTTGGTGGATCGCGTAGCAAACAAATTATGACCGTGACTCTTGACCCTTTCTGAAGAACCTGTATATACTGAATTTGGCGTATAGATACATATATAATTGGTAGTGACGATTTCCAAATATGGTCTCTGTGACCTTGATTTTTGACCTCTTATACACATTCCGAAGGATGAAATCAAATCATTAATGGGCAATATGTTAATTTAATGCACACGTTGGCATTTCTGAACAGTGTAGGTTCAGACCAGCTTGTACATCGGCTCAACATTATTCGAATTTACACAAGTTAACAATAGCTTCTAACAAACTTATGTAAGCACTATGTGAATAGTGTAGATATTGACCAGACAGGCAGTAATTGTGTTTTTGTCGTCACCGTATACGTTAGCTGATGTTATTTTAATGAACCCGTGCAAGGGACTCTTGTGAATAGTATATATCCATATCAACATGTGCATCCGCACAGTCTCATCAAGATATATATTCTTCACATATTACTTACACAAGCGTGGAAGAAGATTATGTTAAATCTGTGTAAATTCTGATAAGATTGAAGATTGAAGATTGAAGATTGATTTATTCAGTAACGTAAATTTTACAAAGTTTCTAGTTACATACATATGAATGATATACTATAATATATCTATAGGTGCTAACTATGTACGAAAAAACCGCAAGATAATTATAAACAAAAATTAAAGAGCATACTTTAGCCATAAAAAGGGATAAGTAATTTACTAGACAATAATAATGTTAATGTCATGTTTCTCGCATTATCAACAGAAAATAATACAGTAAAGACTTTCAGAAAATCAAGGAATACATTTATAATGAACGAGGTTAAACCATGAGGGCCAAGATGATTCTTAATCGATCACCTGCATTATGGTAAAGAAGCAATTAGATCAGCCCTTTTCTGATGCCACCTGCCGACTGCCGACTGCCGTTTTCAGCCAGTCAATATGACTGGAACAAATTATGTAAGGGGTCACATTTCTGCTAAACTCTTTCCCTATTAGAGACGGTTTCTGAGGCCTTTGCAACAGACGATTTAGGAAAAGATTGTCGCCAAAAGAACAATTACTCCTTATAAGAAAGTTATCCTTTTGCCACAATGTTTGATAAATAATTATACTTTGAATGAGTGAGTCAATAGCTCATGTATAGGAATTTTGGGTCTTTCATGTTGATACCACTTTTTTTGCGGGAAACGACGTCTTTCCATTGACGTTGTAATATATTGAACCCTTTCGTGACCTTATTTATGTAAGGGGTCACATTTCTGCTAAACTCTTTCCCTATTAGAGACGGTTTCTGAGGCCTTTGCAACAGACGATTTAGGAAAAGATTGTCGCCAAAAGAACAATTACTCCTTATGAGAAAGTTATCCTTTTGCCACAATGTTTGATAAATAATTATACTTTGAATGAGTGAGTCAATAGCTCATGTATAGGAATTTTGGGTCTTTCATGTTGATACCACTTTTTTTGCGGGAAACGACGTCTTTCCATTGACGTTGTAATATATTGAACCCTTTCGTGACCTGGTTAATGCCAGTTCAAGTAAGGGTTAAATTTATCTATAGACCGCGCCTCCCCGCATGAACCTTGCCATGTTCTAAACGACAGTAATTGTCATGTAGAATTACGTACCCAATTAATTAGTGTCAACGGTGTAGACTGCTCGCAATTAAACCCTAGTTGACCCTAATTAAAGTGGGGACTCTTACACACGATGTCTGGCTCCGAAAGCCGTATAAACATAAGTAGTAGTAAATTACCAATTCTGGGACATCTTCATTTTTTATACCATCTTTCAGGTCAACTTTAACTTTTTAACCTCTTTATTGCTCAATCTATAGGGTGCGGCTGCGCCCCACTATTCATTTACAAAAAAATCGATTTGGTTGTATGATAACATGTTTTCTTTTCTCTCGTGGGATCCTCGTGTGGGGAGTGGAACGAGAAGGTCACTTCGTTCCAAGTGACCTTCTCCTCTCTCTTGCGGGGTTCTCTTGCGGGGTTCTCTCGCGGGGTTCTCTTGCGGGGTTCTCCTACAGGCGCCAATGCCCATATGCTAACGTATGCACTCCATCTTCTAAAATAACCCTCTTGTCATCGTCAGCTGACAAGGCGACCTTATTGATTTCCTCTGTGTACATTACATGCTCATGACTCCGTATCACGTTCATTTTCCTCATCTGCTCCTTTCTACTAAACAGACAGGTCTTGTAGTCATCGAAGCTAATCTCCTTTTTGACTACACTCTGCTTAACACCTTTACAACGTTTTTCTTCCTTACCCTCATACATCTTATATGAATATAATTTAGCTCGTAGACCGACAAACTCTTCCATGATTTTTCCACCACATTCATCCTTAAACATTCCTACAACTTTTTTGTTCACACCAGACTTGATACCAGATGGGTGATCAGATGAAAAGTTGCAGGTATCAAATAATTGTTTTACATCCTCATGTATATCCTTATAAAAATCTTTTGTTTCAATCTCATATGCTAATGAATCTGTATCAGTGAATAGCAGTTTAGCTTTTGTTCCATACTTTGTCTTGATGTAGTTGAAGTGAAAATCATACATTAAGGATTTACTCAAGTCGAGGATAGACATACCCAGGTAAACCGGCTTGTCAAACTTAATCTTGGTCTTCTTCATATGAACGGCTATTAAGTTTTCATCGAAGATGGTACAGTGGCTATAGTTAGGCTTAGCTGTTAGCTTTACAGCCATGCATTCATCATTTACCAGCTTAATGTCAACCCTGTTTCGGATGTTCTCCATCGTCTCTCCAAAAACAGAGTTGTTCATGAGTTTGAAAAAGTCTTTCTCAAAATCGTTCTTTCCTTTTGTCCTAAGATCTGTGTTTAGATTAATGTATTGCTTGAGCCATGCACTCTCTTCAAACTTGATACCCCTATGAATTTTGACAATCTTCAATCCCAAACTTTCATACAGCTTGAGGTTCTTGTAGTGAACGACGTACTTTGTCTTGTCTTTTAAATTAGGTATAAGTTTTTCAACCTTATTCACAACCATCCTTTCAGGAGCTAGAGGATACTCGTTATGTATATCGTGTAGCTCTTTAGGATACTCCAAGTCAACCTCGAGGATACAGCTTTCTTTTTCCCAGTTTGTTAATTCACTTTCACTCATCCACTCGAACCCGTGCGTTGGAAGAGGTTTGCTCATAGCACAACCATACAAATTGTTCGCATCGAGATACTGCAGATACTTAGTAGGTTCTTCAGGATTAAAACTTTTACCCATATACTTATTATTAGCCTTTCCATGTCGAGTCATGATACTGCTCACACCGCCTCTAATTCCTTTCTCAATCATAAGTAGCATGTCAGGATCTGTCAACAACTCTAGATTAACCTTGGTTATTTTCAAAGCCGCATCCCAAGCTAGGCCAGGTGCTGTATAATACCAAGCAGGATCTAGGTTATAGTTCTTCATACAAACATCACGCAAGGTATCAAATACATCTGCCAGAAGCAATACATCTGACGTAAGATAGAGATCATGATAGTCTCTCATCGTCTTACATTTAAACTCTGTCCAGACCTTTTGTGCATGTGCATAGTCTTCATTTGAAATGTTATCACCACTTAATTTTGAATAGAACTCTTCCTTTGAAGGTTACTGTGTTTCAGACAACTTTTCAATACCATCGACGTAGTCATATGGATAGACACCCTTACGTGTTAGTAAACTTAACTGCTCGCCTTCATAATTACTTTTCAAGTTTACAAATTGACCTTTCTGAAGGTTGCCTACTAGTTTGTCTAGACTAGAAGCCATAAATTTAAAACTGTCAATAAATCGGAGTTGATGTTTCACCTCCTTTTCTTCTCCTGCTTTGTTGGTAAAACTGTCAATTACATACTCTTTGGTGAATGAGATGTACTTCTCTTCGTTGTTTGGTATACAATTAATGTTTCCTTCACTCTTTCCAAGATTCTTGATGAACAAATGACTGTCATACCCACTCAGGTTGTGGAATATAACGGGAGTAAACTTTGGTTTCCGGTACTTGAGGTTGTAAGTGTTATGAGCAGCTCCTCGATACTTACCAGAGAAATGACAGTGATCTCTTACCCTATCAGTGTCTAAATCTTCTTGACATATCCAGCATGTTGTCGCCTTTTCGAAAGCCTTTTGCTCATCTGGTGTAATGATCATCTTTGCATGTCCACATTTTGTGTAGATGTCTTTAATGCTCTGTTCCAGGCTGTCAACAAAGATTTGAGATACATCCTCATCTTCAGATTGCTTTGTGTAAATAACAGGATTTTGCGTCCCACTAATCCTTTTGTAAAAACCTCATCATCAAAGCATTTGATGTAGTAGCAGAACCCGCTAGGTGTATGCTTTTGATACCGTTTAGTGTAACTGTTTTCTGGGTTGGGCTGGGTCGTATCCAACTCTTGGGTAAAGCTTTCAAAGTCAGCATATACTACAAAGGGTATTTTCATCGACTTGAAAAAGTGCTTAAAATTTAAGGTTGATCCTTTCTTCGGCATTTCAATCTTTACAGCATCAGTCGAGTCGCAGTACTCTTTATGCTTACCTAAGGCATCCTCATATATAAAAGAGTTAAGGCGTCGGAGGCAGTAATGTCTTGTATGTCCATCCTTACTCATTTGGATGGACAACAATCTGCTCATGCTTTTAATGAGACAGTAATGTTGTGTTTCCCCATCATCTATAAGTAAAAGGTTAACGCAACGCGTCGTATACTGCGCCTCACTAATCCTAAGAGGATAGACGTCTTCATTTTCATAACCGAAGACATTGACGGAGATGGTGACATTTTGTTTTTCAAACCTATCTATGGTTTTAAGGTCAACTGGGAATGTGATCTTGTCCCAGTTGAGTTCTTCCGATTGTTGTTTTAATAGTTTTGAGATACGCTCCTCATGACATTTTACCGGATTCAACGCTCTAACAACACTCCACTTGAAGCACATATCATCCTCGTTTTTCATGTTGATGATTGCCTTCTTTAATGCAAGCTTTCCAGGGAGTGGGATATAATAATTACCTCGTAGTGGTTGATACTTGACTGTATGCAGCTCCAAACTAATGATCTCTTTGAAGATCCAATTACTACCCTGTCTTTGAAAGTTTGATAATGCTTCCATAATCCTATCAGTAATTGTGGTATATAGATCACTCACATCTGTTCCTTCTAGATTAACCTCAATATGAGAGTGAAATGCTGAAGGTTCTGAAATAACATCACCTGTTAGTATACTAGTTTTCTCCATCCTACAGTTAAGGATTACTTTAATTTTCGTCATACGGTTCGCGGAAATAAGTTTAACAACATCAGACTTTACAGCTTTTAAAAATGTTTCTGGAATGTAACCGCTTCTTCCTTTAATCTCGTATTGCGTAGTAAATCTTCTTAAAGCTGACCTACTTTCCTTAAATACAAATTGTGCCTGCTTCTTAAACAAACCTTTAACCTTTTCCTTGAATGAGTTGAATTGGTTCGAAATCACTTTTGGAGGAGTTGGTACATGATCAACTAACCAATTATACCAATTATTTAACTTATTTTTTACTTTCGAAGAAATTGATACATCTGGCTGTAGAGTAGCTACTTTCGAAGAAGTTGATACATGGGGCTGTAGAGAAGCTACTCCTATGTTTGGTATACTTTCATCCATTAAAGACGTCGATGGCACTGGACGTTGTGTGGAACGAAGTGACCCTTCTAACAAATTTACTAACTCTGCTTTACGCAAAGCAGAATATCCCTTTAAGCCATGTTCTTTAGCCATGGCTTTTAAATGTTTCACAGTGTTGTTATTCATTTTTATTATAGATTTATTTTCTTTAAGCTATTTTCAAAAATTTCTTAAATAAATTTTTCAAAATAAATCATGTAAAGAAATAGATTATACTATAATTTAGTATAATCTATTCAACTTTATCTTCATCAATTGTTACTAGGTACTTATTATTCCAAACCCTACCACTGCAAAATGTTATGATTCTTGGTGAGCGTTTTATGAAACAAGCTGCCTTGTAGATTGATGGAAAGTTATACTCTATATTTAATTCAACATCTGTTAATGTTACATGCTTTGGGTTGTTTCGAATTGTCTTTAATTTTTCAAACCTTGGTTTAGGGTGCGGCTGCGCCCCACTAGCTTCAACTTTATCTTCATCAATTGTTACTACCCCACTTTCAACCTCTTTAGGTAAAAGATCTCTTCCTCTTAATAACTCTATTAATTGAGGCTTGTTGCAGCGACAGTAGCCTTCTATTTTGTTGTCTTTCAGGATCTGTATTAGTTCTGGAAGTTTATTTATCATTTTATTATAGATTTATTTTCTTTAACTCATTTTTAACATTGTGCCCCACTAATATATAACACTCATCTTATTTCCGTCTGACTGGAAAGAGAGCATCTTGTCTGAGATAACCATAGCAAAGGCTTGTGTATTGACAGGTACATTTTCATTAAATTGGGCTTTGACTTGGATATCAGTTACAGAGATCTTTAACCTTTCACTCTGCTTGCTCACATCAAACACAAAGAGTGGGTATATATCCTTGTAATCACTTGGAGTGATGTTAGGGTTACTTACCATTTCATTCATGCTATAAAAACTATAAAACTTGGATCTGAAGGATACGACATCTCCATACAATCGACTAAGCTGTTGCTTAGGAAATGATGCATTGTAATCAGCAGCTGGGTATTTACTTGAGTTCAACATGACATACATATTCCTCACATTAAGATTGTCAAAAACAGCTGGATTTGTCGTTTGGTCACTATCTTATTAGTTTGAAATGCAACAATAACCCAACGTGGTTTTTCCGATGAAGACTTAACACTCAGTCTCCAGGTAAAGTTTGTGGTTGGAGGCACAGAAATACTTTCACATTGTCTCATACAGTAAGCAACTGGTAGAGTTGCCTTAGACTCAATTGTCTTGTAAAGTTGTAACTTTTCACCGTCAGCTGGTAACACGTGTGGCATCCACCAAGAAACCTTATCAAGAATTACCTTACCATCAGCTGGTAAAGTACCTGCTCCTCCTCCTGCATCAGCACCGCTTTTAAAGATTGCATCATCGTTTCCTTTCCTAACAAGAGTTAGCGTTTGCTTAAAACCGTAAATAACCTTCCTATAATCTTCACAGAAACCAAAGATATGTTTTAGGGGGATTAGAAAGCTAAAAGTTCCTTTAGGTGTTGTCTAATTGCATATCCTGCATTAAACCCTGCGTCATCAGCATCCCACATTGCACTAATTCCAGTATCCTTACACCATAACTGATTCAAACCCTGACTTTTGTTAAAGTCGTTGGTGTATTTTAACAACCCCAACATCGTGGTTCCTTGTCCTGGGGAGTTGATAGATTCAATCTCTTGCGAAGAAAGCTGATATTTAATATTACTAAACAGATACATAATTGCATTGTTTGTAAGGGTAATGTTGTCAAGATTATTATATTGACCCCCTGTATCAGATCTTACAAGTCGACCCTCAACAATGAGATAGGACTCACTCGGATGAGTGAATAAATCCTGTGTCTCAATGTTAAGCCTGGGTCACCCCCTTTTTAACGAGAGTTGTACCCGCATCGAGGGCCGCCTTCTGTCCTGCCTGTAAGGCCTTCTTTGCTCCTTCTTTAACCAAATTCGAACTAACATTACCTAGAGTCTTCGCTGCTGTGGATGAGAATACTCTTCCAACTACATTTGCTAAAGACTCAAAGATTCCCAATCCTCCATAGGCATAACGGTTTTCATATCCATGATGATTTATGATTAACATATTTTTTTATATAACAAGATTCTTTTATATAATTCATCACTCACGATGTTTTGATTCTTCAAGTGATTCAAAATGGATAAAATCTCATCGTTTACTCCAGTGTTTCCCGCTGACTTGCTTGCCATCAGGAGATCAAGCCTAGCCACCAAATCGTCTGGGTTGAGGAGGACGCGTTGCGTTTGCTGTTGCGCCCCACTTCCGGTAGATGTGACGTTTTGCACCTTTTAAGACGTCTTTTGCGCCCTACTATGCCACATCGTTTTCAAGAGATTTTTCCACTTCCAACTCTTACTCGCCTTTGGTTGGTTAGCATTAGGGTTATTACCCCTGTGTAATGTGTTGGTGCTGTGTATTATCTCAGCATACTTATTATTGTCTTGATCCGTGTAAATATTAGAATCTGGTTTCTTACTCATCAATAATTCCCATAGACCTGGTGACCCCTCATATTCTTTACCTCCAATAAATAAACTCTCATCTACGATTGTCAGTTGCTGACCACCAATGAAGAAGTTGCCATGTTTGTCATATATCCCATAGGTCTTATCAACATCATCCTTTGATGCAAACTTTCTTAAGTACTGTTCCGCAATGGGACCAATAAAGCTGGTCTCTGTAGTAGGATCTTTTTGCTCTAACATCTGAATACTTGGAAACTGAGGAAACATTATCGATTGGACTGCCATTGGAATCTCTTCAATCCCTTGTTTTATAGGCTTAAGCTCACTAAGAATATCCTCCGTCAACTCCCGTTGATTTGATGTGACAGGTTTAAAGAACTTTGAGAGATTACCTTGCAACTCCCGTTCATCTACGCGTTCAGAAATATTACTTTGCTGAATATTCCGTCTAGTTTTGAGGAACTCTTGAACAATAAAATCCCTCTTCTTCGGGTCTGTTTTTTTTAAAAACGACATTTTTAATGGGGCCAGATTATCTCTATTACGTTTCTCATCACGTTTTTCATCACGTTTCTCATCACGTTTCTCATCACGTTTCTCATCACGTTTCTCATCACGTTTCTCATCATCACACCTTTGCATCGTTGTTCTGATTGCCACTTTGTGGTCGAGCGTTCTTTTCAAACATTTTGCTGAAAGACTTTGTTGCTTCTTCAAATCCTTGTTCCATGACTTTTTTGGATCTTAGTTTCAACCCCTCTTTCATCGTGTTGAACTTGTCTAACTCAGAAGCTATCAAGCTAAACTCTTCATCTGATATATAATCGTCTATAAGAGCCTTTGAAATAAGATCTTGCATTGTGGCTAGGCTTGATTCTGCCATTATCTTAATCTGTAAATGTTTTTCCGCCTTTGAGGAGAGTTTCTTATTTATAAAACTTCCACCGATGGTAAGTAATCCTATCCCTAGAGCTGCAGCTTCCATAGCAACAACTACTGGAGCTGCGATAATGATTGAAAGTAAACCAATTCCACTTACACCAAGCCCTATAGTTACAGTTATGAGACCTGTATAAATATTAGATACGATGTTAAATACACGATGATACTTTTTACTCAGAGTCTGCCGCTTATCACGTTCCTTTTCAAGCAACTTCTGAATTTCATTAATTCTCTGTAAACGATATCCATGTCCTAAATTGCATTCCATAATTTTATATATGATTATATGTTTTTAAATCATATATTATATACCATGCACAATTTCCATGATAGACTTTACAAAAGCAATCCTTAGAGTGGGATACCACTGAAGGGGCTGTTTTTACCAAGTAATAACCCTCGCCCGCTAGGGTGTGGCTGCGCCCCACTATATAGACCACCCTCCTTTTTCAGATACAAACCATCCCCCACTGATTCAAACCCGGAACCACTCGATTGCCCCAAATAGAGTCCTTTTCCGTCTGTTTCTACCTGACAAACACATCCACCCTTTTTAAGGTATAATCCATTTCCCATTAACTTTGACACACCCGTACTAGCTAATCCTGACAGAGCTCCAATACCTAAGGATGGGAGAACTGATTTCATTAGAAAGGGAGCTACTTTAGATGCTAAACCTGCTAGTAGTCCGAGAAATCCTCCTTCCACTTTAAGATTATGTCTGATTTGAGTTTTACTCATTTTGAACGTTACCCCCTTTCCATCTTGATAAGCTTTTGTCATTTTAGTGATTTGAGCATTTGTTAGTGCGAGTATATCTTCTCCACTAAAATCGTGATGGCTTAATCTTATAGAAACAGCTTCTCCAGATTGAAAGCCTGATTTAAGCTTCTCCTTTTGACCGTCTGAAATTGACACTTTTACATTCGTATAACTCATTTTTTAAATGCAATATATTTTTTAAATCAAATCTGTCGGATATGAAATCGTAAAGTCAACTGTTCTCCTCGGAGATTAAGCTGTTTTCCGTTTTGATCCGTTAAAATTGTATCCATCCTGCTGATCGTGTCCATCGTTACAGGAAGATACACTAAGTTTTTCGGGGTTTCAATGATTTTATATCCAGGTGAGACGTTAGGGAAAAAGCTATATATTGCAGGTGTTGATTTTCCATTCACAAACGAGCCTGCAATTATATCTACGTTGACGAATATACTATTAATTTGACATAATATCAACCACTTTTTCAGACTCATTATAGGTATCAGTGTAAATTTTACTCTTAAATCCTAAAATATTTCTGAGAGAATTACGCCCCTTATCAAAATTAACTTGATAGTTGTTTTTTAACGTGAGTATGGCTTTCTGATTATTAAAATTAGCTGATAATCTAATATAATCATCATCATTGTGGGTGTTATAGTGACCATTTTGCCTCATTTCTAACTGAATAATTGCGTTAAGATCTCCGATTTCATAACTTCCTATAGGGATAATAATCTTCACCCATGAATTACCCCCGTCATGAGAGTATCTAAAGACGTTGTTTGTAGAATCGATGTTTGGAAAGCTGTAGTACGTCTCTAGGTTGACTAGAGCCATTTCTTACTTCTTATTGAGTTGTAACGGTGGATTAAATCTGGTTTTGATATGCGTACTATTATCACTCACCACAATCTGGAATGAGCGTTTGGGTTCTGTATTTTTTGCTATCTGTTCTAGCAGATCAATATTGTTTGACACATTCATTTTATATAGACAATTTTTTTTATATATATCATATATATATTTGTTTATGGGATGTAAAAATTATCAAACCCACTCCTATACTTTCCATTATGTTTCTTACAGGAGAAGTCAATCACAACAAAACCATGTGGTTGTTCCCATGTATTTTTGCATAAAATTCTAAACACATCGTTTGACATATCACTGCTGACATGATCGTTGTAGATGTGGTTAATGTTCTTAAGATCTTGGGGGAACAGAACGATAAAGTTTGCATTCTCGCGGATAGTCTGTATCGGGAGTTTAAAATAGTTTTGTGATAGGTAGAAACAGTCTACGCTTGAATGTCTTCCACGAATGTAGTATGACTCACATTTGTTCTGCTTTTCAAGCAACAGATCATCAAAGATCATAAGGTTCTTGTTGTTTGACTAAGTTCACGTGGATCTGACACATCCTCTGACGTCTCGTAAAAGCTGCATTTGATGTCAGACTTGTATCTTAAATCTTTACTCATCTCCTCTACTATAACTTCTGGGGAAGCATCCAGACTCATAATCTCCTCCTGATTGTTAAATAACTTAATGATCGCTTCTTTAGGAAGCTTTTCCTCAAAAGCCTTTATCAAAATTCTATACTCTGGTTGAAACAAACTTTTACCAAATATAGATAATTGATTGTAGTCTAACCAACCCGCATTGAGTAGCAGATTCAATAGCAAGGTAGTCTTTCCACAACCTGACTTCCCAATAATTACTCCCCGTATTGACTTGGGGAGTAAAGGGTTATTAAACCTTTTTGATTGCATTTCATTCCACGAGAGATCTTTCACTTCCATTGTTTTTAATATAAACAATATCTTTTTATATTAAAAACAATGTATTGTGTGAAATGTCGAGAGCTTACTGATACTTATAACTTGGAAACTCTTGTCACTAAAAATGGAAGAAATATGAAGAAGGGTAAATGTAGCGTTTGCGGTTCTACAAAAACTCAATTTGTTAAGAATGTCACCTCGTTCCAAGGATCAACACCCTGTAATGTCAAAGTTCCCAAGGGTAAAGGATTTGTCAACAACCTAATCAACAAGCTACCTTTTGAAATGCATCTGCCAGGTCATAACTTTACTGGTCCTGGAACAAAGCTTAATAAAAGGTTGAATATAGACATGACTCCTAAGCCTTGGAGCATCCCAATAAATCGTGTTGATAAAGCTGCATACCATCATGATGTGTGTTATACTAAACATAAAGACACCAGCACGTGGAATACTGTGTGTGATAAGAGCATGATTAATATACAACCCATCTGTACGTGAAAGATTAGACAGAAGCATCGTCCAAAAAATAATTGGAACTAAGATAATCTTTGGTATGGGTGTGGAACAACCTAAAAAAAAAGCTCAAATAGTTTGGACTAACCAATTAGCTAAAGAATTACACAAGCCAGTCAATACAAAGTTTCAAAAAAGAAGAGTCTACGTTGATGGTATAGATGAAATTTGGGCTGCTGATTTAGTAGACATGCAAAGTTTTTCCAGAGAAAACAAAAACGTCAAGTACTTGTTGACTGTAATTGACATATTTTCAAAATATGGTTGGATGATACCGCTAAAAGATAAAACTGGAAAGTCTGTTGCAGATGCATTGAAACAGATCTTTAAGGAGCGGAGACCGAAGAAAATGTGGGTGGACAAGGGTAAAGAGTTCTATAACAAGAATGTACAAAACCTTGTTGAGCTATACAGTACGGAGAATGAAGAAAAGTCATCTGTGGTTGAGAGATGGAACAGAACAATGAAGGAACAAATGTGGAAGTACTTCACCGCTAATTCCACCAGAAAATATATTAATATATTGAATGATCGTGTGGATCAATATAACATCACAAAGCATTCTTCGATAAAGATGACTCCTGTAGAAGCTAGTATGAAAAAGAATGAAAATCGTGTATATAGAAATCTGTATAAGGGCCACGAAGTGCCAACAAGTCACTCAGATTACTAAAAAGAAGAAGACGTTTGAGAAGGGGTACACACCAAGATGGACTGAGGAGGTGTTACAGTATCAGAGATTCAGTATACCAACCCTGTAACATACAACATTAGAGACTACAACGAAGAGGAAATTCAAGGTACATTCTACGAGCAGGAGCTTCAAAAGACTAACCAAGAGATGTATAGGCTTGAGAAGGTAATACGAAGAAAGGGTAAAAATGCTCTTGTAAAGTGGTTTGGTTATCCAGAGTCGTTTAATTCATGGGTGGAACGAAGTGACCTTTCTGATATTAGTGGGGCGCAGCCGCACCCTAGTGCACTAACAAAAATATAGTTTATATAAAATGAACATATCAGTTGACAATGTAGTCCTACTAAACAAACCATTAAGCAATCTAGAATTGATAGATGCTGTCAAGTTATTAAAAATACCACATTTTAGAGGAGTGTTTATGCGTAATGAGTTGATTGGTTGCTCGAAAAAAGAGGAGTGTGGTATACTCAACCTAGATGACAACGACAACCTAAATGATCAATATGGAACTAGGACTGGTAGTGGCACACATTGGGTTTCATGGTGGAAAGATGGAAAAAACAAGTTTTATTTTGATAGCTATGGCTTACAACCACCTACTGAGTTGATAAACTATTTGGGTGCAATTACATACAACACTCATCAAGTTCAAAAGGCGGGGACAGTTATATGTGGACATCTATGATTGTATGTTTTGAAACGATTATCAGATGGAGACAGCTTGCAAAACATTATCAGCAATCTGATTTAAAAGAAATTTTGTTATTAAAAAATGCCTGTCAATAAATTTGGTAGTATGTCTAGAGATTATTATAGAACAGACTCTGAGGTAAGTAGGACTTACCTAAACAATAATTTTTTAAGAACGGATGGAAGTAAGCCAGCAATAGGCCCACTCAATATGGACACAAACAAAATCTCTAACGTTGTTGATCCATTAAATGATCAGGATGCTGCTACCAAGCATTATGTAGATGCACAAAAAAATATTGCTCTTCAACATATAGACCTTAATTTTTTAAGAATGGATGGCACGAAGTCAGCATCAGGTACACCCAATATGAATACCCACAACATTTATAATGTTGTTGATCCATTAAATGATCAAGATGCTGCAACCAAGCATTATGTAGATACAACGTTTGTTAATATGTTTATTAAAATGCAAAAAGACCATGTGCAAAAGCATCAGAAATTATTATTGCTTATAAGTAATATGCAAAAAAACACTAGCTTCTCTTCCCCGACAAGAGTGGAAGAGTTAGTGATTTTTATGCATCGGTATATAACAGAGTGTAAGAGTAAGGATGTATTTAAAGCAGTTCAAGAGAAAGAAGAAGCAGTTCAAGAGAAAATTTTGATTTTAATTTCTGAAGAAATATCAGAAATTAAAACAATGGACAAAGCAGTAAAACTATTTAATTACAAAGAGGTTACCCCTCAAGAACTAGCTAGAGATGTATTTGAGTTTTCCGAGAAGGAGATGGAACTACTTGATATATTTTGGCTTCCAGCTTTCAATAAGAGTTGGATTGTATTAGACCGGGAGCTCGTTAAGGAGTGGTTCTGTGAATCGAAGGATGAACACGCCGTTAGAATTGTTTTAATAGGATTCTGTTTAAGAAATTCCAAGAAGAGGTTGACTACCAAGAAATTATCCAAGAAGAGTATAAAGTTTGCCGTTCAAATTTGAGCGGCAAGAATGTGGAGCACGACAACCTTAAAAGGCCACTGAAGCATAATGCAAAGGTGTACAAGGTAACAGGTAGATGTTTTAAAAAGATAGGGATGATGAAAAATGACATGATAGCTGATTACTATCTTAAGGTGGAAGAGTTATTGATTTTTATGCATCAGTATATAACAGAGTGTAAGAGTAATGATGTATTTAAAGCAGTTCAAGAGAAAGTTTTGATTTTAATTTCTGAAGAAATATCAGAAATTAAAACAATGAACAGTAAAAGAAATATAAATATATTTCTAAGTAAAATGTGTAAAGGAGAAGGCATTGGAGAACCTAACTCCCTTAAATTTGGACAAGTAACACAGATAAATAGGGTGCGGCTGCGCCCCACTATCCCTCTCACCCAAAAAGAAACTGAATGTGTTAATTTATGTAACGCCCTAAAACACCTAGACAAAATATCAGATCAGTCTGGTTTGCTGGATGTTGAAATGTGTATACAAGAAACACACAAAATTATTTTAACAAATCTAAAACACACATGCATAACAACACCAGGTACTTTTAGTACATGTTTAAGATCTGCAAAACATAAAGGTGTTATTAACTTCTACCCCACTTTTGAGACAACCAATATTGCAGATATAGCAGTTTCTTATTTGGTTGATATTAATAACTATTTGCCCAAGACAACAGAAGACAACAGAAAACGCAACTCGGTTTGTATTTACACTTTTATTTTTGCATCCATTTGGAGATGGAAATGGAAGACTTGCCAAATTAATTTATCGATATGTTGTTGGAAAAGATAACTATTCAGGACCAACAAAAATATTTTCACATATTAATATATTTACAACAAACCATAGACGTTAAATTACCTGATATAATTTCTTCTAAGGACTGTGCATTTAAATTGGTTAACGCCACTTATTGGGTTAAAGATATTCAAATGTTGTCTTGTTTATTTGTTTAAAATGTTTTTAAAGTTTAAAAATTACAATGTTTTTAAACAATGTTTTACTAAATAACCTTTTAATATGTCATATTAAATAAACCAGTTTGTGGCCGTTTGTTTAAAGAACTAGCTAGAGATGTATTTGAGTTTTCCGTGTGGGTGTTGACTACCAGGAAATAACTCATGAAGAGTATAAAAATGATCGCCAGAAATCTGGCGATCAAAAATTACACGTTAAAGCTAACCGGGCAAAGGTTTACAAGGTAACAGGTAGATGTTTTAAGAAGAGTATAAAATCTGCCGGCCAATTTTGGCCGGTAAGAATTTGAAGCATAATGTAAAGGTGTTAAGCAGAGTGTAGTCAAAAAGGAGATTAGCTTCGATGACTACAATACCTGTCTGTTTAGTAGAAAGGAGCAGATAAGGAAAATGAACGTGATACGGAGTCATGAGCATGTAATGTACGCAGAGGAAATCAATAAGGTCGCCTTGTCAGCTAACGATGACAAGAGGGTTATTTTAGAAGATGGAGTGCATACGTTAGCATATGGGCATTGGCGCCTGTAGGAGAACCCCGCAAGAGAACCCCGCAAGAGAGAGGAGAAGGTCGCTTGGAACGAAGTGACCTTCTCGTTCCACTCCCCACACGAGGATCCCACGAGAGAAAAGAAAACATGTTATCATACAACCAAATCGATTTTTTGTAAATGAATAGTGGGGCGCAGCCGCACCCTAGAGATTGAGCAATAAAGAGGTTAAAAAGTTAAAGTTGACCTGAAAGATGGTAGAAAAAATGAAAATTTCCCAGAATTGATAATTTACTACTACTAACATAGAAACACATATTGTCTTAGTGATCAGTTATTATACCACAACGTTACTCCAAGATGAAGTGTTACGGAAATGACGTCACGTCCTTCTTTGGCTACGATACAGTCAAAATTTAGGTTCGGGCGTAAGAAGACTAATGCGGTTGTTTTTTTAACGTACGGAAAAACACATTTCTTACAGAGTTCCATTTATTTTTAACTTTTCGTACAAATGTTAATTCCCAAATAACACAGCACTTTAATGCTCTTAAATATCGATTTAAAAAAATATGAGTAAAAATTTTCAATCCGTCTTTTTTTTGTCTCATTTTATACACACCCAAAATATCGTTTTAAAAATATATATTAAAAAGACGACAATAATTTTCAATCCGTTTTTTTTCCGTCTCATTTTATACATACCCAAAATGGCGGCCACCGTGGATTTGGCCAGTTTCATTTCAGATAGCTTCATGGGTTATTGAAAAAAAAAAAATCAAAAAAATCTATGTTTTTTGTTTTCGTATAATACAAAGATCAAGTCAAGACAACTATGTGCACAATGTTGTTTCGACAAATATATTCTATCACCATATAAATAAGGTTGAACATATATGGAAATGTAAGAAATATATGTGAATATTTATATAGACATATATGTCTTACGTATATTTACACGTACATATGAATGATAAGAAACATATTTGATTTTCATGGCATATCGCATGATAGCTCGAGATTTGTAAGTGGTATTTACTAAGCTTATCTTTTGTGCAAAAGCTTCACGTAAATATTTGGCCAAGTTCAATAACATAACAGTTTTATCAGTTTTTTAACAAATCAATAAATTTGTTTGCAGATGGCTTAACTCTGTAATAAGGTTGAATGAATTTTTTTTTTTATTTTCGAGTATACAGACATGTTAAAACAAAATGGTATTCGTCCTCAGTAAGACGACAAGTGTAGTCTGGCAAGATGCATGAATAGATTACTGGGTAAACATTCAAATATGTTTCACCGTCACACGTATTTATAAGTAATTTATATGATCTCAGTGAACAGCTACTATTCAAATTCGATGACCATCCTTGTGTGAAAATATCAATTAATATCTGTTTAACAATCCCAGGAAATTATTCCTGTAGGGATGCTTTTAATTTTCGGTCAAGGAGAATATTTAGACCTGCCAGCGTGACCACATATCTTGATTTCTCTTTGTCCTTTCTAAGTACATTAATTTAAGGTTATGACTTTTAAAACATCCCTTTTACACTCTATATACATGTGTGAGTTTTACAAATTAAAAACAAAAGATAAAGGCCAGTATATTAATTGAATATATGTACATTTTTATTTAAGCGAAATTCATACTGTATCTTGTCTAAACAGTAAACTGAATTGGTAACATACCTCATACGCTTTTTTTAGTTCGATAGTATGTTAAACCGGGAACCACGAACAAAAGAAGGTACGCAGTAAATGTAATCTGTTTCTTGTTGTTGTTGTTTGGCGTTGTTTACCCTCGCGCTCGACATTAATGCCATTCCGTTCCTTACATGCTATAATATATTACGCAGTAATTCTAGATGAAGAAGTGCAGACATGAACACAATATCTGTTTCACAATAAATGTTGCCGTCTAGTTGAAATGTTAATGTTCATCAAACTTATTCATACGAATCACAAGACAAAAATCCTAGTAGTACTTAAAGGGAGGTAATTTGAATTATATACGCACAATTTAATAAGTTCTTATTTGGTCTGACACCTTTGTCTAATAATACACATGTATGACGATTTAAATAAACAATTTAAAGGGAATACAAATATTTAACACAGTTAATCATTTATTTAAGCGAAAATCATACTGTATCTTGAACAGTGAACAAGAGAAGGCACGCAGTAAATGTAATCTTTTTCTTGTTGTTGTTGTTTGGCGTTGTTTACCCTCCCGCTCGGCAATAATGCCATTCCGTTATTTACATGCTATCATATATTACGCAGTAATTCTAGATGAAGAAGTGCAGACATGAACATATATAAACCACAGAAATATCTGTTTCACAATAAATGTTGCCGTCGAGTTGAAATGTAATTGTTTATCAAACTTATTCTTACGAATCACAAGAAAAAAATCGTGGTAGTACTTAAAGGGAGGTAATTTCTTGTATATACACACAATTTAACTAAGTTCCCATTTGGTCTGACACCTTTGTCTAATAATACACATGTATGACGATTTAAATAAACAATTTAAAGGGAATACAAATATTTAACACAGCTAAACATTTAAATACATGTTCAGCAGCTAACCGTTTCCCACATACAACAACCGATTTGGTAGAGGAAAGTTTACGTCGTGCCGGGTTAGCTAGCAATATAAAATCGCAAATATTGGAAATATACTTATACACAAACGGACGTTTCTAGTTTCAGTACATACAAAAACGATTCATACTTTAATTTACTTTAACATGTTGGTATATTGAAATGGGTGTGTCTGTGAGATTCACAGACTTAGTACGTTGAAATGAAAATTTGTTTATAACATTATAAATTTTATATTCATACATATACATAGGGTATTTACAAACAATTAATGAAATGTGTACACATTTATCTTGGCTTAAATTTGATTTTGATGTTGTTACTAATTTAAATAATAGTTTTCATTCATATAATTTCAATGTTTATTAATCTTAATCATACGAATCACAAGGTAAATATCCTTGTATTGCTTAAAGGGAGGTAATTTGAAGTATCCAACAGTCTTCAAAGGGATAAATATGTCAGCGTATTACCGTCTACTGTTGTTTGTGGATTTAAATGTTCTTTTTTCTTATTTCTACATGAACAACGAAAAATTGCGGCTTCTCTTTGACGCTTTGCGTCAAACATTCGTCTTGTTTATAGTTAGGAAATAGTTCTTATTTTGAGTGATATACCGGCTCTTATATCACGATTCGGAGTTCAGGTGTGTAGTTATTAATCACGAAGGCCGAAAGGCCTGAGTGATTAATTTAAACACACCTGAACGACAACGGGTAAATAGCATTTTCAAAATGTGGGTTTTTATTTGTTTGACGCGTAGCCAAACAATATATAGACGGCATTTCGAGCCTCCGTTTCTTAAGTCAAACGTTTTGATTCATACGCCCTGAATGTAGTTCCAATTACATGCGCTTATCTTTCAAAATATACCACGATCTATGTAAGAATGTTATGTCTATTCTGCAGTTACAAAAGAAATTGGAAATAAAATGAAACATTGTATTTTAAAAAATTAACGTGGAAAGATTTATAAATCACAATGAGTGAGCTGCTACAGGGAGAACTATTTCCGATTTAAGCTCCAGATACGGCATTTGAATTTTCAATCACGCATTGAAATGTAGATAAAAAACAGAATTGAAAATATTTTCTTTGTGTCTTGTCTGCCATATAAATATAGTATAACGAATTAAAAAAAAAACAAATATGTGCGTCATAAGATGCATTTAAAATGAGAGTGACACATTAGCAGAGAAATCGTGATCGTCGAATTATATTTATAAATACAACGTTATGGGTAATTCTCCGTGGTATAATATGCCGTTGCACCGGCTGTTAGAATTATTGCATCATTTAAAGTACATAGCCAAAATCAACCTGGTTCAGTGCATTTAAAAAAGCAGAACCTTTTTTGAAGTTTAGGTACATGAACAGTTCATTTGATACAAAACAATCGATGCTTGGAAACTTTGCCATGGAATATCCGTAGTAGATTAAGACCAATGAAGGTATGTACATGTCTGAAATATTGCCTGTTAACTGTCTTTTTACTTGGTTTATAAACGAATTATGATATGACTGAATTTTTACTGTGTTGCGTGGTCATAAAGATAATGAGGCAGTATAATGTGAAGTGTGTTGTCAACATTATGTTGAATTTCAGTGCATTTAAAAAAGCAGAACCTGTTTTGAAGTTTAGGTACATGAACAGTTCATTTGATACAAAACAATCGATGCATGGAAACTTGGCCATGTAATATCCGTAGTAGATTATGACCGATGAAGGTATGTACATGTCTGAAATATTGCCTGTTAACTGTCTTTTTACTTGGTTTATAAACGAATTATGATATGACTGAATTTTTACTGTGTTGCGTGGTCATAAACATAATGAGGCAGTAAAATGTGAAGTGTGTTGTCAACAGTATGTGACTAATAGATACTGCTGTATTTCGTTTTTCAAAGTTATTCATGAGTCAGAGTGCAGAGTGAAACATAAAGTAATTTAAAAATTATGCTATGCACATTAATCCTAGATTCTTACTTATGCATTATATATATGTTGGTCACTTACAGGTAACTTTTTATGTGGTGACAAGTTGTAAATGAATGAAGTCAAATTGCTTTTCTAAACAAAGATGCCTCGATATAGACATTTGATATAAATTATAAAAAAAGGAAGATTGACACATGTAATTACCTATTTGTCCCTGAATTAACCTTTAGTTTTCCATTCTAACAATGAAATATTTTTTAATTTGTTTAACATGAGGTACCAGAGTGGATTGTTTTTTCCTGATATCAATCAACTTGTTGTGGTGTTATCATGGGTTACACTGGAAACTTGTTAAAGATGGTCCCCTGTAGCGGCTGATTGAAGCATTGTTATGTCATATCAACATAAGGAATGTGAACTCTTGCTTCTATTTGAGCATACATCTAAGATTTTGACTAAGGTAACGTTGTCACTTGATACGATTTTTAGCTCTACTTTTCGAAGAAAAAAGGCTAGCTATACTATTCGCATCGACGTTGGTGTCACACCTTCTATAATTCATATAATTTACCCTTTTCCTCAAATAGACACTCTCTTATGCCTCTGCAGCAGACGATTATGAAAACATTGTGTCAAAAGGACAAAATCATTTAGCAATCTGTCCTTTTGGCACAATATTTACATTTTTTCCACAATTCTTCCTTTATTTATAGAGATTTTCTATAATTTCATCTGAAAGAATATATCTATATTTTGGAAAGTGTTAAGATGTTACTCAGAACAACCATTGTTATTCGGCCATAGGACTGGATTATGGGGAAACCTTTGGCGTCCGACTGGCTGGTGTTCTGACAGCTTTTTAAGTGACTTAGTCAAAATCCCCAAAAAATCCAAATTGTTCAAATTAGCCTCGTCTGATCTCTTAGTCAATAATTTTTTCATTCCATCTTCACATTCTTGATGTAATTTTTGTTGCTATAATGTCTAGGCAAATTGTCAAATTACCAAAGGCAATTTTGGATAATGACACTTGAATTTTTCAAACAAGCCTTGTCTACTCTACTAGTTTTTTTTCAGATCTACACCAATTTGGTGAACATGATAGTAGCCATAATCTTTGAGCAAAGTTACATAACCAGCCAACCACTCAAAGCACTTTTTAGCTCACCAGAGCTTTGCTCAAGGTGAGTTATTGTGATCGCCTTTTGTCCGGCGTCCGTCGTCCGCCTCGCGTCAACTTCTTCTCCTCAGTAACCAGTGGGTCAATTGGGATGAAAGTTCACAGGAAGCATCCTCTTAATGACCTCACCAGATTTCCTTCAAATTGTTGGGATCCACGCAGAATTCTGGTTTCCATGGCAACGAAATGAAAATAACTTCAAGATTCTTCTTCTCCCAAACTGGTTGGCAGATTTTCAAATTATTTTGTAGAAATGTTCCTTGTATGACCCTCTATCAGATTCCTTCAAGCCATGTGTATTGGTCGAAAAACATGGCCGCCAGGGGGGCGGGGCTATTTTGCCTTATATGCCTATAGTGAAAACTTAAAACATCTTCTCCTCCGAAAGGGTCAGGCCGATTTTCAAATAATTTTGTAGAAATGTTCCTTGGATGACCCACTATCAGATTCCTTCAAGCCATGTTGATAGGTCGAAAAACATGGCCGCCAGGGGCGGGGCTATTTTGCCTTATATGACTATAGTGAAAACTTAAAAAATCTTCTCCTCCGAAAGTGTCAGGCCGATTTTCAATTTTTGTTG
The DNA here is from genome assembly GCA_031761405.1 of Serripes groenlandicus. NCBI lineage: Eukaryota > Metazoa > Mollusca > Bivalvia > Cardiida > Cardiidae > Serripes > Serripes groenlandicus. The sequence goes on along the minus strand of JASEVX010000009.1, from coordinate 61,768,528 downwards.
TAGAAATGTTCCTTGGATGACCCTCTATCAGATTCCTCAAGCCATGTTGATTGGTCGAAAAACATGGCCGCCAGGGAGGCGGGGCTATTTTTTCCTTATATTGCTATAGTGAAACCTTAAGAAATCTTCTTCTCCGAAAGTGTCAGGCCGATTTTCAAATAATTCTGTAGAAATGTTCCTTAAGTGACCCACTTTCAGATTCCATCTAGCCATGTTGATTGGTCGAAAAACATACCCACCACAGGCTGGGGATATTTTGGCTTATTTGGCTATAGTGAAAACTTAAAAAATCTTCTTCTCCGAAAGTGTCAACCATTTTTCAAATAATTTTGTAAAAATGTTTCTAGGTTGACCCTCTATCAGATTCCTTGAAGCCATGTTGATTGGTCGAAAACTATGGCCGCCATATATAAAAAATAAAAATCAGGTGAGCGATCCAGGGCCATCATGGCCCTCTTGTTTTGTAGAAATGTTCCTTGGGAGACCCTATATCAGATTCCTTCAAGCCATGTTGATTGGTCGAAACACATGGGGCTATTTGGCCTTATATGGCTATAGTGAGAACTTAAAATATCTTCTCCTCCGAAAGTGTCAGGCTGATTTCCGTATAATTGTGTAGAAATGTTCCTTCGGAGACCCTCTATCGGATTTCTTCAAGCAATAATGACATGGCCGCTACAGGGCACTCTGGAGGTTGCATTTGGAATCTTTGTCAGAATAATAATCTTGATTTGTATTACATTGCTTAATTCAGGTGAGCGATCTAGGGCCATCATGGCCCTCTTGTTAAGCAGGAAGCTTTTGAGTAAGATTTTAGAAAACTCTTGGTCAATTGTGATTTTTTTGTAAAAAAAATTGGTAAATACTTAGATGAGTGAGTCGGGGCCATAATGGTTATCCATTTGTTTTACATGTCTTTTGAAACTTGGTAATTAAATATAATATTCACATGTACGTCTCATGATTTATTGTTATAGACAACTAAAAATGGCATTTAATGTTAACGGTTGTGTCATTTATTCTTTTACCCTAAGTTGTAATATTTATAAACAATGCATAGTTTATAAATCACATATCTATGCAAAGGCAAATGTTTGAACAGTTTTATGTACCCATACAAATTTTGTGCCTTCAGCGCTTTGATTGTTTTTTGCATTAAGCAATTATTTAAGAAACTTTATAAGAAACCAGAGGTGGAATATTCATGTCCTGTTAAAAGTTATATTTCGTGTGTGTAATAAACGATCCTTACGCATACGTTCATTGGAGTTCGGAGATGTAATATTCATATCAATTTAAAAGCTATATTTTATGCAACAAACTGTTACTTAACCCTTTTCCTCATACGACAATTCTGCAGCAGACGACTTTGAACATATTTTGTCAAAACATAGAAAATCTCCATAGTTAAATGCATAACCTATGACAAAACGTGGAAAACATTGTGGCAAAAGGAGAAATTGCACGTTTTGTGCAATTTCTTCTTTTGTTACAATGTTTTCAAAAAGCCGTCTGCTTCAGAGGCGTCCGAAAGCATCTATATGAGGAAAGGGTTAAGCAGAAGTTCATTATTAGAGTTCAGAGATGTAATATTCATATCAATTTAAAAGTTATATTTAATGCAACAAACTATAACTTAAGCAGACGTTCATTATTAGAGTTCAAATCCATAATTTGTTCGTGCATTATACAATTCTTTAAGCACAAGTTCATTCGAGTTCCTAGGGATTACACACCAATTTAAAAGTTAAATTGTGTAAGAATCACTTGTGCGGTAAATAATTCTTTGAGCACCGGTCCATTGAGGTGTAATGTATAACGTTCATTTCAAAGTTATGTTTTGTTCCTGCAAAAAATGATTATTCAAGTGGAAGTTGGTGTACAATCAACATCAATTAGAACGTTACATTTTTGATCGCGCTATAGTAAGTAAGTAAAGTAAGTAAATATTTTATTAAAGTGACATGTGTACATGTAACAGGGTATACAATTATAGAATTTTAAACAAAACACCCGGCCCAATGGACCTATAAGTCACCTATACAATAGTAAGTAATATAATTTTCACGTGAAATTATTTTGGCATTCCTAACATCACCAATAAATAAATAATAAATGTCAAACATTTGCATAATATTATATGGATTGGAATGAGATTATATATTGCATTTCTTCTTCAGTCTCATGTAAGATTTAACAATGTATTTAGCTACTTTTCTTGGAACGTTTCTGATAAGATATGTAAGTTTATCCGCATCACTCAATACATTAAACTGTATATTAGAACATTTATCATTCAAAACGTCTGCTCTAATATCATTGTAAAATGTACACTGAGTTTAAAAACGATAAAAAAGCTATAAACGATTCTTTACACATACGTTCATTAAAGTCCATATCGGTATAATGAAAAAATGAATCAATTAAAACAGATCTGTTCATTAAAGTTGTTGATCGGCAATTTTAACATCGACGTTATTCCAAGAGGTCATTTTCTGCAAGGAGACATTGCAATTGACGACTTCACTCTACGGGGATGTTCATGTTCGTTGAGGGTTTTATTGGAAATCCGTACATTCATTCCGACACTGGGCGCTGAGAGTCGTGATGAGTTAATAACGCTATCGCTTAGAGACCTTTGGTTACGTTTTTGTTATTGTCAATCATAATCTTTATAACAGAGCGATGGATCCTCATAACCTCGGAATTAATAAGGCAGATTGAAAGGTTTGTTCGCTTTTTTATTTATTAAAATACTGGAATTTATAGTTATGATCGGTAATATGAATGCTTTGGTTTTACTTGTGGGCGTGTGAGAGGTCTGGGTGTAAACGTTTATTTTTGTGTGTGTGTCTGATCCGAATTTCGTACGCAACTTTGCCGTCTTACCAGTTTGAACATGTTTATTAACCCCCTTTCCCACATATAAACGCATATTGATGTATCTGCAGGCGACGATTTTTTAAAACATTATGGCAAAAGGGGTTTCTCGATTTACCACAACGTTTTCAACTCCTTATACTTGAGTATACTTTTATTTAAACAGATGTTCCAATTTTATGCCTGAATGTTTCTAATTTCTTCTGCTGCAGATTTGTCAAATGTGGTAAACATTTTTAATTTTGTTTTCGCTAATTGCTATCAGATGACGATAGATCATGTCGGTTTTAGACGAAACCTGAGTTTCTGCGGGAATAAATGACCGGTAATTGTGGTCAATCCAACATTATGGTAATTATTGACGCCGCGTGGAAGCGCAGCGTCAGTATGGGATAGGTTTTAATTTTGTAACATGGGGTGACGTAATCGAAAAGGGAGCAACCAACAAGTATTATTGTAAAGAAATACTTTAATAATATGTTTGAAAAAACAGTTTTCATGATTGAATAAATTGTATTAATTGATTTAAGAAACAACACGATACGAAATATGTACATCTTTTACCGTTGTTACAAAACTTTAGACACATTTAAATTGTTTTTGATAACTGTTCCCCAACTAGGCTAAGCTTTTTTATGAGTTGGTTTACGGAGTTCACTAGGCTACGCTTTTTTAATTGTTTTGTTTACTGTTCTGACGACTCGATTCATCAAAGCTCAGAAAAAAGATTCGGGTGATGTTTTTTCCTATTTATTTCTGTTGTATTACTAAACTTAAAACGTACCTCCCCATACAGTTGCTCATTCAGACCATTGTATTCGTGCTATATGTTAACTATTCATGAGAACGTTTTCTTTTAATTTCATAAATGCTTAATTTTGATATTAAATATCTTTAAACTTGTTAGAATTATTTGTATTTTTTGTTTATATACTCTCGTTTTTTGTTATCATACTTCTGCTCAACTGGAAGGAGAATAGACTCTCCTCTCCCTTCCAAAGCTTGTGTCACATTTAACTTATAACTAGAGGCATTAACACTTAAGTTAATATCTGTTAATATTTCAGTATCTATGTTTTTTGTTTATCTAATTGATCTAGTTAGAGCAGATTTAAAATTAAGAAACTTCAGCTTGTATGACACTTTATTGTTGCAGTCAATGTTAAGCAAACGGTAAACCAAATGGTTTGAAGACTAAACATGTCATTTCACGACTAAACTTTACATGCTGAATATCACATAGATCGTAGCATATAAAGTGTATAATCCCTACGTCAAAATGGACCCTTTTTGCTCATGATAACATTTTATTATAGACCATGGTATCCAGGTGAGCAATAAAGGAACCTCTTGGCCTTCTTGTTTAAGATAAAGGTACATTTGGCCTTCTTGTTCCCTTTAAGTCATGCTTTAAAATCAAGCGCGGCGTCTTTGATGCTTAGCATCAAAATTCGTCTTGTTACACATATGGAAGAAGACATTCCTGCGCCTCCATGATAAAATACCCAAATGGAAACTACTTTACAGACGTTTTGAAACCTTCTATATCTAAACCGCAAACAGCGTGTTAGTCCGTGGCTAATTTTGCTTTATTACTGGTCGCAAATACCTTTCAGGTGGTTGTCGTATAACACCGTTCATATTGTAGAGTCGAGATTGTTCAAAGCAGTTCTCATAAGACTTCTAAAACGTTTCCAAGACATAATAGACAAGAGAACAAATCAAGATTAAACTTCGCTCAGACGAAGGCTGGATCTGATTGTTCGCTAGTCGCAATATCGGAAAGTCGGTGTCCGTATGATGTGAAAGTATTTAATTTGAAGTTCAGGTGTAGATACAATTTAATCATTCACTGAAACGAAGACATTTCATTTAACTTTAATATTGTTCAATATTTTCATTTAACCAAGGAAATTCATTTTTTAATTTGTTTTTTAGTAAATATATGTAATGAAATAAAATAATATAACGTGTTGAGACAGATTGCCTTATTATTCAATATCTGAAAAAGGGAATGTTATCAACTTTACGCGGCATAGGTTCACGACGGTAAACTGAATAAGATCCGTCTTTGGAAGTAAATAATTAATTTATATCTTGACAAAATTCGCACTTTGAAGCACCCAGTGTGTAAGAGTTTACTCCCCTGTCAGTCCTAAATGATTTACCTAAACATTGAAATACAATTCAACAACTAATTTAGACCCAGCTAAGGTTCTAAATTACTCTTTTTTACCTTGATACAAACCTTGTTTTATTTTAACTGCTTTGATACTCTTAAGATTTGCTCCATTATAGAAATCGTTCACTCGGATGCATATGCAGAAACCGATGAAAGATAACCCGTGCCCTTTTGCAGAAGCATTTTAACACATAATGCAGCACATACATTTTGAAAAGATTGTAGCAAAAACCGGAATTGCTCATTCTTAGCTATTTCTCCTATTGTAATAATGTTTTCAAATCTATTACATAATTTTGCTTTCATTTATGGAGAGTTTCCATATTGTTGTCTAAACTTTTTCAAAGTCGTTTGTACGGATTTGTGAAATGTGAGAAAGGGTAAAATGACCCGATGTGTTCAACGAATATGCTACCTAAACCGGAAGAGAGAAAGATCCGATTTTGTATTGATGGTCTTACGCAAGGGATAGTTACTCGTGTTCTGTCAGTTATTTCAGAAGGAAAGTTCCGAAACACAAACGTTATGTCGGATGCAATCCTACAAAGCTTTCTCATTTGGTGATGTTTAATGCAGTTTTGCGTTTCTTAGTCGTAAGGAATGTAGTGTATTTAACATATTCGGTACGTTTAAAAACCAAACATGTCAAACTCTGCTTCATAAAACTTGAGTTTACCCCTCTTCACAATACGTGTTGTATAAGTAAGACTTGCTTACGATTCATGTATACATATATATATATATCGAGGGCTTGATGCGAAACGGTTGTAACTAAAATTGGTAATTTTTTACCAAGGTTAATTACCCTGCCATATAGTCTTTATAAGCGTTAAATCATTTTTCTTGGTAAACAATGGAAATTTAGGTGCCATTGCTCGTTCTGAGCAATGGCACCTAAATTTGCATTGTTTACAAAGGGGTCAAAACTGCCCCTAAACCAGGGTTTTCAAAATAGGTTTTTAGTTACAACTGTTTCACGCCAAGCCCTCGATATATCCTTTTTTCATACCTCCTTGACAACACTTGTGTTAGTGTGTGATTGCTGGCGGGGGCTGTCATTCTGCATAGTAACCCCAACAACGCGAATATTTTTTCTTCTTTCTTGTCATCACTCCTATCAACTCTCAATTTTTGTAAATAAATATGCAAACAAACAATGACAGTGATTGAAAAATAAAGTAAATAATCAGTGACCAAAACTCATACACACACTATGTGAATATGTTTCAAAAGCCGGTAAATCACGGTTTTTAGTTTGGAAATCAATTTTACCGTTAAATGACAAATCATTGTCACGTTTACTACGGTTTTGCATTCAGGCGTACAGTAATCCAATAACGAATGTCGAATCCAGTGTGTTTAGATGCAACTCACTGTAATAACAAACGGTGATGTATTCACCGATTTATCACTCAACAAATCACTTCCCTTGTAACACAACGAGAGTGTCATGTTTTACTTCTAATATCGAGACCTATGTTTTATTTGTGAAGCAAACGTCATCGTTGTTTGGACAAATTGAATTCACTAGATTAATACTATGACGTCATTTTTAATTAGGTTGCATAAGTATGTGTGTTACGCATATATCGTAGAATTTATCACGCTAATATTCTCTGCTTTGCGTTTGCAAGACGAATGTCAGATAGTTCTAGAATAGCTATATACATTTTATAGTTGTGGCATTAATAAATGCCTATTTTCAGTCATACTCATTTTGGTAATTTATACATGACACACAAGTCCTCCTGCCCGCGGTCTATCACTTGACGTGACATATTTCCCTGAACAAGATATACATGCGTATGTGAGTCGTCCCATGAGAAAACCAACAATATGTCCATTGCGTAATATTTCGACCTAGATCAGCCGGCGCAGTCCTCGCAGACTAATCCGGGCCGACACATTCCGTCTCAGGGGGGATAAAGGTATAGAGTAATGATTCCTGAAACAGAAAAATCCACAGGAGGCGAAATGTGTCTGCCCGGATAAGCCTGCGTGGCATGCTTAGGCTGATCCGAGTCGATACTTTACGCAGCAGAGTCCACAATGTTGGTTTTCTCAGGGGACGGTTCATGTATAGTTTGCATAACACTACTGAACAGCAGATGTTACAGGTAAGTCATATTCTGTACCCTATAATGTTTTCATACTTCATATAAAGTGATATGGAGTTTGTTTCTGTTTACCTGTGAACTACAACTTCAATGTACGTTATCATGACCACATGTAAACGCATGTTCACGCCTTTGCAGCACACGGAAATTAAAAACACTTCAAGGCACTTAAAATTACATACAAACGAGTACGTCAGCGTTATTTTCTTATTAATAAGTTGATCAAATCACAGGCGATTGATATCTCGTATCAAAAGGTCAATTCCATATCAGTTACATAATAAAATATATATAATCGATGAAAATAAATGTCATTTCTCGTAACTTGTAATATTATGACAAAAACAGCTGTGGTTATAGCGCACTCACGTTACAGATATGTATGGCAACGTTAGCGTTGGCGTTTTGTTTTGCGTGATTGCATACCATCAGGGCAACCGCTAATCTCGCATAGGAAATATTTTCCTTCTAGGAAATATATATTTTCCCGTCTTCGTACATTCTTTAACTATTCGTAATAATATCAACTATGGACTAGCCATGTGCCTGTTATCTTCAATCACAATCAAGAAATCATAAATATTAACCAATTCAAATATGAAAATAGAAAGTAGATATTATATAAATATTGCATGGCTTACAGTGTGACAGTACATATTGTCAACATGAGGAAAATACTGTTACTCGAGGCGAAGCCGAGGTTAACAGTATTTACCCGAATGTTGACAATATATAAATAACACATTGCTTTGAATTGGACAGTAATATTGTCAGCCTGAGGAGAATACTGTCACCCGAGCCGCAGGCTCATTTCTCTCATTTCTCAGAAGGATGACAATATTACTGTCCAATTCAAAGCAATGTGTTATTTATTCTATTATACCAAAAAATAATAAAATAATAAATTTTATGATCTTTAACATGTTTAATAGCACAAAAGTACAACATAAAGCGCTCTACATGTCTAGTTTGAATGAGTTTCATTAACATCCTACCTGCAAGTAAACAAAATTGCATACGGCCGTGAGACAGTAAAAAAATTGCATACCGCCGTGAGACAGTACAAAAACTGTCTCATGGTCACGTGGTACATTTGTCTTGACAGTAAAAATAGCAACTTTTTGTCAATGGGAGTTTTATTGACGCCGCGTGGGAGCGCGGCGTCAGTATGGGATAGGTTTTAATTTTGTACCATGGGGTGACGTAATCGAAAAGGGAGAAACCAATGTTATTATTGTTAAAAAAAACTCTGTTGTTTGATTGAACAAAACAACCTTTATGAATCAATAAATTGTATTAACTGATTTAAGAAACAACAAGATACAAAATACGTTTGTCTTCTACCGTTATTACAAAACTTTATACACATTTAATTTGTATTTAATAACTTTTCCCCAACTGTCTAGGCTACGCTGTTTTTGATTGTTTGGTTTACGGCCCTGACCCAATTCATCAAAGCTCAGAGAAAAAGTTCACTTTTCCCAAACTTTCTAGGCTACGCGTTTTTAATTGTTTAGTTTACGGGCCCAAAATTCGCCGGATGTTTTTGCCTATTTATAAAAGTGTGTGAAGTTGGCAGAGCATTAGACGTTAGACTTTAGACATTCAAAAAAAATATTCGAATGTCTAATTAGACGTTAGACATTCGATTAGACATTCGCTAATTTTGATTATCGAATGTCTAATTAGACATTAGACATTCAATTAGACATTCAGAAAAATCGCAAATGTTAAATATCGAATGTCTAATTCGACATTAGACATTCAATTAGACATTCGCAAATTACAAGATCTATAACCCAAATTCGTCGGAGGTCATTGTACATTCAAAAAACGAATGTCTAATTGGTCAGTTAGACATTATACATTCGATTAGACATTCGCAAATTAAGGGATTTAGGTACCAAATTCGTCGGAGGTCATTGTACATGCAAAAAACGAATGTCTAATTGGTCAGTTTGACATTAGACATTCGATTAGACATTCGCGAATTACGATATTTAGGTTCCAAATTCGTCGTAGGTCAACGTACAATCAAAAAACGAATGTCTAATTGGTCAGTTAGACATTAGACATTCGATTAGACATTCGCAAATTAAGAGATTTAGGTACCAAATTCGTCGGAGGTCATTGTACGTGCAACAAACGAATGTCTAATTGGTCAGTTAGACATTAGACATTCGATTAGACATTCGCAAATTATTATACTTAGGTTCCAAATTCGTCAGAGATCATTGTACATTCAAAAAACGAATGTCTAATTGGTCAGTTAGACATTAGACATTCGATAAGACATTCGCAAATTACAAGATCTATAACCCAAATTCGTCGGAGGTCATTGTACATTAAAAAAACGAATGTCTAATTGTCAGTTAGACATTAGACATTCGATTAGACATTCGCAAAGTAAGGGATTTAGGTACCAAATTCGTCGGAGGTCATTATACATCCAAAAAACGAATGTCTAATTGGTCAGTTAGACATTAAACATTCGATTAGACATTCGCAAATTAAGAGATTTAGGTACCAAATTCGTCAGAGATCAATGTACATTAAAAAAACGAATGTCTAATTGGTCAGTTAGACATTAGACATTCGATTAGACATTCGCAAATTACAAGATCTATAACCCAAATTCGTCGGAGGTCATTGCACATTAAAAAAACGAATGTCTAATTGGTCAGTTAGACATTAGACATTCGATTAGACATTCGCAAATTAAGAGATTTAGGTACCAAATTCCTCGAATGTCATTCTACATTCAAAAAACGAATGTCTAATTGGTCAGTTAGACATTAGACATTCGATTAGACATTCGCAAATTAAGAGATTTAGGTACCAAATTCGTCGGAGGTCATTATTCATGCAAAAAACGAATGTCTAATTGATCAGTTAGACATTAGACATTCGATTAGACATTCGCAAATTAAGAGATTTAGGTACCAAATTCCTCGGAGGTCATTCTACATTCAAAAAACGAATGTCTAATTGGTCAGTTAGACATTAGACATTCGATTAGACATTCGCAAAGTAAGGGATTTAGGTACCAAATTCGTCGGAGGTCATTATACATCCAAAAAACGAATGTCTAATTGGTCAGTTAGACATTAGACATTCGATTAGACATTCGCAAATTAAGAGATTTAGGTACCAAATTCGTCAGAGATCAATGTACATTAAAAAAACGAATGTCTAATTGGTCAGTTAGACATTAGACATTCGATTAGACATTCGCAAATTACAAGATCTATAACCCAAATTCGTCGGAGGTCATTGCACATTAAAAAAACGAATGTCTAATTGGTCAGTTAGACATTAGACATTCGATTAGGGGATTTAGGTACCAAATTCGTCGGAGGTCATTATTCATGCAAAAAAACGAATGTCTAATTGATCAGTTAGACATTAGACATTCGATTAGACATTCGCAAATTAAGAGATTTAGGTACCAAATTAATCAGAGATCAATGTACATTAAAAACACGAATGTCTAATTGGTCAATTAGACATTAGACATTCGATTAGACATTCGCAAATTAAGAGATTTATGTACCAAATTCATCAGAGATCAATGTACATTAAAAAAACGAATGTCTAATTGATCAGTTAGACATTAGACATTCGATTAGACATTCGCAAATTAAGAGGTTTAGGTACGAAATTTGTCTGAGGTCATTGTACTCGCAAAAAACGAATGTCTTATTGGTCAAATAACTTGAACATATTGATAACTCGAACATATCGATATCTCGAACATACCGATGACTCGAACACATCGATATCTCGAATACATTGATAAAACGAATATTTTGTGTAAAATCGAACATATCTCGAACTTTCCGATATCTCGATTTTTTTTTTTTTTCTTCTCGATATCTCGAACTTTTCAATAACTTTTCGATATCTTTAATTTTTTTTTTCTCGATATCTCAAACTTTATCGGAAAGTTCGAGATATCGACAAGTTCGAGATACCGAAAATTTCGAGATATCGGAAAGTTCGAGATATCGAAAAAAATATGAGAAAAAAATGGTAAGTTCGAGATATCGGAAAGTTCGAGATATCGAAAAAAAAAAAAAAAAAAAAAAAAAATAACAATATGTTCGAACATTTCGATTTCTCGATTTTTTTTTTTGATATTTTTTTTTTCTCGTTATCTCAGAAATTTGCGATATCGTATTTTTTGTTTATATACTTCCGTTTTTAACTCCACTGTCGAGCTTATGTCATGGGGAATCGTCCGTCCTGCGTTCGTGCGTGCGTGAGTGCGTTCGTGCGTGAGTGCGTACTTACGAGAGTAATCTTGTTGGATAGTGTTTTTTCGTAAACCCCAGCCACCACCCTTATAAGACACTTTGATAAGTGTTTTTTTTTTTATACAATTGTGTTATGGGTATCTAATTAACATATTATTCCTATTTATTCCGTAAAGGGGGGATAATTACGGAATACACCATGTGCTTGTTGGGTATACCCAACAAGAGAACATCAAAGGAAAACACCCAACAAACGCCTTTTGGACGTACGTGCGTGCATGCGTGCGTCCGTCCGTCCGTAAACGTTTTGCTTCAAACTGTTTCTCCTACCTAACCACTGGACAAATTAGGATGAAACTTCATAGGAAGTATCCTCTCAATGATCTCTCCTTAGTTCCTCAAACTGTTTGGGATCCATGCAAAATTCTGGTTTCCGAAAGAAAAAACAATGAAGACTTAAAAAATCTTCTTCTCCTCCGTAGGTATCAGGCCGATTTTCAAATAATTGTGTAGTAGTGAAGACTTAAAAAATCTTCTTCTCCTCCGTAGGTATCAGGCCGATTTTCAAATAATTGTGTAGAAATGTTGCTTGGGTGACCTTCTTTCAGATTTTTTCGAGCCAAGTTGATTGGTCGAAAACTATGGCCGCCAGAGGGCAGAGCTATTTTTGCCTTATAATATGGTTATAGTGAAAACTTAAAAAATCTTTTATATATATATATATATATGACCCTCTATCAGATTCCTTCAAGTCATGTTGATTGGTAAAAAACATGGCAACCAGGGCGCGGGGCTGTTTGAAGATTTAATTGGCAGTGGAGCGATACTGGCCCTCTTGGGCCTCTTGTTGTTATCATACTTCTGATAAACACGAAGGAGAATATACTTCACCCTCTCCTTCCAAAGCTTGTGTCACACTTAATTTATAACTAGAGACATTACATGTTAATATTTAAGCACCTATGTGATGGTTTTTTTATCTAATTGATCTAGTTAGAGCAGATTTGAAACCGTGTATTGGTAAAAAATTAAGAAACTTCATGTTGTATGGTAACCTTTTATTATAGGCTATGGTAGCCAGGTGAGCAATATAGGCACATCTTGGCCTTTTTGGTTATGATAAAGGGACATTTGGCCTTCTTGTTCTAAATATTTACATCCTGTCTGTTTTCACACGTTATTTAAATGTACTGAACTACATCTGCTTCCTTTAAGTCATGCTTCAAAATCATGCGCGGCGTCCTTTGATGCTCTGCATCAAAATTCGTCTTGTATGGACAATGAAATTGAGGTATAATAATATGTACTGTCACACCGGAAGCCATGCAATATTTATTTTATTATACCGAACAAAATTACACGTGTATTCATTTTATTATGTACCTTTGTAGGGAGGTGAATATGGGTAGATGAACATGGGTAGATCTACTACAATGTAACACACACATATATTTTAGTTTTGTTTGTATTCACCACTATTGCTTGTCTGTGATTGGCTGAGTTATTTTTTTCATAACCTCATAACAAAATTAACCTTGGCGATCGGTACTACTTTTTTACAATGTAAAGTGGGTTTAATACTAGAAATTTTAAAAATACTGGGACCGAAAACTAGGAAAATGACGTCACGTCAGCGGTTTGACGTCATAACGCTAGTCATTTGGCGCCAAATAGAAGCAGCTGTAATTTGATTTCTAGCGAAATAAATCCATTTAACACTGTTTAACCTGTTGATTTACTCAAACATAACGGCCTATTGAATGGAATTTTACAAATATTAGGTGTGTCGCAAATACTGCCGTTTGATAGGTTTAGGCACATAAACAGCATGGGGTGACATGAAACTTGAAATAACATCATTTTTTATATTCGTCCGCGTTATATAATTCTTTATTGGAGATATGGACACCTATAAAAAATAGTACTAATGTTGCTTGACGTGCTTTATTTTGATACTGAAGTTGTAAAATGCTATTATGTTTTATTACTCACTGTAATAGCCAAATTAATGCTAAATTATAAGGAATGGAGAGATTTCTTTTCGTTTTCATGGAGGTATGGAAAAAAACACCTGATCACACATTCTATGAAACCGCTTCTCGGTTTCATTATGTGTGATTAGGTTTTTCTTTTCATTCCTCTATGAAAACGAAAAAAGAATATCTCCATTCCTTAAATGAATATACCGGTTAACAGTATACTGTTACATGGCACGCGCGTCTAAAAGGTGACGTTATTGTTTGAAATGACGTCATGCACGTGCATAACCAACATTTTAACAACATGTAACAGTATACTGTTAACCGGTCAAAAACGTACTGTTAGCATGAGACAGTAAGAAATTGCCCATTATGAGTATATATGAGAATTTAACGTTACAAAGTCACGTGAGGTATAATAGTACAAGACACATTGTGTGCAGTAACATTTTTGGGGACTAATGTTATTACAAATATACGAAAAGACAATACTGACGAATGTCAGTCGACAGTAAGGTTCGCAGTAATATCGGCTGTTCTGTAGAATACATTTTTTGCCGAGATTACTTGTGTTTTATAGGTACGGTAGGGTGTCTTATGGGGTGGTTCGTAGAGGGAAAGGTGAATTTGTGTTGTGGGGAAGAGTCTGTTGCAAATGCAGCAAAGTCAGCATATTGTGACAAAAATATTTCGAAGATGTAAATATTCAGTGTTTGGTATTGCAAGCATGTTTTACTTTTCATTATCAACGTTTCATTTCATTTAAAAACAAATATGTACGCCGAAGACAAAGATGTATTGTATACATCAGACATCCTCCAAAATGATACATGTACAAGTTATTCGTGCCATTGCACGCGTTGTTGGCATTTCACTATCAACGGTTCATTTGAATTTTAACACAATCTTGAATGTTAGGAAGATTTCATATGATTGGTGCCCAATATATTGAAAAGGTACGTGCTGACATTGCTAAGTAGTTGCTTAAATGTAGAAAATGTTGCTAAAGGCGAAACAATCTGGGCCAACTAGTTTGAATCAGTGAGGTTAGGAGCATAATAAGGGTCAACAACCATGGCAAAAAAAATGCCGATATTGTAAAATTACATATCAGTACAACAAAGAAGGTGTGATATAATAACGTAAACTAAGTTTTAATAAAAAGAAGGAATAACAAGCCTAACGAATGGTCGAAACCGAACTGCCGTTTTCAGAAATCTACAATTAATGTATATTGCATGTGCCGGAAACATTCTACTCGCGTATCTCCGCTAAATGACAGTAATTATCATTTAATTGCAAGTATTCTACAAAGGTTTCATATGCCATATTATTCTCTAGCGAAGGCATATCATAACATGCATTTACCAGTAAAAAGGGAACGAAGCCTGATGAGAGACGTCACCAAATCATAAGTTTCAAACACATTCGACACTTGCATGATTTTCAAAATTGCTAGATTTTTTTTCTGATCGCAGATATTGATCCCGAAAATCTCTTTAGTTCCACTATTTACTAGTTCTTCAGTACTATTATACCGCAGTAAGTCTACGGTGACGCTGTTCGGCAATGGATTCATTAATTAAAAGTATGCATGTCTAATTACCATGGGAGGTACGTTACATGTATGATATGAAACACCATACGTTCAGATCCGTTCCACAATGTATTATACATTTATAACAGGGGCGTAGCTTTGCAATAATCAATAGGTAGGCCGTCTAGTGAGAAAATCAACATTTTGGACTTTGCGTAAAGTATCGACCCGGATCAGCCTAAGCATGCCACACAGGCCTACCCGGATAGACACTTTTCGCCTCCTGTAGATTTTCTGTTTCAGGAATAACTACTCTATACATCTATCCCCCTAAGACGGAATGTGTAGGCCGGATCAGTCTGCGCGTAGCTGCAGCTGCATTTTGGGGGCATTTAGAGAAAACATGTGTAGTCAAGTGCCTACAGTGCATAAAGGGAGCTACGCCCCTGTATAACACCCCTTGTATTGTTACGATACTGTCGGGTGTTTATATTTCAAACGTGCTGCACACTTTTGATTATGTATGTGTTGTTATTTATTTGTCTGATGATCACATGCCGCCACAATAATAAAAGAATAACCTACTACTTGCACACAAGAGACGAGAGGGTCCGCCACGCGGGCGGAAGATCCTGGGTTCGTTTACCGTACGGGTCATACCAACTACTTTAAACATGGTGCTGGTGGCTTCACTCCTTGGCACAATAATAAAAGAATAACCTACTACTTCACACGAGAGACGAGAGGGTCCGCCACGCGGGTGGAAGATCCTGGGTGCGTTTACCGTACGGGTTATACCAACTACTTTAAACATGGTGCTGGTGGCTTCACTCCTTGGCACAATAATAAAAGAATAACCTACTACTTCACACAAGAGACGAGAGGGTCCGCCACGCGGGTGGAAGATCCTGGGTGCGTTTACCGTACGGGTCATACCAACTACTTTAAACATGGTGCTGGTGGCTTCACTCCTTGGCACAATAATAAAAGAATAACCTACTACTTGCACACGAGAGACGAGAGGGTCCGCCACGAGGGCGGAATATCCCGGGTTCGTTTACCGTACGGGTCATACCAACTACTTTAAACATGGTGCTGGTGGCTTCACTCCTTGGCACACTAATTGGGATTCGCTTCGCTTGAGATATCCCTTATTGTCAGGATTTTCCGTCTGTTGGGATTCGCTTCGCTTGAGATATCCCTTATTGTCAAGAGTTTCCGTCTGTCTGTCTGTTTGTTTGTATATCGACGCTCCACAGTCCAAACCGACGTGCCGATTTCGATGAAACTCGATCAACAGGTGCCATAGGTGCTCGGAGACTGCGCGTTTGAGTTTCGTTGCTATGGATCCACCCGTTGCTATGCAGTTAGCAAAAAACCGCGTTTTAAGGGCTGAAATACGCAAAATACGAGGAAAACTGTTTTTCGACATACGTTCACCAAAAATCTACCTCCTCCTACAGTTTTCAACGTGGAGACCTGAAACTTCGGTTGTGAATACTTCGAGTTATTTAAAAAAAATGTACATAGAATTGTTTGATTTAATCCTCATTTTTTCTCATGGTAGCCCTTCAAAGATAGGGTATCGTTTTAGTGTTGTTTTTCACTTTAATCGCCCCTAGCGCTACAGCGGTACTATTCGATAGCGATTTGATTGCACCATCTGATAGAGCTAGTCTGTCTGTTTGTTTGTAAAGCGACGCTCCACGGCCCAAACCGACGGGCCGATTCCGATAAAACTTGGTGAACAGGTGCCATACGGGCTCAGGGTGTGCGCGTTTGAATTTTAGTCCTCAATTTTCCTCATGGTAGCCCTTCAAAGATAGGGTATCGTTTTAGTGTCGTTTTTCACTTCAATCGCCCCTAGCGCTACAGCGGTACTATTCGATAGCGATATTATTGCACCATCTAATAGAGCTAGTCTGTCTGTTTGTTTGTAAAGCGACGCTCCACAGCCCAAACCGACGGACCGATTCCGATAAAACTTGGTGAACAGGGTGTGTGCGTTTGAGTTTCGTTGCTAAGGACCCACAACCAAGGCGAATCCCACGTCGCCTACCGGCTTGTAAGAGAATAACCTACTACTTGCACACAAGAGACGAGAGGGTCCGCCACGCGGGTGGAAGATCCTGGGTTCGTTTACCGCACGGGTCATACCAACTACTTTAAACATGGTGCTGGTGGCTTCACTCCTTGGCACAATAATAAAAGAATAACCTACTACTTGCACACGAGAGACGAGAGGGTCCGCCACGCGGGTGGAAGATCCTGTGTTCGTTTACCGCACGGGTCATACCAACTACTTTAAACATGGTGCTGGTGGCTTCACTCCTTGGCACAATAATAAAAGAATAACCTACTACTTGCACACGAGAGACGAGAGGGTCCGCCACGCGGGTGGAAGATCCTGGGTTCGTTTACCGCACGGGTCATACCAACTACTTTAAACATGGTGGTGGTGGCTTCACTCTTTGGCACAATAATAAAAGAATAACCTACTACTTCACACAAGAGACGAGAGGGTCCGCCACGTGGGCGGACGATCCTGGGTTCGTTTACCGTACGGGTTATACCAACTACTTTAAACATGGTGCTGGTGCCTTCACTCCTTGGCACAATAATAAAAGAATAACCTACTACTTGCACACAAGAGACGAGAGGGTCCGCCACGAGGGTGGAAGATCCTGGGTTCGTTTACCGTACGGGTTATACCAACTACTTTAAACATGGTGCTGGTGGCTTCACTCCTTGGCACAATAATAAAAGAATAACCTACTACTTCACACGAGAGACGAGAGGGTCCGCCACGCGGGTGGAAGATCCTGGGTGCGTTTACCGTACGGGTTATACCAACTACTTTAAACATGGTGCTGGTGGCTTCACTCCTTGGCACAATAATAAAAGAATAACCTACTACTTCACACAAGAGACGAGAGGGTCCGCCACGAGGGCGGAATATCCTGGGTTCGTTTACCGTACGGGTCATACCAACTACTTTAAACATGGTGCTGGTGGCTTCACTCCTTGGCACAAAGGGTTGAGCGAAAGCATTACGATTGATCCCCTGGTGTCAGCATAGGCATATCAGCATTACTGGCAATTTATCCAGGTCACGTTGTAATATGACTTGAATACTGTTGAAAGTGGCGAAAATCACAGTTTAAACAAAACGAAATTGCACAAAACAGTAATAGATTCCGTGTGTATTAAAACAACACACACTATTAATAATTTAAAGTGTATATTTTATTTCGTTAACAATTGCGTAAACGTCAGCTTGGTAAAGAAACATGACAGTTAACACGAATTATATATCGTTAAAAGTACGAATTCGTAAATAATGGCTATAAAGTAAATATTTTAGTTATTCAAGAGTGAAATTATTCTTCGTTTTATTAGGTTTTGCAGTGGGAAAATGTCTCTGCAGCAAGTGTTACATTGCAATATCTATTCCCTGGACAAATATATAACACACTTCATAACTATATAAGTGCACTTCTGTTTTGGAAACATTATTGAAACTGTCAGCTAGGAATAGGAAAATGACAGTAAACAGAAATTATATTCTGTTAAAAGGCAGAATAAGTAAATTATGGCGACATAAAGCAAATACAACAAATATACGACTAAATAATAGAAATCCCATAGCGAAATTACTTTCCTGTTCCGTTCGTCATATATTTCATTATGAAAATTGCTTTCACAATCTATTTATCATAGCACGTTGAGGATATAGCATTTCGATGTACTCCACTGAATTATCTTAACGTTTCTTATTATAATACTTTGGCTCAATATTTATACATTTTATCGTTTCTGTGCACGTGTTACATTGTTCAAGACAAATTCCGTATTAAATCAACAATCCTTAATCATTTGGTTATTTAAAAAATAACCATAACACATTTAAAGAATTGACACACATGCAAAAGGGCTGCAACAAGCGAAGGTCCAGATCAACCCCAGACTCTGCACAGTACGGAGAAATATTAGGAACAAAAGCCAACTTGAATGGCAGAAACACTTCGCGGAATAGTTTTATAGTATGGCGTACTATTATTACGATGTTTCCCGTCAATAGGTAATGTGTATGAACTTTGCAAAACTTTGCTATACCATCTTTCCAAAAAAATGTGTCCAGGGTGAATTTTTCGATGCAGTCACGATTCTGCTACGTTTTGAATGGATGAAAAGAAAATATCGAAACAAAAAATACTTCTAGAGGAAATAATTAAATATGATAGATCTAATACGTACTCGATAAAGGAACGAGCACAATTAATTTTATGTGTGATAATTTCCGTTTAAAGACACTCGTTGTCTATTTCTAAAACGAGTTCAAATAATAACTCATAAGGTTTTTTTGACTTTCCGGAAGTTACAAATCCAAATTTCTGTAATATGACGTCATTATATTAGCGTAACGCAAATTATGGATAAATAACCAAAAGGAAAACGACAGAAAGTATAGGAAACGTTTGTTTGACTTGTCACAAATGAAGTTCCGTAAATTATGGAATCGTTTTATTTGAAGTACTTTATGAAGGGCAACTTGATTATTTGTTGTACCTGTCTTCAAAAGTTCATGGATTTAAATTCTTGGCTATATTTTAAAGTTAAATATAAGCTTAACCTGATGAGGATTTTTATTTTCTTTGCTTAGGTCGGTAGGACTCGTAATTGACGTAAATAACTGATCGTGCTGCAAGCAAGGGCCTAACTGCAGTTCGCAGGGAATTATTTACCGATCACAAAAGTTAATAAATGTTTACCCGAAATAGGTAGCACCTATACTCATATTAGTTATTTGGTCAGTAACAGACCAAATAACTGATTTATTTCATTTACCATATAATTGATATTGTTTCATTTACATTAACGTTTACAGTTGTAATATTGTTAGTGATTTCCGTGATTTTGGGATAGAAAAATGTGATTTTAAAGGAAGAATCGATGAATGGCGGCCATTTTGTCGACTATTGACTTCAAACTGACCCACTATAGAAATTTACTGACCCACTATAGAAATTTAGGGGGTCACCACGTGAATGCTCTTGTCCAATGAAATCGCTAGTTTCTAGTGGGAGGTGAAATAAAGTAAAGTGTATGGCATGAACCATCAATGGCGACTATATTAGTCACCTCCCTTTATATACAGCTATCGCATATATAATACATTAATAAATAAACAATTGATTTTCGTAAACCTTATAGCGGACCAATTCAACTTGATGTTTTCGAATTGATACACAAATACTAGAGCACTCATAAGGCATGCGTACCTAATACACATTCATACAATTTAACACAACAGGAATATCACCAAGGGCATTTAGTCTAAGTGGTATATCTTCCACGATACATTTAGCAATGATAGCTCTTGTGACAGTTGTAGCGGAAATGCCACTTTGAAACGAAACCGTCTAGTATATAATTTATATATACAAAATAATAAGGATATCTGGTTAGACAGTTCCAGAGGCAGTGATACTTCCAGACGGAACTATATGATATATTAACCCGTCCGGGCGAAATGGTACATTTTGGCTTTTGCAAACAGTGTAGATCCAGATCAGCCAGCTCATCTGCATAGTCTGATCAAGATCTACATAATTCACATATATTATGTAGATATGGTTTCACAACATGACATGTACAATGTACATGGCACTATAACAATTAAGATATACACTACCTCACCCTTTCCCACATATTGTTAATGCACGAGATACTTCCATGTCTTAACCCTTTCCCTCATACGACAATTCTGCAGCAGACGACTTTGAACATATTTTGTCAAAAAATAGAAAATCTCCATAATTGAATGGATAACCTATGACAAAAAGTGGAAAACATTGTGGCAAAAGGAGAAATTGCACGTTTTGTGCAATTTCTTCTGTTGTCACTATGTTTTCAAAAAGCCGTCTGCTGCAGAGGTGTCAGAAGGCGTCTATATGAGGGAAAGGGTTAATGCACGAGATACTTCCATGTCTTAACGCAATTCTTACGAACATTTATGTCATATTGAAAGCGATGCTAAGGTAGGGCATGGATATAGTATATAGGTTTAGGATAGAGAGTTTAACGCCTGTTTCCTAGCATAAGCTTGTTAGATAAGAAGCATCTGTGAAACAGTGTAGATTTTGAAAAGTCTGAGCAATTGTATAGACTGATCAGAGCGTTCACTGTCCAGAAATGGAAACGTGTACCCTTTCCAAATGACGGGCACACATAGCTATAATATCTCTTGAGACAGGTCTTCGGGAAATGAAAAACCCGAGACAGGCCTGTCCGGTATAAATACTTAACGACCACTTGACCACCTTAA